>JAWUZG010000040.1:12500000-13125000 GCA_036785705.1 Acanthornis magna | reverse complement strand
GGCAGAAATTCAGAGAGCTATAACCAGCTCCCTAATGGCTCTGCTGTCCTTTGTGTGGACACCAACCTGACACAGAAGCCAGTGAGGCATGTATTGTTCTCACACTCTAACTCCCTTAATTATGAGGTATTTGAAATAATGCTAATAAGCATACTTTTCTGGACCCCAAATTACTGACCTCATGTTATCTGCCATGGGAATTCCATGCTCTCCAGTGAGATAGTCGTGTTACCCAGAGAAGAACTGCCAGAGAAAAAATATCCAAGTAAACAAACATATGCTTAGTGACCTAATTAAGCAGAATGTTTATATTCCATTCAAGTATGAGACCATTTCAGTTTATTTCCTGCTTTGCATTCTAATTTTGCTGACAGAAGTATAAACAACTGGCTATGGAGATTTTGTCTCTCAACAACTGATCCCATCAGACACTGAAAATACAACTAAGATATGAGGTGTCAAGGAGTATCAGCAAACCTTTCACTTTAGAGAGAAGTGGAAATTATTGTTCCACTGATCTCAACTTAGTTCCTTATATTTTTCCACATAATCTAATAACTCAGTTAAGTAGCCTATACACTTAGGAAAAGTGAAATGTTTTTAATGAAGTTCATTAGCCAATTAATCGCAATGTATAATAAAATAGTCACAATATAATCTTTTATCATAATTTGTTGGGCGATATCAGAACAACAGGGCCTAATGTTAATAGCAGAGCAAAACTATTTATAGAGAAAAATTCTTTGAGGGCAGTTCCTGCCAGGATGCAGGGTTGTCCTGCCAAACTCAGTATAGTCTCAAAAAAAAGGCCATCCACATCTGTGCCAAAGGATGTGCATAAGTGTGTGCATAAATACATGCACAGTAGGTTTGTGCACCACTTATCTCAGGCTTGTATGTCCATGAGCTTAAATTGTTCCAAAAGTAAAATTGAAAAGGGAAGAGAGAAGAGCAGTGTAAAATTGATAGGGAAAGTCAGAATTTGCCAGTTAGGAGGACGAAGATGGAGAAGTTTGATGCAGTGTATAATTAGTGCAACCTGACAAAGAAGAGGCATTTGCAGGATGTGTTGTGTCAGTTCTTTTTCTAGACAACATGTTGGTTATATGCAGTAGCAGTGTAGTAAAATGGCATTCATTTATACATAAATAATTAGGGAAGCTTGCAGCTTTCATAAAAGAACATGTATTTGGTCTAATACTGCCATTTTGAGCATGCCACTGAACACTGGCTGCTGTTTGAACTACCCCTTAGCTGGAGTAGTCCTTCAGGAGTGCCACAGACCATAGGGCTTCTGTGGTTACAGTCCTGTTAGGTCTGAAGCCTGTTAAATCAGCACTAGAGATTTCCATCATTTATAAGGTTCAGCAGTAAGTCAGTGATGTTACCCACTTTGGGGGCAGAGAGGGTATGTATGTACCTGTACACAAATTCATATATGTGAAACAAAGATTTCCTTGTTTTCTCTATTTAATTAGCTATAAATCACTTCAATGAGACAGTAGGAAAGTGTGTCCTGTGCTGTAAATAACAGAGGAGTATATGGGCAATCATCATTAAAAAGTACCATTTCATTGAGATAAATCACATCAGTGAGTTCATCAGTTAACCAGTTAAACATGCATGAAGCCCTGTGAGTGCTTTATAGTAATTTTGAAATATGGTTGTATATTTACTTACATTAATAGAAATATAGTAGCTTTTTTAATAATATACCAGAGCCCATAATTTGTAAAGATATGTTTGTGTTTGTATACATATTTACACATTTACAGTTTATTGAATACTCCAGGACTGCAATCATGTTCAGCCCTTAGTTCCAGTCTTTTGCTAAAAGTAGGATCATCTGAGCCAAATATGAGGAAGACTCTACCTCTCGGACCCTGCTGCTTACACAGAAAAAAGCTCCAGGGATGGGGGGAAGTCATTCTTCAGGCTTCTCCCAGCCTAGTTCTTTCCTCTTCTGATGTCCTCAGATGCTCCCAAGGACTTTGGGGGCTTTTTGAGCTCAGCTCGGAGCCGCCTGCCAGTCCCATTGGGTGCCATTTCCTCTTCAAAGAGCTATTCCTGCAGCTGCTCCCTTCTGCGCAGGGAGCGGAAGCCTTTGAAATTGCTGCAGCTTCGCTGCACAGTCTGTTGAAACAGCTCGCATCAAAAAGGAGAGGAGGAGAAGTGCTTGTATCTGTTTAAATTAATTATAGAGGCTCCAGCAGAAATGTGAAGGCAAACAGAGAGAGGAGACCTGATTTGTGGGGCACTTCTTAGAAAATCGATTGCTAATCTCTGCATCGACTTTCTGCTCCTGGCAGAGAATGAAGCAGCCGTGCCAAAAATTCTTTTTACAGGAAATGTTCTCCGATGGGACAGACAGACAATGTGTGATCAGCTCACTAGCTGCAGTGCTGCTAGGGAGCACCGCAGGGAGGTTAAATATTCAGCTGCTTTGATAATGGAAGGGCTCAAACCTGTAAACAACATGAAGAATTCACTTTAAAAATTATACCAAAACAGCACATCTTTACTCTCAGGCTAGGCAGTCTCTGAAGGTCCCCAATCTGCCCGAGGGACCTGTTTGGCCCTGTGGCAACCCAGAAGCTAGAGCCCGTAGAAATTGCCTTCTCTCTGTCTTGCATCATGTGGGAGGTGCTGCACAGAGTGGTGGTCATGCTCAGCAGTGATTGCAGATGAGCTATGGGGAAGAGAGTATTACATCAGGTGAACACATGATGTGTTTCTTAGTCCCATGATGGAGACTCGAAATTGTCCTGGAATATGCTGAAAACCAGACAGATTGAAACCAGTTGGGGGTTTTTTGGGCCTTCAAGTCAGCTTTGTTGCTTCCACATGTGATGGAAGGGAAGAGGAATCTTTCCCTGCATGAGGCACTGACATTGGTCAGACTGACTGAGTGTTAAACTGTTTTGACCAGGAGAACTGAAGAAGGCCCTAAAGACAGAAGAATATTTGCAGCCTTTCCATCAGCCCTGTAAGGCTGAGGCTCATGGCAAGTACATGGTGTTCTGTACATCAAGTGAGAGATTATGCAGCATCCACCTTGAGAAGAGTTTGAACTAGTGTCCTTGACTGCGTGGTGCCAGCATCCTTCATATGAAGTCATCAGAAGCAATGAGCTTGGGTTCAAATGTTATGCTAAAAAGTGGGTTCACTCTTAACTGTAAGATTTATCAGAGGTTTTGCCTGAAAGGAACTGACTTACAGGAAGATGCCTGGTCTGCATATCTGATTAAGGGACATAGGCAATATTTCCCTCTTTTTTTATTCCTTTGGCTTAATCTCCGTGTGTGTATGTGGAATATACTGTGTAAATTAGCTTAGCAGTAGCAGTGCTGGTGCTTTTTTACATCCGCATTCGGTAATACAAGCAAACTGAAAGTAGATGGTATGGGTTTGACTGTTTCACTTCATTCCTCAGCCATAGTTCAAATCTGCTGTTGCTTTGGCTTGGGGGTCTGGGGACATTGTGCCAGCAGCAGAAACTGATCTCTAGTGTCAGATGTGTGACAGATACTGTGGCATGAACTTCTTATGTGGCATTTCCTCATTCCTCAGTTGTCCCTTGAAAGGATGGAAGAATCTTTTAGCTATAAAGTTTCTAGTTCCTTTGTCCCAGTTTGGGCCTGAATTTCTGCTGGTTTTAGAGTCATGACAGAGTTAAATATGAGCAAATGCTGGAATAATACTTCAATATTTGAGGATTCAGGGCTCAATGGACCCCTAAGGTGTATGCACCACTTCAGGAAGAGGGACTCTATGGATTTTAATAAGCAGCTGATATTTAAGAGGCCAAAGCAGGGTTCTGAGCTTCTCTCATTAGAAAGAAGCAGTGTTCAAGATACCAGGCTTGGATGCTTCTGGAGTTGCTGTCCATGGATAAATGCTCTTTACAGAAGGAAAGACATTTTTCAGCTCTGCCTTGCAGAATTCTTCCATGCTTTTGCTGAACTGGGAAGAACAAGTTAGTTTGGGGGCAATAATGGAGATGGCTTTTCTCATAATGTACCACTCTTAATAGCATATTCTGTCTGCAGTGATTTTCTCTGCCTGGTAGATTTGGCTGCACTAAATCAGAGTGAATTTATAATGCTTTACTTTTGGAGGAGGTGGCAGGAAGGCAGATGACTACAGTATCTCTTATAGAATATTATTATAAAAGAAGTGTGAATTACCTCCTAGCCTCTCATGCTGTTGAAAAATTGATTTGAATGACATTTTCAAGGTGTTGTTTCTAAGACATTCAGTAATTGCCATTCATCCATGAATGGTTAGTGAGATGAATAACAAAAAGTTGTTTAGGATTCATAGGAGGAAGTGTTAAGAAATAACATTTGGAAAAAAACCCAGTTATGCTAAATTCTCTTGTATATCTAAACTGCACCAAGGTTATCTAAGTGGTTTTAGATAATCCAGTAATTGTGAAAAAAATTATTTGAGACACAGAAGTGGAAAGATCATTTCCATTTGTGAACTCAAGAGTTATCTGACATGGGTGGATGCATACGATATTATGGCAATGTGGCTTTGAGGAAAATAAAACAAGCCTCCTTGCTGGCCATTCTTTAGGCAGATGAAATATAGCAGCATTACCTCTGAGTTCATTCATCCTTTCAGCAAGCAAATGTCAGAATTCAAACATAGCAAAGAGAGTGGAGGGAAATGAGAGAGAAGCTTAGAGGACTCCCATCTTTGAGTGGAAACCTTGAAAATAATTGACCTGCAAGGACACATATATACTTACTGCATGGTTGCATGTGGACTTTAAGGAAAGCTTACAATAGATTTTTTTCTGAAATTATTACAAAGAGGTGGTGTGCCTCAAGAAACCAAAATACTTCATCAGGGTCTGAAAAAGATCCATGTAGTTCCCATACATATGTGCTTATGGGTGAAAATAACAACATTTGTTATTTTGAAGATGCATGACACTTTTAAATTGCTGGTATGTTAGGTTGAAAATTGTAGGAATTTTATATATACAAAACATATTATTTATCTGTGTATGGATGGTATTAAAATACATTAATTAGGAGCATACTTAAAGTGCATTAACTTGAGATAAATTTTTAAATTTTGTACTAATTAGCACTTTATAGTTGTAACATAACAATAGCTGAATAGAATAATCACAAGCTATTTCCAGCAAAAAATAAATCCTTGTCTTTAGCTAGAACCTTATTTTTCATAATTGTTGTTTAAATCTGTTTTTTCATCAAAATGTAAACTTTAGTGGTTTGGAGTTTTACCATTGAGGGTTTTCTGCTCCCATTTTGTTCTCCTCCTCATGGTTTTCCCCTTTTTATGTCAGAAGTTGACCAAAAATGAAAGAAAAAGTGATACGCAGAGACTTATCTCTCTCAGACAGTCTCTTCTCCCAGGCACCAGGTGACAGGACAAAAGGATATAGCCTCAAGCTGTACCAGGGGAGGTTCAGACTGGACACCAGGAGGAATTTTTTCACAGAAAGGGTTGTTAAACATTTGAATGAGCTGCCCAGGGAGGTGGTGGAGTCACCGTCCCTGGAAGTGTTCAAGAAATAACTGGATATGGCACTTAGTGTCATGGTCTAGTTGACATGATGGTGTTCAGTCATAGTCATAGTCATATCAGACTTGAAAATCTCACAAGTTTTTTCCAACCTAAATAGTTCTGTGATGCTGTAAAAAGAGTTTGAGAAAGAATGAAGAGCTGAAATATAAATGAGAAAATGCTGGAAAGCTGCTTCTCTTTGAAATATAGAGCTTGTATGTTACATATTAGCCTCCAATACTCTTGGGTTTGTATGGCCAAGCTTTGACAGCAGGGGCTACAGGGGTGGCTTCTGTGAGAAGCTTTTAGAAGCTTCCTCCATGTCTGGCAGAACCAATCCCTGGCAGTTCCAAAGGTGGTCAAGGCTGGGTCAATCAGAAATGTTGGTAACACCTCTGTGATAATAGATTCAAGAAGAAAGGAAAAAAATGTTATTGTGCAGTTGTAGTTGTGGCCAGAGAAGAGCAGAGTGAGAATATGTGAGAGGAACAGCTCTGCAGACACCACGGTCAGTGCAGAAGGAGGGGCAGGATGTGCTCCAGGTGCTGGAGCTGAGATTCCCTGCAGCCCCTGGTGCAGACCATGGGGGAGTACCTGTCCCCCTGCAGCCCATGGAGGTCCATGGGAGCACAGAGATCCACCTGCAGCCCATGGAGAAGCCCCACACTGGAACAGCCTGTCCTTGAAGGACTGCACCACATGGGAGAGTGACCCACATTGCAGCAGTTTGTGGACAACTGTTGCCTGTGGGATGGACTCATGCTGGAGAAGTTAATGGAGAACTATCTCCCATGGGAGGGACCCCATGCTGAAACAGGGGAAGGACTCCCCTCCCTGAGCAGTGCTGGCACAGCATCAGCACTATCTGTCTAACATTTACTCCCCATGAGGGAGCTGAGAGTGGGCAAGTTCCTGGGAGGGGACACAACCAGGCCAGCTGACCCAGATTAACCAAAGGGATATTCCATACCGTATGACATCGGCTCAGATATAAAAGCCAAGGGAGGGAGGAGGAACAGGGGGCATTCATTATTTTACAATGTTCACGTTCTGGAGCAACCCCTGTGCATGCTGAAGCCCTGCATCCCAGGAAGTGGCTGACATCACTTGCTGATGGGAAATAGCGATTAAACTTTTTTCTCCATTGCTTATGCAGGTGCAAGCTTTTGCTTTAGTAAAATGCTTTATCTTAACCTACTGGTTGTTTTCCATCTTATTTTCTTTCCTGTGTCCCACTGGGAAGGGAAATGATAGAGTGGCTTGGTGGGCACCTGATGTCCAGCCAAAGTCAACCCACTACAGATATGTATGTCCTACACAAATACCATTAGCAGTGCTGAGCTTCCATCTTGTAGGTCAGATTCCCAAAAATATACCTGTACCAAAGCAATCAGTAAAGCAAATATTTTTCAGTTCCTTACAGGAAAGGTACTTATGCTAAAGGAATAGGTTCCTAAGGAGATGCTAAGAGCACTTAATAAAAAAGTCTTCTACCTATCTACTTCTGTAATATATGTTTACAGAGTGTGCTTTGACTCACATGTTCTCCATCTGCTCTGTTCTGTCTGTCTGTCTGTGCTTTTGCCATGCATACATCTGCTCAAGGTGCAAGGTAAGTTGCCCATTTCTCACTGAGAAGTAATCAGAGAGTATAAATATTTTTTACCACATCGATAGCAAGAACTTGCATTTGTGATGTGCAATGCATTGTCTTAGTGACTTCTGCACTTTGCCTACGCTCCTTATGTTCCCTGAGCTCTGAGTGCCTGGTTGGTTTGGTTTTTGCCACTGCTTCCTTTTTTTTCTCCTGTCCTTGCAAGACTTTCACAATGTTAAAAATACCAGTGATGTGGTTCATTTCTCCCATTCCACATTTTAAACTAGAACATCCTTCAACAATAATGCTTTTTCTCCGACCTCCATGGGCTATCCTCCTTGGAGGACTTCATAGCTGCACTGTCTCTATAAAGCCTGCCTGTTGCTGTGGCTTTGAATGAAGCAGCACCTTGTCTTGTGTGTGTACTAGAATAGAGCATAAAGAAAAAAGATAGGACAGGGAATTTCTTCCCTATCAAAAGCCAGACAGGTCTTCCACTGATAAAGACCTTGTTAACATGCGTATTCACACTGATCAGCACAGGTGGAGAGATAATGGAAAAGCTGAGCAGCATCCAGGCAATGTGAGGCTGGAAGCAGAAAGGGGTTAAGGGATTTTACAGAGAAAAGAGTTGAAAGCTAGGAGGAGAAAGAACACTTCAGCTTGTGGTGGCTCATCCCAGAGGAAGTTGGCTGGAGGTTTCTCTGCTCTCAATACAACCAGGGCACCAAACCAGTAGTTGAAGTGATTTAGGAGTCCTTAGAGGGCAAAAAGCATGGTATCGTATACTGAATACTTTTGCCATATTACAATTAATCTAATTTTTGTTTTCTCACTTTCAGTTTGAAGGACTATTAAATACATCTGGAATTGATAAATGAATGAATAGACTGCCATGTACAAATCCTCACCCAAAATGAAAGAATGTGGTTTCCTATTAAATGGGAGATTATTACTGTCCCATCATAGGCAGCAGCATTAGCAATGAGTCCAACAAAATTAAGGAGCTTTCTGAATGCTTTGACAAATAGAGTGCTAATGGCCTTGATGAAAAATTACTTTTAGCAAGATCTTTCAAATATTTCCTCCAATTTCAACTATATTTCAGTCCCACTACATGCATCTGTTCTTCTCAAAGGAATTCTAGTAGGCATTTGGACATTTTTTCAACATCATTCGTCAATTACGTTACCACCAGAGCTGGTCATGTATTAAATTGCAAAGTTGTTCTTCACAGAAACAGAAAGCCTACTGCTTCGTGGACACTGAGGCTGGAAAAGTCATGCTAAGGGGATCACAGCAGGACACCATCATTTTTGGCCTCACCACTTTTTTAATCTGGGCTACCCTTGTGCTGGGGACCTCAGCGTTAGCACCAAGGTTCCATTATTGTTAGGATTAGGGTTAGAGTTCAGAAAGCCAGTTCAGCTCAGGGGACACTGGGGCTGGAAGAGTCATGCAAAGGAATCATGGAAGGGCACCAACATCAGTGCCTTCAGCCTTCACACCTTTTTAATCTGGAGCACCCATGATGATGGGGTGAGGGGAAGCCTTATGAAGAGTAGCTGAGGTCACTTGGCTTGTTCAGCCTGCGGAAGAGGAGACTGAAGGGAGGCCTCATGGCTCTCTACAGCTTCCTCGTGAGGGGGGAGAGGAGGGGCAGACACTGATCTCTTCCCTGTGGTGACCCAAGAGAATGGCCTGAAGTTGTGCCTGGGGAGGTTTAGGTTGGATATCAGGAAACAGTTCTTCACCTTGTTCTCCACCCCAGGGAAGTGGTCATAGCACCAAGCCTGACAGAGTTCAAGGAGCATTTGAACAAGGCTCTCAGGAACATAGTGTGACTCTTAGGGTGTCCTGTGCAGGGTCAGGAGTTGGAATTCAATGATCTTTGTTGCTCCTTTCCAATTCAGTATATTCTATGTTTTTATACTTTTTAATAGAAAAAAGTGTTTCTCGTTGACTCAAATAAATAAATACTTCAACTTTTTTTTTTTATTTTTGAGGCAAAAAACTAGAGTTGTTTTTTACTTCAAAGTTTAAAGAAAAAGGACTAAATCCACATTGCTTGAATTTCTCAGAAATAAGTTATTTTTGTATTAACCCTTGCACCACAAAAGCAGCTGTAAGCAGTTGATTTTCTGCAACTCTCAACTCTTAGAAAAGGATTTACTGTCCAGAAGGGCTGTTGAGCTCTTCCAGATGCAGAGTGAGAAGGCCTCTCCACTTTTTGGCCAAAATGGTCCATCATCAGTCAAGTACACTGGGGGAAGTACAGTGGAGATCTCCTTCAGTCCTTCTGCCTGGGGAAGGAACTTGTGTCTCAGCTACCAATAGAGGAGAAGGATCAGTAGGGGTTTCCTAAAGGATCAAGATGCAGGTGTTAATGCTGCCACTTAAATACTGTATGTAAATAATTTATCATTACAATAACTCAGTTTTCTTTCTAAAACACACAGTTTCTATTCACTTCTTTAGACTTGTGGTTATCCCTAAAGGTGTTGTTGACTTTTCCTGGGAAGGGGAGATGGGAAGCAGTACATAAATTCCTTCACAAATACTATTATAATGGTCCTGGCTTTCTAACCTAGTGCTGCATCCTTTCTGCTTTCCGAGATGAGCCTAACTGAAGACTTACCCTGAATCCTTGGATCTCTACCATGTGAGTCACTAGGATCCATGCTGCTAAGCCTGGGCTCAGATTCATGGAACCTGTCTAAGTTGCCCTGAAGCTGACGTCCATTGGTTTTAAGGCCCCAGTTGCTCTCTGCTTTCCCCAGAAGAGAGGGGTCAGAACAAGAATAAATTTAACAGGCAAAAGCCTAAGTATTCCTCTGGCCTTTTTGTGTTCCCTCTAGCTTGTTTACACTGACATTTAGAGAGGCAGATGAGCTCACATTTAATAAAAAGTTTTGAAGTAATCTGCTTTGATTGGGTGCCTAAACTACTGGATTTTATCCACATGATTTTCTTCTGCTGCCATGAATGTAAGAGGTCAGTACACTGATGCCCCTAAGTAGCTGTGCGCTTCCCACCAGTATTGTTCTGCCTTTGACCTCCTGACGAGGGAGTGTTATAGTGGGCTGAGCCCAGTGGAAGGCATCGCCAGCACCTGCATTCCAGTACAAAATCCATCACTGTTTGCCTTGCGCTTTGGTTTAGACGATGCTTTTTCTTTCTCTGTGTGCATTTCTTCACTGATAAAGTGCTTTTATTTTTCTTCACCACTGTCTCACAGAAATATTGTAAGGATTAATTGGAATTTTTATAAAGCATACTGACAGTCAGAAGTTATTTTAGTTAATAATACTAATCATATACCACCATTACAAAGAATTATACTCTGGTAATTCCAGTTTATCCCATAGGGTTGTCAAGGGTCTCTTACTGCACGTCTTGTCCCAGTTTACTAAAAGGTTTGGGGTTTTTATTTTGCTTCTTTGTTTTGCAGTAAAATGGCAAAATGGTAATTGACATGCCTGAAATGAAAAAGCAGTGTCATGCACTGGAGAATGTGTTAGAAATAGCTGTTTAATGTTTAGGATTTATCTAAGGACCATAAGGTAATATTAAGTCTTTTTATAGTAGTTCCTCTGCCCTTGGACATTTCATCAGAGCAGCAAGCTTTTTCTAATATTTTAATTTTGTTCAGTGAAGACTATTAAGAAGCTGTTTATAAGGCTGAAGAAGCCTGCCCAACAGGGCAGGCCAACAGGTCAAGTAATTAAAATACAAATACTATTCTACTGCCGGGTGCCTTCTGCAGAAGTGCCAGTACAAAGTTTAGCAGCCCATTAGGAATGCACTACAGCAGCAGCAGCAGCAGCAGCAGCAAAGGAGAAACAAGAGTGCCGAGTATGGTCTGACGTGGGCGTACATTATGTACCCTCTCTCTACCCAGCGCTGCTGCCAGTCACACAGGCAGGGTTCAATCACTTAGGTGTTCTTGCTGAAAATAACACTGGCACAAGACCCCGCCTAGAAACTTGCAGAAGTGAATTACACACGTGGGTGCCCCAGAGCAACAGTGCTTCACTGCTTGCTAGCAATGGCTCCAAGGTATTAAAGCAAATACTGCTCTATTGGGAAAAAATGCCCTGGGGAAGCCCATAATGAATAAACCACCAGTATTAGGTAAATCTCTTCTTTTGGCCTGCCTTTGCAATTCTCTTAATTCAGTTCTCAGTCCTGGGAGAGTAGCTGCCATCCTT
The DNA here is from genome assembly GCA_036785705.1 of Acanthornis magna. Lineage (NCBI taxonomy): Eukaryota > Metazoa > Chordata > Aves > Passeriformes > Acanthizidae > Acanthornis > Acanthornis magna. The sequence continues at coordinate 13,113,648 of JAWUZG010000040.1, read as the reverse complement.
GTGGTACCTGCCATGGGCTTCTCATACCTTGGCTTGGCTTGGCGCAGACCCAAATCTGAGCCAGTCAGTCTTTCTGCCAGCACAGCTGAGGTGGCTGCAGCTCCAGTTCTGGAGAGAGAGGCTCTAACCAGCCTTTCTCAGCTAACCTGCTGTTTGGAAGAGGTCTCCCTTCTCTCATCCTGTGCCCACCTATGCCACTGTGCTGGCTCCCACATCTCCCCTGCAGCCTAATTCACTTGAGGTGGTTCTTTGGTCTTTTAGCAATGGGGTTATCCTTAGTGCTTTGTCCCAGTGGAAAATATCACTGCTATGGAGTTCAAGTGCTCTTAATTAACAGTATTTTCCCATTCCCAACAGGCACCATTCCCCAGTGTAAGTTCAATCAGATAGTCTCAGGCAGCTTGGGATCGTGGTTATTCTTCTTCAATTACACATCTGTAGTGATCTTCCCTGTTTATAAGGATTTACTCTCCAATTCTTGCCCTTGTAGTCACTTTGAGTACTGCAACAGAACAATGTTACAGCTAACATAATGAAATACATCTAGTGATTGGCCAGTCCATTCTCACCTCAAAGGCATTTCCATACTCTTCTGCTTCAAACACGCATTCACGCACCATTAATGTGACCATTAACAATGAGGCAAACATGTAGAACTAGGACTTTCCTGTCATCTTTCCACTCCTCAGTTAAAAAATGGTGAGTTACATTTATATTAAGAAAATACTGAGAGTCTTTGAGAGAGACTACTCAAGAGACACTCCAGAAGGGCAGAGGGTGGAAATACTGCAGGTCAGGGTGTTTCAGCTCTCCTTCCCTTTCTGCTCTGACCCAAGAACCAAGGGGTGGTATCAAAGACCATGTACAAAATGCAGCAACTTCTTACAGACCCAGCATTGGCCAGGAGTGGAGATGGACAAGACATAGTGAGGACTGACATGACTGGATATAAAGGCCAGTGTCCATAACAGCCAGGCCATTAGGGTCATAGAATCAAAGAGTCCCTGAAGTGGGAAGGCACCCGTGGAGATTATTTTGTCCAACCCCCCAGCTCAAGTACAGTCAGCTGGAGCCAGTGGCCTGGGATAGTGTCCAGTCAGTTTTTGAATACCACCAAGGATGGAGATTCCACAACCTCTCTGGGAAACCACTTTCTGTGTTTGATCACCTTCACAGTCAAAAAAAGGTGTTTCTTATATTTAAAGAAAAATTTTCATGAACCATTTGCATGTGCGGGTGACCTCAGTCCAATGCTGGCATCCATCCCACAGCACAGCAGAGCTCAGGCCAGCTGAAGCATACATGACAAAACTTTACAGAAGACTGCACATCTTTATGAGCAGGTGCTGCAAAGGAAGTTCTGTCTGGAATCCCTGTGGCAATAGGGGAATACAGTTAAAATTTATAGTACCAAAAAAATGGACCCTGGTACTACAATGATCACCAAAGTAAAGAATTTTCCAGGCCACATTTATCAGGGTTTTGGGAAAGAAACCAAGGGATACTTCACTTAAACTACCTTGGACCTCATCTGGGAGGCTGGAGCACAAGTGCTTGAGGACTTTATTCCATGATAGGAGCTGTGATACCAAGCAGAGTAAGAAGTCCTCCTTCCTTCAGGGTTCTTCCGAGTATGAAACATGAAACCACTCATCCCATTGCAACCCTTCTGTGCACACACTGCTCTCCCAGCAACAACTGGCTTACACAGGGTAACTACTGCTGTTCTGCTCCTGTGCTTGCTAGGAAAAATGCTGCTGTGTGGTAAGAAGAATCACATTTCATCTCCAGTTCTCCATCCTTTTTCACATTTAAAATAGAAAAGCCGTGCAGGTCACTGACAGCTCAGTGAGATCAGCCTTGCTGGGGACAGAGCTGTAAGTGAGGGAGGCAGAGACAGGCATACCAACATTAAACTGAAGAGAAAAAATCCAGCCAGAGGCTGCAAGACAACATGGAGAAGCTGATAGCTTTAATACTGTGGATATCACTGCTCCACTGCAATCTGATCATCTTGGAGCCCTTTGATACTACGTACGTTCAGTATTGCTGTCCTCTCAGGATGTTTGTATATTGCTCATCACTGTAACCCTCAAAAAGGTATTGGACAGCAAGAAAGGCCATTTCCTGCTGAAAGGTTTTTTTTGTTTTTTATCAAGCTTTGCATTATCTGTGTTAAAGCAAGATTACTTAGGTTTTCAGAGTTCAGAGTCTAAAAAAGTAACAAAATGTGAAAGATAAACTCTTTACAGCAGCGTTAACGTCAGTTTTATTTGCATCTTCTGTTTTACAGTATTCAGTAAATATGTACAGAAATACATTTGCAGATTACAATATCAACGTCCACATTTTCTGAGAAAAAACATGCATAGAAATGTGTTCTATGTAAGGAATGGTTTAATTTTACTCTAAAAGCAAACATCACTTGTAATTTACTGATAATTGACACTATAACAGTATCACCTTTAGTTATGTGATGTATATTGTTTTCGGCTCTCCTCACTTGGCAGAGATGGTACACAGAAGATAGGAATGCTTAATGCAGGCATGGGTGAAAGGCAGAGCACCTGTCAGTCTCTGAATATGTTCCTCTTCCCCCACCCTTCTCCCCAAATGTGTACCTTTTCATGCTTGTCTAAACTGCACTTCAGCCATGCACTGTATTTGGATTTTAGAAAGAAGTGGTGTTATCAGGATTTGTACATATTTAAGAAAAGGACAAACACTCTCTTGCATACTATACTGGTTAGCACTGAGATGTTTCTTAGTCCAAGCATTTATATGCATGATTTAATGTGATTCCATTTGTAAAAAGCATGCCACCCTCTTGAGACCCTTGTATTTATCTGCTTTCAATTACATTTGAAGTATTCTGAAAGTCTCCTATACTAATCCCATCCAAGTTGGAAGCCACATAGTTCATGCATGAGACTGTCAAACATGAGTAGTTGCAGATGTCAGTGCACCAATGGCAGGAATCCAGGAAGATAGATCAAGGCTTAGTCACTGAAAAATACACGCCAGCACATCTCAGATACATAGCACTGTAGCACCTCATGAGGAAAACGTGTCGTGACAGGAAATCAATAACCTCTTGGAGGCGATCTGTTTTTGAAATATTCTTGATTAATTATGCCAGGGTGTGTTTGGCAACTTTGCCTGATCCAGCCTTAACCTAATGCTTTTTGCATGAAGCACTATTGTTACTAGTCTCATAAGTCAAATCTGACAGTTCAAGTTGGGTTTTAAAGGGTCAGGCTATAGATTTTGTAATGTCTTTGTGCTCAACATTGCTGTCTTTACTATGGTGTGTAGGCTTTTACTATCAATCAAAATTACAATTGTTTTAAGATGAACAATAGCATTTAGAACTAATTGCATTTGAAGCAAAATGACTCTCCTATATAAAGTGTGTCATACAGTGAGTAAAACAAGTAGGGAATGTTAGTGTGTTTTCATGACAGAAGGCCTTCATTCAGGATGTTCCCCAGGCTTGTTTGCTTATGTGCCGTCTTTGCAGAGGAGGAGCAGCTCTAGGAAACCCACAAGCAGGGCTGCATCTCTGTCTTTCTTCCCCTGCCTTCCTGCACAAACTCATTTTCCTTTTCAACAAGTTTTTCAACCATAACTGCTACCCCATCTGCCTTTCACAAATGTGGGACCCCAGCCCATTCCTCTCGGCTTCCCTACGCCCCCACCACATACCCTCTCTTCCTGCACCTCAACACATGCTAGTGCCTTAGTCACTCCTGCTCTTAGTAATCTTGTGATGCCTCTAGACCCAGCCTTGGCCTCCTGCATCCTGAGCACAGAGTGCAAGACCAGCAGCTGCCTTGAGCCTGGCCACAGCTCGTCACCATCCATTGGGTCACTCAGCAGTAGCTGCTCGTGTGCAGCTGCTGCCACACAGCTCAGCTCTGCTGCACAGGCTTCAGGGATGCAGGGCTGTGCTAGGGCAGTGCTTTGGGATGTGCACTGCTGCTGTTTAGAAGACGCAGGGCAATGCACATCCAGTAAAACGGGACAGACAGACAGCGTTGGGTGCAGCAGTGAGACTGTTCTCACCTTAGTCTGCTACTGCTTTCTGTAATATGGGAACAAAAAAGCTTAGGAGGTTACGTCCTCTAGAGTTATTTGTTAAAGGAGTTTACATGTACAATGTAAAGAAATCATTAAATAAAGATAATAACAATGTCTGTGAGATAAATTGTTTGAACCACATTGCAGATAGTTGCAATCACCATGTGATAGACCAAAGTTTGACCTTTGGCTACCTCACCTACACAACACCCAATAAATCCAGTCCCTCAGTGACCACTTCCAAGATTTTAAATTTCTGAATAGCATCAAAGAGACACCACTTGAAAAAGAAACTGACAAATAATGGTTTTTTTATTTTCCCAAATGTGGAATTTCTTTCCCCAAATTATACTGGCCCACAGCCCAGGACAAGCAATATTTGGTCCTGGACCAGTGACAGATTCAGAGTCCAATGTTTTCAGGTTAGAAAGAGGATACTTTGGCTATCATGAAGCCAAAAATACCCTTCTGTGAAAGCCTTCGTACTAGTCCTGGGAGATTTCCAGATAGTAGAATTTAATATAGAATATTTTATGTACAGATAAACGTTTCAAGTCAGTTAAAGAGATTTAGAAAACATATTGATACAAATTATTTTCCCCCTTTTGAGGCCTTAGAGTCATGGTATGGAAGGAGTTGGCTTTTCAGGGAGAGGAATACTATTTTCCATATGAGTAATCTTGTTGAAACCATCGCTAAAATAGATCTTCAAGCTCTCTCTAGTGATTTTTTTTTTGTTAGGAATACATGAGGCTCAATGACTTTACAAGCACTTTTTCAGCATGACCTGCATAAAAAGTCAAATACTCATTCATGCAAATTAAATGTTGGTAATACATGTAAAAGTTTTTCTCTGAGTGAGAGTGTGTGTGTGTGTGTGTGTGTATAAACATTGATTTTTAGGATAATTGTACAACACAACAGTATATTTCTTTGCCTAGATAAACCTTTTTGCAAATAGTGCTTTGAGAAATTCTAGGGCAGGTGGTTCAACTGGCAAATAAACTGAGCAAAATATGTAGAAAAATTACTTTGCATAGTGCTGTGATTAATGAGTGCTCCTTGCACAGGATGTATCTGTGTGTATATTCCACATTGCTAGTAGAGTGTGTTTTCTAAGGCAAAAATAAGGACTTGAGGTTGAAAGTAAATTAGGGTCTGCAGAATTTGCTCAGCTGTGGCTGAGTGCACAAAACCAGGACTTTGTTGATTGTCTTGTATTTTAAAAGCCTCCTAAGGGTCAAGCGGTGCTGGCAGGAGCTAACTGGGGAGTTTGGGCACAGCACAGAATGAACAGGAAAGCCTGGCTAAGGGATCCCAGCGAAAGGAGAGAGGTGATTTATGTGACATTGCACTTGGCATGTGTTTAATGATATCTGCATACATGACAAGCATTAAAAGTAGTTATATTGAATTATACAAAATTAAAATTAAACATGTGGCAATGCTGTTCCATTTGGTTACATGGCACTGGTTTCGCAGTTTTGTTGTGCTCTGCCCAGTCCTTACCACAGTCTTGTTCCAAGTCCAAGTGACCAAGATTTTGTGTGTCACATTAAGGGATTAAGGATGGGAGCTGCAAGAAAGCAGCTTGGAGCAGCAGGAGCTGAGATGGAAGAGAGAGAGACAGCTCAGAGGGAGGCAATTGAAGAAGCCTCCAAAAGCAGAGGGGAACTGGGACAGGGGGTCAATCAGGGTAATAACTGATAGATGCTGAAAGAGCCAAGATGTCTCAGAGCTATAAACTTGAAGGATTAGATTGGCTTTCGTACCAAATTTTTGTTATTTCTCTATACATGCTTGCTCATCTTAGGCTAACACCCAGGAATGGAACTGAGGAATATGATGTGGTTCTTCATTCCTCCACAGCTACCCTATGTGACCTTGAGTGAGGCATGCTGTCTCCATCTTGCCCTTCTTCAATATGAGGATAGGATATCCTGCTCCTACAGATCAGGCCTGCTGTGAGGGTATGTTTAGTAACGCTTTTGAGGCACTGAAATGCTTTAGTGATTGGCTCTGTGGAAATTCTATAGATAAACGCCTATATATAACCTCCCTGACACTAGTACAGTCATAGGGTGAGATCAGATTGACAATGCTATTTCAATATATAGCATATACTGCATGTGTCAGAAGCAACAAGAACAAAGCTGTCAACATCAGGTATGTGTGGAGAAAGTGATACAAATTCTTTGAAGTCAGGAGTGCTGTGGCCACTGTGTTTATCTACAGAAAAGAGGAAAAGAAGGGGTAACATTAAAGAGGAAGTGTTAATTTTCTTTTCAAAGAACTCTACACTCTCATATTGATTGAAAATGGTTATCCTTGGCTCTTGTGTGTTTTGTGGCATTATAGGGTAGTGGTCTTTGTTTAGATCATATAATACTTCTTCCTCCCTCCAACCTACCATAACAATTAGTGAGCTGTCTGTGGCTGCCTTGGAGTGCATCCTGTGCATCAGCATGTCTCATTTAATAGTCATAATTTCTCATTTGTAAGAGGGAAAGTGCTACCAGCACTTTCAGTCTCATAAGGGCTCAGACTCACTCAAGGATTCCAATTTATTATGCACCCAGCTCTGATATCCTGCTGCTCTCTTTATGGATTAGGCTGCCTTGGTAGAAGGTATCATCCTTCAGACAACACATAAATACTCTCTTGCCAGCTGTTCCTTTCTCAGAAGTTTCTCAAGGAGTAAATCATAATCATGCCCCTGTTTTACTAGTTCCTGATCTGTTTTTCCATGGTACTCTGCTAGGAGCATGCAGAAAAATTATCTTTATTGCTGCTGTTACTCTACAAATGGCACTGACTACAACTGCAGGGATTTTTAGGCCTATTAGTATTGGTTTCTAGGGTGAACATGCCAGTAGTGGTTTTAAATTTAGAGGAATGGGCTTAGGCCAGTTTGCTGGTGGTTTCTGTAAAACCTTTATCTCGAGGTGCTGCACAAACTCCTGAGAGGGAAGGAGTGGCAGACAGACTGTTTCACGCATTCTGACATGGAGCAGCTGTTTAACAACACATGATCTTGTTGTGAGTTCAGAAGTAAAAGGGGAAGGGTAACATCCTGCTGATGGAAACTATATTTTATAGACAAATTTAAAAAGGCAGAAAGCAGAGGCAGCCAGCAAACACAGCAGTTTGCACAGAAGGGTGCAAAGGAAGGAGCCACTGTCAAATTTGTACCAGCATAAGTCTCAAACACAGTGGCAGTGAGCTGCAGGGTAGTTTCCTCAGCAGATGTTGAAGCAGCTGTCCTTGCCAGGGCAGAGGCTTTGAAATGGACACAGCTTTGGGTGGCACATGTAGCCCTCCAGGTCCTCGGCTGCCCAAGTTCTCTGGGTGAAAACCTATCTTCAGCCTCCTTGTTGCAGGGTGCACCAGCGCTCCCAGCAGGCTCCCAGTCCATCAGTTAAAATGCTGGTGGACATCAAAATTGCAAGGCTTCCTGTTTTGTCACTGAACTTTCAGTGACTCTTAAGAATATGAATGTCACACTGTAGGCCTCAGAGGTGAACAGGGTTTCCATTGTACTAAAACGTCCTATACTTTGTAGTTTTTAGTTTGATCAAATTGAGTAACAAGACACAGTCTTCAGTTGATTGAAGTGAATTATAATCACAATTTACGTGATCCCCAAACAGTTTAACGATCTCTACAGAACTTCTATGAGCTACCTGGGCATCTGAGATGCCTCTCTAGACTGAACTCCTTGTCATAAAGGTAGTTCTGGACAATCAGTGAAGATCAGGAGGATGACTTGGGAAGACATCACCACCATGTTTGTGCTGAAGACAGAAGATACAGTACATAAAGCCATCAATCTAGCACTTTTTGAAAAGTTTTAACATTTCATTTGAAACACAGTTAAGGGAGGGAGAAAAGGCCAAGTAAGGTACTGTTGAAACCAGTGTTAAAAAAAGCAGCACTTACTGGTTGGAAGATAAAATATATAATCAGGCTTTCAAGAATGAGCACTTAATTGCCTAAAGACTATTACAGAACCCATTGTTAATGTACCTAATTTGCATAAAATCTTTTTTTCCAACTAACTGTTGCAGAACACACCTAAAATGGGTAAGCACAGTTCTTCATCAAAGCTCAGCTTCCTAAGCCAGCACTGCAGTTGTGGTGCATATTTGTAATGTGATTTTCTGGTCTCAAATGTCATTAGGCACATATATATTGTGTGGGGGGTAGTACATATTTTAGCAATATCTTTTAAAGAGTTATTAATGAGCAGAGGTTCTCTCAGGAAGCAGTGACAGTGGCTCTAGGAATTAATCCACCTGCAGATCTCAGAGTGCTTTTTTTTATAGCGTGTGCAAATTCAGCTTCACTCAGAAGTTGCTTCTCTGGAGTCAGTCTCCAGAGTGTCTTGTGGATCAAATTCTCCATGTGATAACCTTCCTGCACATTTCATCCAGGCTCTGTGCATTGTGCTTGTCTCTGTTTCCATGCATCATTACTAGCAGTTGGAGGTTTGGCAAGCCATGTTTCTTCACCACTTTTAGGTGATGGGTCCTTGGAAAGCAATGCCATGCGGTAGACACAGAATGGGAGGAAGTTGCAGCTTTCTGCTCTGCCAAGTGCAGCACTTCCTGGCAAAAGGACCTGTCAGACCTGCCTTTCCAGCAGCCGGGGCCGGCAGTGATGAGGTCTGAGCAGGGCAGTGCTGTGGCTGGGTACTGGGGACTTATGGTCAGCTCTTCAGCTCACAAGGTGGTCTTGGCAGATGGATCCTTCAGAGAGTGGTTAAAAATGGGTCTGAGGACTGCTGTCTTGGCACTCCAGAGGAAAAAAGGATTTGTGGCTGGGAGGACACCTTGCAGGTAGCACCACAGTCACAGCTGGAGAAGCTGACAGGGTACATTCTCTTTCAAGTAGATACAGTTACTGACCCCTGATAAAGCTCAGTCTAAGACCTCCTGCTAATAATATAGGGTTTGTTATCTTCCCCACTGCTGCCTGGGCTGGGCTGGAGGCTGGGGACTACCCTGAGCCTGCGGTCACCGCAGGGAACATGTGCATGAGGGTTGCCTTCCTGGACAGTGGGAATGGTGCTCCCTGGTGTGGCCACAGCAGTGCTCAGCACAAGTCTCTTGCGTCAGCACAGTTATACATGCAGAACTATCTCACAGGGGCAGCCGGGCTCAGTAGGAGGAGAATAGGATGTCCAGGTAAAAATACAGCTTTGCTCGTAACTACTTAGTCCATAATAAAAGTGCCTTATCAATATAGCATTAATTAGTAAGTGCTAGCATAGTTTACTACTATTACAATATTATACTAATCATTATACTCTAATTATATTTGTTCTTTTCTTAAAAACCTTTAATGGTGCAAAATGACAAATACTGGAAAGCTGTTAGAGCAGCTAATCATCCTTACTGTTTAAACCTCCTTGTTATTTGAACTTCCTCATTCCTTAGTCTTCTCTGAAGTAAGCAAGCCCCTGGAGATACTTTGGCAAACAAGGTGAGAAATGTGGTTTTGTCCCCCCGTGTGCCAGTAAGTAAAAGGGATCAGTCCCAGAGGTACCAGTTGGGTATGTTTGATCGGCACAGCGTGATCTTTAGGCAGGTCAGGGAAATATCAATGCTATTTTCTCTCTAAGCCTCAGATTCCCATTGGCCTGTTTATTCAGAAATCAGGTGGCAAAAACATTAGAGGATATGAAATCTTAGGCCCCCTGCAGAATACACAGCCCTGATGGATCCCACTGCAAGCACATTTGACTCCTGATCATCTTCACTATGCTTCAGTCTAGAGTTTTAATTGGCACTGTTGGATAGAATGCATCGCAGCCTACAAAATTTCATGGTTTTTAAATCAAGGTTTTTGGAGGGGCCGAAATGTAGAGAAGGGAAATTTTATATTGGTTGTGGTTTGGTAAAGGATCTGAAGCAGCTTTTTAGATTGGCACTTTCATGAAAACATTTTAGATCAAAGTTCGTACTCTGGATTTGTAAAACTTTAGTGTTTGCATGTAGCATTGGCATTCACTCTAACAGACTGAGATTAAAGATACACATCTCTGATTTTCTCCTTACACTTCTAATTCCACTGTAGTTTTAACAGGATTTTGTACACAAACTCTTCAGTGGCACAGCTCATTATCCACTTTTTCCCCACCGCTTACCTTTAAAAAAGAGCAGAAGTGGGAATGTAGGAAAATAATAACCTATTTTATTATATAACCACAAGAATTGGGAGGAGGGAAAGGAGAAGAGTATTCTAGATTAAAGCTTGATTGCTGAAATTATTTTAACTACTTTTTAATTGGCAAGCTGTTGAGTTGTTATCATCAATGAGGAACTCATCAACAAGCAGTATCAAAAGTGGTAAACATTTACAGAGAAAAACCGAGCTCACAAGCTCTGTAACAATCATCCATAGTGTAGAGTTAAAACTAAGTGGCTGGATCACATGAATACATCGTACAAGGAATATCAGGGGTGGAGTTTGGAATTAATAGTAATCGTTGTCTTCTGTTTTTTTCTCTGAATAAGTTATGAGGACAGAGCAGGAGACATTTGCACAGCCTCCAGCTGCTCTGCTTTGGGGCTCTGCAGAGTGAGGCACTGATCTCCGCCTGGAGACCTTTTCCAGACAGACACAAGATGTGCAGATGAATCTCCAGGGCTTGCTTTGCTGTCAGTCCCTGTTCATGGATTCTGAAGGTCCTCTGCAGTTCATAGACCTCTCATCTAATGCTGGGCACCTTTATGGCAGACCACATGTGAAACACCTTTGCATTCCCTTGATACTCTTTAAAGGGGTGGGGGTGGAAAAAGTTGTTAAAAGATTAAGAAATTGAAAGCTCCCCTAACTATTGTATTATCCACCTGACATTCTCCAAATACTAGTCATTAATTACTAATGCCTTGAAAATCAGAGCAGTTATCCAATTCAATTATGTTACATCTCTCAGCGAGAGCATTTCCATTATCTTACCATTTCCCATTCAAACCATTCTTCTTTGCAGTTTTTATAGGCTCAGACCCCACTGTGTTTCTTCTCATTTGAACCAGTAATCCACACAAGGATATTTCTACTCCATGCCTCTCCTATCTGCACACAGGTGAAAGCCAGTGGGGATTTACATTGTAATTGTTACAAACTTAAAAATCCAACCCTCCAGCTTTCTCCAGACCTACATGATGGCAGAATGTGGCCAATGTACACCATAACTTTCCTTTCCAGTTGATGATCAAGTACTTGGGGAAGGATTGAACCTGGATTAGGATTTAGGCTGCCTGTACAATCCTTATACCTGCAGACCTTTCTGTGGAGTGGGCAGGAGAGTTCGCAGTCACAGTCTTACCAAGCTGTGGAGCCAAGCTCTCAACTGAACTAATTCCCTTTAGATGCCAGCAGTAACTTGGCCCCATGGAGGCAAGGCAGGGTATGTTTCTGGAGTCGCCACTAATGCTGTTCCTAAGTGAGGTGTATATTCAGAAATTATGGGGTTTATTTCCTGGCACATTTGTTCATTGCTTATGTGTATTTTCATGCCTGCTAGCACTCTGAAATGTAGACATCGAGTGTTGGGGTCAGGCTGGATGCAGTTTTTCATGCTGCTGACATTAATTGGATGAACAGGCCCTCTCAGAAGGGGCAGTGTAGGAAATGTGTATGGGAAAATGACAAAATAAGGAGTTCCACAGCTAAATAAAGACAAGCGGCTGAAAATGGTTTTTATGGCTTTGGCTTTCATATGATTCATTTGGGAATCTAAAACTATTTTGCACAACTAACAAATTAAGATTCACAACACCTTTCTGAATATAATTGTTCCTGTCTTGCAGATGGAGGAACAGAGGTACTGAGGCTATCATTTGAAAATATGTCCCCTGTTTTCAAGTCCCCAGATTGAGATACATTTAAACCTAATTCTCAGAAGCATTAAATACCTCAATTTATATTCATTCATTTGACATTGTTTGTACTTAGTCTCTGAAAACCAGATGCACTGCCTCCTAACTAGAATGGTCAAAATAACTGAAGTGACATGGCAGAGATCACAGAGCAACTGCAGGGCCAGACTGGGACTGGGACCTGTGTCCCATCATGACACATTCCCATTTTACTCGCTGAGTATCTGCCTTGGATTCCTGAACAAAAGGAAAGCATGTTCTGGTTACTCAATTTTCCTCTGCTCTCTCGAACAATTGGACGTTATAGAGATGATACTGCTTGGGTTATTGATCAATTTTATAGTTCTTTTAGCTCGCCTTTCTAGCCATGAAGGATTGTCTTCGGGTTTCTGCGATTAGGTTTCTTATTGTAGAATTGAAATGGAAATACACTGAGAACCATTTGTATCACCTGGTTTTTCCCCATTGTTTTGTTTTCTTTCCAGCACACAACAGTTTTGCCCTTTGTATTAATCGAGATGAGAACAACACATCATCAGTATCCCAGCAGGAGCTGTGGACTGGCTGCAGTGTGCACCTTCGCTGTTGGCTATATTTTATGGTAAGGGCTGTACATGCTGTGTTTTCACATTGTATTGGGGGTTTTGTACTGCTAAATTTGGGCACATATTTCATTATGGATATAATCGCTAACAGATTCACGCTGCATGCCTCGTTTGGTCCAAGACCTGGGCTTTGTCTGGTTTCCCCAGATGCTTATATTTTTAGAAAGTATATGCCAAACCTCACACAACAGGAATTTGTTGAACAATCCCATGTAAGCAGTGGTCTTTCCAAGGGTACATTTTTCAACCTTTTTTCAAGCTAAATGTTTTTCTTGGACCTTAGTTTTATTGCTTAGGGTTTTTGTTCTATCAAATAAAATTGAGAATAGGCAAATGATTTCCTGCATCAGTATTTAAGCAGCAACAGAAAAGATAGAACATTATCTTTTTTCTTTACTAGTTCATAAATTCTTTCTGTAAAATTGATTACAGAATAAGTCAGCAATCCAAACACTCTAAAGTTTGTTTTAAGAAATGCAAATGTTGCTGAGAAATTAAACTAAAACAGAAATAATCTTTTTTATACAACATTAAATTAAGTCTTTGGGCAGTTTCTAATCAAGCACCTGACTTGCATGACAGAGTTAATATATTTTGGTCACCCTAATATTTATTTTTCCCTAAACCTTAGTTTTGTTTATATTCTCCTTTGATACCGTTTATCCTTTATCCTTTCTGCATTTCATGCAGACCCCCTGTTTACTTTTCATATTCTTTCTTTTCACTTCACAACATCCTTCTCTCAGATAAGAAAGTATTTTCCAAAATGTCCACCAACCAAATGAGATAAAACTAATGTGAGAGGAACATGGTCTCAAGGTAGTGCTATCACACTGCTTCAACTATGCAATTTGTCCCTTTGGTCCAGTGAAAGAGAGGTCATTATTCATACACATCCACACACACGCTAAGTGATCATAAAACCCTACTAATCCAGCTGAAGTGGGATGTCATGTCCCAGAACAACAGCCACATTCTGCCATTTGCTTCTATAAACGTACATACCCTTCTTAAAAAAGAATAATATTTTTAATTGTAAGATAAGGGCAGCCTCATGCAACAAGGCACATGATTATTCCTCTAGGAAAAAGTAATTATGTTTTAAACCCATATATAGTAATGCTTAACTGTGATAGTTCTTGACCTTCCTCTGATGGTGCCTGGAGACAAATTGGCAGTTACCTGTGACTTGACCTCCTCTGGCATCTCCTGGTTTCTCAAAATCATCTAAGTAGACACATGCAATAGTATTTAATAAGGATTTAAAATTGAAACAGTCCAGTTTTACATGTGAAATAAAACCAGATGTGTCTGAAAATCTTTTAAGAATCTGTTACAGTATCAGTCTGATGCTCATGTAGCTTGATCCTGCCCACTACAGTGCATCTGTATCCTGCGGCTACAAGGTAAAAGAAAATTGTAGGACAAGTAAGGTAGGAGAAGAAGATTCTCCATTAAAGTAACTACTAAGCAGATACCCAGGCACAGACTATGGTCATGTCCCTTTGCTTTGCTGTATATTGCTTTTGCTTACACATATATTATTTCCAAAATGGATAGGGCTACTCTCAAGAGATTCGCCTTCTTCCAATTTGTGATTTCTCTATAAATGGACTGAGACAATCTTAAAAGTTCATCCTGCTAAATTATGCACAAATAACCCATTTCTTCTTCTACTGTTATGGAAGGAGGCCTTTGCAGGATAGTGGAGGCAGACACAAGCTACGCTGTGCTATCACTTGCAAGTTCTGTGTGTCCTCAGCTTGCAGGTGCTATTGAAGACTCTATCCAAGATGTGGTTGGGGCTGCAAGCCAAATCTTGGTTCAGTTATATCAGTATGATATATCACATTCACAGGTTGCAAAAATTTTCCAGAAAGTATGAAAATTGAGGGGTTTGTCCTCCCTCTCACTCAGGGTGTGTCTGTTTTTCACAGCTGAAATCCACTGTCTTCCTGCTGCCATGTGACCACATTGCAGTAGAGACCTTAATCATTCAGAGGGCTTGGAATTGCTAAATTCAGATTTGTTGTTCTTGTTGGCAGAACCCTCAAGGTTAGCACAGTGTATTAAAATGAGACTACACCTGAAAATGACCTAATTACATATAGTCTAGTGGAACCTCCTTCCTCTCTACCTAGGGTTGACCATAGGTCCCAGACTGGGGCTTAGTTCTTGGTTTATGTATTTTTAACTAGAATTTAGGGATCTGGCGCTTGAGAATTTGTCCTTTTGCTTATTCTATTTTTCCCTCAGCAGAAGTGTTTTCACTGCAACTCTCAGAATAAAGTGAAGACAGTTGCTAATCAGATGTTCTCTATGTTTCGTTCTTGAATTTTGAACTCTCTTCCCACCTCAGCTGAAACTTTCTTACCATTCTACATGTTTTATGTATTGTGTTGCACTTTTTACTGTAAACGAACATACAGGAGGATGTTGTTTAGGTTCGATTCTGTGAATGCATTTTTTTCAACTCAAAGTAGAGAAAAGCTTGTTTTATTTTGTATGTGACTGAATCTGTCATGTATGAAAGAGATGGTGGAATAGCAAGTGTTATTTTATGTATAATTGGTAAATGAGAAAACTGGCAAACAATTCTGAATACCATCACTGAAATTGGAAGAACATAGCTAAATAACTTGATATCTCCTGAGCATGATTCAGACACTTGTTTTCTGAGAAACATCCTTTCTTGAAGAGTAAAAGCTTTTTCTGTTTTTCTTTCTATTTTTTTGCATTCTCTCCCTTCAGTCAGAGAGTTTTTGAGTAGGCACACTTAGCTCATGCACTCTCTGGGAGAGGGAGCTCTTCCATGCTCTTAAGGAACTGTGCCCAGGCAGAGCATTCACAGACTTTCATTGCCTGTTGCAGACCATACATGGACTTTCAGGATCGAGGCCATGGGATAAGATGGGAAAAGCCTGTTGGCTTTATTTAGCATGGCTTGAAAAGGTCGCAGTTTGTATTGAATTGTTAAATCTAGACAGTGCTAAGAAAACCGAAGCCTTTGCCAGTACTACCAGAAAATTCTGCCAATGAGTGTATGGAGTTGGTTGTCAAGGAACAGAAAAGAGCCAGAAATGTGTTGCTCCTTGTAACAAGAATGACCTCATGGTAACTAATATCAGAGCCTAATATGTCCCTAAAATAAACTGAGACAAATACGTTTATTTTAAATGGTTTTCTTTTTCCCTCTACTTTGGAGCACTTCAGGATGCCAAAAAAACAGACCCTAAGAATCTGACTCCACCTCTGTAGTCATGCTGGGCTGCATGTTTGGAAGCAAAAGACTTGATCTGCTCTCTTGTTGCTATCTCAAATCCACTAGGAGCTGCCTCCACATGTGCCAAGCTTGGACTTGATTCATTCTTCCATTCTTTTATAAATCTATTTAAAGAGCTTTTAAACTTTCATTAGAAAATAAAGTTTCTCTTGAAGTGACTTTAGGAGAGTTCCATAGATTTGCTGAGGGAGAGCGTTTAGATGGGGTAATTTGCTGAATTCTTCTTGAACAAATTTAAGAAAGGAATGTACACTGATGATTTGGAATGAATTTGAGATTGATTCTATCAGGCTTGCTGTAGGATTTCCACTAGCAATTCTCCATAGAAGGAGAGGAAGATCAGAAAGAGCAGATGTTGGCACAGACTGCTAGGACAAACTTTGACATTCAGAAGAGAGGGGTGGTGGGTTAGAGTGTGAAGCTTGGCGAGAATTGACAGTTGTATTGATAAAGAAACGCAGGACTGAGAAAGCAGAAGGATTTTTGAGGATGCTGGTGCCGATGGAGCAGGAAAGACACAACATAGGGTGTGCTGAGGGTTTCTGTGTAGGGAGGGAGTCATGCATGCTTTTGGAAGGGAGCACTGGGGATAAAAGTTCAACAGAGATCAGAGGAATCGGTGGTTAGTGGAAAAAAAAACCAAAACAAACAAGTAAAATATCCTGGGGACAAGTACAAGAAATTAACGAAAATCATAGGTTAAAAGAGAAGTGGGTAAGGAAATGTGCTGCTCACAGGTCAGCAGCTTCAAAGCTGAAATCATGCAAGTAAGTGGGAATGCTGGGAGAGAGAGAGAGACAGACTTTGAAATCAGAGTGGAAGGCTGATGTAGAAGTGGATGATAGATGAGACAATGCAGAGGAGGAGAAAAGAGCTGGAGCTGGAGCTGCCCAGAACAGGAAAGAGTAGGAAGAAACAGAAGCAGCAGAAATAGGCCAGGGGAAGATTAGCGTCCCCTGTATCTGACCCAGAAGGAGGGTGGGAGGGCAGAAGTGCTTTCAGCAAGAGAAGGCTGTATGGATCCCCAGCCTGTTCGGTCTGACATAGCCATTATGGACTGTTACTTTCTGGCTCCCCTCCACCTCCACATCCTCAAATGTTTCAGTCAAAGCAACAGTACAATCACAGATGACATGCATGGGTAATATGTTCTCACTTCCTTGTGCAATTCCTTAAAATATAGCTCAAGAAGGCATAGCAACCAATACTATATTTAAAATGAAAAATTATTTATCAAAATAGATGACTTCCAGAGATGACAACACTTTGCAGCAAATCTGCTAAGTTTCTGTCATTCTAGCTACCTGTACATAAACACAAATTTCTGCTAAGCTTTGTTCATCCCAGAGGATGCCAGCCCCATGTCATGCTGAGTATGTTTTGGATGTGACATTGTTTGCAGCTGCAGTTTCCCAGGACTTGGCTTCTGACTGCATAAGTCACTCCACACCAGTAGCACAGTCCTATGACCCACATGTTGTTCTCCCCTCAGATGAATGGAGAAGAATCCAGCATTAAGAAAATGGAACAAGAGGGGATGATTGCTATTATTTCCTAAATGATGGTTGTTTATTGAACTTTTTTTGTTTTTTTTTTTTTTGATCTTTAAGATTCCTAAACTCTGTACATTTCTGGTGTAGGCGACTTAGGTCTGGCTGGCTGTTAAAATAAGAAGCCCAGCATCTTAATATAGCTGAGATCTTAAGAATTCTGATTAGATGCAGAACAAGCTCTCCCATGTTTTTGTGGCAGTTTATGAAGATGTGCCTCACATCAATCAGTATTAGAAACCAAAAGTAGAACAAATTTAGAGTGGGTCGTTGTGGTCCTGTCCCTGAAAGCACAGGACTGGTCATACACTATACCCACAAATTATTTGTTTGTTTTGAATGTCTCAGCTGCTGTAAGCCCACCACCTCCTTTGGAAGACATTCCACAGTTTAATAGCTCTGGGTAAAGTTTCATCCTTTGTGGAAAAGGAAAAGAGTGATGCTGGAAAAGATCATTAAATAAAAGCATAGAAAATGCCCATATTCTGTTGTTTGCTAAAGAGTAGCCTCTGGCAACTGGTCTAGGGTTTATCTGGGACCAAAGACTCAGCCTTCCTTAGTGCCAGTCACTGGAAATATGAAGAGCACTGAAGATCTGGGAGAGGATTTGCTGCTGCAAGAAGTAACCAGAAAGGAACTGCCATAGTAGATGAGAGTTGTCATGTACCCAGGCTCCAGGTATAGCTAATATGAGATGCTTTAGGAGAGTTTAGCAGGCCATTATGAAACAACCAGCCGTCAAGGAGAGTTTTCTTCCAAAACTTACGTCAAAACATAGGTGTATGGATCCTTTAGTCTGGATGGTTTATATACCTTGTACTCTGTAAACGGACATAATTGTGGGCATTCTTATTGCTTGTACAATCTCCTGACTTCAGAAACTTGCTAGAGTTGCATGATATGGCGTAGAGGAGTGGACTAAGTAGACTTCCAGACTTGCATACTTAAAAACTTTTTTGAATATCTGTATTTCAGTGAGGTATCACTGAAAGATAGGGTAGAGCATTCCAGAGTTTAATTAGGTATCACTCAGAAAGATATTTCCATTATTAGATTTGAATTTCTTGTCTCTGAGTTCTGTTAAGGTTATTCTTCTGTTGCAAAGACGAGAACTGGGAGCTCCTCATCCATTCTGTGTCCTTTAATTCGCTGCTCTTGAGACATTATATAGTCCCTGCTCTAATAGCCCCTGCTTCCAGAACTCATAGTACTGGTTCTTGGTGGCTGCAGACTACAAAGAAGCACTGGAGTTGGGCAGGAAATGGGTGGAGACTCTCTGACAGTCCAGACCACAAAGTGCTGCTGAGCTGTGACAGCTGAGAGCAGCCTCCATGAAGGAACAACCATCTTCTGCAACATCTCCCATTACAAAATCCATGGGGTGTCATGGTTATCTGCCATTATACCCACTTGTTGAGCTTGATTCTACTAGGACTAAGGTCTTACACAGGCTGTTGTAACAACTGCATTACTTAAACTGACAGAGTACACATAAACCACAAGGTTCCAACAATTTTTTGTACTTAGTTTTTGTCATTAACGAAAGATCTATAGCCAAAGATAAAATATGTGTATCTTGCCTGCATAGTTTTCATTTTCTGCTGATTACTTTGATAGGGGAGAAATACAACATCCACTGTATAGTAGAAGTGAAAATCAGCTACAAAGTCACATTTTTGACAGATTTGTTAAAAACAAGCAATATTGTGCATTTTCAAGTAGCTTTTTGTGATTTCTACACCAACTGGTTGAATATTTCTAAAATCAACCACTTTTTTAACAGACATTTTAATTTGAATACAATGTGTGAATATTTCCATTCCTTCTCTTTTTACTGTTCCTAACAAATGGCTAGATGAGCTCTATGACCTGTAACACATTCATCTTTGAAAACACACAGTTATGTCTACATACAGCTGCTACTGCTCCAAATCACAGGGACATTCAGGTCAATTTTATCTTCTCAGAAACAGCCAGTCCCGTTTTAGTTTAAACTTTTTCTCCTCAGTTTATCCCTACCTTAATGACACACTTCTTACACCTGTTCAATGACAAAGTCTTCAATTTGATCTAGATTTGCACACCTAAGTAAATCTTAATGCATATGCTTCCCCGTGCTTACCTAATAACAAGGTTGGCTAGGAGTCATGGCTACTAGAATTGCAACACTGAAGGCATTCATTAACATTGGCAATCAGCACTCTTGTGTGGAAGCTTTATGTGAGTGGCTGATCAGCCCTTTCCAGTGCAGTCTCGGGATAGCCTGTATTCCAGCAGGAGCTAACCTGCTCAGAAAGGCCACCAGGTGAGGTTTCCATGGCAGCAGTCGTCCCTTTGCTGCTCCCGTTTGTAGCGCAGACAATGCTGGAGCAGTCAGTGTGTCACTGCTCAGTGCAGAGAAGGCTAATCTTACTCCACCCCAGCGTAGCCAGCAGCATGGTGCAGCTCATTTTTAGAAGGATCAGGTGGGTTGGTGGCTGTTGTCTCCAGAGCGGTGCTCAGCCCCCGTTGTGCTCAAAGCAGGAGTTCTTACGGTGTGGCTGCTCCGGGACAGGCAAACAGCAGCTACACTGGAGGCAGGAGGAGCATCACCACCCAGGGAGTGGGTCCTGTGCCGGGCAGCAATGGGCAGAGTGCGAGAGCTGTCCACAAAGACAGGACTAACCCGAGATTGCTGACATTCAGGAGCTCATCAGTGACTCATTGGTTGGATTTGGAAAATACTTCCTCTTTCCATACCAAATGTGTTCTAGTAAAAGCCGCTTCTACTTGGTTCATGAAATCAGCTACGTAGGTGCTGTTTAGAAGGTCCCTTGAAAAGTCTCTCTGTAAAGGTACTTTGTAGTCCTGCACAGTTTCATCACACCAGAGAAAATAAGTGAAAAAAAGACTGTGTCTTTTTCAGTCTTTTTCCTTGGAGCTTGTTTTTCACAGAATGATAATTAAAAAAAAAAAAAAAAAAAAAAAAAAAAAAAAAAAAAAAAAAAGCAAATGAAAACTGAAAAAACTGAAAAAAGCAAATGAAACTGAAAATTGTTAGGTGATAATAGACATTCCTTGCTAAGCCAACCTGGTAGTAGGGGACATCCCACTATCTTCTACCCAACTATCTCATCTTTTTCTTTGATCAAAAGGAACATGGTGTCCCCTGTTACCATGGGTTACACAGGAACCCTTTATTTTTTCATAGATAATTTTATCTTGTCTGGTTAATTCTATCACAGAAGAATATTGGGGAAAATAACTGTGAAGTACAGAGATAATTTCCCATATGTGAACTGATTTGGAGAAAGGGGGTCTAATTGCATTTAGATCATGGAGATTAATTTACTGACACATGTAGTTTCCTAAGTGAAGTGTCCAACTGTTAAGGGTTTGGCTGCAATAAAAGCTTTTCTAAGGAGGAGGGAAGCTATGACAACCATGTACATTTCCAGGGTGATTGTTAAACAGGGATTCTGTACTCGTGTGACAGAATTTTATGGGAACAGTTTTGTGTGGACGTCTCTGTCTTTGCCCTTTAGGAGCCTATGACTGTTGATCTAGTGATCAAAAGGCTTCCTTAAACAAACAGAAACATCAGCAAGTGAAACAAATCATACGGACATGGAAATCCCCATCTATAATAGTCTGTGCAGCTGCTCTAGCTGTGCTTCACCATGAGCTTTTCTCTCAAATTTCCAGGTCAGAAAGGAAGAAATTCACATTCTTGAAGAAAGCCCAGCAGAGCCCCAGCCTGCCTCCACTGAGCACTTTACCCAGTTAGCCCCTGTGATGTTTGCTCAGTTGTTTGCCAATATTTGCTTTTCTTAACTTCCACCTACTGGAACGTATGGACTCGGTCTGCTCCCTCCCTCCCTCTTCACCGCTCACCACATCAGATCTCAACACAAAAGTGATCCCTTCAGGGGGTACAGGTGTCCACTGCAGCCACACACAGCAAATCCACACATCTGGAGTGCTTCTTCAGGCTGCACTGCAGTAAAGCTGATAGTCTGTCTCTTGAGTTAGTGTACCAACAATGTCCTCTGTAGCTGAATGATAAAAATCTCTGTGTCACCAGCAAGCCACCATCAATCCTTTACTTTTACTGTATATTGCTTGTGGAGCTGGGCACTACTTTTGAGGTGTGTTTTTGTTTGGTTGGTTTTTTAGATATTTATCCCACCTAGAGAAAAATTATTAGATTCCAATTTGTAGCTGGTAACTGAAAGAAAAAGAGGACCAATGTAAAACTCCGTTGCTGAAGAAATTATTCTGTAAAAGAGAAGCTAAACCATATGTTTCTGGCAAACCCAAAAACTGATTACCATGTGTGGCGAAGAAAAGCAAAAGAAACGCACAAATGTGTATGAAGTGAAAGTAGGATACTGCAGAAAGCAGAGAGAATTGGTCCGTGTAGGAGAGCCTGTAGAGCCCTGAATGCTCTTAGGATAAAGAACATGCTTGGAAAAGAGGCTGCTGCAGTTTCCAGCTTTGGCATGAAACAGGGGTTTCCTCGGAAATATAAATGCAGCAAGAAAATACCTGCTGCTTCATTTCATCAGAAAGGAAAACTGGCCAACTGCTCATAATAAATTGAAAGCAAAGCAGCAAGAATGTGGGAAATCAGTCATAGTTTCATCATTTGTGATGTCTGTTCGGGGTGGATGTCATCCAGATGCTCCAGTTCAGCTGCAACTTGCAGACCTTTCAAATAATTGCTTTTTGGGTTACAGTAGCTAAGCCTACAGGCCAAAGCTACTTTTGTAAAACAAGGCTGTAAGAGTCACTGCTTGTTATTTCTGTTTTGTTTCAGGGTGTGCTGGATTCACCACGTTACAGGAGTGTGGGTGTACCCACTTCTTGAGCATCTCAGCCCAGGTGTCAAAATAATCTTTTTTGCAGCTGTTACTGTAATAATTAACATATTCTACTTGGTGGGAGAAGTCCTGAATAACTACATCTGGGATACACAAAAATGTGAGTATTGTTTTAGGAGTATTACCTCGTGAAAATACACCATCAGGACTTTGAGTATGTTTCTCTGAAAGTGTAGAAGGTTTTAAGCTGACGAAAACAAAGGAGATTGACAGAAGTTCCACTGAAACATCTTGCTTGCCTGCCCTTAAAAACAGGCGGATGAACAGAATGGCTGCTGGAGAGCCTGATGAGCTATGAATATGTATTCTCTTTTATAACTTACAGTACTAATTTAAGAGCTCTTGGCAATTACCTGAGATGTTTACAACCCACTTATTAGATGATGAACCCATTAAATGCAGCTAGAATAAAGTATCATTCTGTGCGAATGCCACTAATGGTAAGCTTAGACTTAAAAATACAGTCTTTTAGTATTTTCAGGTGTAAGATGTTTTCTCTGTATAAATTCACTCAGAGAAAATGAACACGTTCTTGTCAGTGAAATAACAGGAATGAAAGATCACTTTAGTGCAGGGTAAACTTAACTGTGCAGCCTCTATATCATCTAACCTGCCTAGGCCACCCATTGCTGAGGAGGGGAAAAGGGAAAATAAGACAAACACAAGATTAAAAGTAGGTTCCTTTTATCTATGAAAGATGCTTTTCATTTATCAAATTGAATGAAATAAGCAAATAACATTCATAATAGCTGCTGTGGCAAATCTCAACTGGAGGAAAATAAATTCACATGGTAGTTTATTGCACACACAAATGTCTTTAAACAGTCCTTCAATACCAGCTAGAATCTAATGCTAGAAGCTCAAAGCAGTTTTACTTGCTGTTTGCTCATATTAGCATCCAGGTGTAAAATGTGTTTTTGTTTTTGCTCTAGGACCATCAATCACTGGTCACAGTGTTCAAGACTGGTATTCAGTCCTCACTTCAATGTCATATTCACATTTATTTAACTTCTTTAAGTTAATTCGGGAAAGATGTTTCTAAAAAAGGCAACTTCAAGGAATAATTTCACTTGACTTAAGTCCTGCATGAAGAAGAATAATGTGGTAAAGAATCACATGTTCTTAGCAAGTCCATGAATACGTAGATGATGGAAAATCTCCTGCGCTATTCCAAAGTATGCATATCAAAACCCCTGCCCCTTGCGGCCTGCCACGCTAGAGGAGCTAACTCAATTGAGTCGTTCTTCCAACATCTTTCAAGGTTCACCCTGGCCTTATTGTCCTTTCCATTATTTCCTTCATGTAGATAAGGAATATTGATCCCAAATCCTTTGTGGCTCAAGCACTTGCAAAACAGAAAACGCCATGAGGCACCTGCTGGTTTGCTGTGCTTGAAACACTGCACAAACTTAACCCAAAGCATGTGGCAGGAACACCACGAACAGCAGAGATGTAAAATGATGCCAGTCTATCACCATGTGAGACCTGGGAAAATATTATTTGAAAACTGTACACTTAAAAGGGGCTTTTGAGCAGTAAGACTGCAAATCAAAACAGTCTGTCATGAGAAGATCTCTGGGGTGAGAAGGGGTTGTTTTGGATTTGGAGTTTTTTTATTTGCCTCTGGAGATGCATTAAATAGAACCTCACTACTGACAAAATGATTTGCAGTTAGTTTTTCCAAGTTAAACCACAAACATGGTAGGGAAGGAAAAATTTGCCCTTTGTACAAGCCAGTGTCTGTCCACAATTTGAGGATGTCTGCATTCCTGCCAAACTATTTGATGTATCTGCAGCAGAGTGTTTCAGAAGAAAGAGGCACTTTCAAAAAGACAAATAAAACAGCTTTTAAAATTACTGGAAAAGTTCCTTCCAGGAGAAAGCAGAAGACTTAAGATTGTCTCTGCAACAGCCTTGTAAACTCTCTATAGTCTTTTGGTCCTGGCCTCTTGTTTTGGTTGTTCAACCTTCAACTGTGGCTCTCCCATGACAGTGGCTTGCCAGCAACACCCAGGGCCATTGTACTTGGGCTGCTGGCAATGCGCAGAGCCATTTGTTTCCTTGTGTGTTGTTTCTTTCAGCAAGGCAGCTCTGCAGTTGTGCTTTCTAACTGCAGATGGGTCTTATTGTTTCCCATATTGGAATTAATTAACCATGTTTTTAGAGTGAATTCCAGTGTACTTACCACCTATTTGTGTATTGCACTAGAAGGTGATCTTACTTGTGACTGGTTTTTCCTCTCAGCATTCTCAAGCACTGCTTCTTTTTTGCCTTCAGTTGTCATAAGTCTTTCTTTTCCAGAATGCAGCAGGCCTGAAAACCTCCAAAAGAAATATTTGTATTTGAGATGTCTGGCAGAGAGGGCTTAGTCAGAAGAACAATACTTTTGTCAGATACCAGTAGTAATTCATTGTCCAGGAACAGGCATATGAAATAGCTGAATGCTTCCATTGCCAGAAAAAACACAATCTGCTGCCCGGCCTGGGCTTTGCTCAGCGTAGAAAAGAGAGAAGTCCTGTGGCTAGGATAAGTTCTTTAAGGAGCCCTACACTCAACTCAGCCCTCCTGACATGACTGAAAGAAATGGCCATTACAAGAAGAGAAAGGCACCTTCTCAGCACTAATTGTTTCTTCATCTTTTGCTTTCAAAAAAGGGAGATGTACCCGTAAATATTTACAAATTCAGTGTTGAAATGAAGGGGGCTTCAAATTATTGAATTCTGAAATGCAATTATTAAAATTTTCTTTCATACAAAGTCAGCTGCTTAGATTCAGCTGTAGTAACATCTAAGTTAGTTTGCTAGTAGGTAAGCAGAGGAGGTGAGGGAACTAAGTGTTCCCAGACCCCTGCAGCCGCCAAAGGCTGAGTGTGCAGCAGGGGGTCAGGCTGATCTGAAAATTAGAGCAAAGGAAGGACGATTGTGCAGTTCATTACTGGACAACCACTGCCATCAGGTGTGCAGATGCTCTTTTCCTTCACAGCAGGTGAGGTAAGACATGTGAGCAAATGCAGGAGAAACAACATCAATAAAGGGAAAAGAAAGATTAATGCGTTAGAGGAACCTCTCTAAGTAAACCCTTCATTTGTATTCATTGGGAGATTTTTAAAAGCTGCTCTCCATATGTTTTCAGGTATTGAAGAAGGAAAAGAAAAGCCAAAATTGGAGTGAACACTAAGAGGAAACACAGAGGATTGTTTATGGCTCCACGGAAGATTTCTCATCCCCAACAGAGGTTGGCATGGAGAGGAATCTTTTGGAAAGGAGGAAGTTTAATGGGCCTTCTTCTCAGCGCAAGGATATTTTTGGATTTTATATGGGGGGGAAACTGATTTTAGCTAAGAATAATATTAATGTTTCAACGTTCATTCCTGTTTCTCCATGCTTGCATGTGACATACACATATAAGATGTATATTTATCTCCACAGCATACTCAATGTGCATTTCTTGATTCAAATAAGTCATTAAACCATTAAGTCATTAGACCTTTTTACTTCTGCCAAGAAGAACAATGAGTCCATTCTCTGTATTGTTTAAGAAAAGCCTAGCCAGATAGGTCTAATACAGAGAAACAAAGCAATCCTATATATTTCAAAGTACAGCATAGAAGTTATTTGCATGAATGTATCTAAAGAAGAGTTCAGTCTGACTGAAATATTAATGTAACACTATGTAACAGTTGCCTTAAATTCGTTATGTTAATAATTTTACCAGTCCAGTGAAATCTTACTTGCAGTGTTAAGATCTTAAGGCCTAAATAAAGACGAAATTATCCTTGCATTTCTGTTTCTTCATGCTGATTCTTGAAATTTTAGATGGATTGATGCCATTTGAATTACATGTTTTCAGGTTTTCCAATGTCAACTGTAGATTATATTATTTCTACATGAGGAGTTTTCTTCTTACTTTTATAGTAAAATGTCAGATCCCACATTTTCAAGTTTGAGTTCTCAATAGATGGGCTGAGCTGTTAGTGTTACACCAGAGAGAGCATTTAAGTCTTACTTCAGGAGGGTACCTAAGCAAATGTTTAAAGTTAAACATATGCCTGATTGTATTGGGAATTCAATTGCATAAAAGTAGTGATTGTTTAAATTTTACATGATTGTTTAATTATTAGACAAGCAAGAGGGAACTCTAGTAAGCAGAAAAAAATTGTCTAGAACTAAAATAAAGTGAATAGAATAATTTTTGCAAGAAATTATTTATAAAAAAGTAGCTTTACAATCCAAATATTGGTATTCATATCACATATTTGTTCATTAGTGTATTTAGTCATTTATTTTAACACATGCAGAGCATTTTGAATATGTATAATTTTAATGTGTTGTTTTTAGTAACAGGATTTCTGCAGAGTTTTAATATGATTTAACAGTGTTTCTGCTCTGGAATAGCTCTGGGGAAAACTGATCTCTTGCAACTCATTACATGCTTCCGCAGTACTTTTTAAATGCATTTATGTACACACTATCATAGAAAACAGCACAAGTTCAACAGTGTGCTTTTTGGTTGTTTTCTTCAAAAATAAGGCTCTGTGATGATATTGTCTTTGTCTGTCCATCCTCTAGATTATTTCTAACTTGTTGATCTGGAGTCACAAATATTTCAAAGCTAAGCAAGTTACTGGAAAGTTCGTGGAAATAAGTGACCAGATAAAGAAGAAGGAGCTCCTCCGATGATCCTACCGAGGGAGAAAACGGGACACACAAAAGCAGTAGAATTTGGAAGCAAATGGCCATAGCTATGTGGCCTTGCACTAGGGACATTATGTTCTGCTGTTCCTGAGCTCCCCTCTTACCTAGGCACAGTGATACTGCAACGTGATTGCTCTATCCACAGATAATTGGGGCTTGATTGGAGGTGGTAAGATGTCTGTTCTTTGCAACAGGCTTTTAAAACTCAGGAAGGAAAGAAGGCATGGATTCAGTTATGTTTAGTGAGCTAGGAACTGTTTAAAGTCACTGCTTCTGAAAGCTGTGGTAGCACATGAAAGTAGTGGTGGACAGTGGATGTTCTGGGGGATCTGGCTGTACTTTCCAACAGCAGCAACTGTGGCTTAGGGCAGGAAGGCCAAAGCATAGACCCTGTGGACTTTTTGTCATATGAAGAATTTGTGTAACCTATGTTCTGCTGTTAAGTCTAGGACATTTTTAGGTTTTTTTAATTTTATTTCATGGGTATTGTTTCCTTTACAGAATTCAGGAATTCATTCTGATGGAAAGAATGTGTTAAATAAAAATAAGAAGTGCCAAAATGCCACACAGCTCTACACATTCTGCTAGAGCACACTCTGATGATGTCTACTGTATATTTTGCACCACTGAGTACTGAATGTCTGAGATCTGAGTTTTCAAACTGACATTGATGGAAAGAGTCCTCTTTCTCAGCAAGTTTTGCACCCATTCCAGACAGGTTTCTCTTCTAATACCATGTCATTATATGCAATATTGGAAATGTAGTAAGAATATAAAGAGAAC
The DNA here is from genome assembly GCA_036785705.1 of Acanthornis magna. Classification (NCBI taxonomy): domain Eukaryota; kingdom Metazoa; phylum Chordata; class Aves; order Passeriformes; family Acanthizidae; genus Acanthornis; species Acanthornis magna. The sequence goes on along the minus strand of JAWUZG010000040.1, from coordinate 13,085,905 downwards.
AGAAATATCAGGAATCAAAATTGCATAGATGAATCCATAGGTAGGTGTCCAAGTGAAAAAAGGCTCACTTTCAGAGGTATAGCATAGGGATGCTTAAAGTTGTCATCCCTCATATCTGTGAATTTGTGAATATTCAGCACCTCAAAAAAATAGACACCAAGCTTAGATCTCAGTTAAGCCCCTGAGGTTGGCAATGTTAGCCAAAGGCAATATATGTGACACAAAGTGTGGTGGGTTCCATTTGGCTTAAGGAAATTTATAGTATTCCAGGAAGATTCGAACTCAATTTGTCTTCTCACATCTCAGAAAGTTCTCCACCTCCTGTGAGCTTTGAATCATCGTATTTAAAGTCAAAAACATTTTAGAGCATTAAATCCAGCTTCTGATGTATGAACCATGATATAAATAACTTGGGGGCCTGTGTACCCAGAGAGCACTCTTCTAGACTGTTCATTCCCTTTAGGATTACACAATCCATCATTCTTAAGAAAGATGATGGATGAATGATGACTAAAATAAAAGTCACTTGTAAACTTGCCAAATTTCAACCATCTTGGCTGAAATTGTCCCTGAAAGGTATTTCTCTTGGGGGAACTATTTTTTTGGTAGAAAGCTTTTTGTCAGAAAAAGTCATCTATTTCCAAGTGCGAGTCTATGAAAAAAAGAAAAAAGGGTCTGGAAAACTTCTCTCTACTTTTGCTGTGGAACTGCGTCTGAGGACAGCATTTATGTTTGTAGCATTTTGGAATTTATGGGGAATATCTATTTGTCTTTGTCCAAATTTTAGGGGAAAAAATAAGCCTGCATTTCCCTGTAGTGCACAGGTAATTCTCCAGAGTGTTTATCAACTTTGGGAATAATCCAGTTTATGGCTGAATAGGATTTTCCCTGTCATCCCTGATCTGTTGACCCTCTTCATGCCTTGACTACCCAAGACACAGACCAGAATGGGGAAACAGCTTTGCTTGCCATTTGTGGTCAATACCTCCCCAGAGCTGATGCAAATAAAGCTGCATAGAAATGTGAGGGAAGGAAAGCTTTGATGGAAACCTGAGCAATGAGCATAGGTTGTAGATGGATGAACTAAGTGAAAAAAAACTCTAGCCCTTCCCTTGAGGACTGCAATAAAATTAAATTAGTAGTTTGTTATGTTGTAGCTGTAATGATAAACCACATAGAAAACTCTGTGAAGGAATCAGTTTTGTTGTCGGAGAAGAGCACAGTGTGCAGTAAATAAGGAAGGCTGCCACACCTTGAACCACAAGGCAAAAACAAAATACAGTTTCATCATTCAGTGAGCACTATCCATCATGTGTTACGAATGAGGCACAGGAAAAAATATTGTGTGATCATCTAATTAGAGGCAATATCATAATTCATGCTCACAAGGGGCCAAATTAAGGTTGAACAGACAGCCTAAATGCTGACATTACCTCACTCTTCAACGCCCAACTTTACAATCATAATAATATTCTCTTTATTTAGTGATAGAACACAAAAAAAGGGAGGGTGGATTGTTTTTAAGGCTGGTTAGAAAGTCTAGCCACCAAGTTGTCATGAATTTCAGTGTGACTGGATCCCCTATTTGGGTTTACAAAGCTCATCCTTACTTTCTGCTTGCGTGTTGCTGCCCCAAAACACATATGCACAATTCCCATACCACTCTTTTACAAAGATGTTGCCATAATTTGCAACCTTGTGCCACAATTTCAACACTAAATTATTTTAGTCTGGGATTTGGCTTGTGTAGGATAAAACTGTAGTTTGCTGTCTTTCTGTAGCAACCATTGCCTTATTTTAAAGAAAAATGACGAATATTTTCCCTAATTTTCCCTAGTCTTTGCTTCTCTGCCCATGGGAGTAATATTAGCAAAATTACCACCAGTGCACGTCAAAGGCACTTGGACCCTGGGTAGACTGACAAATGGCTCACCATTCTGCAGGCTCCCAGGTGGCAGTTTGTAGTGGCAGTGTATAAGGCAGGCACTTCACAGCTCATTTTTCCTATTGAATTTGCTTTTCAAAGGCTACTTCAGATCCTAACAACAAATTATTCTTTGCCTTTTATTTTCTATAAGAATGGTCAGTCTGCTCTGATACACTCTTCAGTAGCCTTTAAAGACTTGGATACCATTAGACTGAACACTGAAAAGATCTGTCATCTAAAACTTGAGTGGATGTATAGACCTGAAGCGACCATCAACCTGAGTCCAGCATCACCAAGGCAGGTTTGGTATTCCTACCCTGGGAGTAAAGGAGCAAGCAATAGGAGGGGTGTAGATGAGGTCATCTGTGAATGCAGCCTGGGAGGAATTATGCTACTAATCCTATCTTTTAATGCTCTCTCTGTCATGTGAGGAGGGTCAAACGTTGGTGACAGGCGTTTTCCATCTGCAGCAGCACAAGAAAGCTCCTGATCAAAGCATGGTGCATCCTAGCAGAGGTCATCTCCACTAGGGTATCCCAGCTGCTCTGCTCCTGTGGTTCAGAGCTTCGCCTGCTGCTGTAGCCTGCTGGTCAAACTGCAGTCACAGGTGTTGCAGGGAAGGACACAAACCTGGGAGTTAGACTATTGCCAAAGTCACAGGGAAGAAGAGAGCAACTGGAGGTTTGACTGGTCAACTCTACAGTGGTGGTGATCTCTGCTCTTTTTAAAGCAAGAGCAAAGGGAGAATGAAACTAAACTGGGAAGTAAAAGGGTGAGATATGTTTAGAAACGCTCTTGGGCACATCCTGAGCCCAGAGCACACACGGATGCTTTGGATTGCAGGGGCTTTGCTAAATGAGGGGACAAGTGGACTGGCAGGTGGGACACTTTCTGTAGTGCTTCTAATGATGTAATGACAGGGGTTTGGCCTTACAGTGAAAATAGACATTTTGAGCATAGCGACTTCCTCTTACTTGTATTATTTAAGTTACTAGGAAGAACAGAACTGTCCAATTTGCAGACCACAAACATCAAATATATTTAGTGTCTACTTTCCAAAATGAGCAATTTTATTTTTATCAAAAATGCACGCTGTTTTGTTCAAGTAACAGATGGAAATCAATGGGTTTTAATGTAACCCAGAAGAGCAAGTTGTAGTCTTATTCCCTTAAGTGCCCCTTTGTTGTTCAGACCACAGCTGTAAAGGGATTTGAAGCTCAGCACAATAAATGCCAGTATAGAAATGTGAAAGGTAGGCCACGGACTTTGTGGCCCACTAGAGAAGGTATCTGCCATTCCTTAGAGTTGTGTAAAATGAGACAGAAATGAAATAGCATCTTTTTAATGTAATTAATATTGTAACTAGCTATGGCATTCAAGTTCAGCATTTTATGTATAGCTTGTGTATTAAAAAGTAAACATCTACCATTAGGCTGGAGAACTATCTCTGCAGTGTGCATTCTAAATATAGAGATTGCTATAGTGCAGTCAGTTCTAGGACAGAATATCTTTTTGCTTTCTAATATGCAGATAGTCCCCTCTGCACATGTATTGTGTAGACAGAAGTTAAACACACACATGGACGCATGCATACACGTGTGTGTACACACATGATCTTCTGCAGAAACAAGTTATGGCAATCAGATGTTAAATGACAGTTTCTTGCTTAACATGGAGAGAAATCAGGCACTGTGAAAGGTATCATTCTTGACATGGGCAGTAATACCACCATAACTCCAAACTGACAGCCCCTTGTGCTCCGACTTTTCTCCTGGGAATACGTCTGGTCAGCTGCTGGCCATCCTGCCTGTGGCAATAGGGACAGTCCACGGCTGCAGGATTCTGCAGTCCCACATTTCTGGATGCTTAATTCTGCAGGCAGAACAGTGCCTGGCTAGCTGTCTACATATAATTGTCTTAGCTTATTTACTATGTAAAATAAAATAAGTTGTTCTTATATAATAATGGTTCTCAATTTGGGTCCTAAGTTTATACCTGACAGATGTAATGGGATAAAAGAGAGGGAGGTCACCCCTCTTCTGTGACTGGTATTAAGCTGCAAAACCATTCTCTCTAGAGGTGGCTTAACAGGAGTGCTATTAGTCATAGAGTAGGGAGAAGCAATTAGTCACACAATACTTAGCGAGGCAGCAAAAATTACAATAATGGAGGACCTCAACTACCTGTGCATATTTTGGCCAAGAGTTACCATGGGACAAGTTATAAAGAGCGAATTTCTTGCATTTGCATTTCTTGGAAGGGGCACCTATGGAGTACACCAAGGCAGGGAGGGCTCTCAGACACGGGTGAAGCTCAGGAGCTCATTGGAGATGGAATCCCAGCTGAACCATTAAGCAATACTGACCACAACATAATTACATTCACCCTGCCTGGAGTGTGATAGGGTCCTGGTTCCTTTGGTGCCACGTAAGGTATCAAAGCTCTGTACAGTGACCCCAAACATTGGAGAGGGGCAGTGGAGGGGACAGGAATGTGGGTGGGGGAAAGGCAGAAGAAGCTGTTACCATCTAAAGGTTACCTGCCTCCAGCCGACCGCTTTACAAAGGAGCCCCTTTGCACGGACAATGGGAGCTTTTGCCATCCAATGGGAATGTTTTGCAGTGAGTGCTTATTAGGCAGCTCTGGGGAATTGTATAGGAAGGCAACCAAGAGAGGATAAACCAGCCTGGTTAGAAAAATAACCTTGCTCAGGTGTAGCCCACAGCTAGGTGCATCAGGTCCAGAGAGAGCACTCAGTTAAAGTGGGTTTTGGTCTCTTTCTGCCAAGGCCTTAGAGTTACACAGGGTTTTGAGCCCATTCCTTGGAGAAGGGAGTTACTGAGGCCAACCCTTATGCAGAAATGGTGCAATAGGCATCCTGCCAAGGACAGCACAGTGTGTGAAATCCCAGGTCTGAGGAGAAAGTATGTAGGCACGTGAGAGTATATTGTAGTACTTTTAATGTCAGAACCACTGGTGGGATAGCCACAGTTAGAGACACACTTGTGTGGTATATATATGGTGGTATAATTGTATTCCAACTCTTTCTAGCATTACGGACTTTTTGAAAGGAGCCACAATACTGACTAGACAGTAAGCTTAAAAAGAGGTCCACTGGATGGACCTGCCATACAGTTAAATCAAGAGCACTTGTAAAGTCAAGTACCTGGCTGCCACAGCTGTCAGGGTTACAGACAGGGTTGCAGCATCCTGTTTGTAGTGGCCCATGGCCCTGTGTAACGTGTGGTGCTTTTCCTGCAGTGGGAAGTCCACATAGCCCAAGGCATCCCAGGGGTTATCCAGACCTTGGCTGCACACAAGTATTCTGCTCTGCTTATGAACTCAGCTCCCACACATAAATACTGGCATGTGCCATAGGAATGGTTGATGTTTGTGTCTGGAGATTTCAGGCTAATTCAAAGCAATAAATAAATAAATAAAAAAACCCAAAAGAAAAAAAGATGTAAGGCTTTGTTTAATAGAGCATTAATTATGCAGGTGCTGAAAGATTTCTAGTTCCTTTCAGCACTCAGAATTTAGATTCTGTTGGATATACTTAATTTTTTAAAGCCCTCTACATTTTGCAGTTTACACATTTGCATAGCGTGGGACTACTGTCAGGAACATATATCTACAGATCTGGGGCAGGAGCTGTTCTCATCATTTCAGTGGGATGGAAAAGAGAAAACAGTTCAAAGGAGGAGGGTGGGGGAAGGGAAGCATTTCCATATATTTTTTAAGGAATCATAAAGACACACAGGCAAGCATGTCAATCATGAGACAGTTCTCTCTTTAATATTGTCAGGAACACAAAAGTTCACAGAGCACATGTGTGAGAGGGTGCTGCGCTGCCTTGACTACATGATCTGCATGATACATGTCAGAAGATGGGAATGTTGCTATGGCAATTCTTCCCTCTCCTGAATACTAAGTTGTCGAAGAAGCCAGTTCACAGCCAGGCAGGCTCACTTATGAACTTGCCTGCTTGAAGATGCTAAATACTATTTATAGCTTTTCTTGCGAGGAGACAATATTGTTTTCTGCTCTGGCCTCTTAAAGCCCTGTGCCCCAGCCCTCCAATATTCCTGATGTTTATGAGATTTGGAAGCTGCTGAGGGCAGAGATTTAACTGAGTTTTGTGCAGAAGAGTGTTGGGGTTTTCCCTCAGCTTCTCCAGTGTCCTTCCATTTGCAGCTTGCTAAGAGGGCAACAGATGGATGGGTCTTTCTGCATTTCCAAAAGTCGTCTTGCTGTTTTTATAAAGTTTTGAATCGAGTAATTAATTTACCTTTACTTTCAGACTGCAGAGGAGTAGCCTGCTCTCACTAATGTTTCCCCCCAGCAGGACAGCAAGAGGGGGCAGCCTGTTGGTTCCCCCTAGCAATTTTTTCACTGGGTGACCCTGAAAGCCCATCCTGTCCTTGCTTCTGCCATTGAGCCTCTCCCACTGTGCCATGTGGGTACTGCAATGGGAAAGGGATGCCTTTACTGCCAGCTCTCCTAATTGCACCTGTGGTGTCCCTTAGTAATAACACTGTTTTGCTCCCTTCCCTAAAAACCTGTATAGCACTGCTTTGTGGAAGCAAAGCAGCCCTGTTGCAGAGGTGGCAAACTTCAGTAGATGCAGAGATTCCTGTATTACAGTCTCCCGTTGTCCACGTTGTGTCATATTTTCTAGTAGCACTCTCTGTTTACAGTTCTTTTCCTTTTACCTAATTTTCATTTTGTACATTGGAATATTCCCTGCTAGGAAAATTCTACATGTCTGATTCAGGCTAAATATTCTAAGATGGCTCTGGCACTCCAAAACTGAAGATAAGAAAAACGAACTGTATTGTCCATATTAAAAAAAAAAAAAAAAGTTCCTTCAAATTAGTTGATCATAGTGGTTTTATCTTGGGGTTTTTCTTATTTTTCTTTTTTTTTTAGTCAGGATGGATACTGCTGTAGGAAACTCTGCAGGGAGACAGGATGTAAAAGCTTGATCTGATGTGCTGTAAATGAGTCAGGACAACGTAGGAAGAGAAAAACAGTTGCTCTGCTTACCTGTGTGATGCTGGGTATTTTACTTAATTTTACCACCTCACAGTTGGCCAGTAACTTTTTTTATAGTTTGAAGTGTTTATTTAACACCTTCCATGGGCTCTAAAAGTACTAAAACAAATGAGTTCTGCAAGAGCAAATGATCAAGGCAAAAGGTACCATTGAAAACTATGACACTCTGGATACCAAAGTACTCCAATACCCACCTCAAACAGAGAACATACCCACCATCAGGATTTAATTGATCCTTCAGTGATCAACTAGAGAATATCAAAGCCAACAGAAAATACAAAAATCTGTCACAGAGAGAAACATGACCAAAAGAACAATAAAAAATAATTTTTATGTCAAATTCCAGTGGAACTCTCTCAGGCAAGTCACAGGTTCATGTACAAGAAGAGACATTTGCAAATACAGGACATCTTTGGAAACTGCAGGAGCAGATGATCTCCAGAGAAATGTGTCTTCCTGATGTAGCATTCATTTGCACCTGTAAGAACAAGAAATAAGTGGAAGAATTTCAAAATCAAGCCTTGACTCTGTAAGGTATATGCAGGCATAATTTAGATCCCCCAAAAATCTCATTGACTTAATGATTTATTTTATGTCTGGTTTCTGCTGTGCTCATCAAGAGAGCCTTACTTAGTCCAGCTGGCCTGAGGATTTTGATACCCATGTGACTCAGAGGCAGGGATTCAAACCACATTGGCCAGCACAGGGATGTCAAAAGTTTCCACAGTGCAAGGGACACAGAAGTGAAAAGCATTTGCTGGTTTAGAGGGATTAACACGGAGAGGTTGATTAGCAGTTTGCAGCCACCCAGACCTAGGATTCTTAAAATATACTCTTTCTTCTTTCTTTTCCATCTGAGCTCATTTTGTTTCCAGAGATTTAAAGGACGAATTTGAGAAGCTGCCCCTGCTGCAGGTACTTTCCGTGTTTCTGAGTGCGCAGGCCAAGAAAAACAGCAGACCAAGATAATTTTCCTACAGTGTTCCGCACCAGCTAGAGGAGGATGACGAAGTGCAGAAGATTCGCTGACAGCGCAGCTCTCCCTGCGGAAGGGGACCAGCATATGCTGCTTTCAATTGGCAGGATTGCCATGCCCCCAGGTCCCAGTGTTGTGCGTGCTGCAGCTCACCCAGAGCAGGTGTGGATGTCATGTCTGAAAGGCTGAAAAGCTTAGCATTCCCTGCTCAAACAGTGGCTTTTACCTCGTGCTGCCAGAAGTTGCCCATGGCCACGAAGCCTCATCTGGGATGTGACCGTGAGAGCTTCCCCACCGTGCTGCTTGCAGGCTGCCTGCCTCCAGTGACCACAGCACGGTCCCTTTGCCTTCCCCACTGAAGCCGAGAATCACTCGCCCATCCCTGGAACAGCTCCTCTGCATTCACAGCCATGAAAAACCACAAGAGCTGGAGTAAACCCGAGATTTATTCAGAAAGAGCGTATGAATCCAATTAGAGCAAAATAAACAGTCAACACGACACATTTCCTTCTCACCTCTGCAGAAGCTAATCTAGCTGATCCCTTTGTGCTGTAACAGGAAAATATCTGATACCTTCGGGCTCCGCAGCCAGCGCTGGAGCACTCGGCACAGGCAGCGAGCACAGCTGTCCGGGCCCCCAGCCCACCCAGCGCTGCCTTGGGTACCAGGAGCCAGCAGCTGCCTCCGGTGCCTCCCCAACCTTCCTGCTGCGGGGCCTGCAGGCAAGCACTGACTTGGGCCCACAGCTCATTTTCTTATTCCCAAATAAGCATTCTGCTTTGCTGCTGTGATGCAAGTTTCCTAAATAAGATATTCTGGGAAGGAGATCTTCCTGTGTGCTCCTGAGAGGAGACAGTCGTTTCTTTCGGGAGGCATGGCGTTCCCACAGGCTGCACTGACATCCTGTGGCACTGGGAAAGAGCGCGAAGGGACGGCTTTGCCCCTGTCGCCGGTCCCCTCCACGTCCCCTCTCTGCCCACGGCAAGTCACTCATCTGTTGTCTCATCCCAGCCCCTCGGGAGGGGAAGGGACACCTGTCCCTTGCCGGGGCCAGCAGCAGCTCCTGCCCGCTGTGCCTGGCACACACAGGGCCTGACCTCACCGCCGCCACCCAGGCCGACAGCCCCGGGCTGGGAGTGAGGGACTGTCCCCCGCCCTTTGTGGCGTCTTCTGAATCACTGCCCACGGCAGCAGCGCTGTGCGAGCATGAGCTGTAGTGACCCATCACTGGGTGGGGTGTTGCTGCAAGGGTGGGGGCTTTTTCAAGGGAAAAAATGATGAAAATCCCTCACCCCGCCACCCCCAGCCTCTGCCCACGGAGCGCTGAGCCCTGCCATGGGGTGCCTAGGGTCTGCAGCAAGCTGCATCCCTCGGCCCAGGCTCAGATCCTGTGCAGAACAGCACCCAGCCCCTCAGAAGTCGAGTTTAATTTTACTTCCCCCTGGGGAATAGCGTTAATCTGTAACTTCTTAGGCATCACTCGATCAGCTGAATTACAGCTATTAGCTTTGGACTCTAGGCATTTTTATGAGATATTAGTTCCAGGGCTTGTGGTTTGGCATAGAAAGCGTATTATTCACACACAAAACAACTGCATTAAAATAACATTAGGAATCTGGCTTAAACTGACAAAACCTAGGAAACTCGGAATTAAGGCTTAAAGTATGTCCTTAACTCACCCACCGCGTGCCCGGTGCGTCCGCTCGGGCGGTGTGTTGGCCTCACTGCCTCCAGCTGAGACATGGGAGGGAGCACCTCCACTGAGATTCCACCACCCCCGAGGAGCAGCGACCCATCTTTGTGCCTTGGAGTCCTTGTCCAGCCAGACAAGGTTTAGGATTTAAGTGTAATGCAACTTTTTTCTGTGCCTCTCCACCCAGAGCCAGGTTTCCTCCGCTGTCACCAGCATCGCTGTGGTCAGAGCAAAAGCTGCGCTCAGCTGTGGAGGCTCAATGGAGGCAACACCAGCCCTGAGAGGAGTAGATGAGCCCTTCTGCAACCTGCCAGGGGGAAATCCTTGGCTCGAAAAACACCTTCTAATGTTCACTTTGTGGATCACCTTACTGTGAGAGAGCTGAGGCCAAGGAGTAGTGTGAGGACACAGGTTGCTGTCACTGGAGCTGGGGAACAGCTTATGCAGGGCACCCCTTTCAGAGGGCTTTCAGTCACGGGAAGCCCCACTACACATCCAGAAATGTATGTCATAGCATCCAGTAGCTGAAAAACAAAGGTGGTCCCTAAAAGGGTCACACAGTGGGCCAAAAAAGCAGCAATGCCATGTGCATTCCTGGTCTGAACATCTGCTGTGCTCCAGTTTTTCTCCCAAAGCCCTGCCCTTGATCATGGGACACAAATATCAAAATGCTCAACTAGGCCCTGGCTTTCCAGAAGGTGCATCTGAGCTTTGGAAAAGGTGATCTCAACTGCAGCATGTTCTCTGCAAAGTCAAACAAACAAAAGCAGCAGCCTCAGCAGAATCACAGCTCACATCCTCCAAGAAATGAATTACCAGGCCTCTAGGAGGGACTGATCTGCTCACTTCTGGAGCATAGCTCATTTTCAGACTTTTTTCCTCCATGGCCAAATATTTGCCTCCACATGGCAGCAAAATCAGCTCCTCTAAAGCCATGTTTGAAATAAGCTTCACTTCTGCCCTACCCATTCCTTTTATTTAGGAGCTCTGCTATTTTGTAGGAAGCAATCCAAGATGCTCGTGCATGTGGCATCTCTCAAGAATAAACCACATTAAAGAGAAAAAAACCCAGAAGGCAGCAGCTAAAGAAAAAAAAATTGTGTTCAAGTTGCAAGGCTGCCACATTGCTCTGTAAAAAGGGGTGCACCTTAACCATATTGGGTGTGATTTTTTTCCTCTCGGTGAGGTGAGAAATACATCTACTATTCCCATCTTGGAAGCAAAACAAATAGAATAATTATTTCCTTTCCCAGCAAAGCAAATGCAGCTGAACTTTTAAAAGCTGTGCTTTTTACTTGTGTGCCTTAAGCCGACACATTCCCTCGCTGGCTGGCATTTGCAACAGACCACAAACACATTGCTACAAGTGGCACCAAATTTGTGTTTCAGGTCAGAATTGAGATGTTCTGGTGATAAATGAGGGAGGCTTGTTCTGTGGACATCTTGTCCCAGAAACACTGTAGCTAAATTTACCATAGAGCCCTCCCAGTTTAATTCTTCCTTAGGAGGTCTTTTAATTAAAAAATAAGTGTTTTTATTGTTCTGGAAGCATTCTCCAAACATTATTTGGGACTTCAGTATTGGGTCTTCTTGGTCTTTTAAAGTTGCTGAGTGTCTCCATGTCTCTCAGAGTACAGACAGTGCCATGGATATTCACCACTTCTGGAAGATGAGTCTGGAATGCGTAGGTGTTGCATGACATAGAGGTTGTGTCACAATGTGCAAGTGATGCCCATGTATGAATAAACCCTAATCCACTCCTGGGCTTCCTGAAGGAAAAAGCTGAGCTTGGAAATAGCAAAGAGCAAAATCTGCATATTGGGCCATAGAGCCAAAGTGACCTGTCACAGAGCAAACGCGGGTGCCTTTCACATCCCATGGTCTCAGGGCCTCCCCAGCACACAGGCACACCCTCGTCCTTTGGATCTCATGAGACAGACACTCAGAGCTGGACCAGTGTGCGTATATGCAGAGTAAATTCCAGAAAATTATGGAATATAGGCCAGGATGGGTTTTCAAGTGCCACCTGGAAGGGTCTCTTATCTTGCCCATGCACACTTGCAATGCCCACAAAATTTTTTTTACGAGAAAATAAAAAGAAGTTGAGACTGTAGGTGTGTCCATTTTATTAAGCCCACTGTGTCCCTTGCAAAAAATGGTTGAAATGGCAGGTGATTGTTTCCATATTAAGGAAGGCTTAAGAATGACTGACAAGATCCGCTTTTGCAGTCCTTATTGCTGCCAATCAAATTACTGAGGACAACAGTGAATAGTTCATATTTAGAAAATGTATTTTTAAAGTTGGGCTTTGACTGAACAGTTACTTCGTGAGAAACTGAAGCCTTCCCAACAAGCTGTGACTTAAATACAGCAAGTGAAAGAGGAAAAGAAAAAAGGTATATTTAAAAACCAAAACTATAAAACAAAGATGTTGTCTTGCCAAATGGCCACCAGCACCCTACACCCTCTTCTCAGGCTTGGGACCAAAGCTGGATTCTCATGTATGAGGGCACCGATCAGAAGGAATAGGCAAGGAAGGAGAGACTGTGGGGCACCCCTGTATGTTAGGGAGTGGTTTGATTTTATGAAGCTTAATGACGGTGACAGTAGGATTGAGTGTTTATGGGTAAGAATTAAGGTAAAGGCCGACAAGGCACTGGGTTTTTGAAAGGCAGACTTTGACCTATCTTTGACTGGTTGACAGAGTCCCATAGCAGTCAGTCCTGAAGGGCAAAGGACATTATTCAAGAAGGAAATCCTAAAGGCATGGGGGTAGGCTGTCCCAGTGTGCTGAAGGATGAGCCAGTGGGGAAGAAGACCAGCTTGGCTGAACAGAGAGCTGCGGCTGGAATTTGGGGATGAAAAGAGAGTTTATGACCTCTGGAAGAGGGGGCAGGCAACTCAGGAGGACTGCAAGGATGTTGTGAGGTTATGCAGGGAGGAAATTAGGACTAAAGCCCAACTAGAACTTTATCTGGCTACTGCAGTCAAAGACAATAAAAATGTTTCTATAAATGTATCATCAGCCACAGGAGGGCTAATGAGAATCTCCATCCTTTATTGGATGTTAGATACACACAAGTTTATAGGGCTGGATGGGATCCACCCACGGGTACTGTGGGAGCTGCAGAAGTGCTCACCAAGCCACTTTGCATCATTTACCAGCAGTCCTGGCTAACTCAGGAGGTCCCTGTGGGCTGGAGGTTACCAAATGTGACACCCATCTACAAGAAGGGAAGGAAGGAGGAACCAGGGAACTACAGGCCTGTAAGTCTAACTGTGGTCCTAGAGAACGATATGGAGCAGATCATCATGAGTGCCATCACAGGGTACACACAGGACAACGGGGAAATCAGGCCCAGCCAGGACGAGTTTATGAAAGGCAGGTCCTGCTTGACCAACCTGACTTAAGTTTGCTACAAGGTGACCCCACTTAGTGCGTAAGGGGAAAGCTGTAAATATAATCTACCTGGACTTTAATAAGTCCTTAAACAACATTTCCTACAAACTTCTCCTGGAGAAGCTGGCTGCTCGTGGCTTGGCCTGGTGCACAGTTCACTGTGTTACGAACGGGCTGGATGGCTGGGCCCAGGGAGTGGTGGTGAACGCTGCTGCATCCAGCTGGCAGATGGACACAGGTGGTGCTCCCCAGGGATTAGTGCTGGGGCCAGTTTAGAATGTACATCAATGACCTGGATGAAGGGATTGAGACACCAAGTTGGGTGGGAGTGCTGATCTGCTGGAGAGCAGAAAGGCTCTGCAGAGGGATCTGGACAGGCTGGATCAGTGGGCTGAGGCCAGTAGTTTGGGGTTCAATAAGGCCAAGTGCCAGGTCCTGCACTTGGGTCACAACAAGCCCAGGCAGCACTACAGGCTGGGGGCAGAGTGGCTGGAAAGTGGCCTGGCAGAAAAGAACCTGGGGGTGCTGATCAACAGCAGCTGAACATGAGCCAGCTGTGCCCAGGTGGCCAAGAAGGCCAATGGCATCCTGGCCTGGATCAGCAATAGAGTGGCCAGCAGGACCAGGGCAGGGATTGTCCCCTGTACTCAGCACTGGTGGGGCTGCACCTCAAATCCTGTGATCTGTGCTGGGCCTGTCACTAAAACAAAGATATTGAGATGCTGGAGCGAGTGCAGGAAAGGGCAGCAGAGCTGGTGAAGGGTCTGGAGCACAAGTCTTGCAAGGAGTGGCTGAGGGAGCTGGGGCTGTTTAGCCTGAAGAAAAGGAGGCTCAAGGGAGACCTTATCCCTCTCTACAACTGCCTGAAAGGAGATTGCAGCCAGGTGGAGGTCAGCCTCTTCTCTCAGGTAACATGAGACAGGATGAGAGGAAATGGCCTCAAATTGCACCAAGAGAGGTATAGATTAGATATTAGAAAAAAAACTTTGCCATAAGGATTGTTAAGCATTGGAACAGGCTGTCCAGGGAAGCGGCTAAGTCCCCATCTCTGGAGGTATTTAAAAGACCTGTAGATGTGGTGCTTGGGGACATGGTTTTGTGGTAGACTTGGCAGTGAATGGCTGAACTTGATTATTTCAGACATCCTTTCTGACAAACAATGGTATAATTCTAACCCTTTCCTCCAATCTGGCTACCACCCACATCTCAGCTTCATCAGTCCCCTCCCTCTTCATCTGCTCTTGCTGCCAGGTGCTCTGGCATTCCCTTATCGCAGCCTCAAAGGACTCTGCAGTGTGGGGGATTGGAAAGACAAATCAAATTCTTCCCTTGAGACAGGCAGGTAGGTCCCCAGGTGCCTGTCCTCATTACAGATTGTGCTCTGGGAGCTGGATCCAGCTGGCAGAAGTTTCTCATTAATGGCAAGGCTGAAAACGTGAACCTGGAGGGAAACTGCGTAGTTGTGGAGCAGAGGTGGCCTTAAGGTTAGGGTTAAAGAGGTGGTGATAAGACTTCTATTCTATTTTTATTTTAGCTTAGCATTGTGGGATTCTTTTAGTTATGGAAGTGGCAGCATGTTTTGGGTGTGCTCAGGTTTATTTGGATTTCCCACCCTTACTTCCTTTGCTTTAAAAATGTTACGATCTTGCAAGTGTTAAATTTTGACTAGTTCTAGCATAGGCTTGGGACAGGAAAAAGCTTGTTTTAGGACTGCTAAAGTCTGGATCTTATACAGTGTGTGGGAGTTGTGCTCCAGCTATTTTTCTGGTATGTATTTGAGGAAAATCGGGGAGAGTAGGCAGAGCTCAGACTCTGCTTATTTTTGTGCTAGCAAAGAGCATAGCTCTGGCAGAGGAAAAAGGATTTGAAGTGTCTATCTGACATACTAAAGCCATGGGCAGCTCCTGACAGCATCTTCAGATATATGAGGTGGTCAAGAGCATGGGATGCTACTGCCTTTTTGACTGGAAAGAGCAGATACCAACAGAATACAAACAGGAGAAAGAAATTAGATGCAGGGCAATTGTGGAAGCTTTAAGAGTCTCAGGTCCTTGTGTTTGTGGTCTGCCAGCCCCGCAGTCTCTTTTAGCCAGCCTCCTACATGACAGCCCACCTGTGTGACTGCCAAGGAGCTGTTACAAAAAACACTTCATGTGGCCAGCTCTGAGCTCGGCAGCCCTTTCCCAGCAGTGCAGACCTTGCTGGTTGGAAGTGTTGGGCAGCCGAACCATGGTGTGTACAGCCACACACCTTCCCAGGAGTGCGTGAGGCACGTGTTTGCACGTCCAAGGAAGCTTTACTTGGAGCACAACTCCACTGCGATTATTTCAGTGGCTTTTCTCCCCCTTGATTTTGTGTACAGAAGGAGAGGTGTTGTGAGCAACTCTGCCAAAATTTGCCAAACTCTGCTCCACATATGTTTCAAAGGATCAGTGGGTCTAACAGCTGCATTTATTTAGTGATAAATGTTGATAAACACTAGCTGCGGTGGCTATCCTCTGTTAAGACAACATCCCTGGGTCTGTTGACTCCTGTTGTGTCTTATTCTGCTCTCTGCACTGATGGCATCTGCCACATCCAGTGCTGTCTGGGTGCCAGCTGACCGCATGATCCAGCCATCCGATTGCTTTTCGGTGATGAATTGCTCCAGCTGCTGCTGGCTGCATACGGCAGTTCAGTAGCACTGCCTGGTTCCATGTGGTGAATCTGCATTGCAGCTACGGCTTGCTAAAGAATGTACCTGAGGAGATTTAGGAAAAAAGAGAGGGGGGTCTGAAAAGCAAGTGAAATAATATTGGGGAAAGACTAGAGAAGTCTTTCAGTCCTTAGCTCTGTAGCCTAGTTCAGCTGAGGGCACAGGAAAGCTGGGCAAACACAAATGAGTTGCCAAACTTCAAAATTAGCCCACCTCATTCATCCCTATTTCCTTCCATTGCAAGGAGGTTCAAAATCTCCATGAAAAAAAATGATAATCATTGAGTCACTCCAATAGCAGTGATCTGGCTGCCTGCCCCTGCCAGCCTGCTACACAACTTGTGTGCTAATGTTTGGATTTTAGTGGTGGGAAACTAATGTCAGGCTGTACTGCCTTCATGCACCATTGGGCTGTGCTTATGGTCGCTCTTGGCAGCACCAAATGATTAAACAGATAAAACCATCAGTCTTGTTATTTCCAAACATCAACCTAAGTGCTAATAAAGCACAACCCGAGTCTTTCTTATGGACTCTGCAGAGCTGAGTCACACTAAAAACAGGATCTGGATGCTGGAAAAAGCCTCATAGTTCTTTCCTGTGCCGAGAGGAAATATCTCTCCGTGAGCAGAGCTTGCCTTGGAGAGCTTTGCTATGAGAAAGCTGAGGGAGCTGGGCTGGGCTGCATCTGCCAAGGAAAGCAAGGAGGCTGTGGCCCCCACCCTTCAATGTGAGGACTGTGGTCTGCTGTGATGGATGGATGGATGGATGGATGGATGGATGGATGGATGGATGGATGGATGGATGGCCATGTCCCTGCCCAGTTTCCTCCCTTTCTGTGCTCAAGAAGAATCTCCTCTCAGCCCCTGCAGTGGGTGGGGAATGTTTGTCAGACCCCAAGGCAGAGGAAATGAAATTATTCTCCTTCTCAGTGGACTTTGCCCTCAGTGGCTGAAGATATTTTTCCCAAAACAGCCCCAGGAAAACCGGAGGGCTTTGTAAATTCATTATGTCACTGAGGAATCTGTTTAATCAGCTGCCTTTCCCTGGAGGCACTTTACACATAATGAGAGATATGATGGAAGGAATCAAAACTGGTTTAGAAGAGTTTAGCCTCAAACCCCTCAGATGATGTGTTGTGCTGTAATTTTGAGGAGCAAATGAAGACACAGAGTAGATCTCACCTTGCCTGAGAGAGATGGTGGCAGAGGCAACACATGAAAGCCTTGAGCTCTTTATTGCATCATTCCTTTCCTAGGTGTCTTCACAATGAATAGCCAAAGTCTCCATGCTGCCAGGAGCCTGATCCATGCATACTTGGCAAGAATCCTTATTCCCCAGTTCACTGTGCCAGTTACACGGTAAGGCATATCCTAATTTAGCTTATTTATAGATGAAGATACTAATTCAAAATGCAGCCAAATGAGAAACATTGCGTATATGTGAGAAGGAGCTTTGTAAACTAGACAAACAGTGGGACCACAGAGATGGAATATGGTATAGTTTCAACTCCAGGTCCAAAAACCATTTTGCATATAATCTTAACATGAAAACAAAAGGCACTTTTTTGTTTTCTCTGCCTGCTTGCTTTCCCCAGTTGCCCATGCTGTGTCTAGTCCTTTCAATTAGCTTGTACCCTGCCTTCTTACTGTGATGGGGCAGGATGATGGAACAGCATCTTTCCCACTATGAAGTTATGTGAACACATACAAGGTCCTCAGGATATTTTGTTCTGAAGGACTCTCCATGGACCTGTGTATGACGTTGTGCCCTCAGAAACATCCGAAGTATTTTATTCCTGTAAAATGATTCCCATGCTAGTATCTCATTAGGCTTTACCTTCTAGCTTCTTTATTTTTTCTTCTGCGTAAATAAAGACGGAATTATTTGGAATGGCATTTTCCTGCAGTGTAATTGTGCTAATAACAGCCAAGTGTTTTCCAAAGAGGATGGAAAGAACTTGCTCTGCCAGGAGGGAAGGGTGATTTCATAGGACCATAGAATGGTTTGGGTTGCAAGGGGCCTTTAAAGATCATATAGGTCCAACCTCCTGCCATGGGCAGGGACACCTTTCACAAGACCAGGCTGCTCAGAGCCCCATCCAGCCTGGGATGGGGCATCCACAATTTCTCTGGACAACATGTTCCAGTACTTCACCACCCTCATAGTAAAGAATTTCCTCCAAATATCTGACCTAAACCTTCCCTAAGCCTTTCTCCATTGTCCTATCACTGCATGCCCTTGTAAAAAGTCCCTCTCCAGCTGTCCTGTAGCTCCCTTTAGATACTGGAAAGCTGCTGTAAGTTTCCCCAGAGCCTTCTCTTTCTTCTCTAGGCTGAACAACCTCAGCTCTCTCACCCTGTTTTCACAGGAGAGATACCCAGCTTTCTGATGACCATCCTCTTTGTGACCCTCCTCTGGACTTGTTCCAACAGGTCCCATGTCCTTCTTTTTTTGGGCATCCCATATGAGGTCTCACCAGAGGAGAGCAGAGGAGCAGAATCCCCTCCCTCACCCTGCTGGCCTCGCTGCTTTTGGTGCAGCCCAGGACACAATTGGCTCTCTGGGCTGCAAATGCACATTGACGGATCCTGTTGAACTTCTCCTCCACCAACACCCCAAGTTCCTCTCCTCTGGGCTGCTCTCATTTCTCTGCCCAGCCTGTACTTGTGCTTGTGATTACCCTGAGCCATGTGCTGGACCTTGCACTTGGCCTTGTTGAACTCCATGAGGTTCACACAGTCCCAGTCTCCAGCCTGTCCAGGTCCCTGTGGATGCCATCCTTTCCCTCCGTGTGTCGACTGCACTGCACAGCTTTGTGTCATGGGCAAACTCGTTGGGGGTGGCCTCGATCCCACTGTCCATGTCACCCACAAAGATGTCACACACACATTTGTTTGGTTTTCTCAAGCAGTGGCTGCCAAAGCCAGTGCTCACTGCAGATGGGCTCCCCATGACACCACCCTGGGAGCTGGGAGGGACCAGCACCCTTCACCCTCAAGCACTTATTGAAAAGAGTGCCAAAACTGAAAACCTTTGAACTGTCTGACTGGCTTTTTACCCACTCTGGGTGCCAGGGCTCTTAATGTTGAGGTGTCCTAGATTATAAATACACTGTCCAAAATCACACCCTGGAGACTCACCTTCATTGAAAGGAGTGCAATTTTGTGAAGATGAATCTATTAACTTACCTGCCTAAGCACAATAAAAAGAATTTCACCAAGACCAGAAACTAGTGGGTTTTATTAATTTATGTGTAGCTTCTAATACACCTTTGTGTAATTGTGCATATTTTGGATGTAGGCATTTAGATTTTGATATGGCTGAAGTGTACAGTTTGTGATAACTTTATGAGGTATATAGCTTGGAATAACAATACCATTTTCTTACAAGGATGGGATGTAATGGATAGTAAAGTAGATATACATTTATGACATTTATTTTACTTTCAGCTGTTATAATTCATAGTCTATATAATGTACACATATGAGGTTTTTTAAAATAAATATGGGTTTGTGAGAGTGCCACTTAACATCAGTCTGTAACACATTATTTATAGATTATCTATGGGCTCTTGGTATGTTTCCCACTTTTTTTACTCTTGTTCTAAGTTTAAAAGGATTGAAGGTAATGGTATCTTTACCACTTTTTTTTTAAAAAATGGTTTTAAAATTAGTGTAAAAGGACCAAAGAGGAAAACATGGAAAAGCATGGAATTGATTTTTGCATCAGCTGGTTTTACATTAAATAATAATACAGTATTAAAGAAATTGCATTGTCATCTCCTCCTGTGAAGTTCATTATGTTCTGTAGCCTTGGCTCACTTATTAATCCTTCAGTAGCACGCACTTAATTGTTCAGCAAATGACACAACATGTGAAGAAATAACATCAACAATGTGATTTATATCTCTCCAGGCAAAACCATGAGGACTGGATCATCTGCCTTAGCTTATTACACTGCAACACAGGAACAGCCTGATCTGAAATCTGTGGCCAGGTAGGACACACTGAAAATATGTTCCCTGGAAACAAAAAGTATGTCTGCTCCATGAGTCAAGCACAAGTCTGAACTGCTCTTAGAACTAAAGACGTGTGGTGGTCAGAATCTTTGAGGCTCGGAGCAGAACAAGCACAGAGTGACCACTAAAGCCCAGCCTGGTTGCTGGAGGGAGCAACCAAAGAAATACATCTGACTCCAGTGGGATATAGATACATTGAGTCAGCAGGACTTCTAGGGGGAGAGAGAAGGGGAGGGTGGGTAGAGAGAAGGGATTTTTATAGTCCACTGGTTTCTAGTGGTGGAGAGCAGAGCCTACCGGAAATAGTTTTTAACAACTAGCTGTCCCACAGCAGAAAGATTGCCTTCAGTCCAGCCCCGAGCTTTGGCATGCCAGCCTTGAAGTCTTCCAAATACAGCATGTTTTAAAGATTAAGTAAAAAAACTGGCATATGTAGATTGTGTGGCTCATTATGTTTACATCTCCTTGTGTCTTGCTCTGTACTTAGAATGACAAAGGGTGCAAATCTTCTGGTGCAACCAGCTATGAAGGGAAGAACCAGCTCAGCCCATTTACTCTCCTTCAGCCTCCAGAAGTAGCTGAAGAACAGAAACCTGGTCTCCATCATAGTTTTTCTTTTAAATTAGTATTTATTTTTCCTCCAACTCCACTGTTCCCATTTCTCTTGCCTTTTCTCAATGTAATTAATTTTAAAACAAACTTGTTTTTAGCAAAAGGTTGTTAGAAAACAAATGTATTGAAAATAGGACTGTATTCTTTCCTTGTAAGTAAAACAGGCTCCCATGTGTGGCATGATTTCACAGGTTTAAGGCTTCAGTGATGTTGCACATAAGCATTTTGCTTTGTGGCACTCTGACTTGCCGTATCTTTTGCATTTGATTTTTTTCTATTCTGTCATTTTCCCCTATTCCCTTCTATTTCTGATCTTTTTGTTTTGTCAGACAGAAAATAAACACTCTACAGGCCAAAAAGAAGTATCGCTTGGATATTTCAGGGATTGCATGAAATGCTATCCCTGGAGAACAGGGAGAAGAGCTGAAAAGAGTTCAGGCAATGGTAGCGCAGTTCAGCCACGCTGCGAAGTGGCATAGTCCTCACACAAAGGTGTCTGTTGGGGGTCTCGAGTTCATTCCTGTCCAAACTCTGTGTGCCACCTGCACAGCTTAGGGCACCTGCACTGCAAGGCTGCAGGCTGCGCTCTGCAGAGCTCTGAAGGGAGAAGTGCAGGCACACTCACCAGGTTAAGGTGTATCCGAGATTGTCTCTGGATCAGCCAGGCATGGTCGGATTGTTTCTCAGCCCACTAGTTGGGGCAGCAAGGCCTGCTCTTCATCTGTAGAGTGTGGATGGCCTGGAGTTTCCAGAAGATGCACAGTGGAGTTGGAAGAGGGTGGTACAGAAGGAAGGTCGGAGGGGTGGGTCACAGAACTTGATGTGCTTTCCACCTCATGGTGCTTTTGGACATAACAGCGCTTAAAAGCCTTTCCAGGCTTCTTGCTTCAGTTTGGGCGAGTCTCTGAATCCCACTGAGAATCCTTTACACTGCTGATTTTGTTGTTTAATCTGCTCAGGTCCTAGATGTTTCTGTTCTAAATTTTCAAGCTGTGTGGTTATGAAGAAGCAATAGAGTGAGGGTCTCTTGCTTATTTGGGCTCAGATCATAATTCCAATTCTATAGGAATAAGAAGTGGAGAATCCTTTGCTTAAAAAATAGTGGGAAAACAGAAAATAAGAGCCATGAGAAAAGGTCTGGGAACTGCTGGCAGTACAGCTCAGGATGGAAAGCAAGCACAGGGTGTTATATGATTCCTGCGCTGGTCATCTGTTGTACAAGCTACAAACACTGTGGACCCTAAAGACATCTCTCCTGAGTTTTAAAATCCTTTAACTACTCTGAGTCATTTGTACAGCTGAACAGACTCGAGGTCTCTGAAGCAAATTGGAAATACCTGTAATTCTGCAGAAAATTAGGGAAGAGTTATGTAGTCCCAAAGCAGAGGAAGAAATAAAAAGGAGTCGTAAAACCTCTGGTCTCTGGGAAAGCTCTGGGTGAAGATGACTTTCTAATAGAATTTTCTAAACTCTCTCAGTCTCACTTGGCTTCTGACATATGGAAAAATTTTCGAAAGGCCAAAGCAAAAGGTTCCATTTCAGCATTAATTGCAGTGTTGGGTTTTCTTAACTATCTCTCCTAGGAAATAACTCACCAATGCACCATTTGCAATAATTAAATTACAGGCCAATTCTTCTGACTAATGTGACTCAGAAGACACAGGTTAAAACAGCATCTAGAAAATGTCTGAACAGCATACCTTATGGACAAGAACTTAGCATATAACTTGAGGTTGACATTAATCAGAAAGCTGCTAGAGAGTCTTATAGGCCTGTTATTATAATTTGCTATTTTTAAAATTCTCTGAAGTAATCAGAAAATCAACCAGCTCAACATCCCTAAAGAGAGCTGCTTCCCACCCACCAGCAGTGGCTGACTTCACTGTTGACATAAAAACCATGAAGATCTCAGTCTAGTATTCTGCCATGTAATTGTATCCTTAATTTTGGCCTTGTTGAAAGTCTGCTGGAAAACTGATCCTGTGTGTCCTCATTAGAAGCAATTCATATGTAAATCATTTAAGATTTTCTTTTTTAACTTAAAGAAAGAAAACGTTCCTGTGACTCAAACATTCTGCAGGCTCTTGCTCCTCTTGTGGCTCCTGTGTGGCTGTGCCTGCTGGCAAATCAGAGTGAGAAGGTTGCTGCCTATGGTCTCGCCTTTTCTTGCCTTAGTTTCTGGAGAAAGCACCTGTCAAGAGACTTTACCTTTTCCCAGCCTTGGGTCAGCCACTGAAGGGACGTGAGATGAAGCTCTGCTATCTTCTACACTCTTGTGCTGGGCATACACCCATGGAAGCTGCTTCACCCCCTTCAGTCAATAGTAGCCATCTAATTACCAGATTTTCTCCATATTGGTAGGCTTAATTTTTGCTCATTTATGTGCAAAAATAAGTCGAAGTGGTAGTAGTGGAATGATATCCTAGTGTTAGAATGGAATGACTTTTAAAAGATAAGAAATAAACAAGTCAGATGACATCTCTGGGCCTTTATCAATAAAACTGATGAAGCAGCATATGAGGAAACAGCCAAGTACTTGTCTAAAAGTACAACTTTGATAAAGTTTGGGCACCTATTTCTTCTGAGTATTTCTGGAGTTGGAAATGGAAGTTATCATGAAAGTGTTGACAGCAATTTGAAGGTGTAAAGGAATACTGCATCTTTACCATGATTTCTATGCTTTTGAATTGGATGAGCTGAGTCCTTCACACTCTTAACTGTTCCTAAAATATAATGTCTGAGGTATTTGTCTCTAAGAAAGCTGCGTTTTTGTTGCTTAAGAATAAATTTTGTACTGCTGCTGAAGGTGTTTGGAACTTCTCTTTGGCACCTTGTTATTGTAGGCACATAAAAATGTAGACGAGTGGGACTAGGTAGCAGATGATGAAATTTAAGTTGATTAAAATCTGTTTGTCAAAACCCTGTTTTTTCCCTTGTATAAGGAATTCTACATGAAAAGGTAGGAAGGGAATAATAAAGGTAGAGCTTGAGGTAATTTGGGGTATCTTGTTCATGAATTGTCCAGTTCAATGCAAAAAACCCAAACAAACAAAAAAACAAACAAAAAAAACCAACCAAAAAACCCAAAAAAACTTACAGCTGCTAGGAATCTGACCTCGTGCCCAGAAATGTGCAAAAGCACAGCTGGCCCTGTCTGGGCTGCAAATCAGCTTTAACACTAATGGCAACGACTTTATTTCAAGAGAGTATTTAGCTTCAAAAAATGAATAGGGGCTGCATGTTCCAAATGTCATCTGTCAATTTAACAAATGGCAACTATACACTCATCTTAATGCCAGATTGCTGTTTCATTAGGCTCCTTGTGAGTTATTCGTTCTTGGTAGCTGGCATTATTCTCGCTGGAGCAGCAAGGCAGGAGGGCAGAAGCTCCTGCCCGCTGCAGAGCAGCTCCTGGCTGCTTTCAGGGGGCAGCAGGACAGAGACCAGGGCACAAAATGAAAATATGCCGGGGGAGATCAACAGCGGGGTGTGTTCCTCAGCACAGCCGAGTTAAGCTCGTCGCAGGAGCAGACACGGAGAGATCTCGGAGCCAGGTCTGTGCCTGCAGCCCGGTGCCTGCTGAGCAGCGCTGCCCCAGGGTGGTCTGAAAGCTGAAATGAGCACGCAGGAGCTTCCACGTGGGAGCACTCTGCAGCTCTGCCACACGGGATAAAGGCAGATCAAAGGCTCCCAGGAAAGAGCAGATAAACTCTCAGTACAATATGTTGAAGCGAGTGAGTGCTGAGGGAACAGCCACAGCACAGGGTGAAGGTAAAGATGGGCAAGAGTCCACTTTGCCCAGCTCCAGCCCACTGCAATGCCATTTCCGAACTGTCCCCTGTGGCACAGCAGCACTGCAAGGACTCTCTGCATCCACAGGCTGGCTCTCCCTGAGCTGCAGCTGCCCACACAGAAATTGTCGATCTTCCATGCAGTGGAAATGCTTCTGTAGTGTCCTACATTGTGAGTAATCAAGGTTTTGTGGCTACCGTGGCTGAGAGCCTTCAGCCCTCCCTGTTATCCCTGCTAGCTCAAGCATCCTCATGGAGCACCCTGAAAGGATAAGTGCATTGAAATATTTAAAAGTGCACTAAACAGGTATAGTTTTGAATGATTCATTCAGGCTGCTGCCAGTACAAGTGCTGCACAGCATGACTGGAAAGGGGCTGTAGAGGGCAAGAAAAATTGTTTTCTTTAAAAAGGACTTCCTGTCTGTCTCCAGGGCGAGGTTTAGTAATAACAGGCTGGTCAATACAGGATCAGTGGGTTCCCTTGCTGGGCAGCTCTGGATGCACAGGTGGGGCCAGAGCACAGCAGGGCAGCCAGGTAACTTTGTTCACAGGATAAACAGGCTTCATTTGCTTCTACCGCAGCATCCAGGGCAGTTCCTGCTGGGATTGAGAAATCACAGGTAACGTGAACCACTCTCCACCTGTCCCACAGCACTCCTGCTAGGAACCTGCTTCTCTTCACAGGAGTCCCCCTGCTCGAGGGAGAGGGGCTCAGCGAATGAGCTGCTGCATTCAGCACCTTTCTAGGAAGCTTTGGAGAAGGGAAAATTGTGTTGGATCCTCACAGAGTGCTGGCATATGTGCTGACACATCTGTGCAGAGGTAGTGTGCAGAGGCAACTCTATAGCAGAAGAGTTAGAAGCAGAGTTTACCATGAGTCCAGTCTCCTAACAAACCTCTTCTCCTGTCAAACCAGCTGACAATCAAAATGTCCTTTTTTCTTCTTTCAAGAAAAGCAGGTTTTGCAGGGAGATGGAACATAGTTACTTGTCTTCATTTTACTTACTTGAAGTGTGTGGAAAAAGCTGTCATGCTTTTGAACTCAGTGTCCCTACAGCTGGTTGTTGAAAATCTTGCCTGTTTTTTCCCGACTGTCATTTGGCTCAATAAAAGATGTTGCCTCTCCCTACAAACCTTGTTTCTTTTGCGCAGTGTGGCTGCACAGATAATGGCTGTTGTTTATATCCTCCCAAACTAACGTGGCTGCGATGGCTACCTCTAAGGCTTGAAAGGAGAAAGTAGGAATCGAAGTCACAGGAAGTGTTAATTTTTATTGCACTGCCTGCTTGCATGAAGAGAAACCTCTCAAGGCTAGAAAAGTGCCGTGGCAAACCTTTCCCCACAGGTAAATGTGAAATCCTGATACCAGAAAAATCAGTGCCTCTCCAAGAACAGCGCAATCTCAGTCATGTCTTAATTTCAGAAGCTGTCCCTGCTTTATCCAGCAAGACAGCCCACACAAGCACCGCAACAACTGAGGCTTGTGTGCTCCACTGTAGCTGAGGACACATCACTGCTCAGGCAGAAATCAGAGATGAACCCAAGTCTCTGCCCCTGGCAGAGCCCTTCATTTTATTTCCACCCTCCACCCCCACTCCCCCCCCCCCACCCCGTGTTTCTTTTTTAAAATCACTTCGATTTTTAAAAGACAAAAGGAAGGCACCATGTGAAAACATCACTATGGAAACATCTCAGGCTCACTTGTACTTGCCTGCCAAGCAACTACCTAACTGAAGTTTTACATCCTATTGGATCACTGTTGGCCATCTGCTCTCCTTCAAACTTCTCTGAATCCCATATTTTCCTGAAAAGTTCATTTTTAGAAAGGAGGGAGGAGGAGGCACAGGGAGAATCCAGTATTCTTGGCTAGTGCAGAGCTATTGTGAAAAAGGAAAATAAACTCACTTTGGGGCAGCCTCTTAAAAAGACAGAGATCCATGTTTTGTGAAGTAATTTCATAGAAAATACCTTGTTTCTAGATGCACTTTAATGATAACAGTATATATTGGCAGCCACAAGGCAAAACGCACAAACAGCTGCTTCTAGTACTCTTGCACTAATTGTCTTCCTCTCCCCTTCTCTCATTTAGCCTCAAATATATTTTCTTCTAAAATGTAACAGTAACTGCCTACACTGGAATTGTTGGCTGCAGGCTCCACAGCCTTGCTCCAAATAAAACACAGAAATAGATTTCCTGCCAAGCACCGAGGAAGTTTGAATACTTTAGTTTTTAAAAATATAATCTTTTTATCAGTGCCCTAAGCCTGCCAAAGGTAATTATGGGCCATGGCGCATTTACATTAATGCATAGGACCTACAGACATTTCAAAAGCTTAATGGAGAAACTCCATAAATGTACGTATCAAAAAACAAATTAATTAAATTAAACTGTCATGTAAAGATATCACTTAATTTTGCAGAGCGGAAGGCGCTCTTAATGGGAATGGAATGGATCAGTGAGCATTTCAAAACCCAAAGCTATAATTTAAATTCAGGCTCTCCTCTAGTGTGCAAGTCACAAGACATATTTATTATAGCCTTGGATTGTCAATTGTAATCGGTTTAGCAGAGACAAAGCCGTGTTGTTTTGCTTCCTGCCCTCCTAGCTGGTTCAATATATTTTGATGTCAGACTATTGACAAGCAAACCAAAGGCTGAAATAAAATCATGTTTACCTGTGATGAACTGGCAAAAATGCAGTCCAAGGTAAATATAACCCTGAATCCCAAACGTTTATTTATCAAGCAGCAAGGGAAAAAAAGGTGAAGCATTAAAACGTCTTTAAATAAACCAGCTGAATATATTTACTGCAGCTTTTGAGGCCTGCTATGTGGCAACCTAGAAACAAATAGAGAAAAATAAGTAAAAGCATTGTGAAAATGAATAGCATCATTTACCAGCTGCTGCTCTTGAGTTTTCCAGGTGTCAGTAACAATTGAAGTTGTTGCTCTTGACACTCCTCTAAAGCTAGAGCCAAAGCCTGACACTAGGTCCCCAGCAAAAAGACAGAAATACTTTTTCCAGGATATGCAACCCAGTTTGCTGCAGGATTTTCACCTTGCAGCAGCAGCTACGAACCAATCCTATGCTTCTGCAGCCATGAGCAAGCATCTTCTCGTTGAATAAGCTTCCGAGAATGGTTTCATTCTAACATTCTTCTTTCTGTACTCTCTAACTCTCTTTCTTGTTAAGTTCATTTTCTGATCTAGAGCACTGAAACTAGTCAGCTCATCAGGTTATAATTGTTGTGGCTTCCTCCTGCCTTTTTCCAGCCCCTGCGCTGAGCTTAGTCATGGAGAGGTTTCTCTGAGCCTGAACTTAGAACCTTCCACCCAGGATCTCTGCAATTTCTTGTAGATCTCTGAAGTTTGGAAATTCCACTCTAAATAAATGCTGACAAGCTCAAAACTCACAGTTAGGAAGAGCTGTGGCACAGCAGGCTGGGACAGCTGCTGGAAGCACACCTCTGAGGGCAGTGGCACAGGACCAGCCTCCCTGGGCTCCTGCTGCGTGGTGGGATGGCCATTTGCAGGGAGACAGGAGAACACTGCCTGGGGCAGCAAGGAGGAGCCAGCTGCATGGCCCTGAGGAGTGGCTTGTGCTTACACAAGAGTAGATTTCTTTCTTTTATAAAAATACCTGCGTATCTGCATTTGTTCTTACTCGCATATGTAGAAGGATTTTCAGAATGGGTTGCATTTTTGCTTCCAATGTAATCTTTCAGCAGTTTGTTCCACAAGATAACTATTATGCTAAAAAAACCCAAACCCAACCAGCCAACAAAAAAAGCCAAAACAAAAAATGCCCCCAAACATCCAAATGTGCCTCAATACTAGACCACTGTGTTCTTTTGCTTACACATTAAACAGAAGTATCTTTTATAATTTTTCTGTCAAACGACAGTTTTTATCATGCTAAGCTATTCATCTCCTATGCCTCTGTTCCAAGATGTGCATTATCCTTGATCACTCGTAAGAGAAATTTTTTTTTTCTCACCCTCTTCAAGTCTCTTTTGGCTTTGCACAAGACTTGAACTGTTTATTAAGTGACAGGTTACCACTGACTCCTATTACAAAAAGATTCTGTTCCAATTTAAGGGTTGAAAAATTTGACACAGCTTTTAAAAAACGTTTTGTCCAACTAGCAGTAATCTTTCTACTTATTTACATGACTCCTACTGTCACACGTGTTCGAATAACAACATCGTTCTTTGAAAGAAGGCAATGGGAAAGGAAAGTGTTCATAGCCCCTCTGAAAAAGAAAAGATGTTGAGAGATTTAGGTCTTGGTCCAAAACAGCATGAAGGCTCCACTTCCTACTGTCACTGATGTCAGTGACAAGCCAGATGTCTGATGTCTCTCCTTAATTTGGACTTCAGTGATTTCTTCAAGGTATAAGAAAATTATGGTCCAGCTGAGATCTGAATGTATCTGCAGCGATAAATCGCCATCTTCTATCACCAGCCAAATACCATAACCACAGGCATGCCTGTTTCTTTCCAATAAAGCCATCCCAATCATTAAAAATGGTCTTCTCCTAAATAGCTTTTCCAGCTTAGTTGTCTGGTTCACAAGCCCTTGGAGCTCAGAAGCAGATGAAATCTACAAACACAGTCATAACTTTTGTTTATGGAATGGGAAAGACTCAAAGAGGGCTCTAAGTAATGGTTGGGAGAATAGGATAGGCCACTGACATCAGTTAAAGGGCTTAAGTTAAAGAAATATTATTTCTAAACTCTGAAAATAGCTATTATGGTAAAAACGCTTCTTTCCCACGTCGCTTTGTAAACATTAAGTAAATACATAAAATACAAATTCTAAGTTATTAAGAGCAATGGTGACAAAGCAATGCTTTTAATATTCTTCTAAAAACACTTTTGAAAGTATTTATTTGAAATATCTGTTTAATTGTATTCAGTTTTTGTAGTCATAAAATTTTGAACATTCTTCTGCATGAAATAAAAAAAGCTAGGGCATTTCTCAAATTTCTGAATAACAGCCAAATAAGCTACAAACAATTCCATGCTTAATGTAAGTACCCACTAAGAGGTATACAATCGAGATTGAACTGTACTTGTATTCTTAATTCATTAGTGGAACTTGAAGGCCCTCTTCTGGATTATAAATTACTGCATGGCCAAGCAAAGTACATGGAAATGACAAAGCCAACCAACACTATGAAAAGATAAATATATTTTATTCACGTTATTACCACCTTAATTTCCTGGTTTTCACTTGCATCTGCCCATCTCAGTTATTGTAATTTAGTAGCTGAGAACAGCTTCAACTTCTTAGTGGATTCTTAAAAAGAAAGTATTTCTCATACTAGTATTCACAAGAGGAATGGACAGTCTAAAGAGAGTTGTGGAGAGTTTCTCCACAACTTTGTATGAAAGTGCTGTGCAGCCAAGTGATGTTTGCTTATCCTTATTAAACAACAGCACACACAAACTGAGACACATGATGGTGCGTGTGTCCCTGTCTACACAGCTATGTGACTTTCAGAAATTACGTTTGAAAATCTGGCTTGTGCTAGAGGGAGCGTAAAAGAAATGAAGAAACATTTACAATGGTCTTAAGTCTTCAAGGACTGTACAATTCCTTTATATGCCTTTTGAATGAATATACACACATGGACTGTCAAGGACTTAAAAATGTAACCTTCCAAGAGTTTACTTACTTGCCTAAGCAAACATTTGGTGTTGCAAAGCAAGATGCTTCTCCACAGCCAGAAGGAAAAAATATTCTAGAATGTGCTGTACAAAAGCATCATTTTAACGGATCTGTCTGTCTGTAAACAAGTGGTCTTGAACCACAAATTCTTCTCTTTTTAAGAAACAGCCATTTATTCTTTTGTTTTGTCATTATGATAACAAGAAATCATAAAGATAGAAACAGAGGAGCAGGTACTAAGTATCCTTTTAGTAAAAACTCTGTACAGAAAATTAAACATAGTTTGATTGAACTGCACATTTTAAAAAAGTAGGATGCTGAAGAAACCTTCACATATCAATCTTGGGTAAGTTTCTGTCTCTCATTAGTGTAGGGCTTCTGACGACGATCCTTTTTCCGTACTTTTGACTTTGGTGCTGCCAAGAAACAGGAAAGGAGAAGAATCATCAGAAGTGAATTACAGTAATTCCAGTGCCAACATTCTTTCAAATTAGGTTGAGATCAAAATGGATGCATTAATGTAAAACCTACCATTGGGATTTTCTTGTCTGTAGAAAGCTTTTAGCAATTCCACTGCTTCTTCAGCACGATAGCCAGAAGAGCACTGTTCAAATTGGAATGATGTTAGTGAGCACATCTGAGAATAACATATGCCATGCTTCACAATAATGTCTTGAGTGCAGAATAATTTTAAACAACTGTACTGTCAACTTAGGGGTCAAAAAAATCTCCTTTAGGTTTAATACCTAATACATTTGAAAAATACTATGTTGAGGCTTAGTAGAGTAAGTAATTTCCATCATAACTTAAAGTTAGGCAAAACAAACTTTCTTAGTAAATTATGTAAAATTTCTATGCAATCTACAATTTCTTTCTTATTAATGTATTTCCAACCTCACATACTCCTCAAGCACTTGGAAATGTAAGAGACATACACTTAGGTTTTGTAGATGAGATTCCTGACAGAAAATACTCATCCACATATCTATTCTTTATTTCTAACAGTCACCTTTCAGATCTTTTGGGTCCTTCTAAAATACTTTTCCAGGACATGAACACTAATGACAAAGCATTTAAATGCCACAGACACTAAACAGGTCTCCACTCACACTAGAAAATAATGTTATCCCTACACATGCCACTGCAGTTGCCTACAGAAACAAAGGATTCATAGTATCAAGGGCCTTCTCCTTTCTTTCTTCTGAACATATAAAAAAATTAAACATCAAATGCCAATGCTAGCAAATGAACACCCTTCCAGTACTGACTATAGCAATTAATTCAGATGTTAGTCTCACTGACACCCTGACAGAAAGATGCCTAATACGTTTACACTGGAGTGCCAAACAGTATTGTCTTGCTGACTGAAATTCTTTGAGCCTTGGGCCTTCAGTGCTTATTTACAATGCTGAAAGACATTATTTGTTTTTCATATTCATTAAATCATTAATGTGAAATGTGGAAAAGAACTCCAGGAACCCTAATCAGTATCACTGTAAAAGGCAGGATATTGTACAGCTGTGTATGATGTAATAAATAAAATGCTATAAATACTCTCTACATGTATGTATGCATACATAAGTAAAAAAAGGTGCACTGTAAAGCACCTAATTTTTATACATTCTACTTCCACTGGATGTTTGTCCAGCCTTTCTCACGACAAGGATACCTCAATTACCCCATACACTGTTCAGTCTTTCAGCATCCCTACTGTTCAAAAAGTTTCCTCATACCTAAACTGAATTTGCTCTGCTACTTTTGCAGTTCAGATTTATTTTGGGATTTGAACTACATGAAGTAAGTCTAGGCTAATACATTTTATCTCATAAACACACAGACTGAAAGCAAAAATACAATCATTTCCAGTGGCTCAGCTAAAACCCACTAATTTTGTAAGTTGCTGTTACTTGATCTTTATTGATTATGTGTTTGTACATTCTGCAGTTTAAAATAATTTTCCCTCATCTCTTCCCGCAGCATATACTTACTGTTCTAAGTATTACACATATTTCAGATATATTTAATTCTTACCTTGTTCCACAAGCATAATTCTTTCCCTTCCCCTTTGATACATCCTTTTAAATAATTTAAGACTGTCATCAGGCTTTTCCTCAATTTTCTTTTCTTTAAGGACCTAATTTTTTTTACATTATTTTCTTATTAAGCCAAGTTTACTTGACTTTGATCACCTTCCATCTGTGTCCTCTTACAGTGATGCATAACATTCTCAAAGCCAGGTAACGAAGCCAGGCACAGAACCCTAGCTGGAAAACAAATGGAAACATTTTACAGCTTACTTCAAATGGGTCTCCTGAGTCCACCATATCATCAGATGAGATGCTCAGAACTGAGCCACAGCCTCCAAATCGCTCATTTCGACAGCCATATACGACCCGTGGAATTTATGGGAGTGAGTCAAGGTATTAAGTGAAATAACAAGCAGGAAGTACAGAAGTCTGATTTAGGCAGTCATTAAATTTCCTAAAATGTACTTGTACTTTTCAAAATAAATTAGTTTGAGCTACAATTCCTCCCTCACAAAATCAGAATTTACTTTCGAATTATATGAGATGTATTGCTGAAGATGAGATGAATTAATATGAGATGTATTGCTGACATCCAGCCTTCCTCAGAAAAGGAGAAACATGAATCCCAAAACAGGGGCATACAAAGACATGGTTTACTGATCAACACAACATTCAAAACTGAACCCTGAACTGCACTTAGCTCATTTTACATACTAACAGACATCTCTAAAATGTATATTTAATCTCTAAGGGAAGCAGTCATTTGTCGTAACTGCACCATATCTCTTTCCTCCTTGAGTCTCTCGCTATTCACCGTGGAGGTGGGTGCAGACCCTCGAACCACCCCTCATGGCTTTCCCTGACACTGCCAAGCCTTCCTTTGCGGGCTCACTGCCAAAAGAGCAAAGATTTGACACAGAGTTTCCTGATGTGAGGAAGCAGGAAAGGATACTCATCAAGCGCAGAGCAGCCGCACACATGATACAGGGCTCTACAGTTACATACAGCACCAGCTGTGGAAACACTTCCTTATAATCCCTGTTGTGTTGCTTGCACCAGTCAAGGACCTGGTCGATTGCCACCATTTCTGCATGTCGAGTAGCCTAGGAGATAAAAATAAGTATTTTCTTAAAAGTTTGCATTTATTTGCTTTTGTTATAGAAGTAACGTAATACTCTTTGCTGGTTCAAGTTTCAAAAGAAATCTCATGCCACCCAGACTGCAGAAGAAATACTCAACCCAAGACAGAACATATTCAACCTCAACGTCTTGTGTGCAGCACACAACATCCACAAGTGCCATTTTCTTCTTCTACTCTTTCCTAGGCAGAGGAGCATGCTCAGAAGTTCTTTCTCAGTCATGCCAGCACAGTAAGGCAAGACACGAAAGCTCTGCTCGAGGCTTAAGGGACACACAAAGCTCACTGGCACAGCTGACGCAGCAGCCACAGTCCACTGTACTTCCAAGAGCAAGAATATAGGCTGGGTTACTTTCTCTGGAAATATTAACAAAGTGCTCGTCCCTGGTACCTTTTCCTCCCTCCCACAATGTTACTGTGCTCGCAGGGAATGAATATGCAATAATTTCAAGTATGTTTCTGCAACTGCCTGGCATGCTTTGTACACACAACAATTTCAGTTCGCCTCAGGTTTAATGCTGCCTGGGAATACATACATGTATAGTAAGTCCCTCAAGTAATGAGCAGGGATTGCAGCATATGAGTGGTTACAAAAAGGCAGAAGAATATTAATTTCTCATTTTTTTAAAAATTCAAGATACCTGAATGATTAGTATCTCAGTATCTATGGCACACAAACCTGAACAGAAGCATTGACTAATTGCAGAGACACCAAAAGAATCAGTGATGTCCCAGTACTGCTCTGAAATGTCTGCAGCACTGTTAGGCCAGTGAAATGTCACAGTAAAAATATCAGAAAGTACTACGTATGAAAGAACCCTCCAGTTAGAGTCTAATGCTTACTTGAATTAAGACTGTTAGTATTTTCCTTTTCTATTCTGAAAAAAAAGAATGCTTTAGACAGAGGCATTAAACTAAGACTTAATCAATCCACATTATATTTGTACCTCTGTTTCACATGCCTTTTTGTGACCGTAGATAACTTCCTCTCTAAACATGAACTTGGATTAATGTTTTAGCACTGTGAAGATCTGTGGTGATAACAGTGAGATGCTCTACAGTACATGGCAAAGGACTCATAGCTTACTGCTATGTTTAATACTGTTCAAAATTGTTTTAAAACTCATAGAAAGGCCATGCAGCTGCTGCAGGTCATAACAGCTTCTGAAGTAATAGAAGACAGCTATACAAAAGAGATTACACTAATACAGAACATTACTACACAACGGTGTACCCAGATCTTAAGTAATACACACTGGTTTGGTCATCTCATGTCATGAAGACATGGCAACACAAGGACAAATTCACCTCAGGGTGAGAAAGGATTATCCAAGTTACAGAATAGTCTCCGTTTAGAGACTAATTAGACTGTGGATCTTAAATCACCAGATACAGTCATTAGTTTTCCCAGTTAAGATGACTACAGTAGAGGTTTTTAAAATAATCAAGAAAAATCACAGTTATAACTGTGATTTATTATTTCTCATAACAAGTGAGCACCCAATGAAATTATCAGGCAGCAGATATAAAACAAACATAAGGAAGTATTCTTTCACAAAGCACATAATTAAATTGTGAAACTCATTGCCACAGGATGCTATGGAAGCCAAAAACATAAATGAGTTCAAAAAAGGTTTAGACAAATTCATGGAGGATATGTGCACAGACAGCTATCAGAAACAATAATCCAGATATAGTCTTGGACTCTGGAAATCCCTAAGCTATTCACTTTCAGAAGTGGAAAGGATATGCAAGGCAAAGGTTTACAGTACTCCCTTGTTTCTTGAGCTCCCTCCTTATGCACCTGCTAAAGGTCCCTCTTAAAGACAAGATATGAGGGAAAAACCGACCTCTAGGTCTGTCTTAAGATTTTGTTTCGTATTAAGCTATGACTAGATAGCCTGTTTTTGACTTGCTGCGTATAAAATAACATACAAGAGGGATTATTTTGATTTCGAATCACTGATTCAAATCATAAGCTTAATTTGCCAAATGTTACACACTATTTTAAAGCAATGAAAACAAAAGCAGGTTAAGAGTAGCAAGTGAAAATGAGAATTGTTACACAGTGGCACATGGTGTACCAAGGAAAAATCATTTCAAGCTGATTCAATGGGGTAAAAACCTTGACAGTGCCCCAAACTGTGGCAAATGTTTCACAAAGATATCATCACTGCCCTAAAAAGCTTACTTTCTAAATTTTAGACTGTAAGTAACAAGTGAGAGTAAAGGGGGCCAAAGC
The DNA here is from genome assembly GCA_036785705.1 of Acanthornis magna. Taxonomy (NCBI): domain Eukaryota; kingdom Metazoa; phylum Chordata; class Aves; order Passeriformes; family Acanthizidae; genus Acanthornis; species Acanthornis magna. The sequence goes on along the minus strand of JAWUZG010000040.1, from coordinate 13,050,660 downwards.
TCAACGTTCTGTGTTATCTTGTGGCTTCACTACACAAACAATACTTCATTTTCAATTATCACATACTGTGCCTGCAAGACATGGGCAACAATGACCCAACAGGACAGAACGAAGAGGAGATGTCTGTGTGTATCAACAAAGGACCTAAGACAGAGAGCATTTTACTGGGAAGTGAGTGACTGCATCACATGTGGGAATAAAGATGCCAAAAAAACATTTCTAGCTGGGAAGGGTCACATATGCCATAAGGGAGACAATTTACAGGTTGGTCTGAGGCAAGACTGTGAACAAGCAAGTGTGGGAGCTGCCAGAGGGAACACAGCACTGGGACAAGCTTGTGAATGAATCACCAGGCTGTCGAAAACTAATGTCTTACACAGACATTTGCTGCACTGTTGCCCAATGAGGATAAGTAATGTCATGTCTAACTATTTTGAAATGCTGATGCCACAGCCATGCTCCTAAACAGATAAAATAGCACAAATAAACTCCCTTCTCCCAAAAGCAACTTCTCCCAGAAGAATGCAATGATCAATAATTTTGCAAGTAACTGTCACAGACTAAGCAGCAGTATCTCTGGCATTAATGTGTTCTGCTGTGCACATGGCAGGCAAAAACAAAGTATGCAGAATTGCAGAGAAGAATTAACTGGATAAATGATCACTTTTTTAAAGCAGAAAGAAAGTTTTCAAGAAGTTTAAAAAGTCAGTATGTTATAAAGCTGCATTTTGGAGCTCAGAAAGCAAAGGCTAAAGAAGAAACACACAATGTCAACCTTGCAAAATAAATGGCACAAAAAGTAAAAATACCTGGAGAGAAAACACATGAAAAAGGAGTTAAAACTACTAGAGTGACCTTGAGATGAGGCTCAAATATAATTTTAGTATTATTCCAAAAGAAAATTAGTAATTTGCCTTTTCAACAAAAAATAATGCAGAGAATGTGTTCAAAAGGCTGAGTAATAGCAGGAAAGCACAAATTACAGCATATGAGATAAAAAATTAAGCCTTTAAAATTAAAAAAAATTGCCTAGGGCATGGAAGAGGGATGAGGAGCAAACCCACAAGTTGATATATTGTTGCCATTAATGCCCAAGAACTGAAGAAAAAATGCATGGGGGTGCCATTCTCATAACAATGTTTTAATGCATCAAGGCAAGAGTATTGCATGACTGAAACCTATCAGAGCAAACAGAGTCACTGTAATGAAAAACAAGAAGGGCAGGTGTCACACAATCCTGACACCTATAGATCCAGGAGGGTTTCAATAGAAAAACAGGCAAGATAACAAATTTTGAAGGTGGTATTATAAACACTAGTCCTTAAAAAAGGCAAATGAAGCAAAAAAACATTAAGATTGCTGACACTAAATTAATCTAGTAACTTTCTTTGACAGATGTCTTTTCTAGGCAAGTCTCTCTGGACATCTACAACGCATCTGGCACAGCACAACCTGTGAAATTATTGTGAGTGGGGAAAACAGCCTAATGCAAGAAATGAAAGGTGAGCAAGAAAAGAAGAGACATTGCATTGACAGGGGAAATATTTGTCCAGAGGGTCCTAATTAGCAGAGACATACAGAGACCATTTTGCTTAGATGTTTTCAGTTGTCTCACTGGCATTAACTGGAAAAACACCTACAGAAAACAGCTGATGATGTCTTTGTATGATGAAAGACATCATGAGAAGTGACATGGTCACAATGTCACTTAAAAGGTGGATGGCCTTCCAGAAGGGAGTAAAAAAACTTCCAAAATAACAAATGAAGGATAACAAAACAGCATAAAAGACCAAGGAAGCTCCAGAAAAGACAGATGGACTTTCTTCCACAGAGAATGGGAAGTATTATTGTTATCAAACAAAGCACAAGTCCACCTGGAATAGAGTTCTCGTTAAGTGAATTCAAGGAAGATTAATCAAAGCTAGAATGGCTACACAAAAGAATTATTATCATGAACACAGAAGGCAGTCTTCTGAGAGGAAATTAAACAGTTGGCTCAGGAAAAACAAAAGCCAGAAAGGAATAAGACTTTAAATACATCCAAGCTATGTAAAAAAAGGATGACGCTGGCACAAGAACAGGGAGATATAAACAACATAAAAAGTTTGAAACTGGAAACCAGACATTTTTTAGCTGTCTGAGGAATGATTTTCTGAAGAAGTCCTTCAATACAAGGTAGGACAAGAAATTAGTTTTAAAACAGACCTTGACATTTATGATGTCTGTTGGAACTGCCTCAATAGTTCAAGAGGGTTGTTTTTTTCCCCAGGATGGTCCCTAAATAATGCCAGAAATCGTTAGGGGAAAAAACTGAAAACAATTTCCAGCACTCACATTTCATAACAAGTACTTATTTCAAGCTTACATTTTCTTTTAGACTATATGGAGCAATTAAGTATCTGATAAAAAATTTAGAAGCACTAAGTACCCAGCATTTCCAATCACTATAATATAAACATTCATGAAAATGAAGCCACAAAAGAACTGAAACTTGAGCTAAACAGCAATTCAAAAAAAGCTTGGCTTTCAAAGATATCAACAGATTAGTGTTTCCAAAATCCAGCTGAATTTTTTAAAATCAGGCTACTTGCATTTTAGTATGTACCTTCAGACAGCCCTGACACCAAAAATGCCTGAAAGCTTCCCTGATATTTTTAAGTTGATTCTGATTTTGTTATAGGCCTTGTCAGTTATGTTCTGTCTACTTATTAACATGTGATTTTTACACAATATTAATGATTTTCCCAAGAAGTGTCTGTTTCCCCACAGTGTTTACAATGATGTAATGTGAGACACCTAACTTCTGCGTCATTTTGCTTTCTTAGAGCTGTAGTAGAATCTTCTTAATACATTACAGATTGTCCTGCAGAACAAATTAGTATAATGATTCATCTTTACTGCTGCATTTTTGCACTTAAAAGATCAATTTTCACTTTTTATTATGTTTTCAGATTTGCGACATCTAGTATAAATTACAGCCAGATCCTGCAATCAGAATAATTTATACAAAACTTCCAGTTGTACAAAACCCCTGCCGGCATCAATGGGTCTCACAGCATCAGATCTTACATATAATTTAATGGTTAAAGTTGCAACAGGCTAAAATTTACAGGCAATATATTTTTGTTAACTAACAAAGTGGCCTGTGGATAGAACTTCAGGAAAGGCTGCACAGGTCACTCTTTTCTCGCTCTCACTCCCCAGGTGACTTCGAGAGACCGCGTTTGAGACACAGCAAAGGGACAAGCGCGGGGCAGGCCAGGGGTGGCAAAGCCACCGTGTCCCCGGGCGGACCTCAACTCACGTTCTTCGTCTCGTTGACCTCGTTCCTGCCCCTGCCTATGACCTCGCCGTTGTAGACCAGCAGGCAGCCCACGGGAACCTCCCCTTTGTCCAGCGCCTCTTTAGCCTGTGGGACAGACAGACAGACAGACAGACAGACTCATCAAGGAGGCACAGGGCAGCGTTGGAGCAGAGGGAGGGGCGGACGGCCTTCCTCCGGCCCCCATCTCCCCGCCCCTCCCCGCTGCCCCGAGGGGCTCCCCGAGGCTTCCCCGCGGCACAGGGAGAGCCCCGACCCGCACTGACCACGTCGAGCGCCTGGTCCATCCAGGCCAGCGCGGCCGCCTCGCCCCCCTCGGCCATGCCGGGCCCGGGCGCTGTTTCCGGGGCAGTGCGGGCGGTGCCGCCGCCGCCTCCGCCCCTTCCGGCGCCGCGGGGAGCCGAGGGGCGGCCGGGCCGGGCCGGGCGCGCAGGATGCTCCGGTCGCTCTGGAGTTTCCTTAAGCGGCACAAGAAGAAATGCCTCGTCCTCGGCACGTTCCTTGGCGGTGAGTGCCCGGTCGAGGGGCGGGGGCGATAACACGGGGGGGACGCGGCGCCGGCCGTGGGGCCTCCCCGCAGAACGCTCCCGGCTCCCGCCGGGGAGGCCCCCTCGGAGCTGGGCCGGGCCCGACGAGCCCCCCGTGGGCAGGCGGGTCCCACGCGGGCTGGAAAGGCTCTGTGCCCCCGGGCCGCGGCCGCTGCGCCCGGGCGGCGACACCGGAGCGCTCCCACCGGGTGCCAGCAGGACTTTCCCCCGAGGCACGGAGGGGAATCTGCGCGCCGTTCCCTAAGCCCTAAAAGGGGGGACTCGGCTTGCCCGGGTGCTCTTACGGAGGGTGATCGCGTTGCTTTGAAACGACCTTTAAGCGCGCAAAGCGTGGGTGACACGTGTTGTTTTTAGGATGGGGTCTGAAAACCTGTACTTCCATTTGTGACTTGTGCCTTGAGGTGAATTGTCAAATATCACGGAATCAGTTAGGTTGGAAAAGAGATCGTCGAGTCCAGCCTATGACCGAAGACCACGTCAACTAGACCATAGCACTCAGTGCCACATCCAGTCCTTCCTTAAACACCTCCAGGGACAGCGACTCTACCACCTCCCTGAGCAGCCTCTTCCAATGTCTAATCACTCTTACTGTGAAGAAATTCCTCCTAATGTCCAACCTGAACCTCCCCTGGCACACATTAAGATTATGTGTTCTTGTCCTGTCACTTGTTGCCTGGGAGGAGAGGCCGACCCCTACCTGGCTACAGTCTCAGGTATTTGTAGAGAGTGATAAGGTTTCCCCTGAGCATCCATTTACCAAGGCTAAACACCCCCAGCTCCCTCAGCCAGCCACTCTTTATAGGACATGAGCTCCAGACCCTTCAACAGCTTTGTTGTCCTTCTCTGGACAAATATAGATTAGTTGCAGACACAGAACTTTCACAGAGAGGATTTGCATTAATTATTCAAACACTTCTTTCTCCCTTAAGGCTCTTGTCTAACCTGTAGGGTGGTTATGGTCTAGTAAGCTCCACCTTTCCTTTGAGTTATTGTAGGGTTGTTTTTAGTTGGAATTGGATTTAAAAGAGCACATGGATCTGTCTATCTGTTTAATTATAAAGTGCATAGCTGTGCAGCTGGAGATTAGATACTCCTCAAAAGGCACAGCCATGTCTCTGCACACTCAGTTATCAGATGTATTTGCATCTGATGTAAATGACACAGAACTGGAACTTGCCTGAATAGGTGAGTGTTCTGAGGGCTACAGGGCTTTTGTAGTATGTTTTGTCATATGTACAGGTCCCCTGTGAAGGCAAATTGTATTTACTTCTGGCTTGCTTTGGGTCTTATGTTGTCTGCATTCTTTCATCATTAATTCCTTCTGTGTTGTTCCGAAGAGTACCAATTAATCCATGATAATAGGTTGGGTGATGTTACTGCAGTACTTGCCAGACTGCTCCTCCAGTTCACCCCCTCACCTGCAGGTTTTGTGACGCTGCGAGTACAGCACACTGTCATGTTTACCACCACGCTTGCAGCCCACCATGTTAAGTAAACAGATTTACTTTAATACAGCAGGCTGTCACCTGGAACATGTTCCCCCTCCCCTTCAGATGTCTGTGTGACAGTGGTGGGTGGACAAATGGGAATAGTAAAAAATCACTCATCCCAGTTTCAACAAGTAAATATGGACCAATTCCCAAGTGGGAAATTAGGTTTCTGGGAGCTTGTGGCTCTAATAGTGCTTGTGGACTGAAATCTTAAATTCCTTGTATATAAACAGACTTCTGCCAGCCTGCAAACCAACCTAACAGAACTGAATTTGCAGTTTTTTCCTTATGGTTGGTGTTGTTTGTATACAGCACAGTGTCACTTTCACTAAAATGCTGCTGACTGGATGAAGAGCACTTAAAATGGTCATTCACTAAAATAAAGTAATTTAAAGAATTACCAAACCGAAAAAACCAAATGCGCCTCCTCTAACAAGCATTTCAACGTCTGAGTAAAAATATTAAACTGTGCTGTCATTTTCTGCAGTGAGGATCAATTATCTATTTCTTCAGACCATGTAGTATTTGAGGACCCTCTAGAGAATTGCTTTTTTTTGTATTTGAGACTGAAGTAAATTGGGACTTCCGCAAGTAGGTGAGCATCATTAGCTGCCACCAGTGGCAACTTTGCACCATGGTATTTTAAGGCAACCAGGGAGATGGAGTGATTTACTGCAGAGTGCTGCTTTATAGTTGTTCAGCAGCTGCATCTTGAGTGCTTTGGACTTCTACATAGTTATGGATCAGACCTTAAAATAACTCCACGAGCTATGGTAATGCCATCACGAGTGAATCAGAACTCTGAGATCTGTGGTGGACTCTCCAGAAAGTACTGCCAAATCTTGAAAGGTAGAATACAACTTTACACGCTGCTTTTTCTTGAAGACAGAATATTAGGAAGTGGCTAAATGATTTAAGAAAAGCATCCAAATCTGCTGATTTAATAGCAGAACCTGGAATCTGCATCTCTCTGGTGTTTTTTTAAGAGTTGCAGGTGCATTTTCTGGGAAGGAGGGTATAACAAGGAAAACGGGACATGACAAGATTGAATGATTTTAAATCTTTAACTGGCACATGGTCAGAGATTAATGTGAATGTTTAATGATCCATTAGACAGTACAGAAGAGGTTCTACATTATTACTGATACAGTGTTGTGTTACTGAAGAATTACTTCACTAAAATCGGAGTTGGTTGGTTGCTTTTCCTCTGTTTACTGAGGTGGATTCCATGTGTGTTATCAGTGGCTGTCATTCTTTGTGTAATTTCTCTCAATCTCAACAGTACAACAGATTTTACTGCTTATGAAGATAAAAATCTCTCAAAATAAGAGCTCAAATTGAGGGGAAAAGCAAGAGAAAAATATGTGTAACTTCCCCATAACCATAGACAGGTTTGAAAAGGCCTCAACTGACCCTTTCTTCTGAAGTTGTTTCTTCAACAATATAAAATACATTGCAAACTGAAAAGACATGCCTCTTCAAGCAACCAAAATCTAGTGGTCTGGGATCAAACCCATTAGAAATATGTAAAGTAGAGAGAGAGAGCATAATGGAGCCACAAGGACATATTAGGTTCATGTGTTCTTACTGGATAGTTTTGTTAAAGTAGTTTTTGGTGCTCAACATTCAAGGTAGGTTTCAGTGGATATTACAAAATGATTCACCATTGAAATTCTGTTGCTGCAGTGGCAGAACAAGCTCAGGGTGTGTCTGCAATGTATGGTTCTGATTTCAGTGGTGAATTAATTACTGCTGAATTTCATCTGTTGCAACCTTTGGCTTGCAGGAAGAACATTTTAGTTCAGAAATCTCTCTGCTTAAGCAGAGAAAGTTGGCTTGGTTTGTGAGTAAGCACAGGGGCATTAAATACATTCTGGTGGTTCTCAATGTTGCCAAATGAATAAGGTTTTAGTTTTAAAACATGTTTTATAGACGGTTTTCAACCATAACAGGACAATTGTATGTCACTTGATGCATGGCTTGCCTGAACATAAGGACAAACCTCAGCTTACGGATCTGTCCACGTCCTGGAAGGGTGCAGGCTTCTGTGTGTCAGCACAATTTCTACATAATAAAATTCTTGAAACGGAAAATTTCCCTTTTTTTTTTTTTTTCTGAGGTAAGTGTAGCAGTGAGAGCAAAGATTGCTTAGGGTTGTAAAAGAGGTTTCCTGAAAATTTGGTGCCTCCTAGTTACCTATCCCACTCTCTGCTCACTCTTCCATTCCACCTGTGAAGAAAGGAGAGGGCTGAGGGAGAGGGAAGCCATAACTTCCATGATGTGAGAAATATCCTACCTCTTGGAGGCTACTAGCATGAGCATGTAAGATCCTGCAGACTTTGTAAACTACTTGAATTCCTTACACTTAGATGGGAAGAGACTATACAGTGCTACAGCCAAAGAGAGATACAGAGACAAATTGAGACATTTGTCTCAAATCAAAGTGTTGCTTCCACAGGATATGGGTGCTGCAGACCCCAGGGTGCTCCCCAGCCGGCAACTGAAGCACCACAGAGCCTCTCACTCACACACACACCCCCTCCTCCCCAGTGGGAAGAGGGAGAGGTCAGGCCTGACCAATGCCCAGCAGTCCCTGAACAGTGCTCCCCACACCCCCTATTCCCCCCCGTAATTTCACTGCTGAGCATGACATCCTATGATGTGGCATGTCCCTTGGATCTTTTGGGATCAGGTGTCCTGGCTGTCTCTCTTCCCAGCTCCTTGTGACTCCCAGCCTCCCTGCTGCTAGGGCAGTGTGATAGGCAGAAAAGGCCTTGACTCTGTGTGAGCCCTGCTCAGCAATTACAAAAACATCTCTCTATTACCAACATTGTTCCCAGCTACTATGAAGAAAGTTAACTCTATCCCAGCCAAATCCAGCACAGGCAGCCAGTACAAATGTAAATATGTTTCACTTTCTAGATCAGTTTTAAAACTGTATGAATTGCAGTTTGAGGTCCTTACTGAGGTTCCTGTACTTGAAGGATCTGACATCAGATGATGTTGTTGTTATCACTCATCTGTTTCTGAACCCTCCAAATAAGATGTGTTGGGACTGTAGCTATTTGTATAGTTCACATTTTGGTGAAAATAGAAGAAGGTTTACATAGGAATTATCTCATGGGCAGTCTCATTATTTCTGAATTTCCTTCATTCCTGGTTTTATATGAAACATAAGGGAAAGATTCAATATGAAGTTCCATCTATACAATAGTTTAGCTAATTAGACATGAGTAAAATCTTGCTACTGTAGCTTTTCACAGACTTCCTATCCCATGCTGAGAGGTAAAACTGAGTTTATTATTAGTTATTGTAAAAGGCTGGTACTCACTTTGCATGTTTATAGAAACAGGGACTTCTAAACTGTCAACTTAGTTTTTTACAGGTTTGTTAGCTGACTTAACATTGTGGCAGTTTCTGGATGTGGCTTTCTCTGGTTCTGCTGCCAGCTGCACAGTGATGTTTCTGTGTGATGCATTCATTCTGGACTTCTTAGAAGCCTTCATTATTGTCAAGTCTTCTGAGTCAGTGTGATGCATTAATATAGATACACAGGGTTGTTCTAAAGTAAAAAGCAAACCCACACACGAACCAGCTCCCAGGCTGGCAGCTCTGTGAAATGTCCCATGGGCCAGAGACTTGCAGAGGCTCCACTGCCGTTTTCAGGAGCGAGTGTAGTGGGCAGAAGTTCATTGTCGCAGCTGAGACTTGAATTTCACAAGTGAAGTGCTGTACCCTCCAGGCAACTTAGAGGCACTTACAAGGCATGGAGTTGGTAACAGAGATAGTCTGCTGCTGACAACCAAACCTCAGCCTTACTGTTGTTTGGTGGTTTTGCTTAAGGTGTGTGGGTGGTGCAACTTTTACCTGGGTTAACTTCTAATGCATTGCATTCCAAAGAAGAGGATAATCCTGGATTAGGCAACATCTGTTAGCAGTGGGTCAAAGTTATAGCTTAGTTCAGGGAAGGGAGGGAGAAATGAGACGTAGGAGCTGGTGTTTTAGATAAGTGGTTTTTTTCTGGAGACTCCTTGTTAAACCTGGGTGACTGCTGCTCCGACTTTGTACCCTCACAGGGCACAGCAGCTCTTAGTACAGAGTAGGCACACAGCCTTAACAATCGAGTATTAAGCAATTAGCTGTCTCAATCTCAAAGCTGCTGCTCCAGTTCATCACTCCAGGGCATGCACATGATTCTTCTTGAACTGTTTGCATGTCTGCCTATGTTCTGTCTACATTCAGGAAGGGTCTTTTTCTATGGCTTTCCTGACACAAAACCTAGAGTTAAAAGGATTTCTTTTGGGGTGCAGGGAAAGTGAACAAAAGTAGTTATTTGGACAAATGACTGTATGTTAATGTAATGTGAAAAATGTGGTGGGGTAAAATGATTGGAAAAATCTTGTGTTCAAGAATTGATCACTAATACTAAAAAAATTGTTTCTATTTCAGTTTGTTAGATGAAAAAAATCAGTAATTTGGCAGTTGTAATCTAAACAGATATTCTTGGCAGTAGTTGATAATTTTTAGAGAAAAATAATCTTAATCGCGAAGTCTTATTTTTGGTTAACAATTCAATGGTCAAATCACTATTTGTATATGGGCCCATAATGTTAAAGTTTGCATCTAATGGAGTGAATTTACCATATGGCAAATGGTCAGTCTGCCTAAAGGATGAAGTGAGAGACTTTGCCATTCCTTTTTTTTTTTCTTTTGGGAAATGGAAATGACTGTGGTTGTTCCAGACTGGTCTGGCTTGTAGTTGATATGAGGAAACATAATGCCAGTATGAATAGCTGGATTTTTTTGCAACTGTAGACATTGAAACTCAAAGTTGAAAAGCCTTTTCAAATACTAATGATAGTTTGGGGAAATATTTTGGAAGATTTTAATAACCTAAAAAATGTAGCTGAATTCAAAATCTTGGGAAGTTTGGGGTTTTTTTATGGGGTTTGTTTGTTTGGTTTGGTTTTGGTTGGGGTGTTTTTGGGTTTTTGTTTACTTTTTTTAGTTTTTGTAGATTTGGTTTATAAAATTAGTTTTGAAACGTTCAGCTTCTATTAAATGCCTCATTTCTTCAAATATTGGCTTCTAAATGTGAAAATTGATCTTTGAAGAAAACTGTTCATGACTTTAAAAGGTACATTGAGAAAAAAAATCTAAAAAATACTTCATTTATTATGCAGATTTCTTCTGTATGCTGTTATTGAGCTGACAGATTTGGAGTTGAGTCTCTGTAGAGGAGTTTCAGTAATTAGAGTATTAGTCCACACAGACAGAAGATGGTTACCTTGTGCAACAGTCTTTTCTTGCTTGGTTTTGTTCCTCCCTTACCTCTGTAACCCCTCAGGACCAAATGAAGGAAGTGTTGATCTATAACATTTTTCTCTTATGTGATCTTTAATACTTGAGTTTTATCTCTAACTTCCGCTAATTTTAGAAATATATCTTTTAAAAAATTTAAATTTTCATCCATCTCTAGACATATGCATTTCTGTTCTATTCTGTCTATTCTTTGTTTTTGTTACCCTACATTGTTTCTCTTTTGTTTCAGTCTCTTCAATACTAGTTGTTCACATTGCTGTAGTACCAAAAATGTCTTCTGTGAATGGCAAGATACCTCTTCTCAAGAAAGTTTCTTCTACTGATTCAAGTCATTAGCCTTGACATTTTAATTAATTTTGAAAACATTCTTTCTGAGTATTGCTTTGTCAATAATTATTAAAATACTTAAGCTCCCCATATTAAAAAAAAATACAAAAAAACCACTATGCACCCTTATGCTTTAAAATCAAAGAAAGGGGCTAAAGGACCTTTCTCACTTTTTAAAAACACCTTCTAATATAGATGTTTCTCTGTAGGAGTCTATTTACTGGGAAAATATGGGCAGAAGAAAATCAGAGAAATCCAAGAACGAGAGGCAGCTGAGTACATCGCCCAAGCACGAAGGCAGTACCATTTTGAAAGTAACCAGAGGACATGCAATATGACAGGTAAGATAAGGAAATAGCTACTGCTCTTGATAGGGGGAGTTATTTGGGGATTTATGCTACATGTTGTTAGGATGGAAGAAGAATAAGAAATGTAGGTAAATTCAAAATTTTAATTAAACACTGGTGCATAAATAGAGTTGCTTTGCATAATAAATAGAGTCTGAAGAGCAGAGGATTGAAGGTATTTTAGGGGACATCTGAACCCTTATTCATCAATAAACATACAAGTATACATGCAGGTTACAATTTTTTGGTCACTTCAGGACCCTTTTGCCTTAAACTGCATGTGGCATTGAGGTGTGAAACAGCATTCAGATTCAAACAATACTGAATTTACAGCAGGATTATTTTATTCACTATAGCACATTGTTAGTAAGCTACATGGAGAACTTGGTGGGTAATTTTTATTTACAAAGAAGAAGCACTTCAGCCCATTAGTTTCCTACACAGGTAAAAGGTACCTGATTAGCTGGGTATCAAAAAGTGAAAGTACTTTTCCTACCGCTCCAGTCTTAGGATTTTTGGAGATGACAGAGTAGAGTTTAACAAATTCCTTTCCACTGTAAATACAGGCCATTCAAAACTATTTATTAAACAAATTAGGCAACATTTTCTTTATTTTTCTGATGAAATTTGTAATGGCATCTTGGGTAGCTGTAAGTGCTTTCTGTCCAGCCTCTTTACCCTGACCAGTTGGTATTTAATTTTCATCTTTTCCGTTTTGTATTGCTGGGATTGATCTTGCTGCAGGGACTAAGTTTTTCTTTGCCCTTCTTTGTACAGAGTATCTTCTGTCAGGCAGCATGCACTCCTGATAAGACTTTTCATACTTTGTTCTTAGTATTGATCATGTTTTCCATTTCCTGTTCCAATAATACAACAGCAGATCAGACATCATTCTGAAAGTAAAGGATTTTTTTCCCATTAGCTTTCTCTCACTTATAACATACCTTTCTCCAGTTCTCTTGTTGGAAAAAACAAACTTGAGATCTTTTTCTTCCCCGTTGGAGAAATGCAGCAGTGTAGGTTTTCACCAGATTTTCTTCTGGGGAGTTGGAGGCATATATCTGCAGGTTGTGAGTACACATCTGCAGCTCAAGCCAGTAAAACCACGTGGTCATGTAGAGTCAGCATTGTGCCCCAGCTTGTGAGAGGCACACAGGTTATTGCACTGCTAAGTACTCCCAGAGTTTCCTATTTTGCTTGTCCTCCCAGCTTTGCCTGTTGAGCAATGGGATGTACATACTATAGCACCTATTGAGTGTGAGCTGAGGATAGGTTTATGATGGAATTTGTTATTGTTGACATTGACAGGTTTTGGGGTTTTTTTTCTTTTAATAACAGTACTGTCAATGCTTCCAACATTGAGGGATGCCTTAATGCATCAGTTAAACTCTGAGAGTCTCACGTCTCTTCTTAAAAATAGGTAAGACTGTTTTAATTGTGTTAAACTCCACTTGTTTTGATGACAAGTTTTTTTTAAATTATATAATGTAGAGAGCATGCAGAATTTTGGTTGTGTGCCATTGGATCATTAAAGTATTTTGAAATCACTCTGTAAATATTTTGTCATGTTAGATGTATTTTGATAGGTATGGCTGACATTTTCCAAAAATTACAGGAAGTAATACTTCCTTTAAGATGCTGCAGTGAGAGCCATGTTTTTTGTTGAAATGGTTATAAGATAGGTAGATAAAAGTACTTAGAGGATGTAGTCCTCTTAAACAGGACAGAACATTTTGTGTGAGTTGTTGATGTTGTGTTTGTAAAAATTTTTATGTAATCTTACCAAGTTCAAGCATGAGTAGTAATGGAAAGTATCCAAGATGAGATTGCAAATGCATGGAAGTGATGAGAAGTAGTTTTTTTTTTATTTTATTTTTGAAGTTTAACAAACAGGGACATGTCATACATTAACAGAAATATTTCCCTGTCAGAAAACACCTTGGAATTCCTTACAATTGCAGGAACAAATAGCCTGTTTTAAATACATAAGGTGCATAATAGCATACCTTAAATATGGCATATGGCACAGAGTAAAAGTGTTATGTAGGCAGTTAACACAGGATTTCTGACTCACTCTAGACTGTCTTTGTAGTTTACTCCCACTAGTTTATTCATACAGCTATAACTTCAGCTGTCTAGCATTTAATAGGTTACCTGTTCAGTCACTGGTAACCTATTTTTCAGTCCAAAAACTTCCACAACAGAGCAGTCTGATTTAAAGGGGGAATTGCAGCCTGAATGATGTTTTTATAATAAACTATCTGAGAATTTGCAACTGTTACTGAATATTATTTACCCCAAACAGTAAGAAATTGGAAAAAGTTAATTTTAATGGAATAAATGTATTTATCATAATAGAAGTCCTATTCAATGAAAAAATTACACTGAATGAATAAAAGAGCTTGTGCATTACCAGCTATGTCATCTGGAATGTGCAGCAAATAGTCTGCAGCAGTTTGTAAGCCTTTCCTCAGTGGTGAAGACATATAATGCTTTAGTTTATTCTCTCTAGCAAGCATTCTTTTATCAAAATATACCTGCTGCCTCTAATTTGTTTGACCAGTTGAAACAGTCTAGTGGTGCATTGATGCACCTCTGAATTCCAACAATCCCAATGAAAATGGAGATTAGGCTTTTTTGTTGATTCTGGTATGCATTTATGAAAACAAATATTTTTTAAAATGCTTGTTACATGCAACACTCTGTAAGCATGGATGACCATTTAGTGTATCTTACAGTGGAATTTGAGTCTTAATACTTCTTATTTTGACTTACACTGAGGAAGGTTTAACTAGATGCTTGAGAGTTTTGAGCTTAAATGTAAGGAAGGGGCTGTGAAGGCACAGATAATGGAATTAGCCATCAAGGCTCACTCCACTTTGAAGTGATTCTTTGAAGAAGCTCTGCTGTGCATGGAGGCATAGATTTCTTTGCTTTCCACTTCCCTTTGAGAAGATCGATCAAATGGCTGCAGACCTTTGAGTGCCGTTGTTGTTGAATATACAAAAGAGCAGATGTGGAGATTTACCTTTCTTAATGTCCCTGAAGATGTATTATTTTTCTCACATAATCTGTGTTGTGGCTTAGCGTGTTATGGATCTATGTTACCATATGTAACAGATCATATTATGGCTTAGGTAACCTCCTTAAAATCCATTCACTTCCTTAAATTTGGGGTGGCCAATGGTACACTGGGTGTGTAAGGAGGCTGAAGTCTTCAGACTTCCAGAAAAACTTTTGAAGAGGGAGCAACACCCAAGACCACACATGTTCTTGCTCAGTCTGTCCTCTTTTTAAAGCCAAGTGATTTAATGAGATAAGGTGAGGTGCCTTAATAAACTATGTTACTGTAAAGTATAGGTTAATTTGGCCTCTTAGCTCTAAATATTTAAGTTTTAATACTGATTCTAAGAAATTACCAATTGTTTCCCTATGTGACTTTTACAATATATATATATATATCTTCCACAATAGACAAACAGTAGCCATTCCTTACTGACAGTGCTTAACAGGTGAGAATGGCTGGTGAAAATTTTGGATGGTTAGCTCTCTCTTATTCCTGCTACTGCTGCTGTATTGCTAAGATAACCTCTGGATAGTGGTTACAAATATGCAATGTACTTCAGGCAGTTCAGGTGTATCTATGCAATCTAGAGTCTTTCTGCTGACTGCAGAATATAAACTTCTAGGAATTGGTCAGGTCAAAAAAGTGAACATACCTCTACAAAAGAAAAGAAATCAACACGTATTGGTGTGGATGTTGCAAGACTTGCTTTCCACAGATGGTCATTATCTCTTTGGTTTTTTGTGATCCAATCTGAATTTTAAACATACATCAGGCAATGGTAACTCTTGCAAGAAAGTAGGATGTAGAAATTCTGATCCTGTATTTATTACATGCAGGAAGTCCTGCTGAACTGAATCTACATTAAATATATAGATAGTCAGGGCCCCAGAAAAGATCACTTTGTACCATCAGTGGCTTTTTCTGACTCCATAGTGTAGTAACTCAAAACTGATGATGTGTGTAATTGACATCATGAAATGCTACATTTATACATTAAAGTTTGAATATCTTTTCCTTGCTTTTATAGTGTGTTGTTTATATACTGCTTTCTTGAATGAGGCCTTTCTTTCTTTCAAGATACAGACCTGAATATGATTTGAATAATTATGGTAACTAAATGAGCTCGCCTTAGAGCACTGCTGCATCATTTAACATACCTGTTAATTTCCAAGTAAAATATAATTCTTAATATTTCCATTTATTTTCCCACAGGCCAGCAAACAAGTTAGAAATATGGGAGGATTTAAAGATAATAAGTAAGTGGAACCGAAAGATTACATCTGCATAATTATTTCATGTAGATTTAAAATGTCTTTTGCACCATTTAAAACAAACTTTACACTGGGTTGTTTCAGTAGATATGAAGACAGTGTAACACACTACATGGCAAACCTCCTCCCTGCCCCTGCTTCTCATGAACCCCCAAAGGCTTCTCATGAAGGAACTTTTCACAGCCCCATGGAAAGTTAGAAGCTCAGAGATCAACGTGAAGAATTTTATTTGCCTTCCTACTACTCAGTAAAACTTCATGAGATCTTTCTGTGCCATTGAAAGAAAATCAAACTAGTTTCAGCAATTTTATGCTGGATGTAATGAAAATTCAATCGGAAATGTAGGCCAGCCCTTACACGGCCCTCTTTTTTAGCCTGTTGGAGAGAGCCACTATAGCAGTGGTCATGAAGCCTTTGGATCATCTTCTTATTTATTGGCTGATGGAAGCAGTGGAAGGAAAGAAAACAGTAAACTCAGATAATTACGCAGTGAAATACTTCTGTTATGTCTTTGCTTCCTTTTGGGTTTTTCTCCTTTTCATAACACCTTTACAGATCCTACTTTTGATCTGACTCCTTTCTTCCCATCTCTGTAATCTATTCATGATGCTTCTTCTACACACTCTCACTGCCTACTGGCTGGTAGCTGATGCTCATTTTAATTTTCCTTCTTTAGATCTTAGCTACTTCTGTCTTAGATAATGTTTTTGACAAGCTGCAGTTGTGTCCTCTGGGTCTGAATTGCATGATGAGGGCTAACACAGACTGTTTATTTCCTTGCCTAGTGAAGAAAGATGATTTGACACTAAACATTTTCCTTCTGGAACCATTTGTATAATTTTTATTTTTCTCTAAATAAGTTATGCAATGTGCAAAATTATATTAATATAGGACACTTTAGGTGTAGATCCAGCACATTAGTCTCATGACCATCTTGGGTATGTGTTGTGAAAACGTGTTATGACAACCAGTGAGAGAAATTTGACTGCATAGTTAAAAGTCATCAGCACTTCTGAGTCTTGGAGAGCACTCTCTCACTTGGACTCATCCTTATTTCCTGGACTTTGCGGTTACTTTGCTTTGTCTTTCCAAGGTTTCACACGAAGTATCGTAGCTGTGTACAGCACCTGTATGCTCGTGGTTCTCTTGCGAGTCCAGTTAAATATCATCGGCGGCTACATCTACCTGGACAACGCCGCACTCTGCAAGAACGGCACAGTAAGTCTCTTGCTTTGGTTCAAAGGTAGGGCTTGCTCTTCCTTGGAAGGGAAAGGATTATTTGGTGAGATAAAAAGGGCTTAGCTTAGGAGTATTGGAATAAAACAAGGGTCCTTACAAGAGTGGGATATGTGGAAGCATTACTGGCAATACGATATATTGATGTCCTTTAATAGCCTCTAAATTTGGATGATGTGGTGATACTGTTGCTTACCTGAATACTAGCAATATTGGAGAATGCCTTCTGTCTGCATTTGTCTTGCTTAAAGTAGGCTACTTGCTATCTAAACACCAACAGGAAATTTTTCTTTGCTTTAATTTTTTGTGAAATGGTAATACTGTGTGAATGATCCAAGGTATGTATGTAGAGGTGTATATACTGTTAGGTCTTCCTAATACATACATTAATTCCTCCAGTTAAATTTTTCTAGGGATTAAAGAAGAAAAATGTTGTCTTTGATATTTTGACCATTTGGTTTAATTCCAAAAGGCCATCTACCTAAATATCTGTTGGTGGGGACAAACAAAGTAGAAGACCTGGTTTTTGTTTATATGGTATATCACTGCTCAATAAAAACAGATCAGTCCCACAGTAAGCAAGTACCCGTGTTAGAGAGTGGGACCTGCAAATTGCTGGATGGCTCATCTAAAAATAATGGATACAAGCTGATTAGTTCTCATCTGCCCCCCTGTGACAGCTCCTGCTGAGAGTCAAAGAACAGTATGTCAAGGCAGGACTGAGAAAAGCTTTCATTAGGGAGGCCTGAGTTGACTGAGGTAGTGCTTCATTTTGTAAAACCTGAAAAGCTTTTTTAGAAGGGCAAGATGAATTTGGACTAGAAACGTGTTTGCTTTCTATTAGTTTTTCAACAGAGAAGTGGGTTGATTGAGACACACTGGAATCTTGTCTTGGTTTCTGAAAGCTTCTTTTCTGTCAGATAAGCTTTTGTTAAGTTTCAGCATTAATAACTTACTCCACTAGATTCAATTTCTGGGGTGGTGGAGGGTCTAGCTGCACCTGCAATGCAGGTTTTTAAGAGACTTTTCTTTATGTGAATGAAAAGTGAAAGATTTTTCTTTGCCACTGAAGATGGGAGAGAGATCTGTATAGGTTTGAAGAAAAGAATGCCAGAGGACTTATGACAGATCCAGGGGCTGATGGGCAAGAAGAGTCACTACAAAGTTGAAGAGGGTGGGGGAATCCATCTGCTGAACAGTATTGCAAAGATTAAGGAAATTGGGTGCAGCCAGTTTGAAATTATTTTTTCATTGTTCTCTGCTGTTGATAATGTTACAGAACTGTGTATTTTCCCCCCACAGACACCACTAGCTCCCCCCGAAGTCCAGCAGCAATATTTATCAAGCATTCAGCACCTTTTAGGAGATGGTATGGTGCTTATTATGAGCTGAATACATTACTAAAATTCTAATTTTTTCTAGACTTGAAGAAATCATTAGAATAATTTTGACTTCCTTCCTTCTAGGACTGACTGAGTTAATAACTATTGTTAAACAAGCTGTGCATAAAGTTTTTGGAAGGTAAGAGCCTTTATTTCTCTGTGGTTAGCTTTTAGGTTTTGTTGTGATGACTGTTCCCAAAACAAAGAGTTTTGTTGGAATTGGGGGGGCAGAAGGGGGAAAACAGAAAATTGGCTTTATCAAAACAGTGTTTTTATTATAGCAGGCTGTCTGCCAGAGCAAAGCCATGTAGCAAATTTGGATCTTGTTGCTTGTGAACATGTTATTGGTAGAAAGAGAAAGCATCATTATCCATCTTGTAATCAACACTGTAGTCTTTTTCCTTTCCAGTATTTCCCTTAAGCAGACCCTGTCTCTTCTGGAACTGGAACAGAAATTTAAAGATATCAGAGAAGTAGTGGAACATAAAGATTCAGATCAGGTTGCATCTTACTCTCCCTTATGTCATTATCTGATGCCAGATGAAGAAAACCCCTTGGCTAGCCAGGTACTTGATTCAGTTCCTTTCACCTACTTTTTTTCATTCTGTATTTTTGTTTGGGGTTTCTGGGGAAGGAAGGGTGCATAACAGTCCTCTAGTGTACCATGGTATTCATGTCTTTAAAAAATGGCGAAGCCTCTTCCGTCGTAAGTCAAGTGTCCTTATCTCTTTAATCTAGGCACAGTTGTATTTTCTTCAGATTTGATAGAAAACAAGTGTCACCCTCAGAATGTCAGCTTTGTGCTCCGAAATGCAGCCCAATTAACTCCCTTTACCTCATGACAGAAGCTGTGACACAGCACATCTTAACTCAGCCCTAAGCTGGATTGTATCACCTGCACTCCTGTACTGGCAAAGTTCATGGAACCTTCGAGCATCTTGGCTGATGCACAGAGGATGGTGTGCTGGAGTCCTTTGATGCTTTGGGCTGAAAAATGAACAGAACTCAAGAGAAAAGTGTATCTAATCTCAGTTGTAACATTAATTATTAACATTAATTTCATAAATTTTGTGAAGGTGTTTGTCTCCATCCACATGACAGGCTGGAGAAAACTCATTCTTCACTTGGTATGACACTGGTGTAACGAGGAAACCTGGGCTTCAGCATGTGACTACATGCACTTAAAGCATTAACTTAATCTGGTACACTGGGTTTATTTCAGTATTGAAGGTCAGAATTGGAAAAATTACTTGCTCAAATAGTCTGGTATTTCCTGCTACTATTGGTTTTAGTAAAAAAAAATCCTACAGTGACCACTTAAAACACAAATTATAAAGAATTTGATTTACAACAATATTTTCTTTTATACATCACTTGTACGTCTTGACTTAATTCCATGATACTCAACTTTCCTATTTCTACTCTGATTCTTATGGTTGCTGATGGCACTTACTAAATAATGTCTGTCTTTGGTTTTTCTAGGCCTGTGGACTCACAGAAAGAGACATTGCTACAATTAAATTACTGAATGAAACTAGAGATATGCTAGAAAGGTATAGAGAAATATTCTGTATTCACATTAAACTCCTCCTCACAACTATTGTTTACGTAAGACAATTACTTTCATATAAAAAGCTGACAACTTTTCATTTGCAAAATGTGACCATTCTGCATTAAATTGTTATATTTATCAGTTGTAGACTGGTATTTTCAAAATTTGTGAGCTCTGAAACTTTTTAAGAAATAATGCTGCCTTAATGCGATATTCAGGATGTCCTTGGCAATCAGACCTATTATCTCTTTCTCACCTGTTCTGTAGTTATGTAGGAACAGAGGAGTACCTCTCTTCTGCTAAAGCAGGGTAAATTGACAATAATTTTATTGGATTTACTTGCTTTGATAAAGTGAATACAGGTATTAGCTTATTGGAATTTATTTTTAATGCATGGGCATTAAATAAATTTATTTTTGAGCGTGATTGTATGTGTCCTTTTGCCAGAGAGCTGGTAAAAGTGAGGCTTCTATAATATACATAGGATATGAGGGAACTGAGGCAAATGTCAGACTATTCTTACCTTTTAGCTGCTAGGGATGTGGGGCACTTTAAGGATAAATCCTTCTATGTTATTACTTACTAAGAAATAGAAGTGAGGAATGCTTTAGGTTTATCTGGGTTTTAGTAATCTCAGAGTAGAGTCCAGGTTGTTGGAGGAGCTGGTCTTTCGTGAGGCGGCAATGCTAGCAGCTCATACAATGTCTGGCTCATACATCCCCCCTGAGGGGAGGAACATCTGTAGCACTGAATACTTCCAGGGCTTTTTTAGTTTGAAAAAATAAAACCCAGGAATAAAACCTTTTTTTCTGCTATTCTCTATTTTCAGTCCAGACTTCAGTACAGTTTTGAGCACATGTTTAAACAGAGGATTCAGTCGACTGCTGGACAATATGGCAGAGTTTTTTAGACCTACTGAAAAGGACCTTTCTCAGAACGGCTCTGTAAATAGGTAAATGTTTTCTTTTGTTGGGGTTCTCATGTTAATAAGGCTTTAGGTTCATAGTGAATTCCAAAAAGGCTATTGATTTTCCTGCCTTCTTGGAGTTCCTGTGCTGGAAATATTATTCTGTTTCTTGCTCTTCAAGAATCACTACATTCTCCTCACTTTGGCCAAGCAGGGAGCTAGACGGATTCATGTTTCTTCCCACGCATGAAATTGCTGCAATATAGACGAGCTATCTTTCCCACCATTTCTTGCAGACCTAGAAGCAGAAATCAGATGACCTGTATCCTTTTTCTTGCCTGAACATGGTACAGGCAGACTGCCTCTGGGGCTGGGGAGGGTTTACCCTCTGGTGGTGACTCCCGACAGATGTGCACAGTGAGGCTGTGAGAAGGAGAGTCCTCCCCTGCAGCCCATGCGCCCTGAGCGCCCCAGCCTCCATCAGTTATTGTGGCTCCCAAGGAAGGAGGCTGGGCATTGCCCTGATCCTCCAGAGACAGGGAGCCAAGGCACCCATGGGCCTTTAGGCTTCACTGGTATGCAGATAAAATACAGTGACATTCAGGATTTTCTACATCCTCCTAGAAGACTGTTTAAAAATCGCTTTTATTCTGAAGTTAACTTCAGTTTTAAGCAGTGTGGTGAGAGCATTACAAATCCAAAAGCTGAGTTCAAATCCTTAAAATAATGTTTCTCAAATATTAAAATTAAAACCTTGAATGATAACTGGGTTTATGTATGCTTATTTTAGTAACTAATGGATTTCAGAGAGTTATGTTTTAATTTAAACATATACTATTTACATCATTTAAAATACGCCAAAGGTTGTAGTTTGGCTATCTGCCTAAACCTGGTTTAATTTGAAATAGCATCAGATTGTAGAGTGGCATTTTATGACCTGTCTACATACACACACATGTGAAGACTGGCTAAACCAGAATTCTCTTGCATGAGAAGCAAGTGTGAAACTGAACACAAACTGGAATTTGAATTGGCACTTCTCTGTATTAAAGCAAAGGCTTGATAGGGAAAAAAAACCTGTCATCTCTACATTTTAGTTTGCAGTCTTTCAGTTCTTACTTTTTTACATGGTAATTACTTAGAATTCTATAATCACAGTTTAGTGGCTTCAGATATGTCAGAGCAGATCAATATTTTTTGTTCTTTTCTAGTCTTTCCAGTGTCAGTCTTCCTTTAGCCAAGATAATTCCAATAATAAATGGACAGATCCATTCAGTATGCAGTGAAACACCCAGTCACTTTGTTCAGGTAAGAATCTGCCTTATTTACAATATCCCAAGTAAAATTTTGAAGTTAATGTTGTATATTTCTTTTTAATAATTTGTGTTCCATTTCACTGGCTTTAAAAAAGAAATTCAAAACAATTGCCATAACAAACTTTTTCTTAGTTCATAGCTCCCAAAAATATACTTTTCTAGAACTTTTTGCTTCTGCTAAACCATGCAGAAGCACAAACTTCTTGTCTTGCCTTGGTCCTACTTGCAGTTTTGCTCATAAACCTTTCTAAAAGAAGTTTGAGTTGTGCATGTAGGAGTGCCAGGTGCTTTTCTTAGGAATTCTGTACTGCAGCACAAGCAGAATAGTGGTGAATGTGTTTGATTAAGGAAGTTTGTTTTTTACATTTCTTCTAGGACCTGTTGATGATGGAACAAGTGAAGGATTTTGCTGCTAATGTTTATGAAGCTTTTAGTACCCCTCAGCAACTAGAGAAATGACCTGCACATTTTTACGAATAGATGGTGTATTTATAAAAAATCCCTTGTGACTACTGATGAGACTTGGATTAATTTTATAATGGTGTAGGAGTGGCAGACCAGCAGAAAGAGCACTCTAAAGAAAGTGGGAGTGAGCCCATATTTCTTCTAACAGAATTATGTTTCACCCATTAAAAATATTCTTGTTGAAAAAAACATTGTAAGTAAAGACTTTTCTATTAAAAAAGTGGTTAATCTCTTCTGTAATTCATTGGGTTGTTTTTATTGCATCTAAAAGGCATCTGGTGGCAGTATTACAGCAAGTTACTAAAAAACCCATTTGTTGGCCTGGGGTGTGTAAGTTTTGGGAAGAACTAATGATAGTGATCTAAGAATAGCACAGAGCAGCAGAATGAAGTAATGCTTTTTTCTTCTTCCCCCAGATTTTTCTTTTCTAAAAAGTAAATATTTTTCCCCTTACCTTTACGAATCTTGTTCCAAAGTCTCCCATTTTTCAGAAAGCCTTTGCCAATGGATGCGTGTTCCTCTTGAACAAGCTGGGGGTCTGCTCTGTTACTTAATACTAAAGGAATGTGGTTTTTTAGACATTCTCTTGTTTATGCTGTTCAAACAGCTACACTGTACACATTACCTTGTAAATATTTTATCTTAATTTGTATTAATTTTGAGCCCAATTGTCTGTATTGTAATAAAATATTTTAATGTATAATTTGTCTCTTTATTAACATTACTTGCAGGGAAGAGAATAATCTGACCTGGCTCATCACTCAAAATGCTGACAGAGTTGAAAGGAGAAATTTAACTTATACAGTACTAATTTTGCACTCACTAACATTATTCAGGGAAAATAAACCTTCAGTCTCTACACTGAAACAGAAGCAATTCATGCTTTTTGTTGTCCTTTTATCTCCCCCTCTTTGCAAACTTCACCTGTGTGTCTGTCCCTGTAAATCATGACACATGATGAATTTGGAAATTTTTCAAGTTGGATACAGTCTACCCTCTGCTTAAAATGTCTCTCTGCCAAAGTTGAAGATCCCTAGCAACTCCTGATTATTTGTCTTTTTTTAAGAGTTAGTCACTGAAGTATATGTTTTGTTTCATAGTCCACAGAAGGCACCCTAGTAAAAACAAAGGCTGTAAACAAGAGGCAAGTATTACCCATGTAAAGTTACACAAAATAAAAAAAACCAACCCTCTCCCAGTTTACCTGTGTCCCAATAATGAACAGAATTACTCAAGAATAGGAACATGTAAAATGAATGACTTCCATGATGAGAAATAGTGATGTACATATGCATTGCTTCCATGCATTTATGATGAATTCCCAACCCTTGCAGGCCTGTTCTTGCAGATGTTACCCTACTCAGCTGAAACTGCCAGCTACCACTAAACATATCTGGAAAAAGGTAACCTTTTCTCTAAAACTGTCAGTTTTTACTGTGCAGTTTTGTGGAAGTTAAATTTCTTGCATTAAAGAGGGTGTACAACTGACTTATGTGCATTTGAACGTCGCCTTGAGCTTTGTTCTTTCTTTTGTCTCTAAAAATTTAGTGCCTGGTTTCCCTCTGCCTTATTCTTCACATAACTTGGCCAGAAACTGACTGTAACAAGTGGAGAGGTCAAGGTAGCTTCTCAATTTTTCACACAAGTTCAAAGAAACAAAATCTATGCACAGGATCACTTATCTACTGCTAGACTTTGTTTGTTCCATTTCATCCTTTAATAACAGCCCACCTCTCATAGAAAGTGAATTTATTGGTGTTTCTCAGTCAAGCAAGTAAGTTTAAAACCAGTCATAAGAAAGCAAAACATCAGCATTCCCTGCTAGCCAGGGCTCCAGCAGAGTATGGCTCAGTTTACGTCAGTCAGTTGTAGGGTCCAGCCCCACTGACATGGCAATTGCTGAGGAGTTAATTGAGGTAGAGCAATAACTATTCCCTTTTCTCCCAGGCCAACCCATTTCAGCAGTTCCTTGTAACCAGCCAGCTTCACCTAAAATAGAAACACACTATGGTTAGAACAGCGCCTTTTCAAAGTGCATATAACTGCAATATTGACTAAATATTGATCCATAGCTACCTTACCAAATATCCTTAAATGCTACTTACCAACCGAGTGGTAAGTATTAAGGGTAAGGGGAAAACATTTGCGAGTAGATATGCAACTAAAAAAGCTACTCATGTTGGGTCTTGAGAAGTACTTAGGGCTGTAGAAAGTGTATAAACACCTTTCCAAAGTGTTTGGGATGGGATTTAGGTCTAAGCAGGGATCTAGGTGCCACAGTACAGAGCTTTGTATCACCTATTTCCAAAACGCCTGCTTTCCATGGTGAAACTTGTAGTCTTGAATGAGCATCACTGTTTCTTACAGAGTGCAGCCAGGTGTCTCAGAGAAAGCCAATCTGAAGAACTAAAAACCACAAATAGGATTATGGTGACACTCTTACACCAGCTGGTGACCTGCTGGAGCAGCTGCAGACCAGTCCCTGCTGCCGAGGAACAGTACTCTAGTGCACATACAGTCTAGCTGCCTCCCCAAAATTCAAGAGGCTTCTCCATCACTTCTAAAATGACTCTTTATCCCTTAACACAGAGCTATCTTGGCACCAGTCAGAGTACTTTGATAATGGAACGAGACCAGAAGGGGCAGTCCAGAAACACACCTAATGCATTTCAGCAGCTAATGGACATGCAGAGCTAAGCCAAAGTGACTCTCCCCCTTAAATGCACAGAGTCGATACCAACTTCCACTTCCATTGCTACTTGCCAGTGTAGGTGTGGCACCAGTGTCCTCAACTTCTGACCTTCACGTGGGATAAGATGCACACCTAGGTTCACACTGACTTGCCCTGTAGCCTCCCTGGGCAACTAAAACCCCTGTGTACATTCCCTTTGTACAAGGCTTTGACTTGAAACAACTGCACCACTACAGCAACAACAGTATCACCAACATCATGGTGATTTTTTCTAAAGAAAAGTCATGCTGACTTAGGAGTCTACACAGGAAACAGAAGGGGTGGCACAGTTTTTTACCCTGCTCCTTGGCCTCTTTGTGATTCTTAGTTTGCAAGCTAAAACATATCCCAGCAACATCTCAGTCTAACTTTGTTTGTTGGAGAAGAAACATCCCACTGGGAAGACTATGACAAGGAGGTCCCAGAACAAAAACAAACATTTTTCTGGGACTCTTCCAAAGCACTCTGTCCTAAGAGCTATGCATTCCTAAAGATGCCAGCAACTCAAATAAACACGATGGAACATGACACATCCTAGAAGGAGGGAGGGGGCAGGGAGGTGTGTGTGCACACTGGCTTTTACCTGTGTTTCTCCAAGCTTAGCCTGTGGCTCACCAAGTTCCAGAGTCCCAGAGATAGGCCAGTTAAGGAAGATGGCATTGACTTTCCCGTCTTTA
The DNA here is from genome assembly GCA_036785705.1 of Acanthornis magna. Taxonomy (NCBI): domain Eukaryota; kingdom Metazoa; phylum Chordata; class Aves; order Passeriformes; family Acanthizidae; genus Acanthornis; species Acanthornis magna. The sequence continues at coordinate 13,024,700 of JAWUZG010000040.1, read as the reverse complement.
GGGCTGAAAGTGTACCTGGTTGGAAATAGGGAACAGAAAGGCATGTCAGTTTTTCTTTGTAAATTTTTAGAAGTTATATACATAAGAGTGCTTTCAACACTAGAAAAATGGATTTGAAGAGTCAGGATTGATTACATTTTCACATACACAACCATCTTGTCAGATGATTTATGCCCTTTAATAATGTACTGTTCCTTGAAAATTTGTTCCAACAAACTAGAGGTAATGAAAACTACTAAAGAACTGAATTCAGAGGTAAACAGCTGTAGTAACTTTAGCACACATGTAACAACTCATTGCTGCTTAGCAATGTGGGAAGGGGGTACTTGCAGGACAGGGAATCATTAACAGATAATTGTAGGTTATATTCAGAAAAACATGGTAATTCCTATCTATACACCAACAAGCAGGCTAAATAAATTTAAAAATAGTATGAGCGACAGAGTTTCCACCTTGCATAGCTTGTTTTTTAAAATACTATTTTCATCACTATGCCATTGGAAATCCGGTGGCATACCCCTGAAACATTCCTCCTTTCTTCATTTAGTTACAATTTTTTATTGCTCTTGAAAGTAATTTTACTAAACAGTCAACAGTTCAGCATCTCCACGCTAAAGCCAGATGGGCATATCTTACTGGGAACGGGAGTAAAAAGGCCCACTGAGACAAGAGGGTCAAGACCAAAACCCTGATGGATCATTAAGGTGTTAGAGAAGCTACAGGGGCAGAAGAAAGGCCAGAGACCAGCTGTATTTAGTGACCAACTATTGCTTTTATCTTTCCATGCATTTTGACCTTAAAAAGAAATGCAGAATATGCTACACTGGTTTCTGGTTTCTTCCTCTCCTTTCTTTCTAAACATCAAGTGACATTGAGTATTCCTTTGTTCAGATAAACGCTTCACAGCAATTTGGTATTTCCAGATTTTTTTTCATTTCTGTTGCCCACTAGAAGCAAACAGAATTACCTAACAGATTAGCCTACACCCAGAAGCAAAAGATCACTACAGAAATGCCTGCAGCCTTCTCTTCAGCCTCAGCATCATCCCAAAACTACAGTCTCTACCTACAGCTTTATACACACTTTCAAATGCAGTTACTTACACTAACAAAGGCATTAATTCCTTCACCACATACAAACTAAGATAGTGATTTCTGCAGCATCAAATCATTGAGGATTTTAAAGCTTCACATAACATTGGTGCTGCTTTCCACAGCCTGCATTTTGGTTCAGTAGCCTTACCAGACTCCAGGTGTGACGGTGTCGTTCTGTGCTCTCCACGGTTTCGTTCCATAGATGGCCTCTCCATTGACCTTCAGCCAGGCGCCCACCTGCCTCAGGCGCTCCTCAAACACAACAGCAATGCGACCATCATGAGTGGGTCCAATATTCATCAGGAGATTTCCTCCACAAGACACTGTTTCTGCAAGTTGCTGAAATGTTTTAAAACACACAGAGCTTATGATTATGAGTAATGAAATCACGTATTTGAAGTACTTTCTAAAGTCTGCTTTACTGCTTCAGAATGATGAACCAAATGAGTTATGTTACTGCTGCACACTAAGACTTTGGGATTCATCCCAAAAGTTAATACAAAATTTAAGCTACCATAAAACAAAGCTCTGCTGTCAACTTTTACATCAGAAAACAGCCTCAAATACCTTCGTGCACCATTATGTCTGACTGAATCTGCATTACAATCAGATTCTACAACACTTTATCATTTCAACTTCTGCAAGAATATCATGACAGTTTTACCAATAGGACAGATGATTTCTCTGCACTAGAGTAGAATAAGGCTAATAGTTGCTACTTCATCTTTATTGACGCTTAGAAAAGCAACTTCCTCCTTCCTCCTGTTTGATGCTTTTCCTATTTTACAGAAACATCTGTAAAACACAAGGAAGCCTCCTACAAAGTCCATAAAATTTGTGTTCACATCCACACTGCCCTCCGGAGATTGCAGACTGAGATGCAGAAGTCTGAGAAACAGACAGCTGAAGACAAGCTGCTGAATTAATTCAAACCTGCCTCTGAGGTCATTTCAATTTGAAATTGTCTTTTGCAAGGACAGCACTAGAAACAGATTTGGATTAAGCAACAATAACAATCAATCTCTCCCTCACTACCTGAATTTGCAATTAAATGCATTATTCTGAAAAACTGATCAGTCTTCCTTTCATTCAGGTTTCCTAAGCTTCAAATCTTTGTTAATACCTTAGACTAGCAAGGGAATCAATGTTCTAACGACACCAGCTGTCTGCTTTTGGTAGCGTTTACCTGGATGTCTGTAAGGAAAGTTTCTCTCTACAAAATAAAACTATTGAGTCATAAACTGTTTCCACCTGTAAAGGGGAAAAGATGTAGCCTTCAATCAGGAGTTCCAAAACAGGAGCTGTGAAACTGCAACTGCTGGCTTCTCATCAAGTTGCATATGCAATTACCAGAGCAACTTAATAAAAAAGGTAATGATGAGACTGTTCAGATCAGTCCTTTGCCAGTTACTCACAGGGGATAACAGCTTCTAAGAAACTGACTGAATTTTTACTAGAAATTAATTTTGTAGAAACGACTGAGAGAAAGATTAAGAATTACATGGATATTTCATCCTGCCAGCATTAGGCTGGAAATTAACAAAATTATTTATTATTTCACAGATTCACTACTGAATTAAAATAATAGTATTTATAAAAATAGACACATAATCGAACTATTCAGCAGCACAATACAACAATCAGGAGAGAGAATGGGGAGGGGCAGCAGCTCCTGTGCCCCACAGTACCTTCACCAAGTCCTCGATGGCCAGGTAGTCGCCAAGCCGCGCGTCCCTGCGGTAGCCCCAGGAGCTGCGGTCGATGGTCATGCAGTTCTCCCACTTGTGGGGCAGGAGGTGCCCGGGGTTGTAGCGGTCACTGCACGTGTAGAAGCCACCATGGGTACAGATGCTGCCACCTCCCCAGCGGTCATTGGTCACTACTGTGTCCCGGACTGGGCTGGGAACAGAGGAGATTTATTATTTTTATTCTATAAAACCCAGCCACATTCTATAAAGTCACAGCCAGCATAATCCCTTCCCACACTCACCCCTCTCAGGAACTAACATTTTGGATGACTTCTGTACTATTAATTTATTACAATAAGATTAAGTGCAATGTCAGGAATTCTATTCTCATCCTTCGCTAATAAAAGGTCCAGATCGGCATTTCTTAGGGAAATAAGCTCCAGACTTTTACAGGAGCTTTGCCAGAAATTAGTCTGCGCTTCACATCCACTGCCAGATGTTCTGTCTGTGATGACAACAATGTACCCATATTCTCAAATTGTCCTGCTATCCTGTGTTTCTGTGCAAGAGCAAATACGTAGGTAAGACTATGATTATGCAGAATAGCCAATACCATCTTAACCGATTAATTTGCAAATGCGTTTAAAAATACAAAACAGTCTTTTTCTAAAGCAAGCTTCGATAGTTCTAGGGAAGATTTGGATTCTGTATTTCAGTAGAATTAATATTTTGCTAAGTCCTCTCAAGTAGAAGTAACAGGTTCCAGAAAACAAACAGAAAATGAAACAAACTAGACACAGAGCAGAATTCCAGATAAGGAGCTAAACCAGCATCATTGTGTACCTGTCATTATACAGCCAAGCCAAGAAACCAGTGCTGTTCCAGTAAGTATCTGGAGCATTTCCATCCCCATCAGACCAAATTATTTCTGGCTGGTACTTGGTCACAATTTCATAGAGTTCTGGTAATGATTTACTGGTTGGAAACTTTCTTGTCTTAAAGGCATTGGTGGCATCCTCAAGGAAAAGAGGATTGAACCATTCAAACAGGGAATGGTATAACCCAAAATGCAAGTCAGTCCTGTTTCTAACAGATGCTGCTAGTTCAGCAACAAGATCTCGCTTTGGTCCCACATCAACAGCATTCCAGTTCCAAGAATATTTGGACCCCCACAAAGTAAAGCCTAAAAAGAGAAAAATGAGAGAATAAGAAAGAGAAGAAGAAGAGAGGAAGTTACAGTTCTTCTTTCCGGAAAGTAGTTGTAAGTGTTGCAAAAAATAAAATAATAAAAATATATATATATGCAATAATATTGTTGTTATGGTATAAAGCGTGCCTATAACCTGTTTATGCACAATGATAGTAGTCATAACATCAGAACACAATTTTTTTTTTATACATACACATATACATTTATATTTTCCAGTTCTGTACTGCTTAGAATAATTATTCCTTCTCTTTATTCAGTCTAATCATATGTCCCAATTAAGTTAACTAGATGACTTTTAAGGTCCCTTCCAACACAACCCATTCTGTAACTCTATGATTCTGAAATTAACCAAAAATACAACAGTTTTTGAGGCATCTACATCAAATGTGAACTATAAATACACAATCAGCAACTGGAAGATAGAATCCTTTCTCAGCTGCAGTAAGCACAAGTTATCATTTGCATTCAAAGACTGTTCTCTTCTGTTTCCACCTGATGTAAATGTTCATTTTTTGTTTGATATTTATAACAGCTCAATCAACTACTCCATACATGCATAAACAGAGTGCAAAAACTCCTGAAACAGCTTTTAAAACATCAAGATTAAATATCAGGAGGGATTTGACCTTTCAGACATCCATCAGTCCAGCACAAGCACTTACAAATATTACTGCACTGCAGACTCAGACCACTGCCAGACGAGCTCCACTCTCACCTTCAAACTGCTCTATACTCACTTCCTAATAAATCTTGCAGTATTTTTGTGAACTGGATACCTGCAATGGTACTGACTCTAGACAAACAACTTAAAAACTCATACACAAGGCTATTGGACAGATTAAATGAATCCTGGTTCTTTAGAAGTCACTGGGAATTTCACCACAGGCATCATCGAGATCAAGATTTGTGTGTCAGAGCTGCAATAAAAATTGACATGTCACAAGTTGCCGGCCTTGAATCCACATCTCACCAAAGACCAACAATATTCATTAGATGTACTGTAGTATATCTTAATATTTTATACTTTCCTTGCTACTGTATTTCCTTCCAGAAGCTTTCTTTTTCTTTACTTTTCTCTGCAAAGCATCTCACAATTACAGTGCTAAAAAACCCCAATTATGTCTGTAAAGATACAGACCTGGTTCAAGGTTTTGGCTTCTATGCACTACATCAGAAAGAGCTATACCTTCCTAAATCTGAAGTTGACTCCCGGAACATACTCTTAAATTCCCTGGAGAAACCTACAGAGTTCTTTAACTGCCTGCACACAGAAGGTCTCCAAATGTTAAACAGTGCAGAATTCATTTTTATGATTCCTTCAGCAATAAATTGCACAGAAATAAAAAACAAATTATGGCCACTGCAGGAAACTCAGCTGCCACCATCACTTCAGGCTGTATTACCTACAGCAGGAGAACAGTGGCACAAGCTATTGCTCCTCCTATACAAGCTCCATGGCCACAGCTTTTGTGTAAGAGTCAGGAAAACGCCTGCACATTTCTTGGGTGGTTTTTGTTCCCTCTTTGGCTGTAGTGGGGCAGGTAAGCCTGCCTGGCTTTCTCTATGTCTCTTAGAAGGCAGGAAAGTCACCTGTTTTTTTAATCTGTTGACAGAAATGCAACAATTACTAACATTCACAAAGCTTCCACTTACCCTCATGATGTTTTGAAGTTAAGACAACGTATTTTGCACCTGAAGCCTTCAGAATATCTGCCCACTGGTTGGGATCAAAGAATTCTGCTGTAAACAAAGGCCCAAAATCTTCATAGCTGAAGCCAGGTGGGTAATTTGCTTCCATAAATTTCACATAGCGCTCTCTCTTTTCCTTCTGCCAGTACCACCTACAAAATACAGAACAAAACACGTCTGCTGATGTATTTTTAGACAAAGAAAAGAGAATTGAAATCATCAGCTCCTACTTAACACTGAGAGGCAGAGGCATTGGAGGTACACAACAGTGGCAATAAGTCAAAATTGCCCCAGAACAGTATTGATTATCAAAGATTTCTCTATCTTATTTGCCCACAGTCTACATCTTTGAAGCAGTACACTTTGCAAATGTCCCAGAATTTCATCTGAAGCAATGGAAAAAGCAGCTACACTTTCAGAAGGGAAAAATGACAGCCTTGGTCAACACCCAAATCTCAAAACTGTACTAGACAATAGGCACAGACAGTCTGTGTAAGCAGCTCAGGGGGCACGAAATTTTTTTTCCTGGACTTGCATGACTCACCTCCTCAAGTCTCACACCTCAGCCATCAGGCATCTCTGCTCTGTCCCCCACATTACAATTTCTGCCACCCACAAACATGGGGACCATCAGCCTTTACCTCTCTGACAGTCCCACGTCCTCTACACAACTGCAGCTGAGTGACCCGATGTCCACAGCCCCAGAGCAGGAGAGAGCTGTGACCAGGTCACTGCAGGCTCAGCACACGTGAGGCTCGGAAGCAAAGGCACCCTGCTGGGAGAAGGCACATCCTCCAAAAACCTGCCCCCGCAAGAACTCCACACTCTTACAAACGGACCTCTGTCACCTCTCTATGAATGAAACAAAGCAGAAAAAATCCTCTTGTCAAATTTAGATACATATGAAAATAGATTGTACGTGAAGGAATAAAAGGGGCTAGAAATTGAACATTTGAAATGAGTTTCTCTCTCCTGTCCTGAGCTGGACTCTGACCTCAATTCTCCAAGACCATAATCTGAATATAGTTGTAACCTTCCCAAAAACACTCCAGCATAAACCAACACAATATCTGGCAGCCAACAGGGGAAGAAACTAGGAAGAAAGAGGCTGAGACAGCTTTCTTCATTGAAAGAAGCAGGGGCAGAGGAAATAACAACAAAGCAAAACAAACAAATTTAAAAAATAAAAACAAACAAAAAACCCACTCTGATTTCAAAGTATGTAACTGCTTAAATTAAACAGCAACAACCTTGCTTCTTTGCCTTTGTCACATGGTTTGCTAACATGGACACTTTTATGCTGACGTGATTAGATTCTAGAAACATCCTTACCAAGGCTGTGGAGCTCTGAGGGAAGGAGGACAGGATGGGTGATGATAGTTTATGACCTTCCATTTGAGGCTGCTCATACAGGACCTCAGTCATCTGATTGCACATGCTGTCAGAAGGCCTGCAGCAGCTCTATACCAGCCTAAGGATGGGAGGCTACAGGAATATTAACAGCAACTACATTACAGTTTTGGGGTCAAAAACCAAATGCTTGATCTTGAATCTGCACCACTATCAGAGCACAGCACTCTGAGTGAGGCTTGAACCCAAGCCTAGCTCCGTCCCACCCCTTCAGAAGTAATTTGTTAGTAAATGTAGTTTGCATCAAAAACCTGCTGAAACCCTTGAATAATTCTGAAAAGATGAAATATTGTCAGGAAACATCAGTTTGATTAGACGCATGTTGGTTTGTTTTGGAAATACTGTATTTAAGGTTCACCATAGCTCTGCCTCAGAGCTGCCCTTATCTTCATATTGTAAATGATAATGTGACTCACTTAAAGTCTCACAGGAAGTACTTGTTAGAGCATGGAAAGATGACAGCAAAAACATGCTTACAGCCAAAGGGCCTGAACCAGTGAGCACTCACAAAGCAAAGGTTACATTGAGCCTCTGAACTAAAACTGTCTGAAGGGTAAGAGCTCTGGTTCTCTTAAGTGGAAAGCACTCTTGAATAATAGTAATAATGGTAATAGAAGAAAACGATCAACAGCACAAAATGCGCACAAGAAAACAGCAAGGCTGCTTGCCAAGCAGCCAAGCAAGGGTGGTGATGGGCTCCTGCACTCTCCACAGCGCTCCAACAGCTGTACAAGGCTGCTCCAGAGGCTGGGACATCCCAAACACCTATTCCCACAAGTGAGAACACTTTCACCCATCCCTTCACGGTGCTCCTGGAGGGGTCTCCTTCAGCCATTCCACCAACTCCCTCTTTCACCAACACTGTTGTGCTGCAAAGCACTTCTCTCAGCTCTACCAGCTCCCTGTTAATTTAGTCACTTCAGCCAAGGCATTCACGAGTTTTAGGGCCGGGCAGACAGATGCTCAGACACAGCAGTAGCACTTTCAACTCCACTTCCTCCGCATACAGCGCCGTGGAGTCCGTGGCCCCGGGTGGGCACAGAGCTCTCCCCACACACCTGAGCTCCGGGGTCAGCCTGCAGAGGGGCTGCAACCCAAACCACCGCTAGCCGGGGGGACATCGCACCATCCCCGCCTGCCCCGAGCGCTGCTTTCCAAGCAGAGCCCTCGGGCCGCTGGCACGGCCCGTCCGCCGCAGCCGTTCCGCTGCGACCAGAACCCTCTGGCTGCAGCTCACCAGAACCACTCGCTGCCGAAGCTGGGCACCGAGAACACGCCCCAGTGGATGAAGACGCCGAACTTCGCCTCATCAAACCAGGCGGGCAGCGGCCGGGCGTCCAGCGAGCCCCAGGTAGGCTCGTAGCGGGGCCGGGCCGGCAGCAGCCCGGGCAGTGCCAGCTGCAGCAGCAGCGCCAGCGCGGCGCGCCCGCCCGGGCCCGACATGGCGGCGGCGGGGCCAGGCAGGGAGGGAGGGAAGCCGCTCCGCGGGGCGGGGTCACGGCGCTGCTGGGCCGGGCTCGGCCGGGCTGGGCCGGGGGGCACGGGCGGGACGGGCTCGGGCTGTCCCCGCCCCGCCGGGCCCGCCGGTGGAACGCGGGTGCCGAGCTCCGGCTCTGTGCCTGACGGCGCTCAGCCGGCACCGCCGTCCGTATGCGCCTCCCCCGCCCCGCCTCGCCCGCCGCCCGGGGCTCGTCCCCATCGCTGCCGCTTTATGTGGCACCCCGCCGTGCTTTCCCCCGCTCCGGGCCCTGCCGGCTCGCCCGAGAGCGGCCTGAGCGTGTGTGCCGGGTCTACAGCCGGCTCCAGCTCTGAGCCTTGGATCTGCAGCCACTCTGCTCCAGAGTGGCCTCGGCAGCCTGCTGGGTTTGCCCTTCCCGCCTGCTTTCGACCACAGGCTCAGCTTCCCTCAGCTGCCCAAGGACAAGGTGTAACATCGCTCTGCAGCTCCTTCCAGCAGGCTTCTAAGTGGTGGCTTCCCGGATGCAGAGGTGCCCCAAAGCCTGCCAAGGAAACATTTCTTTGATCATTAGAATGGCCTGTGCTGAAGCTGCCTCAATTCAGTAGGTGACGCTTAGCATTTGTGCTGCGAATCACGGGTGGCAGGCGCATACTTTAAAAGATATATCTTCCAGCAATTTGTTGCCTGAGCTGGTGCTTCTCCAGTCTTTCCTGATGCCTGAATTCTGTATTTTTACTTCAGCCCCCAGCTGCTATGGGACAGCCTTAGTGAAATAATTTGGTTTAATAAGCAAATACGAAGTTTCCATTTCACCACAAATGGAAATTTCTTTAGCACTCTCATCAGAACAGTTGAAAATGAATGAGCAGGCAACTGAATTAATCTCTCTTCAACTGGGAAGGAGTATACTTTACTGCTGTTCTATGGAAACAGAGCTTCAGTTTCCAGAGCCATTAACCACAGCTGTTACACCTAATTCAAAATATATCAAAAGGGCTGTGAAAACAAGATGTGCATGGTTTTGTAATATTTTCATTTATATACCTTGATTAATATAGTAAGTTTCAAGCAGATAAAAACCATTGTGACTTCCATCACATTATTCTTTTTGACTGACCGTTCACGCTACTCTGATTTACCAAAGCACTTTGATATTACAACAGGAGCCTCTTCATATCTCTTTTACATTCACTGCTGACCTACTTTATATCTCCTTTTGCCTTCACCCCTTTAGATGTCACTTTGCCACTCAAAAGGAATCTTTAGATGCCTTTGACCTCTTGCTATGGTATCCTTTCTAGCTTATCTTTCAATTTCTTCATGTTCTCCTTTTTGATCACACCAAAGGATTGCAGGGACTGAGAAGCTCCTTAATGTGGGAATTTTGAAGCATACATTCTGTACAACACTACAAAGTTACAATTGCTCTGTGGCTCAAAATGTTCGGAAGGAAAAATGATTTTGAAAAAGCTCGGGGTCTGACCCAAAGCTCACTGACCTGCCATAAACTTTGGTGAAGTTTGGACCAGGGACTGTGTATTTCAATAACAAACTTGATCACATCTCTTAAATTGGGGGGGGGGGGGGGGGGAAGAAAAAAAGTGGCAAACATTTCAGTAAATAGCAGTGATGAGTACACTTCTGATTAAGACATAAACAGGTCCAGAAAATGTCACCAGCCCACACACGCCCAGCTACTGAAATCTCTGGTGGGCAAAAAGGTCCTCGGTGTACAATCACACCTGTAATGATGAAAATTGCAAAGGGTAAATAATAAAAATAGCCCATTGTCCGATTTTGTGAATAACACAAGACTGGTGTGTGCAGCTGCGAAAAGCTTTCTAAGCATGGGTACAGCGTGCCTGCCTGTGTGACCATGGAGCCTCTGGGCCCCGTGAGAGGGGCTGTAAGCATGGAGCTCACTGCCTCTCCCTCTCACAGCACAGTCCCGCTGGGAAAGCTCTGTATCTAGGGAAGGAGCAGGCTGGTCTGTCAGCAGAGGAGAGGAAATAATGAAGGAGAGTCCCTGGGAGAAGCTGAGCAGAAAAGACCTTTTGACCTGTCTAATGGCTGACATATGAGACTCCTGTACTAGATTAATTGCTTGGACAAATGCGGAGGGTGACTGCTGGGAACATCACAAAACCCCTGTGCCTGGGGAGCTGCACAGGGCTCAGCATTGAGAGGAGGGCACTTGCTTGACTGGGTGAGAGCAGAAACCAGACACTGAATTTTGCATGGACAAATTTCATGATAGGTTTTGATTCAGACCTGGAGAGAGGTAGTTGTTAAAATGTGTTCATGCAGCCTGAATGCAGCTTTCCCATTGGATAGCTAGATAATGCAACTCTGGATGCATTAAAAATATGGGGTGTGGTCCTTTCTGTCTTTGTCATTGTGGCTGCAGGGCAGTGAGGGTTATATTAAATGTAGAATATTATACGACTTGCCTGTAAAAAGCAGTGTAAACACTAAATGTCCTTTTAAAGATGCATCTTGTAAAAGTGTTTCTGTAAAACACAGGAAACTAAACCATGGAGCTTCATTTTGCTTCTGCCTCAGTCTGTGTGACCGATCTGAAAGGCAGGAGAGCACCTTCCTTCACAAGTAGTTGAGTAAAGTCTCTTGCATGCAACCCAATCCTTAAGAAAGATGGGGAGGGAGGTGAGGGGGGGATATTTGACTCATCCTCCTAGCGGCACTTCTGCAGGGATGCGATGCCTTGTGCAACCTCCCGGCTTTGCGGGGGGGAGGGCACCCTGTTACACAAAACAGAAGTGGCCGTGTGGGTTGCTCGGCTCTTTTTAACTGATTCTCTTTTCTGGTTTTTTTTTTTTTTTTCCCCGAGAGTTGGCAATGGCGGGAGCATGAAGACACCCCAGGGGATGGGTGCATCCGCGCACCCACCCCCAGCTTTGCTTTGCTCCTATGCAAACACAAAATTTATGTTCCCAGAGACCCAAAATCGCCGCCGGCGTCCCGGCGGGGCGGTCGGAGGAGAGGGGCGGCTCTTCCTCTGCAAACTTTCCCTGTCCCCTCCCTCGCCGCCTCTCTCCCTCCTCTTCTCTCCTCCCTGCCCTTCTCGGCTCCCTGTCGACGATGGCTGAGAGGCCAGGGAGCAGCGGGACAGCACCGCTGCCCTTCTGGTCCTTGCCCGGTCCCCGCGGCCGCTCCCAAAGTGACATCTCCTCCTTCTCCTCCTCCCGCAGAACCTGCCTGCTGCGATCCAGCGTGGGCGGCTCAGGTAAGGGGGAGGGAGGGAAGGGTCCTTGTGTCCGAGACCTCGGAGCCGAGCTGAATTTGGGAATTTGGGAAAAGACATCCTCCTTGACACCCTGCCCTGCTCTCCCAGAAGTAGGACTTGTCTTCTCACGGTGGCTAGTGTGTGGATTTCTGGGGTATGTAGTGGTTGATCTACTCCTTGATATGATGTTTGGAGAGTTCCTAGCTTTTTATGCCTGTGTTCACACGTTTAAATGAATCCCGGTAACATCGTGGCTACGCACCCATTTGCCATAGCATCTCTGAGTGCAAGAGCAGAAAAGTCCTAGGAAAGCTTCAGGGTGTATTGCCAGGACATCAAAACTCCTCATCTTGCTGCTTCGCACATGACACTTCCACTACATATTAGAAGTTTACCTCGTGCACTTGTGTCTGTTTTGGGATTTTAATAGGTGACGCAAAACCAATGTGTAAGTCAGTATCCCACCAGCTTTCTTCAGGGGGTGATCACTGCAAGTGCACACAGGATGATTTGGGGGTGGAAGCTGGCCGTTTGGGACAGAGTAACCTTCCTGCAGGATTTGGAGTAGCCTTGTTATGTAAAGAGGAAGTGAGGGTTCTAGTTTACAGTGCAGGTATTTGAAAGTGGCCAAAGTGGCTGGGCTGTGCTTTACTCAGTCTGTTTCCTGAGGTAGGGTACTAAGGAAAATGAAATTCTGGTCCCCATGGGGCTGAGCACATTTTGAAAATATGTGCTTGCAAATCAACCCTGCTTTACTGACTAGAAGAAGTTTGCAGGCACATACACCCCAGCGATGCAGGTATTTTGGATGCTTTCGCACTACTGCACAGAGGTACCCATGAACCACCACCAGGGAAGCTGCAGAGCACACTGAGGGACCTCCTGCTGCAGCACAAGACAGTGCAGCGCAAGGTTCGGTCTGCAATGGACCACAATGTTCTCTTATGTTTGCTCCTCAGGGAGTCTTAAGATGAAGCAGAACATTTGCTTGGGGAAGCTCAACTATACAACTATGCCTGCCTGATGAGGAGAGAGGGAATGAAAACTTGCTTAGTCACACAGGAGCAAGTAAATTCAGTTTATGGGGCCAGAGGCTGCTAGCAAAAACAGCTCTGCGCCATTTTCTGTATAATTTTCTGCTTCATGTTTTTCTGTGTCTACTTAAAAGTTACAGTGAAGGACATTTGGGACAGGGAGGAGGGAGGAGGTTCTAGTGCTTCAGAAAAGGCTACTTTTAGGTGTAAGGTGTATTTCAGCATCGCCTGGAAGAGTGTTTGATGAACAATGCCCTGTGACTGGGTGTGTACACCCCTGGGTCCAGAGGGATCACCACAGCATCATCACCATAGAGGGGTTGCCACAGAGGTGGACAAGATTGAGACCATGTCACTGTTAGACGATATTGGTTGTTGGTTTAACTAAGGCTACTGACAATGAGCTGGGTTTGTTATGAGAGGCTGGCAAATCCAGTGGAAGTAAAATGATGGTGTTTTCAAAGATGTGTTGTTATTTGTAGCTTCTTACACATGACATTTTAGCATCCCAATTGCCCTACTTGATTTTTTCTTTTAATTTTGAGGATGTGCTTCCTGCCAGTAAGTGACAGGCATTGCTTTCTCTGTTTTTTTTTTAGTCATACTTTCTTTCATTCTTTATTTTCCGCCTTGCTGCTTCCTGTATCTTTTTTCCAGCTGCTCACTGGACACAACAAAAACACTTGCATGCGGCCACACAACTGTTGATTCCCTCTTTAAAAAGGAAAGTATGCATTAAAGATGCAAAGCTGTTTAATTTTTAATGTGCTGGTTAGAGAATTGGTTTTATATTAAGGTGCCATTAAAATAACCGGCTTTTTTATTCCCCTGCTAACCTGGGGAGTAGCTGTAATGGGGACAGAAATGTGAAGCACTTAGAGAAACAATAGGAGTCATTATTTTTTGCTTCTACCTTTTTCTCTAGCCATAACATTTGATTTAAATAGGTGACTCATTTACATCAGATGTTACCTGTGCTCCAACTGCTGCATGTATAGAAGAAAAATTTACATTTTAAATAACCTGCAAAAAGTTTGCTTTCAGCTGGTTCCTGGACTGAGTCACTTGCAACTGTTGAAGTAACAAGCTGCAGCTTCTGTTGCATATTTGTCTTCATTTTCCATATCCTGACGTGAGTTGTGCTGAGAAGACGTTACCTTCTCACACTCTGTCAGTGATGGGTTAGTACCCCTGTAGAGGCTCACACTGTCATTTATTTTACCACCTCCTAATCCACCATTCTCAGGGCAGGATCTATTAAAAGGCAATATTTTGAGACCCTTCTAGCTGAGGGAAATATAATAGCCTTTTTTTAAAGCAGCTTTGGCAGTGGTTCATAAAATGCATCTGTTTGTTATTCTAGGTCAGTACTGTATGTATCTTGATAGTGCAGTGAGGCTGGTCGGGTGGTCCCTGTGTTTATGCTGTCTGTGCTTTCTTACCCCCACTCCTCCTTCTGCTATGCTTACACACTGACAGAAGCAACTTCCTGGTATCACTTTACAGCATCTCACTTCATTAGCTGCCATCCAGTATGTGAGGATGATATATTTTCAGGATTTTATTCTTAAAGCTGACCTTTTCTTTTAGTGTTAGTGGTAGAAGATGGCTTAATTCCTCCTTCTGGGCTCTCACCTCACCCACTGTTGTCATGCCTTTACCATCCAACTCTTTTTATTTGTGGTAAGCCCCTAGGAGGAATAAGGTGATACTCATCATGAGTATGGGTGGCATGATCTAGAATTTTGATTTAGACCCTGAAAAAGTGTAGTGTCAGCAAAGTTCAAAGCTTCCGTGGCAGACATAACTTGTGCATCACTTCAGCATTGTGGTACACCCCAGCTGACAACTGGCTGGTTCGTCAGAGCATCTGAAGGAGATTGGTGAAGGAAAAATTACTCTTCTAAAATTTCAGAGCAACACCAGAGCCACCTGAAGAAAGCTGCTTGTATTACATACCTTTAAGTAGTCTTCCATGTTTAGTGACTAGAGTTAAACCCACCTTAAAGGTGGATCAAGTTAGTCGAGTTTCTTAATGTGTGCAACACAGATGGGGACTCAACAGCAATTGAAAAAAAGACTCTGTTCAAATGCTTTCCCAGAACTCCTCCAAAATCTAGATTTGGTGGTTGTGGAGCTGAAGGTAGCTCTCAGCATGAGCTGTGAGTCCTGGGGTGCAGGGTGGAGGAGGTGCTGTTTCATATCAGCCGCTTCTGTGCTCTGACTGCGTAAGCGGCGGCATTGGTTCTCTTTGTGACAGCCCTCAGGCACCAATCTCCGCTGCTGCGGTGCCCGCTCTTTGCATGTCCACGTAGACAGTTTCCAGTTCACTCCCTTTTTAGTGTTGTGGGTTCTGTTGTACAGCCTTGCATTCTCTTCCGAAGGTGGTGAGGTCTGTGGTGAGGTACATCTTGGTGAAAAGGGAACTTTACTGCTCAGACCAGAAGTCAGAAAACCACCCATCTCTCTGCTCTGGGATTGACATTCTCGTATTGTTGCAGTTCCTCTTGAGGTCTTGCTCTTTGGCAAGAAGAAGAAGTTTCAGATAATTTGTTCCATTAGTAAGAAATGCACCTTTCAGGTGGAGAGGTGAGCTCCTCATGCATGTTTCCATTCCATTCATGGGGTTTTTTTGAGCCCTTCTGATCACAGACAAAAAAAAAACCTACCTAAGAATTCAGACAGCAATTCTTCAGTACCTCGGCCTGATGTTGGGTTGCAAAAGAAAATGAAAGCCTGAGTGCAAATGAGAGTCCTGTCTCAGAACTTGTCCATCCCAGGATTATTTTGGATATTTTTGCAGGTTAATTTATTCACAATGATAATGAGTAACAGCTATGATGCCATCTGTTGCTGATTCTAAAATAAGGTGGGTGAAAAGATTGCTTAAAATCCCCCACTTAAGTGAAGAATTGGAGAAGTTTTCATGTAGTGATCAAAGCATCAAAGTGGCTGATGTTATATATCACTGTTACATGAGAAGAAAATGGATGATTTTTGGACTTATTTAAGCTTTTCATGATTGGAGTACCCCACTTTGCAAACTTAACAAATGTCAGATTCTCTTCTTAATGAACAAACTCTCTTGTTGATGCAAAGGACACATTTTGGACAGGACTTGAGAATCTAGAAAGAGTGAAACCCAGGGTATTCTCTAGGCATTGACCTGATTATCTGGGGCTGTGGAATCTAAGGGAAAAGGTAAATTTTGGCTGGGTTGATAGGTAGCTGTTAATGCGTGCCTGTATTTCCCTCTGCACTTGTACTCGTATTTCCCCAAGTGGCTACAGATTCCAATTTCCATATACACCAACCAAGAGTCCTACCAAGTTCTGTGGGATTTGGAAGGATGTTATTTTTCAGTCCTACGATGGGGTTGATGAGGGAGAATATTCATGCTGTGGGAGAACACCATAAATAAAGCAGCTGATTTTGGTACATTTTATGAAAATATGGGAGTTATGGGAAAACATGATTCTCTATCATATTGAGCAGAACTTGTTTACAACATAAATTGAAGTACAGAATTGCAAGAAGCCCAAGGCAGATAATTATTACTATAGTAGAAGTTAAGACAAATAATAATTTGAGGGGATTTAGAAACTCAACTGAATGACTATATCATTTCTAAGAGTTAGTGCGTCCTGTCCTAAGTCCACGTTAATATTTTTGCATCAGTTTTAATATTTAAACTATCAGGAAGAGGCAGCAAGCATAAGCATATGAAATTTGACATATGCTTATAGAATTGAAATATCTACTTCTTTGTCATAATCTGTTTAAACCCATCATATTAAATCCCATCCTGGTCAATTTATGTTACATGTTACAAGTATGTAACATACTTATATGTAACTTGCAGTTTCAGAATGATGCTGAGGAAGAGTCTAGGAATCATGTCTACTGCCTGAAATACAAAAACTTTACAATGATATACTCAGAATTGGGCTCAAGTTTAAAAAAAAATTAAAATTTCTACATGTGATTATAATCTTCATTGTTGGCTAAGTAGAAATTGAACTCCAAACAATTGCAGCAAACGATTTAGTGCATGCTTTGCAGCAGCTAGACCAGTAGCTGATGGTGAGATCTCTCAGTGGTTTGCTGCTGAGTGTGTTTTAGTTTCTCAAGGCCTTTTGGCATTTAGCACTTCCTGCAGCTCTGTGGCTTCTAGCAAGTAACCATTTAATATCAGACCACATGTCAAGTATGAAGGCTGAAGAAGTGATCTAAAAAGGAGCTGAAGAAATTTTTTTCTTCTTCTCTTACTGAATGTAAGCAACTTGTTCAAAGTAAGCTTTTGTTTTGGTTTTAAAACCTAAATGTTTCATTAGCCAAATCCCTCATTAGCATAAATAATTTATATTTCTTCCCTGCCACACTCCTGCATGTCCTTCTCTTTTTTGCCATTGTTTCCTGAAAAAGCAGACACAAGTTATGGTCAAAAGGCTGGGGAGAGTTGGCAGATTTTTTAAAGGTTGGTGAAAAATTTACTTTTTTATTTATTTATGCTTTTTGAAATCAGAATGTTTTCAGGGCCAGAAATCCTGTAAGATTTCAGTTTTCAATAACACCAGTATTAGTCATGTTTCTGAATTTTTACTCTCTCATTGCTTTATCATAAGACAAACATATATTTAGTGATAACCTTTTTCTTTTCACCTAGCATTTTACCTAGCATGTTGCTGCTTTTAACAAATGCAGAAATTAGTTTTTCTCAGGTACAAACCAAGTGGCACAAAGGGAAAAATGTCCAGGAGAAAATAGAAAATCCTGACTACAGCGTTCTGAGTTCGTTCACTTCCCAGTTTATCTTTGCAATTGTCAGCTTTAAACCCCACCACAAGAAGGGATACCCTTGCTCTTCATTCATGTGGAAAGTCCTGTGATCTTCCTGAAATGCAAGCAGAGTTTGTAGGCAATCAACACTTCCCTTGGTGGTGAGCCAGAAAACCTGTTCCCTGTTGTACGGTTTTGATGCAGAACTGGACTTCTAAGATATTATCTTGTATAAATTCTGTTAGTGCCTTTGATGTTGTTACAATTTTTGAATTTTGAAATAGTGAAATATTAGTAAATTTTATCAGCATTATGTACTTAGTAAAATGGGCTTGGAAATGTGGGCCCTGCTTTAAGACAGCCTGAAGCTGCAAAGCCGCTGTGCTTTGCAAGTCGGTCACGCTCTCAGGTGGAGAGAGCGCTCCGCAGAGGAGCTAAAGAATAGCTTAAACCACTGAATGGTTAGTGACGAGACCTTTTTCTACCGTCTCTCATTTCTATCGCATTTCTTATATATTTCTGACACATCCTGTATTGCCCTTCCTATTTCTCAGGCTTGGATGTATCCAGAGAAATACTGGACGTAACAGTGTGGGGCTGGGAGGGAAATGTGAAAGAGGAAGCATTCAAACAGAGATGGCAAGTGGTGACACTTCACTTAAGTTAAAATATAAAAAAAATTCTTTTTGAAATAATTATAATATTTTTGCCTTTTTTTCAGTCAGTGTAGCATTTAACAGTTTATTTTTTAATTAAATCTGTATTTTATAGCTTGGCCCACATTTTCTAACGTTTGCACGGTGTACAGTATCCAGAAGAAAAACTTGTTTAGAGAGAGTGGGCTCCCATTAAAAGCAGTTGCTTCTTCAACTTCAGGCATGACCTTAGTCTTGCACACAAATAGTGTTGGCTCCCACTTGGGGAATTTTCCCAGTTGCACAGCACCACACACTATTTCCCCTGTTTCCCCTATCTGGATGCATCAGTCAGTAGCTCTGTTTTGGCACCTTTACCCAAGTTGTTCCTATCCAAACTATAATGTAAATAAGAGTCTTTTTACCTTTTTCCTTTTTCTCTTTCTCTTTTCTTTTCTTTTCTTTTCTTTTTCTTTTCTTTTCTTTTCTTTTCTTTTCTTTTCTTTTCTTTTCTTTTCTTTTCTTTTCTTTTTTCTTTTCTCTTTTCTTTTCTTTTCTTTTCTTTTCTTTTCTTTTTCTTTCTTTTCTTTTCTTTTCTTTTCTTTTCTTTTCTTTTCTTTTCCCTTTCCTTTCCTTTCCTTTCCTTTCCTTTCCTTTCCTTTCCTTTCCTTTCCTTTCCTTTCCTTTCCTTTCCTTTCCTTTCCTTTCCTTTCCTTTCCTTTCCTTTCCTTTCCTTTCCTTTCCTTTCCTTTCCTTTCCTTTCCTTTCCTTTCCTTTCCTTTCCTTTCCTTTCCTTTCCTTTCCTTTCCTTTCCTTTCCTTTCCTTTCCTTTCCTTTTCTGTCTTTCACCTTCTTCCCAGTCTTTCACTCCCCTCTCCCCTACTAGCTTCTCTCCGCATTCCAGTAAATATCATTTATATTGTGGTGATAGCCTACACATCTTTTCGTGATCCTCTGTTGAGGTCTGGGTAGGTACAAGTCAGGTTGTTGCATCCTGCCCATTCGAGTCTGATGCACTGAGATGTGAAGGGACTAGGAAGCGCCAGTAAATAACATCAAGTTTATAAAATAATAATTCAATCACCTGTAATTAATAATCAAGTAAATGAACAGTAAGTTTATTTCCTGACTGTCACAGAGAGATAAAGGTCAGAATTTGTACAGGCTGAGCAGAGATTCCTTCAGTGTTAAGAATTCATTGGGGAAGGGTAAAAGATCTAATAATTCTAAAGGAAAGCATTGCTGACTGTTATGGAGAAGTGCTTCAGAGCCTTTCTAAGATAAAACTTGGCACAGTAGCAAGGATCAGGGAAACAGATGAACCCTGGGATCATCCTTACTTTATTTAAAGTCATTAAGTTAGCTTAAGTTTTCTGGAATACAAATTTTTCCGATAAAATAAGAGTTTTGTGAAAATCAACTTTTCTTTTTCTGTAGATACAATCCTAATTTCAGGCATATTTCTTAGTTTTTGGAGAAATATATGACAAAATTTGAAAATGGTAAATTGCCACTTAAAAAAATTAACTGAGAATTTTATACCTTTTCATCACACAGAATTTGGTGTAGGGTTTTTTCCTTCTAGTTTGGGGAGCAGGAACAGAAAATTAAATCAGCAGAGAAGTGTCAGAATTTACCCACCATAGAACTGTGATTTCCTAAGGGACCCTGTCACCAAGTGTACACCTTGCCAAGGCAAGGGTAACCACTGGCAAATTCCTTTAGAAATCACTGGATATCAAAAGGTGCAAATGCCTTCTTGACAGAATAAGGATGTTGAGTGTATCATAGAACCAGACCATAAAGAGGATGGTGGGCAAAGCTCTCCCTCCAGAGCATGTGTGTTTGCTTTGCCTGGTTTTGGGATAGAAACACAGCTTTTAAGATATATCTGTGATTAATATACACATTGCTGATGAAAATTACTGCCACTAAGCAGAGTTAGTATTGAGGTATTGTTTTGCATCATCTACAAGCACAGTAAAGAGGGGGTTGTGGTGCATTTGCAGTTGAATGTGTCCTAATTGCAGGCCTTGTTTGTGTTCAAACACAGGCAGCTATATTTGAAATTTATGAGTGAAAGGACAATTAGCAGTCCTCTGCTTGCCACTTTTTAATTTATATCCTCTGTTGCCCAGCGTCAGGGCTGCCAGTAAATGTTAGTGCCACTGATGAAACCGTGACTATTTTATCTGAAAAAAGATGAGCAATACCAAGGCATAGCACGAAAAGACAGCGTCTGCAAGACATAATTCTGATTTTTATTCTGATTTAAAGCAGTTTTGGCAATCTCAGAAGGACTGGATTTGAAATATGTTATTTTGCTTACACAGCCAGAGCCAGGGTAATGATCAGTGACTAGTGGACATCCCAAGCCATGATAAGAACTGCTCTAGCCCCAAGGATGAAGCACAGAATGCTGCCTTTGTTACTTAGGTTATAGGCCCCTCTGCCTGTGTTTCTGAGTAGACTCTTGACTCTATACCCTTAGGAATGAACCAAGAGGGAGAGTTACATCTCCCCAGGGGCATGGCATCTTTCTTCCAGCCGTCTGACTTTTGAGCCCTTAACATTTTTAAGAAATCATGGTGCCTTCCTGTCATGCCTTCCTGCAAACGAAACTGAATGGCAGTATTTCATAGCATGTTTATTTTAGTGAATAGCAAATAAAAAAAAATTTTAAAAGTCTCCCACCCATCTATTTAAGTATTTGGAGACACATCTGCTACGAATTTTGCCTTATTCTTTGGAAGTTGAGATAAACAATGGCTTTTGATCTACAAATACCAAAAATCATTTTGGGAAAATATTGCCAAATATGTGCTTTCTCATATTTAGCTGGTCATCTTGCGATTTGTCTAATGGGATTTTCCTATGGCTGAACTGGTGAATGCGTATGTGATTTTGTAGGTGATTTCGGCTCACAAGCCGTGAGTTGCTCTGTGGTGCAGATGTTTATCACTGGACACATGGTAAATGGCAGCATTGTACACGCTCATGCATTTAGTGGTCTGTCTGAAACAGGCTCTGAAAACTGCACCCTTGCAGCGCAGCACTTGCCAGACCTGGAAGAAACAGCAGAGTGAATGACTTTCTTTCAGCTACAGGGGGGAAAGACTTCGGGACTTCAGATGTGCTGCCTGCCCCTTTTTTGGCTCTGTGTCAAACAGCTCTCCTGATGATCACCAGACCCTGGGAGAAAGTTCCTCCCCTTGCAATTTCCATGGGGAATTTTTTTTTTTTAAATTTTTTTTTTTTTTCTCTTTTGCTCAGTGCCTGCTGTGAAGGCAGTGCCAGGCAGTTCCACAGGCTTTCCTATCTTTGGGTGAGGGAAGGTGGCACACCTTCTCAAATAGCAAGGTAATTGCCTAACAGTAACTTAGGCATTACTTTGAAATCAGTTTTAATTCAAGCTGGGTTAAGTAAAATGCAAACAAAAGCACTTCTTTTTATCATTTCTAAAATAACTCAGTTGCCAGCCTCTTGAAAGCAGAAAAAAAACATCATGGACAGAGTGAGTGCTGGCAAGATATCTGTGACCAGTCTGCTGAATTCAGGGGGAGAAAGACCCGTCAGATTTTGCTTTAGTCTCAGCAGTTTAAAGATTTTCCATGCTGCTTTCCTTATGTCTCCTATAAAGTTTGTAATAATATTGTCTGGTTTGGATGGCTTTGCATTTCAGTAGAAATCTTGTAATATATTAAAATAAGGAATTATGTCTTGCTGGCAACACAGAAGTTGTTATCACATAAATTTTTGGTGAGTGGAAGTAACTCAGTGGAGCACACAGCTTTTGCAACTTTATTGCCTTATTGTATAAACTCTGTGGGGAAAAAGATATTTGTTCCACTCATGCTAGGCCAAGATTGGAAAAGTGCTGTAAGCATAGAAGGGGACATGTAAAAGAGGTTTCTTGGGAGTGAGATTTATTGGGTTTGGGAATAGTCTCCCAGGAGGAGCAGTGAAAGCTGCTCTGCTTTAAGTGCTGGAAGCACTTAAAGCCAGAACTGGAAACACACTAAAAAGTATGTGAAAATAAACTTCTTCTTTTTTTTTTTCTTTTTTGGCAGCAGCAGCAAGCAGGGTCTTTTGCAGTTGTGGGGGTTTTGGTTTGGGGTTTTTTTGTTTGTTTTTTTATTGCTCTGTGTTTAGGCCAAGTCAGGAATGACAGCAGAGAGACAGAGGACTGAGCATACAAGCCATCCATCTGCCAGACTCACTGGGCTAAGGAAATAAAGATCAATCTTGCTTTTTTGGATGGAAGAGCCCCATCCATGACTCACCCTCTGTGACAGGGTGTCCTCTCTACCTCCTTTGAAAGCAGAGGGAAGCAAAGGAGATGGGAAGGAATTCTTCGAAGCAGCAAATAAATAACTGACAATAAGATAAGTTAAAGGAAAGGGCAAAGCCAAAATCTCCCTTAGTATTTTGAAGATGGGTTGTATCATACACAGTTTTATCCTAGGCTTAAGATAAGTATATATTTGGATGATTTTAGATGAATATTTAGAGTATTTAGGTGAATTCTAGGCAATGGGATTTTGACAGCAAGAAGTACCTCAAATAAACACGCTTAGTCTGCTTTCTAAGACAATCACCTTCTTTAAAGAAATTATATCAAAGATATTTTAATTCAGGCACTAATTAATGAAGTGAATTCTAGTATTTATTAGAACTCCATACTTCTGCTTCAGTGAATTTGTCTCAGTTATATGTACCCCACAGAGAGAATAAATCCCAAAAAACTTCATGCATGTCATGTATGAAGTAAATGAGATTTGATCCAGAATGTTTTTACACAAATATTGATTATCATAATAACAGGAGAGAGGGGAAAAAAGTCCAGAAGGAACTCTGCCAATGGCAATATGCATCTCTCTCAGACCAGAATTAGATGCTTCAAATTATGCACATTTAAAAGAAGGACTGGGGTTTTAAAAATACATTCACATGATTTCTGATTCTAGTTCTTGTACATGTCAATAAAAGGTATCAAAATATGTGCACTTTGCAGTAGTCCTAATCTCCATTTGTTAATGTCATCTTAATCTTTAGAAGCGGAGTTGTAAGAGTGACTTTTTTGTGGCAATTTGGGATTCCTGTGACAGTAATTTGACCAGTCTAATAATTACACCAAGGAAAAATCAGAAGCCAAGTTCAATGACATTTGGTAGATGCCAGATACCTGTGGGATTCACTCTGATGTTGAAGACTTCTGTAGGACAAAGGCTAGTATGGTTCAAGGAACCAAAATTCCTTGTTTGTCTTTTAATGAAATACTTTCCCTCTGTGCTGCTCTGAGGGATGTAATGTCCCTAAGTGGATTACTCTGAGCCCTGGAATTTCTATAATAGCACTGAACGTTGGCTGAGTCATGTGGATAGCAGGCACTGAAATAAATGCTGCCACAGAACTGCAGGGCAGTTTTTAGTGCGGCTGCATGTTTTTTTCTGTAAGATTGCAGTACATATTCTTCTGTCAGGAATTCATGGCAGACTAGGAAGAAGAACATGTCAAGGGTGCCCTGTAGATAGGCATTGAAGAGCTCTTGCATATGATAACGTGTGTATATGAAAAAATAGTTACACAGCTTCAGTTCAGTTCATTTAAGTGACATTTTTCTAAACCACTGAAATATAAACATCTAGCTATCAGACTGGTGGAGCCTTGCTTCCTCTACTGGAAAATACAGGTACATAGCCACAAGGAAGGAGAGAAATGCTCTGTAGCTGCTGAGTATCTCCAAGAGAAATGCTGAAGGCTGGCGACATGGGCCCTTGAACTTAACAGGGAAACAGGCTTCAGTCACTGCACTTTCAGACTTTCCTGGAAGGACAAGGGGCTGGGCACCCCTTTCCTTTCCCTCTCCAGTCTGTTCTGTCATTTTCCCCTCCCATTTCTATGATTTGGGGTAATGTTAGTAGATAATACAGAGATTTTGATCTCTCAGCAAATGCACTGGCTTTGAGAACAGGGAGGAGACCCAGCAATTCCAGTAGACCAAGCATCCTTCAATGGAGCATGCCACTCAGACTAAGCCAGAGTGGTCCAGCCAAGCCATCACTGTGATAGCATCCCCCCAAACTTCACTGTCAGGTGCTGTGCAGCCCCCTTTGAAATGCAGCAGCACACTGCCAGTGAAGGCTACTGCCGTGTTTCTGGACTGGTGACTTCATTGTGACTTTCCAGTGCCTAACATTGTTTTGGTTTGGCTCTTACAGTCACATTCTCAGTTGTGGTTTTTTTCCCTCTAATGGCTGCTGGACTTCTTTGGTGTTGAAAACTTCTGAAAACACAATTCTCCCATGCCTGGGCATTCAGAGGTTAGCAGAAAGAGGCAGAAAAAACTACTGCTCTTTTTTTTTATTCCAAGAGAAGTTACAATGTGCTTTGTACAGCATCTTCATGTTCCTGGAGGCTTGATTCATTGTGTTGGTGCACTTGTGGTTGGCAGTGCTGCTATTGACTTCAAAGGGCTTTGGCTTGGGCTGGAATAGATTGCTGAAGCTTTTATCCCAGGAAGGGTTCTTTACCACACTTTACAAAGATAAGGTGACCTGAAGTTAAATATCACAGTCCTGTAGAAGGCAAAAGTCCCTTTGGGAGCAGACTGGCTTTTTTCAGTTCCAGCCTCTTAAGAAAATCCTGATGTAAGCAGGGATGAGATGCATTAACAGGTTTTGTGATTGGCCAGGGTCAATAATGATCAAAATAAATGTGAGATTGTTTTCCAAAGGAAATTAAACAAAGAGCAAGTAGAAAGCATCTACAGCAATTCCGTAGTGGGTAAGAATATACAGCAACTTCTACCTTTATCCTGTGAAAGCCCTACGAATGTACACTTGATGATGTGGGAGTCTGCAGGCAGTCCACCGTCACACAAGAGGATCTCCTCACGGGAGGAGAGCCCTGTTTGGGCTCCTTGTTACTCAGGTAAGGACAGAAAGAGGATGGGATTGTCCATGATTACCCATGACACTCTTCCTCTGCTGCATGTGAGTGGGAGAGAGGAGTGTGTTAGCTCGTCTCCTCTGGCGTCAGCTGTATTATTTCCCTCCACACAGCAAATAGTTTTATTATAGTACCAAGAGGGGTAGAAAGGGCCAGGGGAAATCAAGATGAAAAAGGTATTGACTCAGATAGCAAAGGAAAATGGAAACTGTTTAAAAAGTGAAAGAACCCCATCAGGAACAAAAGAAATTTTTTCATTCAAATTTCTGATACTTTTTTTTATGTTAGTCTGCCAGTATGTCCACAAACAGAGCAAATTAATTTTTTATCTAGAAAAATCCATCGATTCTGCTCTGCTTCTTTCACTTTCTCTTCAACAAACTACCTTTTGGCTTAGGATCTCTGATTCCTGTTCAAAGTTCAAAGTGGAAGATCTTTATTCTCCAGGTCTTTTGTACTATGATGCCCGCCAAGTGTGGGAAAAGTGGAGATGCTCTCCATCTAGCATCAGTTTCTGTAAGAGGCCTGTGGTGGCCAGCAGAGATGACATGAGGGACCTTTACCAACTCCAGCTCTGCTCTGCCATATGAGGAGAATTCTCCATAGACGGAGATTTTCCAAAGGGTTGGTGAAGGCGTCTGAAAATACTGACAGAAAAGGGAAAATGAGTGGGTTGGTGGATTTACACAATTTGTTTGCATTATAGTAATTGCCTGAAGAAAGCCTCACTTTTGTGAGCAATCTCTTTTACTTTTTCTCTGTGTAATAAATGTAGAAGGTAATGCAGCTTTCTTTTGCCATTGTTGGTGCTGTTTCCTGTCCTATGAGACCCAACAGCTTCAGTGACCTTCCTGCAGGAGGAGGAAAATGGAAAAAAGTTGGAAAAGCCAAGTTTTTGAGTTTAGTAAGAATGCTTAATTTCATGAGTATATGGTTAAAATGGAATCTGTTGCCCACCCATGAGGTAGGATTAACCCCCTCACAGCTCCTGGTTTTTCACCTCTTCCTTACTGTAGTTATTTTTGATAGGACTTCAGGACTAAGAGCATCCTCACTCTAATTGCTGTAGCATCTTGCCTTGTCACCACCCAAAGATCTTCCCTTGAGTACAGCCACACACCCTAAATACCTTACACCGTGTGATCCCGTCTGCCCCCTCCACTTTCTGACCCATTTACTGTGCCTTCCATCATCTCTCACCTCCATAGCTGGGTTAGGTGCCCTAACCTCCTGGCTGCCCAGCGGGCTGCTGGGGCTGCTGGGGAAAACTCGGCTGGGGTTTTCTGTATCTCAGAGAGATATCTCTGTTCTGTATCTCCGGGAGATGCTGCTGTGTGAGGCTGATACACTAGATGGGGTGGTTGTGATGCCGATCAGCAAA
The DNA here is from genome assembly GCA_036785705.1 of Acanthornis magna. Lineage (NCBI taxonomy): Eukaryota > Metazoa > Chordata > Aves > Passeriformes > Acanthizidae > Acanthornis > Acanthornis magna. Next base: position 12,998,126 of record JAWUZG010000040.1, on the reverse strand, counting down.
ATCTGCCTCTGGTGCTGGATTTCTGCCTGCATCACCCACCTGCCCACAGACAGGGTCTGAAATATAGGCTTGTTTATAGGGAGTGATCAGCAGCAGATTGCCCTGAGCTGGTTTTGCCTGATTTCTGCTTCTTCCCAGACGAAGTCACAGCAGGGTTGTCATTAGTTTCAGTACCTTAAGCATCTTGAAAGGCACAAAGCTGGAGTGAGATTGGAAGGGGATGATGTGTCAGCATTTTAAATTTCCTGATGCTCCCTTCTACACCCTCCTTTTTTTTTTTTTTTAATCCATAAAATGTATATTTAAACAACACAGAATGTAATGTCAGCCATTGCTCTTCCCTCAGCCAAGGTACTGCTGCAAGCTTGGCATTATCTGTTGTGCTGGTGAAATTGGATCTTCTTGTCTTATTGATTCTGAGGTACTTTGGTCGGGGCTTGTGGGTTTTGTATTGATCTGTCAAAGAAACTGCTGAGGAGTGGGTGAGCAAGATCTGTTGTCTGTGTTGTTTGGGAACTAGCAGGGGCTCTTATTCTTTGCCAGCAGCCTGTTGCACTCTTGGAAATGGATCCATTATGAGGGAATCTGGCTTTAATTAGTACCAGGTTTTCCAGTATTTGTACAGTGTGCTTTGACCCTAGTCCACAGCAGGTTCTCAAAGGCACTCTCAGGGTGAGTTGCACATTTATTATGTTGTCTTCTGAGAAAGAAAACATTAAAATAATTGGACTAAAGTTTTTGTGTGTGCTGAACCTGAAGTAGAAGAACCTGAAGTCTTTTCTAGACCAAAATTCAGTTGGATCTATAAAATGTGTTCAGAAATACACATCTAGGCCTTGATTGGCATTGTGCACTTAAGTACCCTGATGTTTTCCTGGCCTGGTAGACATTTAGACTTGATGTATACAGCTCTAAGGGCAGATGCAGAATCCCTTGACTAGACTGAACAAGACTGAAAATAGTAATTCCTTCTCCCAGTCTGAAAAATCCAGCATTGGAAAGGCTTTCCCCAGAAGCCTAAAAGAGAGACATCACTCATTCTTTCCAACCTCAAAATAGTTTTATGGCAGGAAAAATCTTTTGTTTTCCTTTTTTCTGCTTTTTTTTTAGTTTCTTTCATTCTTTGAGGAGGAGGGCCTGGTATATTTTTGGTTTTAGACTGTACTTCTTGAAAAATAACCCCACAGTAATGTTAAGTGGTTCAGATACAACTGATAAGTATCAAAGATATCATCAAAGTTTTCATGTATACCAGTTCATCTGCAACAGATTTTTTTTCTACATGAAATAATAAAATTATTGACAGTAGATATATGACTAAAAGTAAGCTAAAGCAATTTTCCCATGACATATCACCAAATGAAACATGAAAAGAACACTCTTACTAACTTACCAAAACATTTCTCTGTTATTTATTCAATACTGCCTGAAATGATAATAAAAATTGACTCAGTGAAAAATGACTGTGTCATTTTACAGAATGTAGTCCATGTCCAGGAAACTACATCTGTAAGTCTTGGCCATCTCCCACATATATGTGCAGATGAATCAGGAGAGAGAGGAAGAAATTTAAACAAAAGATAGAAATTTAAAAAAAAAAAAAAAAAAAGTAAAAAGGGCCATTACGATAGCTCTTCTTAGCCAGGTCCAGGTGAGTACAAGCCTCCTGCTGTCAAACTCTTCCTGCAACACCTGAGCAACCATTGCAGCACCTGCAAGACTAAGGAGCCAAAGCTCCCTCACTCCACAGCACCACAACAACTGCTTGGTGTGTTTCAGCCCCAGTGGCTCAAAGACTGGTGCAGGTTTTCTGAAAGCTTTGGGACAGGCTGTGTTGCTAGAGCAGGGTGGTAGAAAGTTTTTGCTCCTGGACTCGGGGTGAGAAAGCTTGGTATAATTCCATCCAGGTCTTGAAATGTGTAATTGATAATATTGTCAGGATGAAAAACACAGTTGGGATTTTTTTGTGTAGGTTTCTTGGTTGGTTGGTTGGTTGGTTGGTCTGAGTTTTTTTATGAATTTGAAAATAATGCACTAACCTGGTTTGGATTCAGATACAACATTGACCTACACATACAATAAATAGGTTGGCCTACTATATGGCTTGTTGCAACCTTAGAACAACATCATATCTGAATTATTCCTTTTAGGTTAACTGTTTGTCCTACTTCCAAAGGGATTTCATTCCTGATTTGGACATAAAAACCTGTGGGAGATACATAGCAGAGAATCTTCGGGTTCTGGCTAAGCACATTACAAGGTTTACCTATTTCAGTTGACTTTTCCTTCATAAAATAGAACTGTAGTTGCTAAACCTGCCCTGTCTTTGTAGACTGGTCTAGTACAGAAATCAGTGTCATTTGCTTAGTTATTTTTAAACATCATCTTTTTCTAAGAGAGGCATGGCAAAAGGATACGAAGTCACTAAAAACATTAAAGTACTAGAATGTTATAGAATTTGTATAACTGTGACGAGAACCACTGGGCTGCACCACTGTTTTCTCCCACAGATAGGCATTGACAGGATTGTTCCTTTAATTTAATCGGGTTCATTGAAACACTGAATCATTGGGGCCAGCACAGTCTTCTTTTTAGATCATCTTCACCTCTGCCATCTCATCTTGGGGCAGCATCCTGAAAGCAAGTGTCTCCATCACTGATTTTTATTTGTTTCACTGGCGTTTTCTCCCCCTGCATTTGCTGGGCCTCTCTGTGCACTCTTGTACTTAGTTTGTTTTTTGTCTTTGTGCTTTGTTTTGTTCCACCATCAGCCCTCGCTCAGCCAAGCACCTGCCTTGGCCTGGATTGTTCTTGCCGCAGGTGGAAGAAGCATTTTCCTTTTGCTGTACCAACACAACCCTTTGTTTGGAGGACCCTTTCCCAGGATCGGCTGGCAGGGGGAGGATGAGTGAGTGTTACCAAGCTGTCTCCTCTGCCTCCATCCCTTGACATCAAATAGGTTTTGAGACTGTTCCACAGGACTGTGTTTTACACATGAGCCATGGAAACATGGCCTAGATGTTATCTTCATGAAGTAAGTGTACAACAGTTCGATAAATTGCTCTCAAAAATACGTATCAGTAGTTTTCCATCAGTCCAAAAGGGCATCTCGTGCAGGATCTTCCATGGGGCAATGCCTGGCCCAGTTTTTACTCAATGCTTCAGTTCTGATCTGAATGTAGGTTTACAGAATATCCTTGCAAATTTTGCAGCTGTTTCCAAGTCAGGAAGGTTGCAACCACTGGAGAGGAGAGCACTGGGAGTCAAAATGCTCTTGAAAAATTCAAGCAAAGAGGTAATGCAGCTTTCTGTCAATTGGCATACCCCTCCTTTGGTTTTCGTATAACTAAGGTGCACAAAGAAATATTATCAAAATCCAGGTAAAACTCCAAGGAACTTGAGAGGTTAATCGTTGTCAAGTAATTTATGTCCAATACTAAGGTTTTGCAAGGATTTAAAGTAAGGATATTTTAAAAACTGCTTTGGAGAAATGCTGAAACTACCACAAGAAATGTACCATTTCAAGGCTTCAGCAAAATACTTGTAGTTTGGGGGGCTTGTCAGACTTGAAGGCTGCAATCTGAGAGGACAAGTGGAGAACAGAAGAGTTGGGAGGTTAAAACTGCATATGATTGTGCCATTTACCCACACTGGTAAACTGAAGGCAAATTAGAGGAAGGAAATTGCTGAATGACAGCCCAGCCTGTGCTTCAAAACCAAGATGGAAAATGGGGAATCAAAGAGGAAACAATCTTCATTGTAATCCCATTGTCCAGGCTGACCTCAGTAACAAAAGAAAAAGATACCAGTCATAAAAAAATTAGCTATTTCAAATTAATTACATTTTAATAATTAAACCACTATTAATAATCCAAATAAAAATATTTCAAATCTATTTTCATCAGCGTCCTTCTATAATATTCACTTTCTTATTGAAGAAAAAAAGCTTATAATTCTCACCACTCTGCAATGCAAAGAGAAGGACAACATAGCTCTGAAATACTCGAACACCCTTTGTAGCAGCTTTAGTGAGCTTTTTCCTATTGCTCTCAAGAGGGCACCTTTCCCTGCGTTATCTAAATATGCTCTCCAGGCAAATTCAAGCATCATGTTCTTGATGAAATGTTGTTATTTTTAGAAATAAATGAAGCAGGATACATAATTTCCCCTCCTACACCTTTGTTGATGCTTTTATGGAAAGACCTGTGTTCAGAAGTTAATTGCAGCATCCCAGATTGTGCACAAAATAGGCACTGCAACTGCCAGTGGGTGCTATTGTAAGGGGAAAAGGAACAATGCCATACAAATGTTGCTTTGGAGTTCTTTTTCCATCTGATTACCACCTCAGGAGAAGAGTGCTAACTTGTTTGCCACAAAAGGGATTAAACTGCCTTGCATGACACCCTGAGAAGGGATGCCTAGGTGAAAGGCATGTTACAATAAAGAGGGTATTTTGGGTAATAGCTAAGGAAGGAAAGAAACAGCAAAAACCAATCTGCCGTGTGGATTTGACCCCTTTTTGAACTTTCACACAACTTTATGTGCTGTTTCACTTAGCATGACAAACTGATAATAGAAACAGAAATGTCTTCCATTTCTTCATCTGTTAGTATACCAAGTCTGTTTCCCAATGACAGCAGGAGTCAAACAAAAGGGCATCATTTCACTGTTAGCAGCACAGTCTTTCTCAGCTGGTGTTTGATCTTAGGTTTTCCTTAGTGTGTATTTCCAGAGTTTCCCTGGCTTTCTTGTTGCCTCCTTGGTCAAATTCTCTGGTCTTTCTGCCTTTCTTCCCCAGATACACACTTCTGTGCAAAGCAACCAAGCAGTTTGAACCAGATTTACATGTTGTTGATTTCATCATAATACACCTCTCAGCACTGGAAGTTTTTGTGTTGTATATACAGTGGTTTATCCTCTGGCTCCATGCTACAGTGGAGTACGGTTGGAGTTTTGACTCAGAATAAAAAAGTTTGGGCTGCTGAATCATCATCATTATCACCTGAAAAGACTCTGGCGTTTCATTTTTCTTCTGCTATACTGGCCAGCTGTGGCCTGAGGAAACTACAGCCTATGGTGACACAGTTGCATCCTGAGATGGAAAATATTTACCTTGTCTATTCATTCAGCGGAAGCAAACCCTTTCTAAAGCACATTTTCCCGACACCTGCATGTGGCACATTTCCAGCTTGCCAATTTGCCTGATGTGCTTTGCTGATATCAGCTAGGGTCTGTGTTTGTCACACACATTTTACAGTAAGTTCTGGCAAGCATATGAGCTACCAATTAAGATTAAAATAATTGGTAACAAGCCTCTGCAGGTAAAATATGTGTTTTATAATAATTAAAATATACCCATCCTTTCAGTGCCTTTGAGGTGCATTTGAACATCTGTTTTGTTGCTGGTATTAGAGTATCATCAAGCTGCACAAGGTAAAGCGATCTTCTATGTGGCACTTAAAGCAGTTCAGGACAGGAGTTTAGCAGAAGTCAAAGTGATCAGATATTCCTGTGACTGACCAGGGTGCTGAGAGTTAAATTACACATACACCAGCAATCAATTCATCACACTTTCTGCACTTGAGTAAATTAAGTCAATCTCTGACTATTAGTCATTAAAAAGAAATATCCTTTGGTGCAAGTGTGAGGCACCTTGTACAATATCTGGAGCTGTGATTCTAGTGTAGCTGGATCCCTTGAGCAGCTGAATCATGGAGAGAAAGTTCTCAGTCATAAATATCTCCCTTTGAGTCAAAGAAGAGCAGATGAAACAGATACGGGGTAAAAAAGATGAGTGTTTTGTTTCAGGGGTGTCCACTGGCAGAACACAGACAGACCCCGTTCAGCCATGCTGGGCACTCTTCACAGTAACACAGCCCATTCAGCTTGAGCTCCTGCCAATAAAGGACAGTAATCCTTGCAGCTCCAGGAAAACCCAGGGACTGAAGTAATAGTAACCCTGAGCTTGAAGCAATGAGAGATGAAGTCTAATTCCATCAGACCTTGTAGAGGTACCAATTGCTCATATGGATAACATAGCTTGGACTATGGGTATGTAAATCCCTTCTATGTGGGACAGAAGTTATGATTAATTAAGTGAGAGTGCAGTCCCAGTGTGTTAAAATATAGAGTAAATTCATACATAAATATAGACAAACAGATTTTTTAAAAATCTTTTAGGAAAACACACTCTAGCAGTGTTTTCCACTCTTCTTTAGTTAGGCTCTCCTGCCATTCTCCTTTCCAACTATCGTAGAATATCTGTCAGTATCTAAGAGTGGTCCTTTATTTGACGGTCACTTCTGAGTGATGGATTTTACTTCAATAATGTGCATTATGGAGTTCAAAAGCAATGCAGGTTAATGGTGAGATCTATATGATAACTACCAGGAGGGTAGAGACAGCGAGGTAACAAGCTGAAGTTAGACTTCTCTGTAGTGCATCTTGTCAAGTGTGTCCTCTGTTTCCAGTTTATGTCTTCTCGGATTTGTGTCTCATGAATCAAGTTACAAAACATTAACCTCCAAGGAGGTTTGTCTGGCTAAATGTACAGTGCATCATGTACAGCACATGACTGCACACCAGCAGTTGTTTGTCAGCCTTTGGAGTTGGGAAAGCTTTTTCTTTCTCGGTATTTATTTGTCCATTTTCCTAAGGGTGGCATTTGACATTAAAGTGATCATTATCTAGCTCTTACTTGCCTCAATTTTACTTCAGCTGGGAGACAGGGTTAAGACAAATGCTGATAAATATCTTAAATGCAGTCTTCTATTCCACTGCCTAAGACTTTATTAATGTATTTTCACCCACACTACTTAAAACAAACTGAAACACCCAGAATCTCCCCTATCCTTAACATAAGTCTGGCCACATGTTTTATGTCCAGAGACAAAGTCCTGGCCCAACTGAAGTGGATGTTTTGCTGTCGGCTTCACTGGAAGTTGGTATCACCTCAGATCCTCAGACCGGGATATACTGTCTTTCCTTGTTTTTTACTGAATTATCTGTTAGCATATTTTAAGGGAAAATAGAAAGAGAACTACGTTTATGCCTCTGAGTGAGGTTAAATTCCCTCTCTTTTTATTGTACATAAGATTGCAAGAGAAAAATCTGCAGAACACACAAGAGGAAAAGAGGTGGGCAGAAGGTAAGAATAAGGTCTCAAGATAAGGAGCAGGGTAAAATGTTCTGTAAATCTATTATATGCAGTCATTAAGGCATGATAAAAGTCTGACATTTTACTTCAGCAAGGATAATGAAGACTGGCCTTTTTACATAGATTCATGGCACTAATGCCAGAGGGGTTATTAGGTCTGACTTGTGAGATACAAGCCCTTAAATTACGCCCATTTGCACTCTTGAGCTCAGTAACTTACGTTTTATTGTTGTCATCCAGAAAGATATCTAGTCCTGATGTGATGACCTCCAGAGACAGAAAATCCACTGATAGCCTTGGGTGCTTAATCACATTTGCTGTTGCAATAGATACATGTTTTTACTTGAACATGCCTAGCCTCAGTTTTCAACCATTGTTTTTTTATTGTAACTTTCACTGACAGAGTAAAAGGCATTTTGTTTCTTCTTGGTAACCTGGCCCCTATGACTCACAAAATGAGTTCACTTTTCACATTGCAATAGAGGGCTGAAGTTTCTTTGCTTGTATTACCATTCTGATAAAGCCAAATTTATTTCAGTGTACATGTGGAAGCAAGTTTTCTATTCCTTGTTATTATCATATAATACTGAGGATTATACCAGCATGATACCTTAAAATTACACTAAAAACTCTTATTTCAAACTGATTTGCCCTATTTCCTATACCTGATCTAGCCTGGCACTCTGGGTAGCAAAGGCCATGCTCTGGGGTAAGGTTTTGTTTGGAGCTCATCTCTGTTTCCATAGGAATAGTAACTTTTTTCAAGGCATTTGTTTGTGATATTTAAAGAGAAAAGGAGAGGTTATTTCAGTTTGCTTGACAGAATTAATTTATGTGAGCAATATGTTATGTTAATGCATGAACACCCACGCCAGGCACTGTAAATGTCTTCCCAGGTCTTGTAGCCTTTCACCTGGAACACTTACCCAGTTTTCTGTGGCAGAGGAAAATATATCTTCTGGACTTTCCCAAATCATAGTCCTAATCCCTTCAGTAGCCATTTGCTTTTCCAAGTGGTTTCCAATTTTGGGAGACTGTAAAAAGCAAACAGAAGGGCATATTTTGTTTCTGACAGCAAATGCTTGGCAGTTCGGTGGAAGATGTGTGGCAGTTTCAGATCTATAGAACTTCCATCTGTAGCAGCCTCACTTGGGTCTGTACAAGCTGGTACATGACACAGTCTGAGAGTCTGACTTACAGTGAGGGCAGAACACGGAGGAATAACCACAGCCTTGGTTGTGTGTGAACATGTGCTTATGAGAGGGCAAGACGAGGGAAGAAGGGCAAGAGATACAGAAGTAATGGCTAACAGGGAGGATGGAGCACAGACAAGTCTGAGACTTACAGTATTTTTACCATCATGTCAATTAGACCTGACTCTGAGTAGATCTAATCCTTCTCTGAAGGCAGACAGCCTGCCAATAGCTCTGAGCTGGTTTAATAGTAGTAAAAATGCTTGAAGCCATTAGACATCTTGTTTGTGAGATTTCCATTGCCAGTTGTGCAGCTGTGTTCATGGTGACACCAGCACATAGTTAATATATATTTATCTTTGGTCATGCCAGACACAATTCATTCAAGCATGTCCAAACCCAAGAAATCCTCTGAAGAGGGCTAGGTAGGCAGTTAGGCACATGCAAAGCCTCCATAAAGGAATCATTGAGAAAACTAAAGAGGAAAACCTTGTGTTTGTTTTTCCAGGTATTTCAAAGTGAACACATATCATGCTGCTTTGTAGGTAGGAGTTCACTAAAATCCAGGATTCAGAAAAAAGTTACAATTTTCTTAAATAATCAAGCATTTAGAGATGTTTTTCTTGTCCATGCTTTTATGTCCTGCTGAGCACCCCTCTTCACGATATGCTGAAACCTCTTTCTTGACCTCTCCCCGTCCTGCTTTCCCCTCCCACTTCTGTCCCTCCTCTCACTCAGCCCTGAACCCTCTCTGCACTGAACTCAGCATACGCCCAGCCCCTTCCTGCTCTCTCTGAAAAGCCATCTGTGCTGTGAAGCTCCGCACCTACAACGACCACATATTGCTGTCTGGATCCCACTTTCTCCTTGTTTTCTATCAGTTTAAATCTGTTGACTTCAGATGTGTTGCTTCTCCCCTTGCAGCTTTCAGCGAGTCAGAACCACTGCATCTGCCCGGGCTGCTCAAGGATAAAGTCTTCCTGGGGAACAAGAGGCTCCTGCTGTTTGCTCAGCAAAATAAAACACCCTCTCCACTTACAACTGTGTAGTAACAATATTTACAGGTTGAGCTGGAGCTTCTTCCCGGGAAAAGAGCATCCCTGTAACTGTCCTGCTCTCAAACTCTTCTACCTCTGTAAGGCGGGGAAAAGGCATTTGGGAAAACCTTTTCCCAGCGATGCCGGGAATTGTTGGTGAGGTTTAGGGAAGGCTTCTGCTAGAGGTTGCTCCTGCGCTTTGCCAAACCCTCAGCCCTTACCCAGGGAAGCCTATTCCATGCACACTGCTTAGTATGTCCTCAAGAGGCTTTCCCTTTTGCCTAGCAATTTTCAAGAACGTGCCAGAGGAGAGATGGTTTTCATATACCTAAAACATGTATTTCTAACAGCTTTGCATTTATAGACATGTTACTAATTCCGGACTTTGGTGCAGTTCATAAGCACCAAAGCCATTTTGTAACAAGTGGCAGTCTTTGTTACTGACTGAAATACTTGAATATGTCTGTAGCAGAGTCTGGATCTTTTTCTGTCATTCCTGTGCCTTCTCAGCGTGTCCTTCCTTCCCTCTGTGAAATCACCTCTCCACTGGTGGATAGAAAGGTACTTCACAGAAGGAAATATCTTCTGGAGGGCTGCAGATCCCTTGTACTCAGCACATTGCCCTAGGACTTGGTGGATACTTACAAGAAATGTATGAAGTTGTCTATTTAGAGTATTGACGTTGACTATTCAAACCCACGGCATCTAAGAACAAGCATAGCTTATCCCAGAGACACCTGCATGATGATTTCTGTGTGGGAAGAAACAGACACAGTGAAAGGGAAGCGAAACATTTTGCCCGAAATGGCATCTTACAGAATCAGATCTTTGCAGTGACAAATGTGCACTGAACAGAGCCAGATTTCACATTTTCTAAATGTGTTCTTAGGCATCTTTGTCATGATTGGAAACACCACAGCTGAAGCTGTCCATCGATTCTGCAGGTTTGTCAACTCTAAGTGTTTTTGATGGCAGGACACTGAGGTCTCTGTTTACCCTGACTTCTCTATTTGCTGCTTACCTGGGCAGATTTCTGTTCCTCCATGAATCCTCATTGATTTCCCTGGGAGTGAAATGTCATTACTGCAGCAGGCTGTGTACATCAGGTATATTGGAGAGCAGGATCGTTAGGGTTCTACGTAATTAGCAGTGCTCTAATGTACCCTGTAATGCTTTCTTCTGCAGAGGTTGGCCCTGATTATCCAAGTTAGTGACTTCATCAGCTCCTGACTGCACTGGGGTCTCACATAACCTCCAGTGTGTTTATCCTCTCACAGCTGAGGTGTGGGAAGCGAGCACGGTACAAGCCGTTCCTCAGTCAGATGTTGGAGGAGCTTGCACAAAATTAGGAAGTCTGTGGATGAACAGGGAATTGAGCCCAGGTCTTAAGTGCCTATGGCTGAAATGGACTGTGAGACAGGACCATCTCATACGTGAAGAAAACCAGGATACAGTCTGATGGAGTATGAGATTTTTGCAAGTTGAACAAAGAGCTTTGTACCTGTGCAGATCTGATCTTCTCAGTCCTTACCTAAAATTGTCCTTTAAAAGACTGTGTCATTTTGGTGTCATGCAACTGTGGATTGTGAGGGGGTTGCTCTGTACTCACAAATTAAGTAAATTTATGCCTGGAATATATGTATATTTTACTTCTAAATAACTATCACAGTCTCCGGTTGAACCTCATCTATCATCTGTATCTTTCTTTTCCCCCATGTTCAGTCAGGCAGACATTGCTTTAACCCTGTCATGACGATGGCAACTGATCATACACATTTGTTGATTTCTATGCAATAATTTAATTAACTACAATTATAAAAAAGCACCCCAATTCATATATTTTGTAAAGCTTTCTCTTTTTGAAAGATTCCTGGTGTGATACTTTCTGTTCAAATGGAAGAGGTTTGCATCACGTATCACATGAAGTTTCCATTTATAGTTAGCTTTCAAGAGTTAAATAAATTCTAATAACAGTTAATTTCATTAACAGTTTCTGTCACACAGCCATGATGAAGCACTCAAACTCAGTGCTTATCAAGCTGTTGTAATTGGGACTTCCCATACTCTAATTAGCACCTCACGATCCTGATCCTTAGCTGACTTGAAGCTGTGAATCTGAATTGCATGTCAGGCAGGGACCTAGGTACACATTAGCATCTTCCAGGGCATCTTTGGAAGGAAACCTGTGCATGTGGGCAGGAAGGGAGCTGTAGTATGCTCCTGTAGCTCTTCTCATCTGTGTGACTGGGGCACCAGCACGCGCAAGTACACCATGAAGCCCATCTGCCCTGCACTTGAGGTTCAGCCATGGCATGCACACTAGGACTGCTCTGCACATAGAAATAGTCACTATCTGGACATCTTCACTTCCCTGAAGTCTAAGCAGGTGCAGCTTTGCATTTTCCCTTGGGCTTTCTGGCAGAGTGTTGTCCACTTGTATTCCCTGGCCACAAGGGTCAGGACTGGTTTCCTAAAGCTGCACCATTGTCTGGTGGCTTCTCAAGTGCAGAGCTCCCCATTTCCAGCTTCTAGTGAAAGTCAAAGCAAACAAATTGCATTCAAAACCCATCTCTCTTACTTTTAGTCAGCACAAGACATTTGCATATTTGGTGGGATTTAAGATATGCGTATGTCCTTCTGCCCTGCAGTGGCTTCGTCACCATCCCTCAGTGCTGTTTGAGCTCAGACACCTGTAGGATTTGCAGTTCTGCAGAGCCCCATCTCAAAACCATCTCTTCCTTTCTCACAGGCACCTTGCTGTTCCCTTCGTTGGCTCCACAGCAGAGCAGTAGCATCCTAGCACAAGGGCACAATCCTCTGCCCTTCTCTCCTGAGCAGCCTGCCAGGCTGCAGTACATCCCCCAGCTCTCGCCAGGACATGTGGGTCTTTGAGGACACACCAAGAGCCTGTGCTTTCTCTCTTTTCTGCAGAGCCCAGCACTCTCCAGGCAGGTCTCTTCCCACAGAGGAGCTGGAGAAAAGTGATTGCCTTTATCAGACGGTCATCGCACAGCCTCCAGTTTAGTGCTCCTCTGCAACTAGATTTCACCAAATGCACATTAACCAATTACCCAAATTGGCACATTAATCAATTGTCAATAACTGATACAGAATCTAGCAAATGAATAAGCTCCTTATTGGTCATCTTTGACCCTTTGTATTAGTGTGGTTGTAGCTGTCTGTGACATGTACTAATGGAACATGCTTATGCTAACTTCTATTTCTTATAAGCTCTTCATAAGCCACTTATAAATAGAAGCTTAATATGAAGTGTGACAGATCTCTAATCTTTAGTCTCTCCGTAGCCCTCCAAGCGCTTCCTTTTTGGAAATACAGAATATATCCAGTATGCCCTAGATATTCTCCATTCTTGCTGATGACTTTAGCTCTCAGCCATTGATTCTTTCCACTTCTTAATCAGTGTAAATAGATCAGTGCTGAAACTGTCTTTTTATTTAAAATTTTTAAAAAGACAAATAAGATCAAAGGGACAGTGAAGAGGTGATGAATAGAAAATATATTTTGTTGCTCATGTGATGCTGTGAGTCAGAGGGTCAATGTAATGCAGACATAAAAAATCTGTACCCCTTCTCCATTGGAATAAAGAGGATTGGAGTGTATTCTCTACTGGAACGTACAAATACTGAGGAAATACTATGCAGCATGTATGTAGTGCCAGTACTTTGTGACATTCTCTTTCACCAAAGGCCATGTATGTGATGGTGCCCCTGTCACCACTGGGTAAACACTGTGGCACAAAATGTCAGGTTTAGGGTTACACAGCAAATCAGTGCCAAAATGGGGGATGGAACCCTTAATATCCTGGTACTAGGAAATATGCATGAGTCTATACTGAGTTTGTTTGTTTGTTTGTTTGTTTGTTTTCTTCCATGGGGGAAAAGGCTGTGCATCAAAGTCTCAGGTGGTATGAAAAATTTAGAAGTAATACCTGTTCATTTCAGCATATGTCATTCAGATTTTGTTGAGTCTAATCCCTCCAGCATCCAGTGTTTTTCACTTTGACTTTAAAAGAAGTAAAGCCCTGTAGATTCTTTTCACCCTGTTCTTACATTCAGCTATGAACTCTATAATAATGAATGTTTCCAGGCAATTAATATATTGCTATGCATTCACAGATAAGCACATCTACTGTGTTTCTCACAAAAAGGAGAACACCTAAGGTAGGGAACCTCAGGTGCAGAACTTGCAGGATTTAAAGCACAGCAAAAGCTAATGGCTGCAAATTGTAGCCTAACCTAACACTTTGTCAGCCACAGATTCCTCCCCCTTTTTTTTTCTCCTTAAAACTTTTGCTGTTGCGTCACTGATAAATAACAGCCCTTTCCTTGGTAATATATCCCTTTTTTATCTAAGGTTTTGCCTTCCCACCCATTAAACCTCTCCTCATCAGCATTACTTTTACTTTTCAGAAACGTATATTCAGTATTACAGGCTAGGAGTTCTTTTGTTTTCCCCCCATAGATGTAAAACCCTGGGGGATTTAAGTATCTACTTGATAGGCTCACACAATCCTAATCAGCCTATAATGGAGCTAATGGCTGTTTGTCATCCTTGGAGATATAAATTTCCTGGTGATGTCTACTGCAGTCAGTACATGAAGTATGCTCTGACTGCCAGCAAGGTCTAATAACCAGGAGAAGGGCAGCCAGCTTCATTAGCGAGACTGAGACCGTACCGGCTGCTTTTCTGGGGAACTGTGCTTTTTTTGAATACCGAGAGGGAATAATGGATAATACCGGTAAGTGAAATAAAACAGATCTTCTTTCTTAGTGTAGCTATGGGGTTCGTTTGTATCCTCTCTCACTTGATGCAGGAGATGTGTTTCTTTAGCCTTTGTGGCTTCTTCCTTTTAAATGTCCTTTATTGAAGCAAATTTTTATGTCTAAAATGTGACACACTTAAGTTGTTAACCCTTTATCAGTCTGCTTTTTCTGCTTTAAGTCTGTTTCCTGGAAATGTGAACATAAACTGTAATGTAGTATCTGCCTTTTTAAGGTATTCAGTGTTATTTTGGAACCTTTATGCAGGAAATGTGGCAGGAAGGGAAAATGCATGTACTTCAGAGAGAAATCTCTCTCACAGTTTGCAATAGGTGTGGATGGGTAACTAATAAAGCTAACAAAAAGTAGATAATGCTTAGCTCCCATCTGTCTTATTTTAAGCTGTCACAGTTTCCTCTGTATAATGCCTTACTCTCTTTCATATTTAGTACGTAAAATATTGAATATATTTGCACTTTTTATTTTCTTTGATGTTCCAACTTTAGATCATGCATTTTCATCCCAAATAATGCACTTCACGGTTTCTAAGGAGGCACACACATCATTACATTGGTGATGAAATGCATTATTTGCATTTCCCTTTTGCATTACCTTGTATCACAAAAAAGAGAGCTTTTTGGGACAGAGATTTTGCATGCTGCTTTGACTGCTCTGAAAATTAAACATGTCGAGATCTCATGGATTTATTGGTACTAGTGCAATACAAATTAGGAGACACGATCTGCAGTAGATTTGGTGCCCTTTGAAACCTGCTCAGATCATCACATTTGTCTATTTTTGACCTTAAAAGTGATGATCACCTCTACAGTGCGTGAAAAGATTATTCTACAATAGGTTTCAGTGGTTTTCAGGGGGTTGGGGTTTTTTTTAAAGTAGAAGTAAAACTCTTGCTTATGTCTGCTAAGATGTTCAGGTCATTCTCATCTCATGTGTATTGGTACCAACTTCTGTGAGAAACAGATAAAAGGGTCTGGATGCTTTTATAAAATCCAAGACAAAAAAAAAAAAAAAAAAAAAAAATTCCAGAATTTAAAATGTAACATCATGGAAAATTACATTGCCAGCACCTAAAAGAACTGAAATGGTCCTAGTATATTGTTCATTTTTGGAAAGAAACAAAATTAGCAATACTCTTTGCACTTGGTGCTTTGGCTAGCTTTTAAGAAGTCTTAACATAATAAATGATAATGACTTTTGTTTGATATTGCATGACGAGGCAGAATTTTCTGCTGGAGGAGAAGGATTCCTGCTCTCCGACACAGAACGCCTGTGGGCAAGAGATACCCTGGCAGGCAGAGCTGCTAATTCCTCCAGGTTTTTACACTCTTCAGCATCAACAACTAATGCTATAGAAGTCTTGACAGAGATACCACTTTAATCCAGCTATAAGAATCTGTTCTGGAATGAGTCACATTTATTTTAAAGTCCAGTTTTGGGGGGATGAAGAGGGAAGCCAGTGTCTGAAAACCATAGAAACAGATTTTCCTGTGTGTGTTTTTGTTTGGGGTTTTTTTGGCCTAAGAAGATTCCAGTTTGGTTGCTGCAAAAAGTTAAAATAAGTAAGGCTTGATGTCTGCACAACTTACCAACTATTCCCAAAGCTTCTTATAACATTAGTCTGCTGAATAACTCCAGGTATTTTTTTTCCTCGTGCAGAAACAGTGATTGATGTTTCCGGTTTTTAGAAAACAACCTATATACCATTGAAATTGGTTAAAATAGTCTTTCAGATGATAATTAAAAACCAGTTGCAAAAAAAAAAAAGCTCCAAACCAACCCAACAACAGATGACTCTTAGCCCTGTTGAAGACATGATGGCAGAGGGTAAGGCTGTGGTCCAGTTTCTGCTGTGGTTGCCAGTGATTGTCTTGCTGCCTGCGGTCATCTTGCTCCAAAGCCCCAATGGGCTTCAGCCCCATGTGTGGCATGGACATGCTCCCTTCTGCAGGCAGCTCTTCTATGCATCCAGCCACTTCCATACTTTGAGTGGTATAGGGAATACATCCATTTCCAAAGAGCCTGCAGGGTGCTGGGTATGCACAGCTGGGCCTGTAGAGCTATGTTTAGGGCTCATGATCCCTAACTGGGATGCCAGCGTGGGGACTGTGCAGCTGAGCACCTCTGGGTATCTGGCCTGTGCCCTCTGACTTCTCAAGGATGTGAGAGTGCCTTTGAAAATCCATGCAGTGTCATCTGGGCACTTATGAGATGAGAGAGGAGCAGGATTATTTGCATCCATAAGCCCAACTGCCTGATTAATTTGTTCTTCAGCAGTCCGCCAATTGAAATATAAACACACTGATGTATATAAACTGGATACCTGCCCAAATTCTTCCTGAAGAGATGCTATTTCTGGCAATACAGAACTGCAGAATATTAGCAAAGCTGCATGTTTTAGCTACTGAGTGTTAGAAATAACAATTTGGTATCAGTGTCAGTGAATCAGGCCTCTGTTATTAAACTCATCATGCTGCTGAAGAGACTTTCAAAGTCAGACCATGGATAATTGTTGGGCAAAACTCCATCTTCTGCTCTGCATAACAGAAATATCTCTGTAATTCGTCACTCTTCTTCTCTGCCATCATTGCAGTCATTTTCTGGCCAAAACTGCCATTTAAAAAGATCAGTGTTGGTAATAGGTCACCTATGTACACTTTTAGCTGTTATGGCTGGTGCCATTTTGTGGGGTTTAGAAACAATGTTTTAATTTTAAAAGTCCTTTCCTTTAAGTGTTAGATTGCTTTTATTTTTATTCTATGTACCAAGACAGATCCACATAATTGTTGTCTCGTGTGTTCTTTTAAAAGCCTTTCCTGGAATAACAATAAAATATTCATCCATCTGTGTAGGGCACAACAGGACAGTTCCAGTTGTATTTTTTGCCTATTTTGGCATCAGCTGTTTGTGAGAGGCTCTCTGCAGGTACTCAGCTGCAAGGCTGCCTGCTGCTCTGGGCGGGAGGGCAGCCAGCAGCCCCTGCCTGCCTCCACTGGCAGGTCCTGGGCTCCAACTTCGCTGCACACATCTACTTTGGGCCAAACACATCAAGCCTGGAGATAGCAGTGATGTAACAAAACTCCTTTTATAAAAACCAGGAAGGTCTGGAAATAACTTGTGGGGGGAAAAAGGCAAATATAAAAGCAGCAAGAAACTTGCAGTAGCAGGAAGAAAGAAGCTGCAGAAACAGAAGTACTCCCAAGTGATGCTTTTTTTTGGGGGGGGGGATTTCCTGTAAGAAGGGGTGAGATCAGCAGCATCCCTTCCCCCAGAGCTCCTAGTCAGCTGTGTCCTGTTCAGACAGGTGTCTCACCTTAAAATGGACAAATCTTACACACCCATTCTTACCAAGGAGAATGCCAGTGTGATGTGCCAAAGGCTGGGGGAGGGATCTCACGGGGTGAACGGCACCATAGTGAGGTCCTGTGTCATGCATACCATACCAGTAGTGAACAAAACCAGGAGGCCTTGTTTCCTGTTTCTTGGGGATTTATATGACTTCTTTGCACTTGGAATATTATTTTAGCAGTAATGAGCTAGCTGTGGTTAATTGTTACCCTGAATTATGTAGGCTCTGCAGCTGTGGCTCCAGGCTATGCCTGCAAGTAAAAAAATGTATTCTGAAGAGACTGGAGGTCTTGTCTGTTGAATAGCCTTTCTCTGAGGAATATCCAGTAGCAACATCAAACTTTATATTTGACCTATGGTGAAATTTATATCTTTCCACTGAAGCAAGGCTTTAACTTGAAGCCTGAAATGCTGTGGGATGGGGAGGATTACAAGTGGTCAGTTTAGCCTTCTGCATGATATCATGTGTTCACAGGAAGGGTAAGAGACACAGGAAGCTTTTTGAGGATGGAAATTCCCTTGCTTTTGAAGTGACTGGTCAATTTTGTCTTTCCGTAAGTCAATAGGACTTATTTAACATTCTTTAAATATAAGGCTGCTGGGATTGAATGCTGGTTGAGGATTTGACCTTACAGATGCTTTATGTCTTACCTGATGTCAAGGCAAACAGGATGCATCTTTCTAAAACACAGAAGAGACAGAAAAATAACAGATAGAAGAACAAAACTGGAAGGTGGATTTCAGATTATGATCCTCACCAATTCATAGTGTTCACACACCTCTAACGTAGCTGAGCTGATCTGCATGCAGAATTAGACTAGATAACAATATCAGTGTGTTGTAAGGTTCATTTGTTGCCCATAAAAGGCACTGAAATCCTTTGGTCATCTAAGGCTTAAGCTTGTCTGAATTGTGCCTATGAATCTGGAAACCCATTAACACAAAACCACATGCAGTGGAGATGGTGGCAGTGTCACTACAGGTTTGTCAGCCCTTGAGACAATTCCAGACTCCAGCAGCAAAATCAGTCATGTCCTTTGTTTTGTTCAAGCTGTTTCGAAACAGCTCCTGTTTTGAACTTTGATGGTACTTTGTCCCTGTTTTCCCCAAGTGTGAAGGTGTTTTTAGAGGGGACAACAGCACCTCCTTTCTGTTCCACTCTTGTGCATATGTAAATGGGGCTATCCATGATGCCATGTTGACCTTTATTGGGTTCATATGCTGTGCTCTATGGATCAAAAAATGATTTGCACATGAACAATAAAATACAATGCAATAAGCAACTCTTTTTACTGGATTGTGTATTCTAATTTGCCTCCTATTTGCACCCATGCCCTCGGTTGAAGTGAACGCTCTAGTGTATCACAGGTCACTGTCTGCTAGAAAGTTGAGTTTCTTCTTGTTGTAATTTTAGAATAATATTTGTGGCTTATGCCCCTTTACCCAGAAGCTGGAACAGCATGCTTATAAATCCATGACCTTGGAAAACATTTCTGTGAGGATTAAACTTCCTTGTGATGCTGCTGCTCTCTGTGTTATTTTCAATCTGTATACACATAGCCCTGAATGACTGTATAGGAACTTGCACTAGAAGTAGCCAAACACCGTGCAGTACTAAAATGATGGAGCATCTTCTAATGTGGAGATAGTCTGCCCACCCTGCTTCAAATGGCTGTCTTTAGCTAGGAATGCTGTGTTTCCACTGTGCTGGCACACACTCATGATATCTTAAGCAATGATTCCAGCCGCTGCAGTACTTCTTATAGAGAAGCAGCATGAACTCTAGCTGGTTTGGAGAGACAGTAAAGCACCGAATTTACTTATTAACAATTTGTGATTCTTTTTTTTTTTTTCTGATAAAAGCTGGCAGACATGAAACCATCAGGTGCCGAGTTCCTGCCTTATATTTACATCTGCTGGCTGTGTGGCGTTTGTTGGCCAGCTGCCTTCAGACCCTTGTTCTGCACTCTGGATCATCACTGCCACCTATGGTGAAGAAGTGCTGTGTTCAGAAGCAGTAATCCAAGTTGGAGAGGCAGCACCTCCCCATATGCTTCTAGCAAGGATGAAACCATAATTGCAGGACCCAACTATTTTGACAGTACAAGAAATCAGTCCAGACAAAGAAAGCTTGTTTAAGAAGCACTGGGACAAATTGTTCCAAGAAAACCAGCCTGTGTTCCAGGGGCTTCAAACACCCCAAATTGAGGGGACTGGAACTGAGTGGCAAGGGGGAAAGCAAGATTGCATGATCAAAGAGCAGGTGGCTGATAATAAGGATCTAGTCTGCTGCTGTTTCATCATCATTCCTTGTCTCTTAACAGTGAGTCTTTTCCGAAATGTGATACTTAATTGTGGGGTGACTTGCAGGGGTATTTCTTTGGGCTCAAAAAGTAGACTGAATGGAATTTTACCCAAAAATTCTCCCTTTCTTTATTTTTTCCCCTTTGTCTCACTATTTAAGCATTTTTTATATTTCCACATCAAATGTTTGTGAGACTTTTTCCTGAAGTATAATTAGAAAATATAAGTAGCTTAGGACTATAAGAATACCCAACAACCTTCTCCCAGCAGACAGAAGTAAATCCTGAATAAAGCTGCCGAGTTTGTCTCTAATCGGTCTTGCTGGCAAGTGGGGCCCAGCAGTCTCTTGGTGAGTGTGGAGGCCCCGAGGCCAAAGCGAGTCCCCAACTGGTGCCCTGTGGAGAGGCAGAGTGTTGGAGGAGATTGGGCACCTGGATTTGTTATCCTACACCCGTGGAGCTGTGTGTGCCTGACTCTGGGCACAGCTCAGCACTAGAAGGGGTGTCTCATTTGCTGCTGGAGATGGAAGAATAAGGAAGCAGCCATATTCATTTGAACAAAACTATCAGCTTTACTGCAGATACTGGGGAACTGAGGCTAATGTGATTTGTATTGATACCTGTACAGCAGCATCCTCTCCAAGCACCTCTTGGGGGAAGTGGTACCAGCAGAAGGACTTCTTGCAAAGACAAGAAGGGGTGATGTTTATGGTCATCTGCTTTCCTTCCAGAGGAGACAAACTTAACCCAGACTTGTCAGCAATGAGGTACTGAGTTGCTGGAATACGGCTCAAATAATGGACTTGAGTGAAGAATGAGGTTCCTCTTAATATCCAATTTTCAAATAAAACAAAAGGCTAGGAGAAAATAAATAGGCCAGGGCCAAATATTTGCTTAATCTTAGTTTGTTCTGCAGCACTATTTCTATAATGTAGCTATCAGAAATTGCTTATTTCACAACTTATTGTATGGGAAAATCCCTTTAAATGCATTTCTGAAAAGCAACAGAATATTTCGTGACAATGATAAAGACAACGCTATGTCTCCATAGAGAGGCAGACACAGTGGGAGACAATCCCGGAAACAATTTTTTCACCCGTGGCTTGGCCATTGCTAGGAGAAGGCGTGCACAATGTAGTTCCAACACAAATATGACAGCAGCTGGTATTTCCACAGGAGACAAAGTTGTGATCAATTCGTCCTAGCTCCAGCTCCTGCTGACTCACAAGTCCCTTCTGTCTTTCTCTCTGGGACTTGAGTCAGTTTAAAAAACAAGGGGTATTTCATTATGGAGGCTTGCCTAGAAACCATGTGGAGAGATGAACTGAAAATATGGTGATCTCAGGCATAAAATTTGTGCTGCTGGGAGCTGTTTATTGACATTTAAACCATAGTTCAGCAAGACTTTGCTATGGCCTTACTGTCAGGAAAAATGGTTTGTTGATGGAGGAAGCCTATGGAGTTCATGAGTGTGACTTTACCACAGAAACAAGCTATATATTTTAGCTGCTTTTTTTTTTTTTTGGTAGCTGCAGTTGCAAGTCTCCGTTTCCTTCTCTTTTTTTGTTTCTGTTTTTATTGTTTAATATTATTAAAATAACTAACATGACACATTATTCTGGTTTAATTTCAAGTGAAATTTGGCAACTTCTACTGGTGGGATAAGGTTTAATTGCTCTTGGCATTTTAGAAAGAAATGCAAATGACAAAGATATTAAACTGACAAATTATGACAGCTCACATAACACTTTTTACAATGGATTTTTTCCATGCATTTTTAATACCCAGAATAGTCAGCCTTAATACTACCATATTTACAATAAATCATTATTCTAATGGAGACATTTTGCCTTGTCAGGCAATACACAATCAGCAGTTTTCAATAAAGAATCTGAAAACTGTTTAACATTAATTCTGTGACACAAACTCATAAAAGCCAGACAATTTATAAATGGGGCCAATATGCTGCCCTTAAATTGGGATATTAAGGAATAATTAGAGCACAGTAAGGGCAGGTTGCCAAACGTAACTTTTAAATTCCCTAGTTTGTATCACTTAGCACAGTGATTGTAATGTATTATATGGCTTCTGTAAGGCATAAACACGCATTTCCTACACAACAGCTTAAGGCACCCGCAAGAGGTTGAAGTAACTGTTTACTTTGGCATGAGTGGCTTCAAGAGGCATAAAGCACCACAGAATTTAGGAACAAGGATGGCTTTGGGGTTGAAAAGGGAAATGGGAAACCATGGCAGAGCCTGCTTTTCTCAGTTTTTCTACAAAACTCAGCAATGGGGTTTTTTGTTTGCTTGTTCTCTCCTGTGGTACCCCACGAAGGCCACGTGTGCTCTGTGTGACAGGGCAGAGCTCCCGGGGCAGCGCTGAGCACACTGATAAGGAGCAGTGCCTTCTGCCCAGCAGACATTCATCTGAGCCCCCAAACAGCATGGTCACATCAGCACTGGTGGCCAGAGCCAGACTGGTGAGCCAGCTGGGGTTAGATGTGAATCTGGGTCCTACACCTGCATGGCCTCCAGCTCAGGACACAGTTTTTGTAGTTCTAGCTGGAGGAGCTTTGAACATTGTCTTGCTAATTGATGCCAACAGGCCTCAGAGCCTAACCCTGCCCGCAGTTTTGGAGGTGCCATCCACCCTGATGAATTACCTGGCTTATTTAGAAGCTGGAGAAGGTTACACAGTGCCATGTGAGGGCATCTTGGGCAGTTCCTGAAGTTAGATAGTCTAGATAGTGGGGAAAAATTACTTTTATTTTTTACCTACATGTGGGAAGTTCTAGGGCAAAATTTAATGTGATGATGCCTTGAGGAAGGTTTTGAGGTCCTTGAAGGTTAACAATTTACTTTGCAACATCTAAGGGTGATGAGCAGTGTATTATATTATTTTATTGTCTTCAAAATAACATTATTTCATTAGTGTTCATTGGTTTACCTGTGGGTGTTGATTTTTCAACTGAAATACTAGAGGAGACAGAATAGCTGTACACATAGCTCTTCATTTTCACACAGGTTTCTATCACTTCTGCAAACCCTCAAGTTCTGTAGCGTTGTGTATATTCTTTATTACTGTAGCTCAGGAAGCCTGACTGCAAAGAAGAGAGGGAAAGTATAATACTGGCAGTGTAGACATACTGCTCAGCGCCATTAGAGTGTTATTTTGAGCTGCTGGAGGGGAAAGAGTAGAGCCAGTGTTATTTCCCAAAATGTTATCTTCTCCCAGGGAGAGTAAGAGGGATGATTGTGGGATCCCCTTCCTCTCTCAGGTGGTAGCCTGCCTACCTCTTTACTCTGCACTGCAGGGGAAGAAGCCAGGGGAAAAGCCACTTAAGCAAGGGGGCAGTTCGTGCAGCTGCTGTTTGAGAGCACTTTTCTGAGAGTAGTGTTTTTCCACTGCACTAGTAATGCTGTGTGTGCACCAGGGAAGTCTTGAAGTCTGCTTCTCCCTGCAGTCCCATTGCCTGTTGTGACAGAGAAACGCTGTTAGCTGCTTCGTACGATGGCTTGCAAATTTGGGGGCATGAAAGGTTTGGCTAAGGTAAAGACTGCCCCGAGATAAATTACCTCATAGCTACTTGCAATCACACCTAGATTTCTTTCTTTGGGTTTTTTTTGTTTTGTTTTTGTTTATTTGTGGGGTTTTTTTTGTTTGTTTGTTTTTTGGGGGGGTTTTGGTGGGTTTTTTGTTGTTTGTTTGTTTTGTTTTGTTTTGTTTTTTAAAGCAAAATCTGAAATTCTGAGGGCAAATTCAGCTTTTTTCACCTTGTAGAGCAGATGGCTCCCAAGTGTTAAAGTTTGTGTACATCTTTCAGATGCAGAAGGGTTGTCCAGCCATTTCAGAGGAGCACCCTCAGGGTGAACAAGGTGAAGGCAGGAGTCAGAACCCTTCCTAAATCAGCATTTAACCACTTCTGTGTCATTGTTGCCTCTTGCCATGATCTCCTTTTCCTCTGCTCTGCCTTTAAGCTTTTTCCCAGGGCAATAAGTGCTACCTCATGCAGTAGATCAGACTGCTAATGGAGAAGAGAGTTGCCACCATGCCAGCCGTGATGTGCTTCCCTGAAAAGCATCACAAATAAACCTCTCAGCACATTGCGGATGGAGTTGTGTGACCTCAGGCTTTCCTTTTCTCTGCTTCTGGCACGCCACACTAGTCATTTACACCTTTGCCTTTTACAGCTTCTCAGGAAGCACCTAAGTGTCCCCAGGATGCAAAAGCAGTGCTTCCCACAGCAAAGCACCTATTGCCTGCTACTGTGCTGGATTGGTGCTGATAACTCCTGTGGTCCCCTTCACTTTCACATTCCCATGCTGGTCTGCATGCTCTGTGTGAACCTGCATCACTAGGGTTTGTTTTATTTTTTTTCGTTCTGTCCATTTTCACAGTCACAGTGTATTATGGGCAGAATGAAAAAGGAAAACAAGTATTTTGATGATATTAATAGCTTGGCAACCATAAAGCTTTCCCGTGGCTTTCCAGAGGAATTTGGAGTGCTGACGTTCCGTACTTCCCTTTGTCGTGCTATGCACTGTGCACCAGAGCTCCAGTTCTGCAACTGATGCCATGAAAGTAGGTTGCTGTGCTCCAGTCCAGGGTTCGTCTGAGTCTTCTGAGTTCAGTTCTAGGCCTGGTAAGACAGTGTATGCATTGCTAAATTTAGATTGCTGCCAACAGAAATCATCCATTGGCTGTCTCATACTGTTTGGAAGGGGGAGTAGGGGAGATCTTAACAGCAGCTTGGTTTCCAGGAACAGAAACAAAATGGTAAGAAAAGACTTACCTATATCAAACTAGGCTTCTTCTCAAGAAGAGAAGGAAAGAAAATCTTCATATGCCTCATGATTTCCCTCCTTGCCAACTCCATGGTCACATTGCCAAATGTCAGAAATTAGAGGCTCTTTACATCAGGTATGAAAGACCTTCTCACAGCTAAGAAGTGGTCCCTAAGTTATTTCAGCTTTTGCTGTGTCAAAGGTGACTAGTCCAAGATATTTAGCATCCTTAAACACATCAACACTTCCACTTCACTCCCAGTTTTTCCTCCTATTTCATTATACTAAATCAAATTCCATTATGTGTTCATTTATAGAACAAGCTGTGTTCTCACGATATTTATGGATGGCTGCATCACGTGCTTTATGCAGTTCAAGAGACACTGCAAGCACAAAGGAGCAAAAATGATTCCCAAGCAAAACAACACACACCTCAGCACTTGGAGGACTGGATTGCATGGGTGGCATTCAGCCACTGCACAGACCCTGTAGAGAGTCTGCAGTGCTTAGAGACTCTTGGAGATGGAGTGCTGGGCTAGGTGCATCTTTCCTGTATGTACAAGAGGGATGCAGGTGTGGTAGGGAGGCAGGGAGGTCCCAGCCTGCTGCAATATGTGTTAGTCTATAGCAGTGGTGAGTAGGGAGACTACTACAAAAGAGCTGCAAGCAGTTGGCCACGCAAAAGCAGAGAGCTGACGTTTGTTTTGTAGCCTTGAGATGGAGCTGGCACAGCTTCTGTTTGTGGTCTGGGGAGGCAATGAGTCACCTGGGCTCAGTAACACTCTGAAGTTAACCAGGTAAGGTTCACAGTGTACCCCCTTGGTCTCCCTTATGAGAGAACTCCATGCTTTTGAAGAAATTATTATTAATCTGCCTTGCAACAATTTTTAAAGGGAGTAAATGAGATAGACTCATAAGCATTAGCTAGTGAGTTTGACATCAGTCCCAGGCAAAAATGTGAAACAGATGACACAGGGACTGAGCCAGAAAGAATTAAGAGATTGAATACAAATAATTTCAATTAACATGGGTTGGAGGAAAAACAGGTTTGAGGGAAATATTTCATACATCTATCTGGCTGCATTCAAAGATAGTTGTCTTAGTTCTGCTTTATAGAACTTAAAATGATACAAAACTAATATGCCATGTATCAGATGGGTTCTTCTGTGTCCAAATGCCAGGTTTCAAAATCCAAGTGTATTTTGGGAATTATTGCCACTCATCAGGTGTGATTCGGGAGGTATCCAGCAAGAACTGGTTCTCTGCTCCAGGCTGTATGGTGCTACTGGCACTGACTAGCAGGAAGATATAAAATGCTGTTTAGGCAAGAAACCAATGCCTTCAGTATGGACAAAGGAAAGGCCATATAATCAGGGGCAAGACTGATTAGATCGTAGTTACATATTGGGAGGCTCAGTGTTGAGAGGCAGTGATTTTAAAAATACTTCCGTATAGCATTACGCTGGAAGCACATGTTCAACTGATGTACTCTCTCTCAGAGAGCTGATACACTCTTTATACCTGTTTGCAACATTGAAAGATGCTGTCTTGTTCTAGTTGAAGAACTAGAATGACTGCTTCTGGGATATTAAGTAATCTCTGGTGTCCCATGTCTTCCTTGAAACATGAAAATCTGAGGAGGATTCTCAAAAGCCTTGGAACTATGCAAGATGAACTACTGTAAAAGAAAATTCCTTAATTCTGAATCTTCTTTGCACCTCACCCTAAAGCATTTTGCAGCTTTCTAGCTATAACGATCATACAAAGAAAACCATTCCATTGTTTCTTACTGGAAAATACTAAATTGGACCTCTTAGTTCCCACTTATGAATAAATATCACCAAGATGTCTCTGTAGATGTATATGGTTGGCAACCATAATATATGTATACATTAACATGTGTGTGCATATATATATATTAGATTAAAATATTGGTAATGGGTGACACTGAACATATCTCAGATTTGAAAAAGGAGGGTGACTATTAAATAGCACAGTTTAAAAACAATACTGCACAACTTATATCAGACAGACTGCTAAGAAGGCTGGAAATGAGAGGTCCCAGGTGTTAGAAAGCCTCTAGCAGGATGCTTCCTAATCAACACTCAATATTTCTCCTTCCAGTTTTAATAAAGGCTTTGTTTCCACTGGATCTAGCTGCATCTGCCTTAATTGCCAGTTGTCGGACACAACGGAACGGCATCGCTGGCACACACAAGCCTTGGCTTTCCTGCCTTCTCAGCAGCAGAAAAGCTTGTTGAAATAATGCACATTATACTGTTTTTCAGTGCACAGGTAGTTAAATGAAAGATGTTTAGTTTTTTCTCATCACCCCAGAGTCAGCACCAGCCAGAGATCCTGTACAAAGCATTAACTCACGTTTCTTTTAGGTGGTAAGTACTAGCAAGAGGGGCAGGTGGGAGTAAGCCAGAACCAATTAAGTCATTTATATCCACTCACACCAATGGAAGGGCAGATTCTGGCATTATTCCAGCATCTCTGAAATCGGGCACCATCCTCATTTCTCAGTGTTGCTGTCAGCCTGGCAATGTAGCTGGAACTCTTACATGGTGCAGTGAAGACCATGGTTAAACACTGCCTGGGTGTTAGACTGCTAGGAAGGTTTCACTGGCTAAACCTGGCTTTTAGGAGGCAAATTACTGGTGCTGCTCTTCACATTGCAGGGCAACACTTTCCAGTCTTACTACCACTGCTTTATGCTGGTGCTGTGGTTTTCTCCTGCGTACTCTAGGGAGAGATAATTTTTTTGTTTGGTTTTTTGTTTTTGTTTATGTTTTTTAAATCAAGTCGTTTAAATCATGTCCTTCAGTTTTGATGTCATTCTTCATGTGGCAGGTAAGAATTTGACACCACAGGGCACCCCTGCCAGAAGAGGCCTCCTGGGAGAAAAGAGCTGGAGGCGGCAGAGTGGGTTGTGGTGAGGGTGAACGCTGTTGTTGGAGCACGCAGACAGTGTCTGCAAACTCCACAGTGCCTAAAATAACAAGCAGTTCATTAGGCCTTAAATAGACTATGTGTATGATAATACAGCCTGCTGATGAGGGCCCTCATCTGTCCTACTCTGCACCTACTTAAAATGCAGAAGTCCTTGTTTTTTGTTTTTGGAAGGAGGACTGGGAAAAAGAGTCGAGCTTTATGCCACTATGTTAACACTACTTTATTCTCCATAGAAAAACACCACCAGTGTTTCCCCCTAATCCCAGCTGGCAGGACAAAAGTCTTCAAATACTGGTACTATACCAGCAAAAAGATTAGGTTATTTCTGTCATTGGAAGGTCAGAGAAGCAGGAATTAATCCCTTCAGGCAGAAAACAAGTTTGAATCAAGAACCACCCCCCCCAAACTGTTCTGCATCCTGCCCAAACTATTGCATGGATGGACAGAAAGGGTCCTCTCTACCTAAATGCTGGTGTTGTGTGGGATTTAGTTTGTAAACAGAGTCCCTGTAACAGGGACAGGCAGCCTCACTACCCAACACTCTGGTATCTAAGCTCATCTCTTGGGAATGTGGACCCTAGGAGAGAGGATAAGCTTTTTCCCCAAACATGCCTTCTTTGGACAGCCCCATACCACTTGAAACAGCAAAGACTCCTCAACAAGGACAGTCTTCAGGCTGCTCTCCAAGACTCTTCTAAAGGGACTGGGCACCATTTCTCCACCAGTGTGAGTGCTAGCAGGGCACTGCTGTGGTGCAGACAGGTGCGGTGGTACTCCCAGGGGGACATTTAGTAACCTAAAAATGAAAGCTCCAGTGTACAGATAATTCTGGTGCCTGCCTCCTGTGAAGGAGGTGGTTGAGGACTGTGGAACTGAGAGTTTGTGGATCCAAGCACATTTCAGTTAAAGGAAGTGATTTCTCACAGAGCTATCTTGCTACCCCTAGATTACACCTGTAACAGATTTGTTTGCTGGGTACTATGGGGTACTCAAATATTGCCATGAGGAGGAGCCTGAGGTTTGCTTTATGCCATAGCTCTGTGCCTCCCACTGAGCACACTGTCCCAGCTCCTCCCTCTTTGCAGGATAAATGTGCTCTTGCTGTACCCTCTTCTCTCCAGGGATGCAATGAATGGCAGAAAAGACTGACCGTGGTGGAAATAGCTGCCACACACATCATGTGCGTTCTTCATAGCAGAGGGAATGGGAGTCAAGGAGTCAGCTCTGGGTGCAGGCTTTTCTCGTAACCTTTTGCTCACATTCACAAACAATGCCCTATTGTGATGTTGTTTCCTGCAGATTATTCTCATAACCACTGAGCAGTGAAGCATGAGTGTGTGTTCAGGTTTCTTAGATTGAATTCTAATGTAATAAAATGTTCCAGCTTTCTAAGGGTCGATAAAAATGCACAAGAAGGAGAATTGGATAAGATGGAGCACATGGAATTTTGTTGTAACTCTCAAAACTCAGAAGCTTCCTGGAAGAAATGGATTTTATACCTGAGGACACATGATGTTTGGTTTCTTTTCTGTTGTTTTATGACTTGGCAATTATATTGATACATCTGTTCTCAAAAAATGCATAACCTGATGTTGATAGTAGAGCTTTTCTAAAGGCTTGATTGCAATTGTTATGGGGGTAGGGTTTTTCATGTGTGTGAAAAATACACAGCCCAGGGCCTTGCGTGGTATTTGAGCCAGTACAAATGCTGATCAAGTGCCTTGCCAGGGAAAACAAGGAGTCCCAGGGCTCCTATGTGGCTGCTTCATTGCACATGTGCTTAAGCATTAGAGGTACTTACTGCACCAGCAGATTTGTAATATATTAGGTATAAAAGTTACTGCCAGTGAAATACATTGTAGTGACTTGAGTGAAACAGCACCAAAGACGAGCAGGATGATGACACATTTTAGCAGCTCAGTACCAGGCTGTTGGCAGCAGACTTGTGACCTGTGCACGGAAATGTTCTGTCTATGGAGAAGGTCACAATCCCCACATTCTGTCTTTTGTCCTTTAGACTGACTCAGCTTTTAGCGAGCAACAACCTGAGAGGTAAATAATGTCGTGTCACTCGAAACAGTCTGCAGTCAGACAAATCATGTGCAGTGTAAAAATTAACACATGCACAAGCCTAAAAATACTTCAGAAAATGAATGGATTTTTCTTAATAAGGTGTTATGGTCCATTAGTTAACCAATGCTGCTAGACAACTTATTAAAAAAAAAAGCCTTGCATGAATTGTGGATCTAGTTATCTCATATTAGTTAATTTGATGGGCCAAATTATTTATAAAATGACCTGATATTTATCATAAGGAAAAGCCAGATTTTAATAGGTTGCTAGCACCACACTAATTTTATAATACTACTATTTTTAATGAAGTGTTTAATCTGCTAGTTTAATAACAAAATACTGTAAAAAGCAGAACTTCTTTTTCTGTTGGACTGGTAAATAGACATCTTTGATAAGTTTTCCCTTCTATACCTCTTACAGGCCATAGATTTGAACTGCAGGAGGTCTCGATGCTGAAACTCCTATTCGGACTTCTAAAAATTTTGTAGAATTAATGTGATGGTTTAACACAAACATCTGTGCACTGAGAAAGTTTTCAGTGATGCTGGCCACACAGGAAAATTTGTGTGTTTTCACCTGGGTCAGCATGCCGCTGACTCGCATCCATTTCACATATCATACATAGATATATGCATAATTGTAAATACATTCACTTTCTGAATTGTTTTACTTACACATAACCTGCCTTGTGAGGCCAGAAGTTAGTACTGAGTGCTGAGCAAGGGTTAAGTCTCTGTACCTTAAAATAACCTGACTTTTATTAGCTTGAGCTGCCAGGATCCGACCCCTGACAATGTAATGTTATTTTAACCACACTTTGTCTTTAATTGAATGGAAGTCTGCCTGGATCCAGATGTAATATCCCATGCTGGGACATTGGGCTTCTGTGAAATTCAGCTGCACAAAATGAAGGTGGACCTATTTTGTCCCTTAACCAAAAGGTGATCCCTCTTAAGGGCTACTCTAGAAAGAAAGAAGTATTTTCTCTATATACATTATTAAAAAACCTAAAAAGTGCTCTGTGTTTTCCTCAAATGTTAATTCTGCATACTGCACTCTGATTTATGTTCAGCATGTCAGGATAATGGGGATGGAAAGCACAGGACACACTTCTTGGTTGCATAAATACATTGTAAAGCATTCTGAAAGTTTTCAGTCTGTCTCCAGCAATGGACCATTAAATAAGGGGAATAAACATAGAAGGGACCATCGACCCGACCTCCGCATAATTTACTGTATGGCTGCCAGCTACATTCACAGATTTACAGGCACTGGGTTTTATCACCATGTGTGAGTCAAGGTTGTGGTTCATAATTACTGTGCAGTTCATGGGAAAACTCTGAAGACATCTTGTATTGTATTTTAGCAGTTTGAGTGAGTGGGATCTGTGCTTGAGAATGCTTAGGAGCACCCCTCGTGCTGCTCCATCACCTGCGTAGGAGAGGCTTTATATAGACTTCTGCTTACTGATTTTGGGGGAAAACAACTATTTACTGTGGCACACAGCTAACATACAAGGAAATGTCTCAGCTTTTCTGGAAAGGATAACTGTTTAAAAAGAGAAATGGAGTGGGTGTCTTATATAGGGGTTTTTTGGGGTTTTTTTCACCAGCTAGCACAGTTCTCCAAGTGACTTTACAGAAAATACTGGAGCATAATGCCAAGTTGGATTTTGTGGGTCATACCCCACTACCAAAGGTATTTGCCTTCCATCCAGAGAAACCAGTACATGCCACTTGCAGTGCACAGGAAGGCACTTCTGCCTTGGCATGGGGCTGCGCCTTGCACCCACATGAGGTTTGGGAGGGAGATTGGCATTGCCACTGGGGGCTGCAGAGGAGCCAATGAGGGCTCCCTGAGTAGGTCATGTTTTCAGAAATGTGTATTTTCTTCCTTTCACAGGGGGTCTTCTTGACTTGTTTTCTACAGTCAAACACTTCCAAAATGCACTCTAAAATTTAGTCCTTTTTCTCCCAGAAAGTGGCATACCAGTAAAGGTCTTATTACTGGCTCTCCCACCCACATCAGCTTTGCTGCTTCTATACTGGCATGTAATTCAGTGAGCCACAGACCCATGAAAATATCTGAAGTACTATTTCTTTTAAATGGATTTTCCTTACAGAGAAGCTATCTTCCTGGGCATTTCTTCTGCCAGGCCAATTTAATTGGATTGTAGCTTAAAACAATAGTATTACATTTACATTAGTTTTAAAAGTCTCTGCATTTTTTCCCCTGCAAACCATCTGGCTTTAATGTTGCTGAATTTTAATTTAATGAAATTTGTTCATTTGAACTAACTAAATGTGCTGCATTAATGAGCTGCTCTATTAAAAAACTAGTGAGAAAAAATGTGTAATATTGATGCTTAGTCTTGGTAAAAGCACTTTTTGCAAGAACCACTCCTGCCTTATTTCATATAATTGTTTTAATTTTCTTATGTGTGGGTTTGCAACTGAATGAACCTGAAATAGATCAGGACAGAAAAGACGCCCAGGACTAGCATGGTTAAAGCATGCTGGTTCCCCTGGCCACCAGCAAGTCAATGAATGACACACGAGGATTTAAATAGCAAAATGAGGCTCACAGATTTACGCTTGATTTATACAATCACCGTGTGAAGACCAAATGCCACACATGCAGGAGGAGCTGGAGGCAAAGCTCACCAGGCTTTCTGCCTCCTTAAAGCAGCCCTTACCAGGGAGATGCTAGCAGGTTACCAGATCAGAATTCTGCTACAGCACACTGGCAAGGGTGCAAAACCTGACCCTTTTTAGCCCTCCCCATACATAGCCATGCACACTTGGTGATATGGAAGCTAGAAAGGGATGATATGTTTCCCAACATCGAGGATGGCTTTAGAAACAAGTGGTGTGCAAAACCTGTTACAAAGACAGCTCCCTCCAATCAGGAGAACAAAAGCGGCTGATTCTGAAGGTTCAAAACAAAACCCCCAACAACTGCTTGGGAGAGGAGCGAGGTTTCATGTCAGCATGAAATTGGATCTGATGGTGTCTTTGAATCAGTCACACCTTTCTGACATTGCCACTTAAAGCACAAGGCCCAGCCACCAAGGCCAACGCCCACAGAACACATTCCTGTTCAGGAGGTGTTATCAATCCCTGGCAGAGCAGGCTGCGTGCTTTGCCAGCCCTGCTTGCTCACCTGTGCCTGCTCTTCGTGAGCCCTGCGGATCCTCCTTACAAAGAGCCTTGTGGGGAGCTGGGGTCAGACCAGACAGAGAAGAAGCAGCCTCAGCCAGTGCTCTGCTTGTGCTGGTGTGTCTCTGCAGCCATCCAGACCATGACAGAGCCAGCAGGGAGGGGACATCGCTTTCCTCTGGGGTATACAGGTGGAAAGGGGGATGCTCCACCAGTCCCAGTCCTGGGAAAAATGTCAGTTAGTGTTTGCATTTTATTGAGAGGCAAGAACTGTGAGTAAAAGCCTCAAATCTGTAGGAAAGACAGTCTGCGCAAAAGCAGGAGATTCATTTTATGCCTTTGATTTGGACACTTGTAACTGGCTGTGGGCTTCCTTACAGATCAGCAAAGATGTAGGCGAAGGATCACAGCCGTAATCATGGTAGGTGCAAAAAGAATCACAAAACAACTTGGGCTGGAAGGGACCTCTGAAAGGTTATCTAGTCCAACCTCCCTGCAATGAGCGGGGACATCTTCAGCTAGATCAGGTTGCTCAGAGCTCTGTCCAGCCTTAAGTATTTCCAGGGACTGGACATCTACCAGCTCTCTGGGCTACCTGTTCCAGTGTCTCACCACCTTTATAATGAAGGATTTCTTCATGATATGTAATCAAACCCTACTTCGTTTCAGATTCAAGCCATTGCCCCCTTGCCTTATCTCCACATGCCCTTGTAAAAAGTCCCTCTCCAGCTCTTTTGAAGGCTCCCTTTACATACTGGAAAATGCTATAAGGTCTTCCTGAACCTTCTCTTTCCCAGGTTGAAAAACCACAGCTCTCTCAGCCTGTGTTCATAGGAGAGGAGCTCCATTCCTCTAATCATCTCCACAGTCCTTCTCTGGACTTGCTCGAACAAGTCCATGTCTTTCATGTGCTGAGGACTCCAGAATGAATGACAGTAACCCAGGTGGGGTCCCACCAGAGCAGACTAAGGGAATTTTCCATGACAGAAAACTGCCCACGGCTAGGCCAACTCCTCTGGAGTGTCTAGAAGAAGCAGACCAAAGAGAGCAGAGTCTCCCCATGAGGAGTGCAGCTGAGCAGGATGCCCTCACGCCTCCCTCCTCCCATCACCCCAAATGAAATGTGGAAATCATACCTTGGGGACAATAACACTTCCCTAGGACTAGCGAGAGGTGCTCACATGCTACAATAATAGATGCTGCGTAGTGCTGCAGATGGAAAGTGGATATTGGCTCAATATTTGCAAAATGGGAATAATAAGCCCAGTCTTCCAGAAGACCATTTGGCAAGTGTGGTGCAGGAAAGAACGTCCACCACCAGCTCTATATTCTGTTACTCTGCAGACACTGATGAATTAAGTGTACAGTGTCTTGCTGTGAAGAATAAGTGGAACAGGCACGGGGAGATGTCTGACATATATTTTGAGGTGTATTTAATATTGTAGTGCTTCCGGATTCCACTAGCATGCTAGGGGTTTTGGCTTCAAACCAATGTTTGCATCAGTACCATGTGTCTCTGGAACAGCAGTGCTTACTTTAGAGCTGGCTATGAAAATAGTTTCCATTATAACCCCTTGTTTTCACATGCTTCTTTTATTTTATTTTGAAAATCCTCTTTTGAGTCAAAAATTTCCATCTGTATCTTTGCCAAAAGGTGAAGTTTTTCCCCCTTCTTTTTCTTCAGCTTGGAGGGAGAATCTTTCAGATGTTTTTGAGTCATGGGAGAGTGGAAAAAATGCATTTTCCCAGCAGGATATAAAAAAAAAAGGTCCACATTTTCATAGTAGTAGAAACATACGGGGAAAGGAAACTGAAGGCTGAAACCTGCATTTTGGTCCAGATATTTCTGTAGTAAACCAGCTTCATAGGGAAGGACTTTGATTTGCCAAAGGCAGAGATTACTCTGATTTTTGGCAGTAAATCAGGCATGGGTCCAGGTTAGAAACTTTGCTGGCGTTCAGGATACTGTTCAAGATAGTGTCTTTACAGCTGGCCATTTAAAAAGAAAAGAGCCATTCCCCTGTGGACTTCTCCCCTTCAGAGCTAATTATAGTCCAACAATACATTTAAATTCATTCTAAAATCTAATTGAATGGAGAGGAGCTAGAAGAACACTGGTGCCAAACATTTTCAAAACTTTTTCTCAATTCTACTCAAGCCAGCAAGAGCAAATGTGTGTTGTTGAAGTCATGGGCAGGCTCATGCACTTCGAAAGGGCCAAAGTGCACGACAAGGTATGTACACACAACTGGCTTGAGCAAATGAGAAACTTCATTCAGTATGCCTGCCAACTTTTTTGCTGGATGTCTTTTCCCCTTCACATAGGCTAGGAGGCAACAGTGCAAAAATCAGCTGTGCTATGTGTAGTTGCGCTGAATCGATTAATAAACAGAAAATAAAAATGGAAAGGGGAAAGGAAATGGAAGGTGGAAGGGAAAGGGAAAGGAAAGAGGTAGGCATCTAACCATCATGCTGATGAGTGATCCTGCACTCCTGTGCTGCTTTCTATTACTTTCTTTTCCTGGTGGAGCAGTAGTTGGATACATTATGGCTAAGGCCCCTCCATGTGTTCCAGAAAATACACAAGATCTGAATAACTTGGGGGCTAATGACACTGTTGTGACCTTCAGTTTCATATTTTCTGGCTGTTTTGAAACTTTAACTATGTAGCCTGCACATTTCATTAAACCTTTTGCTTTCTATCATTCAAAACCTGCTCCAAGTGTACATATGTTTGGCAAAGGCATCCAAAATGAAGTGTTTATTTTGCTTCGGTGCCAAAAAGCAGTGATTCATTAAGGAGCTTGGAAACATAGAGGAAAAGCCGCAGCCGGCAACCACCACACATGCCCTGAAGAGCAGAAAGCTGTGTTTGTCTAAGGGGAATGGTTAGTGCAGCTGGACCAGTACCATGGCTGCCTTCTCTGAGGTGAGGAGGCACTGCTGGATGAGCAGGAGAGCACGGAAGTTCTCCTGGATAACTGGGCTTTGCTGCAGCAGCCAGAAGGCAGCCAGAGGCTGCTGTTAAGCCTAGATGGGAGGGAGAAAAAATGCCTAAGGGGAATTGGTCTAGCTGGTAGGAGCCTTTCCTTGAAATGATGAATTTGGGAACTCCAGTACTGTGCCACTGCTATGGTGAACACAATGAAAGGTGCAACAGGCCTTGAGAGAAGAGGTGGAGGAGGAAAGGTGGTGACCTGCAGTAAGAAAGGGCCTCCAGCTGCCTTTGGCTGCACTGCTTCATTTTCTATGCTGGGGACACGCCAGCTTGTATCAGCAAAGGGGCCTGTTCATTCTGTTTATTGTAGCTACTGATACGAACTTTAGCAGCAGCTAAAGCCTTTGAAAACCTGGCAGAAACCTGACTATTGAGGAACTCTACACTCCAATGTGTCATTGTTACGCCACTGTTTCCTTCTTCCCCAGTGGCTTGAACTAGGACAGGCAGAATGCTATTTATAATTTCTAATGTAGTCCTTTTTTGTCTTTCATCATAAATCTGGAACCCTGGACAAAATTGATATCTGGTGACAAACACACTGTTGATTGGAAAATGTCTGATGGTTATTTTCTGCCTGGAAAGGAAATTCTGTCCCGTGCTGTCACAGTGCTGCCACTGCAGCCACACAACAGAAGGTACTGGGATCTAGGAGTCAGTGTGAGGCATGAAGGAAATTATCATGTATGAAAAACATTAATATCAAGAGTTCTTGCAATTAACAGACATAAACATATAGAAGAGTTTTTGAAAATTCAAGGTTTAAAATTTAAACCAAGACTATGGTATTTAAATTATTAAGTATTAGGGTGCGACCTTACAGACTTTGGGTAATGTCATGTCACCTCCTGGGGAGCTCTTCACCTGTTTTTCAGGAATATCTCATTCAGGCTTAGGGACATAATGTGATCCAGTATGCCAGTTCCCCTTGGTGCTTTAAACAAAGACAGAAGGTAGCTTTTTCCAGCATCAAATGAACACTGCTTTGCCCTTCTTACAAGAAGAAGGTAAGATCCTTACCCTGAAGAACACACATTTCTTATAGCATATTGGCTTTCAGTAAATTCAAATTTAAAAACTCCAGCACTTAGTGTCAGATGGGTCTGATTAATCCGAGGCTGAATCTCTCATTTTTCATTTTCATATTATTACACAAGTAGTTCACCAAAATCTACATTACACCACTTCTACTATTTATATCAGAATTCTTTAGGCAGCTGATAATTTTTAAAACAACAGATGTGAAAGAAATAGTACTCCAAAAAATTAGGGACATACTCTGAGTCTGTGAGAAAGTGAAGGTTTCTGCATAGGCCAGGCTTGATGAAGCAAAGCAAGGGAACTGACTCCAGATCATCACAAGCAAAGTAAACAAACATTAGCAACAACTGTGGGATGGAGGGAAAAGTCAAAAATCTCAGAGGGATATTAAGTTTTAGAATTTGCCTTTAAGGAACACTAGGGAAAGAAAACACCTTTGAAAGATATTGTGGAACAGAACTGGCTGGGGATGAAGCATGTAGAAATTGAAATGTAGGAAGAAAGCACAGTGG
The DNA here is from genome assembly GCA_036785705.1 of Acanthornis magna. Taxonomy (NCBI): domain Eukaryota; kingdom Metazoa; phylum Chordata; class Aves; order Passeriformes; family Acanthizidae; genus Acanthornis; species Acanthornis magna. The sequence goes on along the minus strand of JAWUZG010000040.1, from coordinate 12,960,763 downwards.
GGGTGTAGGGCAGCTTCTGAAGCTGAGGAATATGCACAGGAGAATAGTAGATCTGCTCTCTGTGACTCACTAAATATTTGTGTTGGGATCATTTTCTTTCAACCACACACAGTATGCAAATTACTTTAAAAGTCCAGTGTGTACAGTATCCCAGAAACTGCAAACTGTTTTTAAAATGACAATGGAGATTTTTCAACATACCTGCAAATGTTCAAGTCTATAGAAGTCATTCGTAGAACAACTTACCAAGCAGTTACTTAGTAGAGGAGCGAGCAATGTTAAGTTAAAGGGTACAACAAAAGAAAGCCACAGATCAGATGATAAAACCACACAAGTAGATCCATAAGCATTCATTAATAACCATTTAAAACCATATTGATGTGCTTTTATGCAAGTTTCCTCTAGGCACAGGTAAAACTCCTGAGTCAGAGAGCACGAAGAGAGGCTCATGGCTGAGGGCACCTAGCACACAGCCTGGGTAATAAATTATTGAACTGCTGTCGCCATGAATTGTTTACCTGCTTCCCAGTGTTCAAAACTGGCTTGCAAACTGTTACAGTGAATAATTTAGAGTAGCAAACAGGTTTGCAAGTGCAGAACCTATTTGCAGATAATTTGTGAGCAGAAAGAAAACCTGTCTGTGCCAAATCACCAGAAATGAGTTTGCCCAGCTATGCTGCTTTTCCTGACAGTGATGGCAAAGAGCTAGTAAGGATAAATAAGAACAGACTTGGATAAATAAGAAGAGACACTGAAACAGGAGTCGAGATCACCTGAATACTAAACGAGTCTGAGCCCCTCACATCTTCCATAGCTAATGGCCTTGCTACCCATCACCCAGGGCAATCTTAACGTGAACAAGAAAATCTCATCCAAGAAATTTCTGCTATACTTTTTAATCAGAATAACCCTCATTTTCATATTAACTACTCTGATCCAAAGTTTTGAACCTATAGCTTCCAAATTTAAAGACTGAACTGCAGAAGCTCCTCTCAGTTCTGTTGCCTTCCGTTTTACTATGTAGACAGTATGTGAAATGGGGGTTTTTGTGTGAGGAAGACTGGGGATGATCACTCAAAAAAACCCAGCCTCTTTTTAAAGGAAGATTTCAAGTTCTTTTTTTTTTTTTTCCTCTTATACTTGGCCACTGAAAATGGGAGGTAACAATGGTAAAAACATGCATTGCTAAGCCCTTAAAAATAAAAAAAAGGACCCATAAAAATATTTTAAAATATTTTCAGATGAGAGAATAATCTAGGGTTATTAAAAAAAGTCCCTGGCTATTAAAAAGAAATGGCCTAAATTCCCAATACAATGCCTGTATAATCCGTGGATATGGCCCATGATTTTATTTTGACAGTGCCTGTTCAAGAACTCTATTCAGTTTCACAGAAAACAGAACTAACTTTTTGCTCAGCCACAGCTGATGTTTCAGTGTCAAGCAAAGAGACTGTGGTGGCACCCTCCCCAAACTCTTCCCCATAATAACTGCAGGTTCTCTACAGGCAGGTACGAATTCAATGTCATTGTAACAAACCTTAGTGTAACCATGACTAAAAAAATGATGTAGCTTCTTGCTCGTGTTTGCTCATGCCATAACCTTTGCTTTGTTTGTTGTATTGTTCATCTCTGCAGCCTGCCCAACTCCGTGCTGCTCATCTTCCAGCAGTTCTGCCCATGGGCAGGAGTGGTGAGTGGGTGGGCCACATAAGAAATCACCTGTTTGGATCATTTCTTCTGTTCTGGACTCAGTGCCATCCTCTTGGGTTTTTTAATAAGCACCTAGATAATCTTTTCCTGTTAGAAAGTTGAGCATGTTTGCCAGTCCTGCACTATGAATTCTGGGATTAAATGTGATAGCCCCTCATTATAGCTTATTTTATATTTAGGGTCTCAAATTAATCTCAGTAACTGAGGGAATTGCAATACAATTTCACCTTTCTAAAATGCCTCTTTACATGAGCCTACAGAACTGTGAAGACTGGGCAACAACATCCTACGAGTTGTAGGTCATCTATTGCCATCCATCATCCCAGTCTAGTAAACACACTGAAATAGAGGTGTCTTTGAAGCTTTAGTGAAGGGAAGGAATTTGCTCTTTGATATGTGAGATAGATTATTGCGTGTATTACTTCATTCCGACTTTGGAAAAATTTGCAAGTTTTACACCATTTTCCATGAAGAGATATCGTATCAACCATTTCGACAAGTGAGGCATTCTAGTTTTACGAACACTTCTGAAATTAATGAAGAAGCTATTGTTTCCCCTTTTGATGGAATATTTCAGTTCTTGAGGGTCAGTAGAGTGCCCCTTTAAGAGTACTCACTGCAATACTCAACACAGTAACTTTGGACAAGAAGAGAAGGGCTGTGCGTGTAGCATGAAGCAATCAGATATTATTGCTCACACTGAAATCTCAAATCTAACTGGGACACAGGTTCCAGGAACCCCATTTATGCTTCTATGTCAGAACAATCTGGCATGACTTATTGGCACCTCTTACACCCACCAGCTGAACCTCTGCTTCCCTACCTGATAGAAGACACACTCATATTTTAGCATCTTCTTGCAGAATTTCCTTCAGTACAAGACTAGCCCTGGGTAAAATGGTCATGGACATTTTAGTCCTGGAATTCTCACTTTAATCCTCCCCTGCCCATTTTTGCTTTGCTTGAAATTGTGGATTTCCAGAAACCTCAGGAGACTACAACACTCCGAAACGCCAAGCAGTCTGTTTGTATGTCTTATCCTCTTAGTTGTTTAAATGCAAAGTGGAGTATACATCCTAAAATATAATAAGGTCATCTGCATCCTAAAAAAAAAAAAAAAAAAAGTATACCAAACAAAAGTGTATTTTATCTATGTAACTGAAATCCCAAATCTCTGCTAGAATCATTTGCTATAGAACACAATCATACCCTTAAACTTTTAGCTGTTCTACATGGCAGCTATCAACATGGCAAGAAACTTAATGCACAGATGAGAACATCTCATGTTGCAGAATAAAAGTCCACAGACAACCAAACATTAAATGTACGTATTTTTTGTGGATGCTCATATGTGAATGTCAGTAGGGTGTTAGAATCCTTTCTGTGTAGAGGAAATTACATAAATATAGCTCTACATATTATATTTCTCTCTATGAGAAAAGTAATGTATCTTTCAATAGCCCAGTTTCCCTTTCAATTCACAGAAAAGAAAGTTGCCACCATCAGTTAACTTTGGAAGAAAAAACCAGAAACAAACACAACCAAACCAAAAGGAATTGGTAACTACTTCAATTATATGAAGGATATGGTAACTGAATTTCTTTTATTTTGCTCATGAATTGACCTTGAGGACTCTATTACTTCACGTGAATCATTTCAGACAGATGGTATATACTTTTGCATTGTAAACTGGGCTTTACGCAAGAGGGGAACACAATTTCCTTTGATAAAATTAATGAGATTCACCAGAGGCAGACAGGAACACTTTTATGTTCCTGTTTACAAGTGACTCCAAAGAGGTAACTCGAGTTTCTCAAAACAAACCTTCTAAAAATAATTTTTTGAGGTAAGGAAAAAAAGAGTGCCAGATTGCATGCGAAAAAAAATCCTGAGAAATTAATGACAGAAGTGGTCTGTTCAGCAAGCTGCCTTTCTGAAAGCCTTTCCTTGGGTTGACAAAGGGACCATTAGGCCATCTACCTTGGCTCCCACTGCATAATTCAGCCTGGTGTCTCTGTATAAGCCCCACTTGGTTGCCTTCAACAGCAGGCTTTGTATGGAACCTGGATTTGGGGTTGTCAGGCAAAGAGTGTTTCCTTCAGTGCTTGAACATCCAGGGCTGTTGCAACGGCACTGTTAAGTCAAAATGCAATGTCTGTCTTTCCCAAGTGCTTTGGCTTTTTTCACACCTTTTGTTGGAGAGCACTTTCTGCAATTTCCATCTCATCTTGTGGATCTCCTTCCAGCTGTCTCACATCATACAGCATCTTTTTAAGGGACAGAAAACCACACTGGATATGGGTCAGCACCTTTTGTCTGATAAAAAGCACAACGATGTAATAGGATTTCCACCTACCCATTTCTATTTGCACACCTGTACATACATACCTTTTCTACCAGCAGTAGCTCACTAGAAGCTCATGTTGAATTTCTCCAAGTTCCTATATGAAATTACTTTCTAAGATACCTTCCTTGGCCCCGTATGTTATATTGTTCCATCCTGCAAGTCTGACTTCATTCTCTTTTCGACTGTATTAAAACTTACTTGTTTGAAAGAGCTGAGTTTATTAAATAATCCAGATAACTCTGTGACTGCCTTTTCCTCATTATCACTCTGTTAATATTTACTCTGTCTAAAACTGCTGCTGGTGGTGATTTATTTAGTCTTTCTGAAACTGTTTGAAATTATACTTCTCTAGATTCCTGATGAAAACACTGAAGAGCCTCCCTGCAGCTCACCAACAGAAACATCCTCATTAAATGCTAGTGCTGCTTGGGCAATTGATCTGCTTTTCATTTAGTTCTTCATCTGTTTGTGCTTTATTAATTTTGTCCTCACTAATTTTTTTTTCTCTTACTAAATCAAATACCTAGCAGAAGTCTATTACACTCAAGCCTCTGGCAATTTAATGCATAATCATATAAAATGAGGAAATAAAAGATCTGCTTACCAGGACCTATTTTCTATTAAAAAACCCCCATGAAGACTAGCATTAGTTGTATTCTTCTCTACTCACCATGTGTTAGTTGACAACCACAATTTTTCTGCCTACCATGCAGGCAGCAGCTTCTTCTTGTGCTCCTTTTGTGTCCTTGGTATGGAACCCACACTAAATCAATTCTCCATCTCTTGAAACACCACCACAGTGCCAACACACACAAAGAACAGCTGGCTAGACATCATTTCAAGCCCTCAGACCACTGAGAAGTAATAATTTCACCATCTCTTGCTTACAGATGTTCTTTAGGTGAGCCTCAAGTGTCCTCCTGTAATGTATATGCATCTCCCTGCTTATTTCTAGATACTGCATAGTAACAGCTATTAGGTGATTGAGTTTTTGAGGGGTCTTAATTTTTTTCTTTTTTTTTTCTTCATTGGTAACAGTTATTTGTTTGCTCTGACATTAAGCTTGTATCACTGCTTCGATGATGCTTATGCTTTAAGGAAAACATTAATCCTTTGTTCCTTTTGCCCTAGTGCTACATGTACAATCTCTATTTCCCCCCATCTTCCCCATAAATTTATGCAATGGATTCTGTCCCTTCTTGTCTCCTGTTACGGCAGAGTGCTGTCTGGATACTGTTGTGCTGTCTTTGGCTATCTTCTTTCTTTCAAAGTTAAAAGTAGTCCAGGTCTTCGATTATGTACCTGTGAGTGTGGCGAGGGTCGGGCACTTTTCCAGACCTCACTCGCAGCCAAACGAGGCTGGTACGGATCCCATGCCCTGCCCGGGCACTCCTGCTCCTCTCGCCTTGGCACCGCAGCCCTGAAAACTGCTCCCAGCAGTGAAGCACCTCAGGCAGGGTGATGGGATCGCTCCCTGCGGCTGCCAGAAGTTTCCGCTGTACCTTCAGAGGGGATGAGAAGGGGAAGGGAATAACTCCGTGTCTGCACTAACGTTTTGGAGCAGGGCGGGCGTGGGCAGGGGCAGGGACCGGGACGCCAGCAGCGCGGGGAGCACCGCCAGTTGCGCACCGTCCTTACCAAGCTCCCTGTAATTAAGTGGGGCTTCCTTTCTCTGATTTTTTTTTTTTTTTTAAATTACAGAAGAGCCCTGCAGCCCGCGGCGCTGCCCCGCGCGGGGCCGGTGCGGGAGCGGCGCGCAGCTCCCCTTGGCCGGGCGGGGCCGAGGCGGTGCCGGGGCGGAGCGGGGCGGGGGCGGAGGGGCCGCGGCGGCGGTCGGGCAGCTCGGCGGGATGACAGGCAGCCGCCGGCCCGCAGCCCGAGCAGCCGCCCCCCGCCCGCCGGCGGGGAGCGCGGGCCCGGCCAGCAGCGACATGTTCCCCCGGGAGCAGCCGCGGCGGAGGCTGCGCGCCCCGCGGGCGGCGTGAGCGCCTCCCGGCCAAGCCATGGGCCAGACCTCGGTCTCCACGCTGCCCGAGCCGGCCGGCGGTGAGTACCGGGGCGGCGGGGCGGGGGGCTCCCGCCGGGGCTCCGTGCAGGCGGTGCGGCAGCCGCGGTGCCCGGGCCGGCGGAGCGGTGTCCGCGGTCCCGGGGCCGCCGCCGCTGCCCCGTTCCTTGGCACCGCAGCGGGACGGGATGGGACGGGACGGGAGGAGCGGCCGCTCTCCGCGCTGCCCTGCCCCGCTCGGCGGCCCCGGGGGGCGAGAGGCTCCGCCGTGCCTCCCCCGGGGCTCGGGGCTCCTTCTTTCCCCGTTATTAAATAAATAAGTAGGAAGGCTTCCCCTTCGTAGGGACGGGAAAGGAAAGGAGCTCTGGCACTTGGCCCAGGAGCGCGGCTAGTAACCCGCCCAGCTGGTTGCTTTTAGCTCCAGGACATTTTATGTGTAAGCAGACTGTTGAAAATAAATAAATAGCGTGTGAGTAGAACTGTTTCGGTCCCCCCCACCGCCCCAGTAAAGCAGTCCTGGCTGTTTGCAACTTTTTGGAGATGGTACGAGCTACTTGGGAATGTTGTTTAGAGACATGTTAGGATAACCCGGTGTGTTTTAGTTACTGAAAAACAGCATGGGTCTCTTCCCACAATAATAGGATGTAGAATCTAAATTAACTTCAGCGAAGTTTGAAGTTTCCTGTGAAATTCCTACATGCCTGTTTTTCCTCAATGCCCGTTTCCTTTACAACCATTAAAAAAAAAAAATCCTGTTGGGGATTTTAATGCTAAAGGCTGAACTTCATCCTTAATTAGCTTATTGCTGTTAATGTGAGAATGTTTTGTCAAATAGGAGACCGTGCAACAAACTTTCTCTTTTCCCCTTTTATTTTTCCTTCATAGCTGTTTCAGAGAATAGTTTTAATATTAACACATGATTTTCAGATGAACTCCATTATATTCCTAGTCACACCATCCCAGTCAAAACCTTGGATGATTTTCTCACTTGTCAAACACTGCATGAAAGAGAAATTGGACCATTTCCAATAAATGTCACCATCCTGTTGAAGGTTTCACCCGGCAGCCAGTGTGTTAGGATTGTTTCAAGGTAGGCATCGGGAAACAGATGTAAGGAAACAGATGGAGTGGTTAAAATTTTTTTTAAACTTCCTGTACAAAAAAAAAAGCGACCAAACTCTTAAGTGCAAAAGTCTATTGTGAGAGTATTTTGCCTTGGGGAGGCCCGTATCTTGACGGAGGATAACTGTGGTGACTGTGTTCACTTGGCTGGGTGATAATGGGTGATAATTGGGCTGAATTTCTAGTTTTACCTCAAAGAAAAAAAGCCACCGTTGAATTCTTTCCTAGTTGAAACCAGAATTTTCAATCAGGAGCAGTAAGAGGCATCTGAAGATGTAAGTTATGAGGATGCTGCCAATTAAATTTTAGTTATTTTCATTTCAAGAGCACTGCAGTTGGTAAGACAGTGGTAGTGCCTCTGGCAGGTCTTATAGAAGGGTAATCCTGCTGCACTTTCAGCCCTGTTGAGATTGTTGGGAGGGTACATCCTCAGCAAGAAACCGTAGGGCGAGTGGGTTTCTGGGTGGCATGGATTCTTGGGGGTGCACTAATTTGTTTTCTCTAGTCAGTTTTACTGATGTGGTCTGGACACTTAATACATTGTGAAGTTTGGGAGGCCCTGTCCAGCTGTGATCAGGGCAAGAGAATGATTTCCATTGGTTCCTGTTCCATGGGTTGCCCTTTAGGCGAGCAGGCCTAAAATCTTCGTTGATTTTGGCGTGCCAGCCAGCTACAAGCCATTTAAGTCTTTGACAGCTGCTAGAGATTAGAGTTGAAGGAGATATCTGTCTTGCACACGCAGGGGCTACAAATCTGTTTTAGTGCTACGGAATCAATAGTGCATTCAGATCCCCAGCGAGCCGCACAAAAGCAGCTGTGAGGAGTTGCTTGCCTGTTCGCTCCCTTTTCCCCCAGCTATGCCAGCCTGGAGGGCTCAGACCCTGCCCTACAATCCCTGCTGTGCCCTGCAGGGCTCAGAGTTGGCTCTGTGCAGGGGAGGGCAACACTAGTAAATCACTGTGGGGGCCTCGGGTGGACTGGTGAAGTGAATGTGGTTTGAGGTAGCAAACTAAAGTAAAAGACTTTTCCTGAAAGTCACAGAGTGTTAGAAGAGGTAAAATATATACATAATGCAATACTCAGGATGAACCTAAACCAGTGTCCTGCAGGGTTGGCCTCTTTCTTTAAATTAAAGGTTTTACTCTTGGAAAGAGAAATATATATTGAAGTACTTGTAGAGATCAGGGTTGTAGTGTCGCTTTCCCATTTGGTTAAGGGCAGGACTGAGGCCTAATCATAAAATTCAGAAGTCTGTCTCAACTGGGCAAATGTAGACTTGTACCAGATGGATTAGCATGCCTATAAAGAGAGGAAAAATCAGCTTTCTGTACTCCAATAGAGCTTTCTTTAGCAATACCATCTTGCTAGAGTTTTCCATCAGCTGCATGTGGGTGGGTGTTGAAGGGTTTTGGACAGGGGGATCAGGGTTTTAATCATCTCCCACAACTATGAGTGATAGATGGGCAGCAAAGTAGGTCTTAGGTTGCCTGATCGGTGTCCATAGACAGCTTTTGCTCCTTCTCCTAGGTTACAGCTTTCCAGTCATTTAGGTAATTTTTTTAAAGCTTGTTTGTTATTTGCCATGGTTAGAAAATGTGAACAGACATCAATCGCAACAGGAGCTTGGAAAGACAGTATAGACAGTATAGATGTGTGGATAAGGAGGAGCACATATTGTCCTTGTTCATTTTCCTTCCTCTTTTCTGATTTTCCCACGCCTGGCAGGACTTGATTAACATGCCCTCTCCCAGTTTACTGGCTGGAGTTCAGTGCTTTTGGGGGTTATCAGCCATCGTGTGCAAAAGCTATCACTTCTACTTTCTGATCTACAGCTTATCAAAGGGCAGCAGAGCTGTGCACTTTTTTCAGTTTGTCTTTTTTCCCCTTTTGGATTTGTTCTTTGTTAGTTCAGTATCAGCCATAGCACAGAGAAACAAACAGCAGAGACATGATCAGCATATTGGGAAGGTAACATTTCAAAGCAGAACTAGTTAGGTGGCAGAAGAGTTTTGTTGTTCCTGAGTAGCAATGCCGTGTTGAGAATAAAATTTCCAGTAAAAACAGACCTTATTAGTGTTCCTAGCTATAGGTCAGGCATCTCAGCATGGAGTGTGGAGCACAAGCAGAAGGTCTGTGGAGGGGAACGACAAGTTGCAGAAGGAAGCTCCTGGGAAACTCTTGGCCCCCTGGTCAGGGTGCTCATCGGGGCCAGCTGAAGACTGGGGTCAGATCCCTGTGCCAACCTCCTGTGCCAAGTACGTAATCTCTGCGGAGCTGCCTGCTCTGGGGTGGGGGGAGTTCCTCTCATCGCATACATTTTGCAGAAACAGGGCACAAACTGTCTGGCTTGCGTTTCATCCTTTTACAGGCCCACAGTTTTTTTTCAAGGGCATGAAAATGTACTTCAGCAGCACAGGAAAACCATTTCCCACCCAGCTCCCCCCATGAGATGAAAGCAGTCACTGGTAGGATCCTGTTGTTTGTTGACCTTGGCACTCGGTGAAATGATTCTCATAGGTCAGAAGTGAACATGTTTCTCAGACTGCTCCTTTTCATCTCTCTTGGCTTTATGGGATTTCCTGTTCATGGAAAAGGAAACGGCTGCTTCACCTGTGTCTGTGCAGAGGAATTGTAGTTGTGCTAATTGGGCAGCCTTGCTGTAATCCTGAAATGAAATGGAAAACTAATATTTGTTTCAGCACTTCCAGGTGTTGGTAAACAAACCAACTGGTTATCCATGGAGCAACTCCAGGACATGTCTAGTGAGAGAAGTTATTCCAGTAGTGCTCTGCATTAGTAGCTGCTTGTGAGCCTTACTGAGGGCACTGTTGTGGAGCAAGCCCTCCTGTTCCTGAGGAGTTGGGCATGGAGATGCTCAGCCATAGACTTAAATTCTTATCCTTACTCAGTCCACTTTGACTCTGAACATGCATAGCCCTCAGAGTAATAATTCTTAAGGGGTTTAAAAAGGAAATTGATTTTCTCCTCTGGCTATTTTTCCTTTCAAAAGTGGAAGAACTTTGAAACTCATTGCACTTTACAGGAAGGCATTTCAAAGCACTTGCAGGTGCAGTGAACTACTCCCAACACACCTGTCAGATGGTCATTTCAGGTTTTGCTGCACTTGAAAGAGTGGAAAGCAGAGCTATTGAGCTGAAATGGTAAGTTCCATTTGCTGTGAAGCCCCAAACGACTTGTCCAAAGCCACAAGGGACATTCTGGGCAGAAAGCCTCATCTTCTGTATTTTTTTCCTGAGATTTAAGTTGGTTTGGGACTTTGAGGCTGAACCGTCATAAGACTATGTTGGGAATCCGGTTAATTTCCTCAAACCCCCCCTTTTTTAAATGTTTTTTTAAGTTATGGAAAAATTATAAGTACAATGTAAAGGTGTACTATTTTCATTTGCTGCTAAATTTCTATCCAAAACTTCTCAGCTTTTCGGGGAACTCTTTCTTCACTCTATCACTGTTGTCAGATGGGACTACAGTTGTGATAGCTACAGAATTCGGGTTAATTAAGTATGTAATCTTCCTCAGACTTCAAGCTGATTGAGTAGGTGTTTTGGATACCTAGTCAAAAGTGTAAAAAACCCATGTTTTCAGATAGAATGGGTAGCCATGGAATTGCCTGCTACTAATGGGAACTGCAAGATCTCTTTTAAAAAGTTGGTGTTTCTTGAGCTGAAATATGAAAAGCAGTGGCAACTGCTGGAAGTGTAGGTCTGATCATGCTCCCAACACCGTGATTCTGATTTCTGCTGTTGGTGAGGGTCTGAATATATGCGTGTGGAATGAATCACTATTTATAGAAAAAAACCGTGCGTACTTTTGAGTCTAGCACGTTTATGGAATATAAAGTGTGCATGCTGCCGCAGACTCTGTGATCCGCCCGAGCAGAGCGGTGCCCCACAGCCACAGCTCCTCAGCTGCAGAGGAGGCTGCAACCTGAGCTGCACCCCGGGACACGGCCGAAAACATGGGTCTCCCAAGGACACAGGGCACCAAGGCGCACCACAGGGACTGTATGTGTGTGAGAACAAAGGTGTAGCGCTCAACAGGTCCCAGGTCTCACCTCTCCTCCCTCTGCGGCCGCCTCGCAGGTGACCGGGATTTCTCCTCGTTTGGCTGCCAGGGTATGTGCCCTTTCATGTCAGGCATGCTGGCTGAGATATCTTCATGTGCTGATGTTTGGTAGCCACTAATCACCTGTTCGCGGCGTTAATCATCAGCTTCCTCATCTGCCACAGGGAGAAGGAGAGCTCCCGGGCAGGGGCCAGAGCCTGTGTTTGTGTGGGGGTTGGCTTCTCGGATGACCAGCCCGATACTTCCCTCAGATGAAAAGCTCATGGAAGATCTTGTTTCCTGCTGAGCCCCCTGTGCTAAGCCCCACTGACAACTGATCCTGCGCTGCTGGATCGCAGCCACCCCTTGGATCAGTTGTCCTTCCTTCCTAGATATTCTTCCTTGGCTTTCTTACTGCTCCTCAGTAATATGGCCTTGTCCTTAGGTGGTGTTTTCTGTTACAGCTTTCAAAATGCTTTCCAGTCCTTTTTACACTATTCCTTGATTTAAATGGGAAAACTTATCGCAAGGAAGCAGGACAGCACCTAAGACAGCCAGGAGGAAACCAAAGAGCTGTCAAATCCTCATCGGTGTTTGCACCATTTCACAGTCCAGCCTAATGAAAACAGAAAAGACTTTACATTTATATCTTTCTTTATATGTTTTTCCTTAAAATTGTCCTTTATTTATTTTGGACACTGATACTTTTTGAGATTTAAAAAATGTAATGTTGTAGAAAAATACTTTTGAATCAATGCTGGTATAAATTTTTCATTGAATTGTTTTAAAACAACAAAATGCTGAGTGCTGTTAATGCCTTGGGTCAATCACTGATGGATTTTTTAAAATACTTCAGCAAACAGCCTTCTCCCAGAACTTATTTCTGCCCGTTGTATTAAAACTGTAACAGTGGCTAGAAAAATATTTCTGATATATAGAAATACCCCAAACAGCTGCCATTCAGTCCCATATGGAGAAGTAATTTCTGAACTGTCCACGCATTGTCTTCGCTAGCTGGCACAAGGCAGATTCCTGATCCTGTTCTTCTGATATGAAAGGATTTACTTTCAAGTAGGGCCAGTGCTAGGCACAGGAGAAAAGAAAGGAGGTAGTTTGCTGGTGATGATAAAATTACTCTAATTACAGGCAGCAGTAGCTCTGGTCTGTTTTGCCCCCTGCAGATCCCAGAGAGTGAGGCTTGCTGGTGGTGCCTCTGCTTGAGCCAGAAGAAGCTGTGACTACAAACCATCAGCAGGGAAAGTAGGCAGATGATGAGGCATGGTTTTTGTTAGCTTTCTTTGTGCCCTCAAACAGAATCAAAGAGTGACACAGTAATTTGTATCCTCCCCGTACATGAGCTCTACAACCCCTGCACTGTCAAGTGTATTTTTGGGCAAATGTAAAATTACGGTGGGGTCTGGAGTGTGCCATTTCCTGTAGTGTCTTATGAAATGATTCAGTAGGAACTAGGTAGGAAGATCACCATGAACATCCAGGTGATGCAGGGTATGAAGATGGACAATTTTTTCTTCTAACTGTGTTTGACCAGACTCACATGGGTAACAGTGCTGGGTGTCCTCTATTCTGAGTTTGGGGTTTTTTTCCTGGCTTTAATATTACAGTCTGTGAATCAATTTAACCTTGCTTTGTAGTCCACATGGTGGTTTGGACTAGCAAAGACCATGAAATTACCTCTGTTAATTATATGGCAGCTCATTATTAAAAAATTTGATTTAAGACTTGAGTTTCTTGCAAGGCTTGATACAAGGTCACTGCGTAGGAATATGAATTTCTTCTGTCCCTGACTTGATTTTTGGATGCTTGGCAATAAAGTCTCTGTCCAAAGGGAAAGTCTTATTTAGCTTTTTGTTCTCTTGCTGCTTTTTAAAACTGTGATAAGCAGTTTGAGTGGGAAAATGCTAGAGAAAAATGAGGATCTGTGGTTGCTCCATCATTGTATGGAAGTCTAGGGTATGCTGTCAGGTTGCATACAAGTAGAATGAGAATATACTATAATAATATTAAAATATAACACTTCTATGAAACTTTGATAATACTTAGTTGACAGATTAGAGTGTTAATACCAAATCTGTGTCAATGACAGCTTTGTGAAAATGAAGTTTTATGTCAAAAGATAAGGGCTGTGTTGCCTTTTTCTTCCCTGATTCCAGTATTGTTTCATGTGAATTGGAATGATATTTTGCCGAGCAGAGTTAGGCTGTGATGTACAGCTGTCCTAACATCTGAAACCGTATGAGCAAAACCAGTCCTGCTCCCAAAGATCAGTCTGCCTTCCTCACCCCTGAGAATGTGCTTTTTTAAATTAGTGTTTCAAGATGTCTTCACTCTTACCGTCTACCCGAATCGTCAGCAAATCATCATCATCAGGTGATGATCAGCACCATCGTCGTTTCAGTGTTACTTAATCCTTTTTGTATTTTCTGAATCAGAATGTTTTAATTTGTTGCCCAGTAAAAGTCCAATAATGGTCTAGAGGTTTTAGATACTGGTTGAGCTCTAAAGCCTGGGCTACTGCATGATCTGTGCAAACAGATTGTGCAGTTTGTGATATAGAGATAATTCACAAAAAATACAGACAATATCTAATATATATTGATTTTAGCTAACTCAGCAATTTGCACTGTTAGAATAACTGTGATATACCATGAAACCTGATGTTTTCACTGCTATAATAATTTACACTTTCAGCTTAAAACTTTGCTGACAAGACTTAGAGACACATAGGGACTCTTTTTCAAGCTTGAGAACTTTATTGCTGGAAGCTTCAGTTCAGAAAGTAAACATTTGACTGGGGATTTGTCACCCCTGGTTTTGTTTCTGGGGTTTGCGACATTGTTGATGCACACTAAAATTATTTTTGTTTCACTTGACCCTTTCTGCTGAGGAGAAAGACAGGGCTGGCTCTTCATGCCTTCTGCCTGCATGGCTGTAGAGCAAGTGCAGGCAATGGAAGGAAAGTGATTTGGATCCCAACTTCTGTTTGGTAGTCAGACGAACTAAGTAAAATAGCACTTGCCGTGGGTGAAATTTGGTCTGAATGCCCGGCAAACCTCATGGGAGGGCAGCCGGTCACTGAAGAGGATGGTGTTTTGAAGAAACAAATGACAGCAGTGGGAGCCTGGAAGCCAGAATGTGAAACGTTCCCTGCCCATGGCAGAGGGTTTTGAATTAGGTAATCTCTAAGGTCCCTTTCAACCCAAAACATTCTGTGATTCTCAGAACCAGGCTTTGCATTCAGCTCTGCCTGCTGCAGTTGGGTGCAGTGGCAATCCTTCCTTTCAAAGCAGGAGCTGGGAAGGCAGTGCCAAGTGCCAGCATCCATGCCGGCATCCTCAGCAGTCTGCAGCCTCTGCTGGTTAACAATATGAGTGTGTACGTGTTGTTGCATGGATGTCTGGAGTAATAGTTCATGGAAGAGCCCCAGCTGCAGATCCTGTAGGGAGCGAGATGCTCAGTGTACATCCTCCCAGCCAGGGTTTGCCCATGAGGCCCTGCAGAGCCTCAGTGTGGCTCGTACATCTCTCACCTCTGCTGTCCAAGGGATGCAGAGAGATTTCTAGTCCTTGGGCACCAAACAAGTGAAGTGCACTCAACAGCAGCAGCAGATTTCTCCATTAAAAATTTGGTGTGATGTGAGTAGTAAGGGAGGGTCCAGTTTGTGACTCTTCTCCCAGTTGCTCTCTTTACTTATAACCCCCAGAGATCAACTTACCTGAAGCATTTATGTCACAATAAGCAATAGAAAGTCACCGAGGCTGAAGGGTAATCTCTGTGGGCTTTCCCCCCCCCCCCCCCCTCCCTTTTTTCCTCCAAAATCCTGGATGAGTCAACAAAGAAATGACAGTTTCATTGCATGCTTATGAAAGAGATTTAGTGGGATACAGTCAAGTAATTTGAGTCACGTTACGACTTAAAGTTGCTCTAAGCTGGTGGGAAATGATTTTTAGATACTAGCTATCTTTATGAGGAGAAAAAAATCCCAAACAGTTAATTGCCAAGAAATTAGATGTGTTTAAATTATGCATTTATAATGTGCTATCATTTATTTAATTGTTAAAAATTCAGAACTGGCTGTGCATTTCCTTCCCTGTAAATTCATTCAGTGTGTTTGAAGATTACTGGTTTGTTTCTTGGAGTTTTATAGATTTCCTGCATTTCTGAGGGGAAGGAAGTGTTGGTTTTGGCACAGATGCTAAGAATATTCTTGTTCTGAAAATGTGAAGCTGTGTTCTAGAGCACTGCAGATCTGGCCTCTTTTATGTTGATGTAGAGTAGAGTGTAGTGGTTTTCCTGCCTTACACGTTATACCACCGTGCATGATTCTCCTACTCTCGTGAATTGTTCAAGTGATTGATTAAAAAAAGGGAGAATGTTGGTATTAATAATTAGTACTAAAAATCCATACATGGTTTAAAACAATTCCAGTGATTGCAGAGTAGTTCCTGTGCTTGAATTCCTGAAGGAAAGTTTTGAAACGCTAGTCTCACTCGTGAGAGGACACCAGATTTGATTTCTTGGAAAAACAATTCTGTTGTTACTCGAATATTGCTGCTTTTGAAAAATAGAAAGAGGGTATGGAAGAAATACGTGAGACGTAACAGAGACAGTGTCTGTGCAAGGGAGTGAACAGTAGACAACTAAGACTGAGGATAAAACCAGCTCCTCGAGAGCTGGACAAAGACCAAGCAGAAATAGTATAGACTTTAGTTGGAAGAGAAAGTAATGAGAGAGTAGCAAAACATGAGCCAGCAAGAAAAAGAGAGCAGTATTAACTACAAAGCGTTGCAGAAATTACCTGACTGTCACTTGGCTTTTCAAGCTTTTTGTTGGACAATACTGTCAGGTAACTGTGTCATGTTACAGAGAGAACATGATTCTGAAAAGAGAAAGAAAGTTTGTGTTGGAAAAGCCTAGGGGAATTCTCAGAAACCTGAAACTGAAAAAACAAGAATCTTGGACACTTACAGCAACACCTCTCTCTTAACTGCCTCCAGCACTTCTCCTCCTGCTGATTTAATTTTCCCATAGCTACCGGAGGCAAGGGGGGAGAAGAGGAGGAGAGCATATTTTAGACAGATCCAGCAAGATGAACAGTGTTTCTGAAACATTTAACACACCTGGAAACTCTGTAGCTTAGTTTGAAGTGCATAATAAAAAATGTGTTGAAGGGGAAAAAAAAGTATTTAATGTCAGTACTGGATCTCTAGGATTATGTATTTTTGAAGGAGAAAATGAGGAAAAAAGAATGTACCTTTCTAGCTGACATCCATGAATGATTAAAAAACTTCGAGAATACAGTTAGGCTGCCAGAAAGTATGCAAAAGCTAAGCATTATTTTCAATACATTTTAAACCATTAACAAAAGCTTGGGACTTTGCAGGTTTCTCTAGTTAGGAGGAGAAGCTGGACACAACATTCGATGTCTATTGCTGCGCACTGTATCTGTTGCATAGACCGATTATTTGTTCGGGAATGGCTGCACTGGCAGTAGCTCAGCCCTAATGAGGGACAGGCCTTTCCCAGCTGCTTCAGTGCAAAATCAGCAAGATCTGATTGCATGTCAGAATAAAGGCCACAGGTAATCACTTTGGCATGATCTGGAAGGGTTCATGTCTCCCAACTTTGAATTCTTCCATGAGCATTAATCAGTCCTGAAGATGGGTCGTGTTTGATAATTAAATATTGTTATTCCCTACCTTGCTGCAGATGGAGCATGTCAGACCTGAAAGCCATAGACCATGGACCAAGGGAGCAGAAATGATTGAAGTCATGCCATGGATCTTTGTGCTTTTACCTTTCCACCGCCTGTCCTTAGGGATCCGTTTGTAGAGAAAACATCTCTCTCTCTCTTTCTGTACCTCATCCTACATTGTATTTAGGGTTTCCTCAACCACAGAAGAGAAACATTGCAGGAAACATCACCAGAAGGTGAGATGAACCAAAAAAACCCAATTGAAATCCTTTGTTAGGTGAGTTCAATGTGGTGAAGGAATCATCTTAAGACAGGTAGCAAGTCATCCCACTGCTGTGGTTAATTCTTTCTTTAGCTTTTGCAGAGGAGCAGGCTCCTCATCCCCTGCCTGCCTGTGGTTTAGCAGATAACATCATTACACCCTGGCAATCCCTGGATGGGAATGCTACTGGTTTAGCATATTTGGCAACCTGGTTTTTTTTTTTTTCCTGAGGGCCTGCATATAGCAGCAGAGCAGAACTGAGACCTGTGTCCTTTTGTCATTAGGGAGGTGTCTGGTGGCACAGACGAGTTTTTCTTAACCCCCTAAGAATTGATGCATCCTCTGTGTATATGGGCCCAGAGGTTTTCTTCCTTCAGTTTAGATTTTTTTTTTTCTTTATGCAGTAAATTCCACGTAAGACTGAGTGGTGATAAAAGGAAGAACAGATGCAGCACTGCTAATTAAATTAGCCATTTCCTAAAAGCAAATGGCAGGCACTTCAGTCTCATTAAAAAAATACCAGCATGGAGCCCATTCTTTCTGGTTTGAGTGATTACTTACATGTCCAGATGTCAATGCAGGGAAAACTTGCAAATGTGGAGAGGTTTATTTTGTCTTACTTTGTGTATTCCTTTGTAATTCTAATTCAGTCTTTGCACATACCATTTCTGGTGCTCTTTTTTTTTTTTTTTTTTAATTACTTTTTACCATACAGAGTGATAGCAAAAGTTTTGAGACCAAAAATGTCCTTCTTGCGGGGTGGAAAAAAAAGGACAGTGTTTGAGGTGAGCGGTAAGGGAGGGAAACTGGGATAATGCTGAGGTGATGCAAGAGATAATGCTTCAAGGAGACGGGTAGCAAAGTGAAAAGTCTTTTATGAGGACTCCCAGTAGCTCTCTTTAGCCTGGCAGCTTACTGTGGAGTTTGGTGAGAAAGGCAACCATTAGTTTATCTCAATGCATTTATTTTTGGTATCATATTGATGGCTCTTTTTCTGACACATTTGAAGGAGCACTCTTTTCTGACCCAGGAATTATGGCTGACATCCCACTGAGTGATACACATATGTGTGGTGTCACGTATACCTGCCAAAGTTTTTAGCATCAGACTAGTGTTTATGGTATATTTTGCTGTAAATTATCCCTAGCACGATTTTCAAGATCTCTGTGACAATTTTTCAAAACATTTGTTGTGTCTGTTAAAATAGAGAAGGTCTGGTAATAGCAATTGTTTGGACTTGGAGGAAAGGCACATGAGAGAAGGCGGGAGATAGAGCAACGCTCTCCAGAGCGCCCCAGTAGTAGAATAAGGCAGGTTTAGGATATGTGGTAGGTTAAGAGTCCTTTCAATAGCAGGGATTTGCTCTGGGCCTCCCCAGCTCTGAGTGGGTGCCATAAGATGTAAATTGGATCCTTCAGTTTTGTAGATACAGCCCTGCATTTCCTCCAGTGTTTTTGTGTTTGCCTGAAAAGAGAGTCACTTGCATTCAGTGCATGTCAGTGAAATTAGTGATGAGAGCTTCTCCTTGCGCAAAAACCTACATAATGTTTTTAGTTATAGCTCTTCCAGCATTTTCACCAATTACCTGTTCCTACCAACAGAGTTTTGTACTTATAAAAACAACATCCAGATATAGCCCTGAAAAGTACTGTGACTTCATATAAAACTGAGATTACATTCTTTCCAGCAACTTGACCAAAGCACACCAAAGACAGTATTCTAGCACTCTGCATTTAGCTCTGGTTTTAAGCTCTGGCTTGTTTCAGTTGTGAAATAGGTGGATTTATTAAAATATGATGTGGAGTCAAAGGTCCTTTCTGAAAGCCAGTGTGTAGGGCCATGGATTCCAGAGTATTTAGTAATGAGGCAATTTCCTCTGCACAAATGACAAGAGCCACTTCATATTTTTTATTTGTGTTTTTCTGTGCTCAGTTGCCTCCCTGGGGAGCAGGTGCTGAGCCTTGAGTGCTGCCACTGCTGGGAAGGGAACTGTGCACCCCCATGAGCTCCACAGCCCTGCCAGGGAGCTTTCCTAGCCACTGGCATCTGTCCTTATGCTGGCCCTTGCTGCAGCACTGGGCTACATAAAAGTGTGCAGTATTAGTGGTAAACCATGAGCAAATTAAGCAAATATAGTCTTTTGTCTTTCTCTGAGTATGAAGAAAATGTGTGGGCTATAGTAATCCTTTCCTTTTGCTTGTTATTCTTTTTTTTTTCTCCTCAAAGCTAAATTTCCCACAAAATTCAATTATACTCTAAAACTCTGTGTTGGGATGAAAGATAATTAAAAGTCCACTCAAACCTTTGATTCCCAACTGATTTAAAAGACAGAAATTTAAAGTTAGCATAGAGGCTGACTGAAGTGGGAAGGTGGTGTTGGTGATGGAGCTGTTTGGATTGGAAGCTTTGAGGTCACATCTGAAGGTTCTTCATCCTTTTCAGAGCTGGTGTTACCTGAAATAGGATCATGTTTTCCCTGGGACCTTGACACAATCCATGGACCTATTTCTTTAGTTGGCTGCTCCTGCATTGCTGAGCTGATCTGGTGAGGGCTGATTTACGGGGGATCAACAGCTGGAGGCTTGGCCAGGCTGCTCCTCCTCACACTGATGCCTGTCCAAAAAACTAAAGGCAGCCTTTAAAATGCCAAAGCTGCATACAGCTCTCTTGGCCATGTACGTGTTCACAAACATGAAACTAAAGCATTTTGGTTTAAGTGAAAATTCCTACCGAACTGGTTCTCAGTGACCACTATTCATAAATGCATGAAGTGTCATAACGTTCGTCAAAAAACCTCTGAGTTAGAAACACCTTATATTCCTGTGCTTTTCAGTTTGGTATGTTATTCATGATGCTATACGGAAATTTAAAAAAACCCCAAACAGTTAACACTTGATTGAGATTAATTTCATTCCTTCTAGAGCAAGAAAATATTCAGTGAAGGTTAGTGGTGCTTTTCTATCATTTTTTTTAAACCTGAGTCAGGCTGTGCTATTGTGCTTACCTGTATTCCTTGCATTGTTCGTTTGTATTGAAGTACAGAAAATGTCCTACTAAATACAGAAGTCTTCTGTTTTGCTTGTCATGGCTTATATATATTTCATCACGATTCCAGGTTTTCCCCTGATCTACCATAGCTCATGTAAGCACAACAAGAAAGACAATTGTGAAAGACAATGCTTGCCCACAGCAAGGACCTGCGTGGTGTAATGCACCAGTCCCTTTTTTGGGTCTCTCCTGGGGTGAAAATTACCACTCTGTCCCAAAGTTCAGCATCCAGCTATGGTGAAAAGTGAGTGCAGGGTCTAAAAATGTTGACTATGTGTGCCAAGTACTTGAACGTTAGCAAGAGTGGGAGGGAGATTTAAGGGAAATTGTAAACCTTTTTCAAGGCAAGAAAAATGACTGAACTCTTTATAACTTCTTTTCATTTCCAAAATGTCACAACCTCTTACTAAGCTCAGCACAGTTGCCATCATTTATTTGTAAGCTGCTTGAAGGTGCTCTTTTAAAGAATAATTATTACCCTTTCCATTTCAAAACCTGTGCTTATACAAAGCATTTTTTGCTGGGGGTGGAGTTGCAAGGCAGTTTTGTTCAGTATGGCATAGAATTTTTCAGGAGGTACTTTCTGAGGGAGGTGAATTGCCAGGGATTGCAGGAAGGCCCTCTGCTCCTTAGTTGAGATTGGAGCTCAGCAGGTTTCAAACCATGCAGTCAGAGGGGTGTGGCTGTGAGGACATTGTGCCTTACAGAGGGGCTCAGGGACTTGGTTTGACTCCTGCTTGCCATTCCAGGGCTCCAGTGTTCTCTGTGTGCCCAGTGGCATGGGGAAAAGATCATCCATCATCTGTGAGATCTCTGCTTTCCTTTCCCTCCCTGGATCCCTGCAGCGATGGTGTTTTGGGGCTGCTGGGTGGGAAGAGCAGGGACCCAAGCAAGCCCTGACTGCCAGGATGGACTGCTCACCTCTGGGCAAACCCTCGGAGAGTGACCCTGTGGAAGTACCAGCAGTGGAAACAGTGTTTGCTTGTTCCTCTGTCCATGTGTTGATTCATTATTAGCTAAGAAGATAAATAGCCCTTTCTCTCCCCTTGCTGGATCCATCAACTGCTGGGTGAGTTGCAGAAAGCCCAGGATGAGAAACAGTAGGGTCAGGCAGAAACTGCAAGCAGGAATTTCTGAAGTATTCCTGTGGGTTTTCCTAAGAGATGGCTTGCTTTCCCAGGGACCGCTGGAAACAGGCAAGCACCCCGTCACATAATGTTCCCTCTCTAGGAAAACATTTGGTAGTAGTTTAAAAAAGAAAGTTTTATAGAGCTTAAATAATGCCAGAGATGAATTTGGTGAAGACTGATGCTGTACATACTTCACTTGCGAGGATTTTGTATTTTCAGTGCTGCTTGGAGTTGCTAGCAATAGGTCCAGGGCTTGCCTGTCATATTTGGGTTTTTTTTGCACCACCTCTTTTATTTTAGTCAAGTTCATATTATGGCACTCTTAAGCACATGGCTAAATACTAAAGCTTTTGTGTTCAGTTCATCTGAATCAACAAGGTCATGGCACTTGTAGTGATAAAATTAAGGAAACCCAATAATTGCAAGAATGGCTTCAGTTTCATTTGTTTTTTTAAGTAATTCATGTCAGTGTTTTGTATTCTGGCTTGTAATTATTCAAGGGTCATGTAGCCTGGTTTACCTCTAAATAAATAAGGAATAATATTTTTTTAATGAAAATTAGATTTTTAAAGGTTTAAATACAGTCTTAAAGAAAATACAAAATACAGGGAAGTGTGTCATTCCATACAGTGGGAGTGACCTTTGTCAGCATTAATCTGTCTAAAATAGGCTAAATTATTCTTGTTGTCTGTATTGGGTTTTGTACAAAGTAAATAAATCAATATATTATCTGATTCACAATCAGCCTGAATGCATCTTAAAAGTAACTGGAAGGCTTAAAATGTCTCATTGGGCTATGATGACTGCTAACTCCTAACTCCACTTAGAAAAAGGAATGGTTTTCCTGGACAGCCAGGTAGTGATGCGTTCTGCAATAACTGGGTGGGCTCAGGTCCCCCTGACAGGCAGAGGCATTTCCTCTGATGCCCTTTGAAACCCTAATAGGTGTGCTGAAGCTAAGTACTGAATGAATATTGGTAGGCCATGTGGTAGTCTAGTGCTGGAATGCACTGGAGCTGGGGTCTAGTATCTTCTCTGTTGGTTATTGTTTTCCAGTTCAAGGGATGCTCATCCAGCTCCCCCTAAAGCAGTTCCGTTTAAACTCGCACATAAAAGTTCAAGTTGGCACTTTGTTTTAGCCTACAGACAGCAAAGGTATGCTTTATGATTGCTTAAAATGTCAATGTCTGAACGAGAGAGGAAGTTAGAAAGGGACATGCTGCAAACAAAGTCATAGGGACTTGTGGATAGCTAAAAAAGATTTGAAAATGCAACAGCTGAGCGGGTGTCAATGAAAATGAGAAATCTGTTGTTCAAGCTATTGTCTTTCATTTTGTACTTGGAGCTGAAGCAAGAATGGTCTTTCTGGTGTCTGCCTGTACCGCTCTTCCAACAAAGAGGCTCTGATCTGTGGCCAGCTCTCCTTAAGCATCATGATAATGCAGTCATTCATTATTAACAGAGAGCAGAGGAGAAGTGGAGGCCTCAAATGCATCATGAGCAAGCAAGTGGGGAAATGAAGGTATCAATTATGTATCTGCCATGTTGATGGTGCTCTTACACAGTAGTTGTTTTCCCCTAAGGGAAGAATCTGCTGAGAGAGCAAAGCGGATTCTCAGTACCTTCTTTGACAACATAGTGACGTCTCCCCATCTGAAGCTTCAACAAGTCCCTTTCTTTAGCCCTTTTCCCTCCCAGGAGTACTTGATGCTCTGGTTAGTCCTGGCCTGGTGCCTGGACCTAAAAGGAGAGTGCTGCTGGCTCTCCCTCAGGGTGGTGGGATAGTGGTTTCCAACCCTAGCTCCACAAGCGACAAGCACCTGCCCCCAGGCACACCGTGACCAGGGCAGGCTCCAGCCCAGCATCCCAGTGCCATGAGCTGAAGGGCAGCAGCTTTCTCATTTGTAGTTTGTTCCAACTAAAGTTTTTTGATTACCAGTGCCTCACTTCCGTGAATACTGGAAAAACCGTAGTAAAAAAATATGGATACATACCTCAGTATGGATACAGCCTCAAACCTTCATGAAGATGACACTACAGTTCACTGGGTTTTACTATAGTGATTTACAGCACCATCGCCTTGCTTGATGGAATTACTGTTTCTTGATTGTGTAGTAAAGGGGCCGTAGTGCTTTTTAAAGTAAAACTGAATCCCATCATGGTTTGCACAGACCTGTCCTTTCACATGAACATTCCCCTGAGTGTCTGAGTTTGGCTAAAGAAGGACAGCTGGGCTGACAAATATGTCAGCTTGTGCCTGATTTTCCCCACCTTGGCCCTAGTAAAGAACAAGATACAGGGAGTAAAACAGCTGTTTGCTGTGTGGTTGGGGATGAAGAGGGTGGTGAAACATGATGCAGAAAAAAAGTCAGCTGCAACTTGGCAACTCCCATTTCCTCATAGCAGAGAAGATGACTTAGACTGTATTCAGGATTATGATATTATGCATACAGAATGATATGAATGGTTTTTGCAGGCTGTGGTTTTAGAGTTGGCAAATTGGTGTTTTGATTAAGCAGAACTGTGTTTTATCATTAGTAGGTTGTTCTGAGCATTTTGTAGTTTTACTATTGTTTATTCAAGCTGGTATCTAGCAACAAAGACAAACATTTTAAAGGCAGCTAAAAACTGAACTTAAAAATAAACACAGCTTTCTCTACAAAGACAGCAGAGCTAAAAGCCTGTACAAACATTTGCAATGACAGCAACAATCAGAAATTTGCTGGTTGGGTTTAAAAGTGTCCTTGACCTCCCTGGCAGGGTTCTGAGACCAGTAAGGTCATAAAAAGAGACTATTTGCTTTGAGGTTGACGTACACACATTTGGACAAGTGCAATATGCTGTTTCCTGTACTAGAAAAAAAGGTGTTGAAGTGGTGCCAGTATAGAAGAAAGTGTTGCTCTCCAAAGGCAGCACAATGAGCTCTGGGCTGTCCTGTCCCAGGGATTTAATTACATGACTGATCAAATTGCTCCTAAGGTTATAGGTATGTAAATGTTCTGTTACATGTAGATCAGGAGCTCCTTGTCATAGTACTTAAGAGCAGGGAAACATTGGGACGGGAGTCCACAAAACCAAACCTGCTTTTTCAGATGTATAAGCATGTTAATTGTGAAAGACTTGGTTAAAGATAGTAATAATAAAGGGGGAAACACATCTAATATTCATGCAGAATTGTGTTTAGCAAGGGCACTGGATGGTCTGAAATGAGTTGGAATGTGTTCCCCGTGTTTTTCATTGCGAAGAAGAAAACAGCTGATGATGTCAGCACTTCAGTCAGTCATTGCTTCAGCGCTGGATGTGTTGAAGGTGTCAGAGCATCTCTGGCACCTGCTGGCAGTGAGCTCAGGTGATCACTTCCTGGCAGAAGTCTTCCCTCCCTTCACAGACTTCTCGCCCCTTCACTCCTGTTCTGTTCCTGCCCCAGCTCAGTAGTACTCTCTCCAGCTCAGTCATAGGAAGTTTTAGCTTTTTGCCTGGGTTTTAGAAGCAGTTTTTGTTTTGTCTTAGTGCAGAGATAACGTGCAGCCTTACAAATGGGCACCAGCATGGTTGGTGGTTCAGCTAATGTTTCTTTTTTGGAGGTGTGAAAACACAGGCTGAGATGGCCGGAAGGCACTTGTGCAGGCAGCTTCTCTGTAAAGCTGTGCCTGCATGCTGCCTTCGCTGGCAGTGGTGATGGCTTCTGGGGACATAGCCTGAGATCTGCAGGGAAATGCCTCTGTCTTTCCAGGTATATCAGAGGCATGGCTGAAGGGCATCAGAGAGGAATCAGCAGCTGAGTCTTTTAGGCAGTGATGCAGAGGAGGTGAATTGCTAGGAGAGCGAATCCCTCCTTTGGGATGATGTGCACCTCCGGAGGAGCCAGCCAGCTGAGACCTGAGACAGCCTCAAGCGTGCTTAGGGATGGAGAGGAGAGGAGCTAGAAACAGCCCTGGGTAACTTTGGCCACGCTTTGACTGTTTTGCTAGGTTTTTGACTCAGAGTGGACAGTGAGTAGCTAGGGCCATCTGAGGGTGTGCTGGTTCACTCTCTGAAGGCACACAGGCTCCTAAGAAGGTCACAGATAACCATCTAGACCTGCCTGGGAGCAAGCAGGCTGATGGTACAGGGGATGCTCAGCAGAGATTGCAGCAGATAACAAGCATTGCCTTTGCCTTGCATGCTTCAGGTTTCTTTTTCCCAGATTCCTTTCCTGTCAGTGAGCTGGCATTGGGGATCCTCCCCCACTTCCCCCTGCCTCAGCAGGTGCTGCTGCTGCTAAGATCAGCCATCCAGGGGCTCCTGGCCTGTTTGGGGCAGATGGAGAGTAACTTGCTCCTAGCTGGGGAAGTGGAAGGCAGGGCCAAAGGCGTCCCTGTGACACTCCTCACCCAGTTTTATTTCAGTGTCAGTACCGCACACCTGTTAGCTACTGCAGAGATGGTTTCTTCAAATTCCTGTTTATCACCAGGCAAGAGAAGTGCCACGTGCATGCTTCAGTTTATTTTCACACTTCTAGCCAATATCTGCTGGGAAGATTTACTATTTGCCTGCAGCTAAAAATATTTGTTGTAAACTTATTACAGTTATTTTTCTCCCGTGTATTAAGGCTATGCCAAGAAAAGTCAGTAAGGAAATATTTCCAGTTTTGCAGTTCTGGTTTTCAGATATGATGTTTTAAAAATATAAATACAGAATTCAATAAGATGACTACATGCAGCTTACTTTTAAGGGAAATTACAAAATTTTTAAAACATATTTTAAAATTTGAACTATAAATAGAAATATATACTGTCATAGGAGTATACTCTGAGGAGATTTGTCCCATAATATTCGGACATGAGAAGCATTAATTTTCAATTAACAGCTTAGTTATTCAAAGTAATTTGATTGCTGTTTTATGTACTCTGCTATTACACTGCTGTTGTTTTTTCTGTCCTCCCACATCTCTGTTATTGTGCCTGATTTTTTTTTCCCCATTTTTGTGGAGGTGTTGCTTTGACCTTTGATTAGATGTTTCATATATCTGAAAAATGTAACTGTCTGGAAACTTTCCATTTGCTGCTTTTTGCTCACGTATTGGATTTGAGGAAAAAGAAATAAGCAGCCCGCATTAAACCTATGATCCCTTTCCTTCTGGTTGGAGCCAGCTGTGTCTAGGGTCAGAGAGGAGAAGATTTTTGGCCAGATTGCCTTCAAACCTGTATAACAGGATGGCTGAGTATTTGCTTACTCCTTCTCTAGGAAGCTAGAAGTATAGAAGTTAAACATTTTATTGAAGAGGAGGAAGAAGTTATGTAGCTTTTCTATTAAGGGCTGCATGTTGTCAAAACGTAAATAATTAATTTACAAACAGATGTTTGTGGTCATATTGCAAGCACAGGTCAGATCTTATTTTTTTTCAGACCTTAAGAGAATCACTGATGTGTTTTGACATAGGAAACAGCTGAGAAGAGAGGTGGTGTGATTGTAGAGGTCTAACTGCAGTGCTCAAAGCACTGTAGAACACACCCAGCTCAGATGCCAGTGTAAATGGAGCAAACCAGCTCTGCACAGGTTCCTGCATGGGAAGTGGAATTTAGTGAGGCTGGGTAGCCCTGAGTGGCTGTGTTTCCTGTGATATTTCCGGTGTCTCTCCAGAGTGCTCTACAATTATAACTTTGCTTTTTTTTTTTTTTTTCCCCTGTAGAATTAACCCAGTGGGAGTGAAAACTATATTGTGAAGTAACTCTGAAGCTGGATGTTACAAGTGTGTTGTGTGCATTTGGGATGCACTAGCAAGAGACAATTTGTGGTAACTGATGTGATATCTGTAACCTGACAAACCAACCAACAGCACTTAAGTTGAGGTGCTTATTGTGACCAGGAGAAAAAAAAATAAATAAAAAAGCAACACTTTTTTGTGCTTTACCCCAGTGATGCAACAAGCACATCTCAAGCCCTGAAGTTAACCCTGGTTTATGTCCTATTTCTTGTGTAATTAGTAGGAAGCTGAGGTCAGGTCCCCTCCTTGCTTGCTGGGGATCAGTGTCTTGCAGGACTAGGGCATTCTGCCTAAGAGACAGATAGCTAAATAAGCTTTTCCAGGACCTCAGCCAGTTAATCCCAGGTGTACAGGTAAGAAAGTGAGAACTAGAATAAATACATCATTGTTTGTGACTCTGGTCATATTCCTTCTCTGCACACTGCCGAAGAGAACAGTGTGGCTGATCATTCCTCTGAGCCACATGGCTCTTTGTCTGAAATGTGGAGCCCTGAGCATCCATGCTATGACTTTAAGGGAAGCAGAGGCTTCCCTCTTTCTTTTTGAAGTACCTGTGTAGCAGTACCTGTGCTTTTTGCAGAGTTTGGGTAGGGGCTCATAACAGACAGAACAGAATATGGCCTTTTGAGCTGAATTTTCCACGCTTGCAGTGTTTGATTTTCTGCATCAAGGCAACATTTTCCTTGTGGCATGATAGGAGTTGCAGCGTTCACACTTGAAGCCCTTTCTGGACTGTGGCACTGCTGATTCGAGTGTGACTCCAACAACTCAAAAGGTATTTGTTTCTGTATTCTTGTAGAAAGCTGGAGTTATTCAAGCAGTCATCTCCATTGCTGCTGTCATTATCCTAGGAGGATTCCCTCTGGCTGTTTCAGGGCAGCAGCCAGCATCCCTACCAAGTAGCCACCACCCAGCCTGTTCAGCTCACTGCCAATTCACTCTTGGCAATATTGGCAGTTCCATATGGAAACTACCATTCTGCTGCCTACATTTGACCTTGAGCTTTTTCCTTTCATTTAATTAAACCACAATCAAGTCAATTAGCTCATGACAGAGTTTCCCCAAAGTTAAACTCCAGATGTATGGCAAGGCAAAAGCATGCAGATGCCAATTCATTGTGCTGCCTGAAGGTAGATTATATCTCTCCCATTTGCCAGTTTATCCACCAGGGATTAGCTGCATTTTTTTCCCTTCCAAGCAGATTAAAAAAAAACAAACAACAAACCCAACTAAAAACCAAAACAAAAAAATCCCCCAAAACAACCCACAAACCACAAAACAAAAACGTGAGAAAGAAAAATACCCGTTTTTCCATCTGGTTCTGGTCAGAAAGAACGATAATTTGAGATACTTATTGAAAATGACATTTTTAGTGTCAGAATTACTTCTGATTTTTAATGACTACGTCAAACCTTTTGCCATGCAATGTCTTGAAGTTTGCCAGTAAGCTCGAGGAATAAGCAGGTTATCATACTCTATAGCAAGTTGATGACTTACTGCTAATTGCAGATAATAGGCAGCTGCAAAAACATGTTCATTTTGCTGGCATAAAAACCATGATTTCTAACTCTGTGCCCTCTGGCAAGGTGGTATAGAAAATCATACTGCTCTCAGAAGAGGTTTTGAAATCTTGATAAACCAAGATGACTTTTGCAGCACATCCCTGCAAGGCAGCAGGGTGCAGTGATAGGAAGAGCAAAAGAATAACTGTACTAGCTAATTGATAGTTAATAAGCACAGAAATCGTATCCAAATCCACATATAAGGTAACTTGAACTGGGGCCAAGGCATCTTCTGCTGCATTTCTCCATTCATGGTTCTGCTGCATTTCTCAATTCACTCATGTGGCAATACCCTGAGTCACCTGTGTTCTGACAGGCTGTAAAGGTTTTCCTCACATACTTTTAGAGTGATACCATGGCAATACTGCAAGAGAGCCAATGCCAGTGAAAGTATTAGGCACCAGTGCTATGTTAGTGCCTTGATATCAGTGGAGCACTTGATTCTGTGCCTTTTTCCCTCTTGGTTGTGTTGTCCACTGATAGGAGGAGGACTTTTCCTTTGTCTTGCCACTCTTAACCTTGCTGTATGACAAGGATCCAGAGCAGAGCTGCAGTGCAGGTGGGTGAGCCTTGGATGATGTGGGTGGGAAAAGGGATTGCACCATGAAAGGAGCAGCACGGTGGGGAGAGAACTTGATGCTCTGGTGGTACCATCTTGTACTTAACAGCCCTGATGTGAGACAGAATCCCCTAAATATATATACCAGAGCTCCAGCAGAAAGAGATCAGTTGTGTAGGAGGGCCCTGGTGAGGGGAGTGGAGGTTAGGTTCTTCTACGGGCTTTTCACTTTCACTGCCAAGAGAAAAAATACACTGAAGTAAAAATACAGAATGTCTAATGTCATATATATAGTCCTCTTTTTTTTGATAATGAATTTAAGTCAAAGTTTTTAAAAAATGGTCTTCCTGCATTCCAGATCAAAAGGCCTGGAACCAGCAGAAACACAACTGTTTACTTCACAGGAATTGATATTAGACTTGCTTGAAATCATGATCTGATGGGTCGTTCTTTTGTTGCATTTTGCTTTTGTAAATTTAGTTGTAAGCTCTTATCTGAAGAAAGTGTTGGCATGTGCCAGTGCTGACATCTTAGTGCTGAAGTGTGCCATGGCCTGGGAAAACGGTGAGGATTTTGCAAGCCTGCTTCACTGGAGATCATTCACAGCAGCGTCTCCTCAGCAGCTACAGAAATCAGCACAGCTTATTGCAAGTAGCCTTCCTGGGATAAGGCATGTTCAGGCATTTCCATCTCTAACCATATATAGGAAAGTCAGGGTCATCCACAGACTGATCTAATCTTCTCTGGCTGCCCACAGTCTTAAGGAGTGGCTGTCCTTCTTGCATCTTTCGTCTAATTCACAGCCCCTGGGGCACGATTTGGCTTTGCAGTGTCTCTGTTAGCCTCGTTGTTGGCCTTTTGCAGCCAGATCTCCTCGTCATGTGACATCGGCTGCAGGATTCAGATCCTCACTTCTTGTCCTCCTTGCGTACACAGCTGATCCTGCAGCTGGAAAATCTTCACTTAGGGCAAAGGACTGGAAGATGGTAACAATAAACTGTGCAGGTAGTATAGTCAAAAGTTGTGTCAAACTTAATAGTAACATTCATTGAAGGCAATGAAGTGACTCAGTGGCTTTTTGAAGACGGTGGGAAGAAGGCAGGACTTCAAGACACTGTATGTACAAATAAAAGAATAACAAAAGTCAGCAAGCTCCTCTAAACCTCAGAAAGCTGTTTCTTTTCCTCTCAGTGAATATACATGTTTATAATGGTTAATAGATGGTAGATAAGTTCTCCGAGGTAAAAACCACACTTCTTTATTCTTAAGTAGTACATGACCTATAAAGCAAATAGTGTATAACTAAAACATCAGTTTCCTGCTGAGTGTTTCAAAGAAGAGGAGTAGCAACTTTTGTAAAGATCTTCTCATAAATGCTCTGAAATGTCATTGCTGAAATTGTGGGGTTTTTTCTAAATAGTTTATTAATTAGTAAAATGTACTTATAAATATATATATATACATATATGTACTTTTGAATATAAATAAGTTCTTTTTCCTAGACATATTACTTTAACTTAGATTATTTCTAAATTTAGTCTGTGATATCTGGCTATGCTTATTCCTTCTTTTCAGATACATGTTTCAAATGAGGTAGTTGGTACAAGGTCCATGGATTAGTAAATTCCCAATTGTGAACACTTGTTGAACTCACTTGATAAATCAACTCCTTGTCTTTTATTGTCAGAAGGAATTAATGTTGACATCTGTTTTCAAAAGTTTCAATCTTCCTAAACAGAATTATTGTCCATGAATTTCATGTATTAGCTCCATTGAAGCAGACAGACTTCTGTATCTAGGATGAATGGCATTGTTTCCGAGTTACAAGTTTTCAGCAGAAGGCAGAACAGGGACCGATGCAAATCTGTACTTCTCTGTGGGGAGCTGTTGGAGCCCTAATCCTCCTCCATTTCTGCTGGTAGGTGCAGGAGGAAAGAGTCTAGATGAGGTTTTTGTGAAAGCGGTCTCCTGCAATAGATTGGACTCCATGACTCAGGAGGATTTGAAAAGATCGGTGTTCTAGTGTTTATAAGACCATGCTGCCTATCGCCAGGATGCAGGCTCTTCACACCAGCAGCCAAACCTTTCTGAGCCATTGGAGACAAGAACATGGATTTTGTCCTGCTGCCTCAGGGGTGGGAAGCCTCTCACTCCACTGAACTGACAGACTGCTTCTGCCAGTGAGATTATGCCTGGCTCCTGTCCCAGGACAGAGCTCTACAGCCAGCAGATCCTGGTCTCTTTTCTTCACTGCTTCACTTGGGTTTACTAGTGCTGATTTCACAGAGAAACCCTGTGTTTCCGCATCCCTTAGCACCATGGGAATCTCAACTGGGAGGGACCTTAGGAGGTTACACAGAGCAGGATTCTTCTTGACAGTCGGTGAGGTCAGCCCCAGAAGGAGCTTTGGAGGTTTGCCTGGCTGAGCCTTCAAAACCTCCCAGGACCTGTCCAGTGCTGCACTATGCACCTCCTCGTAATGTTTTCCTTACCTATTACCTGGCTTTTCCTGGCTGCAAACTGTGGCCCTCATCCCTTCTTATGTCAGCTGGAATTGCAAAGATAAATTTTGCTCTCTTGTCTTTGTAAGTACCCTCCAAGTAAATGTAATTCTCCCCTAGATCCACAGTTTCCAGCAGGGGCTTCTGTATTCTGTTGGGGACTGCACTCCATAGGCAGTACCCACAAGCCCAGACAAAAGTGCAATCCCTAATTTCAGGCGAGGCACCCCTGCAGGGCTCTTTCTGCTGCCCTGTGCCTCTCTCCCTCTACAGAGCTGTTCACTACCTCAGGTGGTCTTCTCATCCCCCACCTCTCACCTGGCTTCTCTGGGTGTCTTGGGGGGCAGCCCCCTCATTTTAAGGGAGTCTCATTTTTAAATCTCTCTAAGGTTCACTTTGTTCTCTGAGGCACGCAGGTGAGGAAGTTGGGATTTTGTATTCCTACAAGGGGTAGACGTGGTCAAGTCCTATCCAAAGTCTTTGCTTTTTGCATTTAAAGTCCATTTGCGTGCCTGCCTTCCATCTTATCTCCATGTTATGGATCAGAAAACACCCAAAGCACTCAAAGCTTGAAACTCTGATGTATCTGAATAACAGAGATTTATCCTGGTGGTGTTTTCTATCTCTCAGGCAGTACAGAATATATTGAATTTTATGGCAACTTGCTCAGATATTTTAATTTAAATGCTATAATTTTCTTACTAATTTATCTCTAGTTTTAACTTCATAGACTTCAATGAAGTTGTACAATGAATCTTTCTTCCCAGTACTTTATTTCAAAACATTGGAAATAAAGTTTCTTGGACTCTGTTTGCATTATGTCAGCTTTCTCACAGAAAAGATTTTTTATTTTTCTTAGCATCCTGGATCAATCTAAAGCCTAGGACAAATATAGGACTCATTAAATGCCATTTGTCTGGGAAACAGAATAATAAGATTGCACCATCATGTTATGTGGCTGAATATGTGTCTTTTTAGCAGCTAGGACACAGGACCAGGATTCAGGAAGCCATTTGACAAACATAAAATTAAGCACTTAACAATTTTGTGCCTCATATTTTCCATCTGTAAATTGGGGACATTGATACTTCTTTTTTGAATAGCATTTCTGATTTAATGATCTATGATTATCATTACTACTTTTCAGAGTGGCATCAACTCTGTTCCAAATTGGTTATAATTAGAATGTTTAGTTGAATGAAAGCAATTACAGAGCCTATATGCCACAAACAGTTAAGCTTGTGATTAATTTTATGTCTCTGAGTAACTGTAGTTACTTCATTGCTCACATGAGTAAAATTCAGCATATTGGAAGTGTTTGCAAGACTACAAATGGAAGTCTTTAAGAAACCTTAATTCTTAAATAGAAATAAATAATAGTAGATGTTTCAAGGTAATTTATTTTAACTGTGTGCTATGTTGTGGGATGAGTCTTAATTTGGTTCACAGAACTTGAAGTTACAGCCATTGTTGCTAAATATTGGTTTTTACATAATTCAATATGTTTTTGCAGAAAATAAATCCTTCTTTAAATTTTGGCTCCGGTTCAAAAGCTTATTGTTAAATAGGCTTTGTTAATAAGAAGCCTGACTCATGGCAGGCTGTGCTGTGAATGACTGATTACCAGGGATATCAAACAGACCTGTTCCCATTCCACTGCCAGAACAGTTATCTTTAGAGTTTGTTTAAGAAAGGATTAATTTTACCCAAAAGAAATAGTTCGTGTTTTCACATTGCAAGGGTTTTGTTTTCTGTGTGATGATAGCTAGTTACTCAACTTTACCAAGGAAAGGGAAAAAGTCACCCAAACATATGGGAAGGAAATTCTCCTGTAGTGATAGGAAACCACTGGACTGTGCAGATGTGCCAGATGAGCATCACAAGAAGCAAGTTCTGGACAGCTGCAGTTGAGGTGCTGAGAAGCAGTGAAGCCCAGGGCAGGCTGGGGTGGGGACTGGCTGCAGACCGTGGGCTGAGATCAGATGCCCCTTGGCTGCCTTCTGGAACAGGAAAAAATCCCTGGGGATGCACACACAGCCTGTTGCAACTGATAGTGGGGGAGTTTAGCTGTTGGGTCCTATTTTGTTTTCCATCCTTCAGTTACTTTTACTTCTTTTCTTTGTGCAGTTGATGGTTTGGACAAGGCTTCAATTGCTAACTCAGATGGACCAGCCCCAGGATCCCAAACTCCCCCTTTCAAGAGGAAGGGCAAACTCTCCAACATTGGCAAAATCTTTAAACCTTGGAAATGGCGGAAGAAGAAGACCAGTGACAAATTCAGAGAAACATCAGCAGGTACGTCTGTGGCCCTTTGGTGGAAAATAGTCGGAAACAGCAGGATGGTGTTGCAGGGTAATATTTGAAAAGCTCTTTGAACTTGTTAGATGGCAGGGATTATTTAGGCACAGTGTTTGACATACAGAAAAATAGTTTGATCCTTGGCAAGGAGAGGCATAACCTTCAGCTTCTGTCTTGAACCTCTCACCAAAAATACGCAGCTGATTTATTTACTTATACATATCCTCCAATATATTGGAAAATCTCTATGACCTCCTGATAGTCAGTGACTTGGATTATGAAACAAAACTTGCCTTCATGGGGACACAAGGTTGGGGGAGAAGCAGATGTAGCCATACCCAGCAGAAGAACGAGGATCAGCTCTGCAACCCCTGCCTTCATATACAGGCTGCTCTGCCCCTTCACTTCCCCATTGGCAAGGCTGGAAGGATGGACTGAAATAAAATGCTGTGATTGAATTCTATTCTGTCTGAAAAAGAGGAATATTGAAAGCTGGGATTTAGCTAGCCAGACATAGTTGTTTCGGGCCACCTGAGATGCTCTGGGATGTCCTGGCTGCTCTCACAGAAGGTTTGATATCATATTTGTCATCCCTGTGCAGGCATCTCCAAAAACCTGGGGCATCTGACATGGCTGTAGACATCCGCATTCAGGAAACTGAATGCCACCTTGCATGTGTGTGTGTCTTTGTGTCACTGCTCTAGCCAAACTTTCTCTACAAAAATCCCAAACTTCTTTGGGATTCAAACATTTGATGTTGTGCTTTCCTAAACTTGAGTCTAATTAGAGTCCAGTGATCTTCTGTGAGCTCTTCAGATTCACTGCCACAGTGCAAGCCCTCTGTGTGCTGTCTTCCAAGGCTGTAGGCAATAAAACCAGTACTAGTCTCCTCAAGTGTTCTCAGTAGGCTCTCCTGAACTCTGAGTGTACTGCTTGACATTTCAAACCCATAGCAACCCCTGACAGTTACAGCGAGGACCTCTATGGTTTCACAGTGAAACTTCTGAAACAAACTTTATTTACACAAAAGGCAAGAAGAAGCCATTTTCTCTGTCTTCATCACTAGAGATGCCAGCTGAAATTTCGAACAGATTTCTGAGATCTTCAAATCCTTCTGTCTGTCCTTTTTCCTTTTTTTTAAAATTTTCCCACATATCCTGCAACAAACCCCCCACAATTTCTTATACTACTGCAATAAAAAAAAATCCCCTTAGTCTTTTATCTCCTTCTTTGTTTCCCTTTTCCTTCAGCTTTCCCAGTACTTTTATCATATTGCTAAAGCAAGGTTATTTCTAGCTAATGACTCCTGAATGTTCTGCAGCTTCTCCTGGACAGGTATGTGATTTTACATGCAATGAGTTCTTCAGAGTAATGACCACTCATAAGCGGTATATACAGAGATTCTCTGAATTTTCACAACCTATTAACATGTTAAATTGTTATTCCATTAAATAATAATGCATGTATAATTTTTCAATTATTTTTTTAAAATGAATATCTGGTAAATTCATGTTAAATATAGTATTTCATATG
The DNA here is from genome assembly GCA_036785705.1 of Acanthornis magna. Taxonomy (NCBI): domain Eukaryota; kingdom Metazoa; phylum Chordata; class Aves; order Passeriformes; family Acanthizidae; genus Acanthornis; species Acanthornis magna. The sequence continues at coordinate 12,925,165 of JAWUZG010000040.1, read as the reverse complement.
TTATACTGTCTTTCTTTTGAGGGCCTGAATCCAGTTTTACAAGCATGACACATCAATTATTATAACACCAAGGCAGAGTGTGTGTTTGCATTTCTTTTATGAAACAAGGAAATGAAGCACAAAGAAATTAAGGTCAACATATTCAAAAGTGCCTCCTTAGATATTCACTTCTATTTAATTTGCTGGTCTTGTTCATGGTGTTGTGGTCCCTCAAAATACTCACTTGCTTTTAAACTGTGCATGGGATCACTTATGTTTGTGTATGTGCTTCATGTGAGGCTGGAATTTGAATGGAGAAGTAGTTTGAATTGCATTCATCCTGCCCTAGATGGTAATTTCAGGGATGAATAAAAATAGTATTCCCTGAATTTCTTGAGGAAACAGACCAAGGACCAATGGAGACTGAGAAGACACATTTACGTGGCTTGTTGCCCCTTGTTGCATGCTTACTGACACAGCAGAAGAAACTTGCTTATCTCAATTGAGAAGGAAATGGGAAGACATCCATTCAAAACAAAAATCCTACAGGATATCCTCTTCCTCACACTACTCAATCAGAGATGTATTTACATTTCCAAGTGGGGGCTGTGTGTGTGTGTCCCTCTTACGTGCAGGAAGCCCATTTCCTGGCCTGGGACCATGGGAGAGAGCACCATGATCCTCCTTTATTGCCTCCTCTCTCAACAGGGCTAAAACGTGCTAAATCCTTATGCAGCTGAAGAAAGGGTTTCTTCTAGGACAGCATGTGGGCTGTTGGAAGGAACTCTCACTGCTTTCTCTGGGTTTTCAATAGGCTTTTTGAAATAGGTTCTTGCTACAGCCTTGCCAGGACATGTACCATGGAGTGCTTTTTGTCTTAGGAGCAACTGGAAGATGTTCATAAATAGCAAATACCACAAACATCAAAAAAGGATGGATGTTTAGATGTTAGATGTTAATATCTGTGCCGATGTGGGAATGATGGTTGGAATTTTTTCCTTTAGCAACATATTTTCCACGCTCTGTCTCAGAAAGTCTGTTCTTTGGTCACTGCCTGTATGCTTTTTGCCTAGAGGGCTTTCAAATTCAAGTAAAAACAAACTGAAAATGGCATAATCTCAAGCGTTTCTCTCCTCTACAATGTTTTTCTGCAAAGAAAAGGCAACAGTTTGTGTCTTGGCACAAAGTAGATGCCACTGTAAAGCTTCCCTGTAAAAGTATATACAGAGAGGAACCAGAAAGCAATTTTAGTTCTTAGTAGGTCAGAGAAAAATTAATAATCAGAATTCTCTCAAGCTTCTCTTAGAACAAACTAAATACTGGAGAGTATCCAGAATCTCACAACACTCTTCAAGTCAGAAAAAGGGTTTTAAGACTGCCTAAGGTTTGTAGCTGCTGATCATCACTAAGCAGTCTCTTTTGAGGGGGTGGGGAAGGAGAGAGAGAAATGGCTTTTTGAGGTAAACTCTTCCTATTATTAGTGCCACTATTATTTGTATTGGGCAAAAAACAAATGTTTGTGAAGGGGAGTAAGATTTACTTGAATAAATGAGGGCTGCTTACAATACACTAAATTCACATCCTTTCTGATGGTTACACCTGAAGTCAGGGCAAGCTCTGCTTTTGGCTGCAGTAGGGGAAGGATTTCGACCTGGGATTTTCTGGTTCTTCTGGAGACTGGAGACTGCCTGCCTGCCTGCCTCACCTCAGCCTTCTTCAGCAGGCAAGGGCTGATAACCAGTCACCCTCACAGTCACGACTGATCTCTTTCCAATCAATCTCAATACGTACATGTACAGGTGGAGAAATTGTTCGTTCCATTTTATTATTGCTAAAAGTTTTAAATAGTATGTTGGTGTTCATGTTGATATGTTATATATATTCACACTTTCATATATACCCATATATATCTATATATAATATATATGACATATGTTGAGATATATATATTCACATAGATAGATATATATACCTTATTATATACACATATTGCAGAAAAAATTTGTAGTGATAGTATCAGCTGGTCACTCAGCCAAATTGCACAAAGTTTTGAGACTCTCAAACCAGTCAGCTGAGCTAATTACTTTTAACTACTGTTATGTTTCAGTAAGCTCTCCTAAAATGATAGAGTTACAAAGTCAAGCATTCAGAGGTCAGGAAATGTTTAAATGATGGTGCTGGGTGATCAGACGGTACGAAGTACTTGACTGTGTAAATGTGAAATATATTGCATGGTCTAAAGTCTGCAATAAACCATAAATTATAATGATGAGTCCACACTGACTAAATAGCACCCTGTATAAGTTCCTAAGTTGACAGGCTACTCGTTCCTCTTATATGAGGAGACATATTTTTGCTACATTAATTTAAATTAAGATTCTGCCTGTTTCTTTGTAGGAATTAAAATTATGATACTAGTAGTGAATACTAGCTTGATTTCTTTTCATGGGCCAAATAATATTTAAATTATCATTTCAAGCTGAATTAATTGAGCTTAATCTGTTTAAATAAAAACACCACTCATGGCTAGCATTTTAGAAGATGGAGGACTGGGGCTTAAGCTTCTTATCTGTTCACAAATTTTCTAATCTGTGAAATGGAGATAGTTATGTTTTAAGGATGTTATGAAACCTGTGTAATTTATAAAATGCTTTGCGGTTTCTTAGTAGAAGTGTAAGGGGTTCATGTCTTCTAATGACAATTGGCATTTCCCATGATAACTAATTCAATACTGTTGTTAATTCAATGTTGTAGAACTGAAAAAACTAGAGAAAGTTTCCTCCTGAAAACTAGAGAGACATTGATGGGGGTAGGTCTGTTTCAATGTTCTTAAGCTTGATGAAAAAAGCATTATTGTTTTCAAGTGGCATTGGATTTCCCACAGATTTATGAGAGATCATCTCATTTCACTGTCCCCAAGAAAACGGATGTAAAAAGGAAGCAGAGAGCAAAAAGAGTGGGAATTAAATAATATTTGTAATGCTGAAATAATAATATTTATATTGCCAGAAAAAAAACAAGTATAAAGTGTGTGCATAAAGTATTCATCCTTCAGGGCTGTGTCAAAGGAGATTTTGCTCTGCTTGAATGCACCTGCTTTCTGGAAAGACCAAGACACTCCATCCATGCCTGCCCACACAGTCCTCTGCCTTCATCCCTTTTAAAACAGTCTTTATGAGACTGAGTGTTCCCCTACATGAAAAACTCGGCAGGACTGGGGCACTGGTGCTCCTGTGTCAGTGTGTGACACAGTTGCAAGGCACATATTTTAAAAAATAATGGGGAGAAGCCATAAGAGATTGTGAGTAGTTTAGGCGTGGGACCCAAGGCAGTCTAACTTTGATCAGAGTTCAGGCTACCACACTTTACCCTAGGAGACGGCTGATATTGGGAGTCTGCAGCCACACTCATGGGCTCCTTTGTGTTGTCATATGTGATTTGAATGCCACAGAGGTTTGACCTTTAATGGACAAATCCCACAAAGTACCTGAGTATATAGACACAGACGTAATGCCAGCTTACATGTTCTCGAGCTAGTACTGTTTGCATTTGTGAGCTCTTGATCTCACAGGCATGAGTAGCTTGAACTGAGCTGCTCAAAGTGTTTACTGCCTCCAGCTCTTCTGCCAGGAGTTGCTGCTGTTTTGATGGGGAAATGCATCCTGTGCTGAGCAGTTGTTGAATCCCTGCACTTCGCAGTGTGAGAAATAAACCTGGGACTGTAAATCTGGGAAGTGCAGAATTTGAGGGACTTTTTACAAGAGCGTGTAATGATAGAACAAGGGGGAGTGGCTTTAAACTGGAGGAGGGCAGGTTTGGATTAGATGTTAGAAGAAATTCTTTACTTTGAGGGTGGTGAGGTACTGAACAGGCTGCTCAGATGTTTGTTGCGGATGCCCCATTGCTATAGGCATTCCAGACTGGGTTGGATGGCTCTTTGAGCAACCTGGGCTACTGGAAGGTGTCCCTGCCATTGGCAGAGGGTTGGAATGAGAGAGTTGAAGCTCCCTTCCAGCTGAAACACAAATTCTGTCATTCTGTTCAACCATCCGCTTCCCTGATGGAGACTACCTGCTGGGAAAGATGTTTTGATATGCATGAAGGGCAGCACTCTCAGAAGAGCCAAACTGCCTCTGTCCGTGCCTTCACAAGAGCCTGTCACTCCACTGTATGGCTGATTCACTCCAACTGGGCTGGCACAAGTGAGATTAAAACTGCAAGAGATATTATCAATCTGCATACAGCAATTAGACTGACCCTAGAGAGTGTTTGAATTAGTTGATGAGATAAATAGCCCTATCCCAAAGCATTAATAGGATGAAGTCCAGCACAGCTGAAGCTTTACCACAAGCCCTCAGCTTGAGGTCTAAGCGTCACATGGATTTTGATGCCTGTATGTAAACAGAATCAGGATCGAAGACTACCTTTTCCTAACAGTGGAGATAGGATTTTACAAGTGACGCTCACGTTTTGTGGACTATGCTCCCTGGTCCTATGGATCATTACAATAATCTCCCAGATCACTGCATTCGTTTGGGGATGGGATGCAGTGTGGAGGTATTCTATTCTGACATCTGTAAATGCTTTTCCTTATAATACTATTCATCATTTTTCCCATGGGAAATAAATACAGTTATTAGAATGCTTCATATCACAGTCTTGGGGGTTTTGTATGTGGTGGGGGTTTTTTTACTTAAAAACAGGATGCTGCGTTTTTTTCCATGAAAGCCAAACTAGCATCGATTGATGAGGATGTTACTTCCTTTTAGGATACAACTTTCTGGCTTCTGTTAAAGGTTGTTTTTGTTGTTTGGTTGTTTTTTTTTTCCTTTTAAACAGTTTGCATGTCACAAAGGCTACTCTGAGTTGCTTGCTCTGAGCAGGATTTTTCTCTTCCTACTCAAAGAGGAAGCAAAGCAGATGGAGGTATCTCCAGCTGAGCTAGTCCATCTAGTCAGTGGGAAAGAGGTACTTTTACATGTTAAATGCCTATGCTAGGATGAGTTCAGTTTCACCCTGAAAGTACCTTTTCCCACTGACCATAAAAGAAGCCTCAAGGAGACTTGCTCAGCTGAAGATATTGGATCATATGTGTCCTCACTTCCTGTGCCTGAAATTGTGGGACTATGTTTTCAGAGACTGTCCATGAAAACCCTTACCACTTCTTCTGCAGAATCAGAGGAAACAAGATTTCTCTCTCTATAAAATAAAAATTGTTCTCTACCTTTTTTTCCGCAAGCATCAGCAGTATGAGAATAAACCTATTCTTAACTGTGCTTTTTCTTTAGTGTTGGAAAGGAAGATTTCGACAAGACAAAGCAGAGAGGAGCTGATAAGAAGGGGAGTGCTGAAGGAAATGCCTGAGCAAGGTGATAACACATTAACTAGAATTTAGCTACTAAGCACTAAACATGTATGATAAAGCCACTGTTGCATTGTTTCCATGTAGTGTAAATAGGTATGAGCGGACAAATTCAGAAGTGTGAAAGGTAATTTGGGCCAGCTGACAACTGAAGTTGAAGTCAAGGGATTTGTGCTCTGTAACTGCTTCTGTCGTAGGTGCCCCAGCTGGCATCTGGTCATATCCTGAAGTATTTTAATGCTCCCTGCAAATAATTTGACTTCTGTGGTTCCTACCTATTGTTTTGCAGAATTTTTTTGCATTAATGATGAATCTATTTTTGAGTCAATGTCTGCTGGTCTAACGCTGCTAGGGTATAAAATGAGAAATGTTAGCTGATGAATTAGGGGCTTTGGAACCCAAAAGTCAATATAATCCATTTCAGGTATCAAAAAAGTACCAGTGCTGGGATCGTATGGATCCCACCACTATCACACAGGCCACAATCACAAATGGCACCTGCATAAAACTGTGAGGAAGAAATCAATTGTTTCAAAATGCTGGAAGGTTTAGTAAGTGGCATTAGCCAGAATTTGCATTTGGAAAAGCATGAGTAAGCCAAGGTTAATGCCTCTGTGTTACATCCGATTATGTTTCTAGTGGTATTTTCTCTAATATTCTTAATCTTCTATAAATCTAGATCAAATAAAAGTCAAGTGAGTAAAATAATTTTCTGTAGCCTAAAATCAAACCGTTTGTCATTTTATCAAGGAGTCTAAGAACTCCACGTTTTCCAAAAATAATTTTCTCCTAGAAATTGTGGTTTTCTGTCTGATCTGAAGAATCAGGAAAGTATCAGTGTGTATGGTCTGTATCATACACACAGATATTTAGAAGTGAAGGGCTTGTTTGTTGATGTGTGACATCACTTTGTTTGTACAGTTTGGCTAATTGTCAGACTGTGACATTGAGCACAGGTGGCTTCTACACTTGTCTCTGCCACTGTCTTTGTCTTAAAACAAGACATGTAAACTCTCCATACCTCAGTTTGTCCATCTGTGATTTCATTGTGGCTTTTGCCACGTGCTTTACTGGGGACCTGTGTGATCTTGTCCTTTGAAGGCTGTAAATTGCATTTATAGTTGGGACAGTTAATGAAATGTGTTAACTTCTCAGGTTCGTTACAGTCTGAATATAAATACTATCATTTGTGATAAAACTGTGTGAATATTTTGGTCATTAGTGTCCTTGACCCTCTATTCCCTCCTGAAAAGGGGATGGGACTTTGGGTTCCTTACAGGGATTGAGCAAAGTGAGAAAAGGATATAAGCATGAAGAATTTTCTCTTCTTCCTCCCGTATCAATCTGGTCTGAATTATCTTCATCACATTGTGCTTCATTTTTTATGAAAATTGTAAATTTTAAGGACATTTTGAAAGAACATGAGTTTGAAGGTGCTAAAAATGGAGAGGTAGGAAAGTTGAGGACTGTGAAGGTAATTAGAAGCTATGGAGATGAAAGCGAAAAGAGGAAATTACACAGGGTCTTGAAATGTGAGTGGTAAGGAATGTGAAGAAATGACAGTGTTTCACATGGGGTGAAGAAGAATGAAGTGAAAAGTGGCAAGTGCCACTTGATGTCAGGAAGCATTTGCAGAAGCAAGACATGAATAGGAGGCGACAGTGTCACATGTGGAGGCGGAGAGGAGAAAGTGGATTTTAGAACCTCCCGAGGAGAGAAGCTGAAGAAACTGAATGTTGCAGGAAGGTAAGTGGAAGTGTCAGCTGTAGTAAACTAGACAAGCTTAGGAAGGCAGAACTCATTTTTTACAAATCAAGTTGGTGTTAGTGGGTGGAAGACAATGAAACAATCACCTTAGTGGGAGCACCCAAGGTGGTAGGACAGTGACTGCATAACTGTGTTGAAACCAGGGAAGTGCCAAACATCCAGGTCTGGTAGCACAAACCAAGGAGGAGAAGTGTACTTGCCAGTTAGTGAAGAATCAATGGGAGAAATCAGAAGAGGTACCATGTAGATTTGCTTATTTTTTGGATTGACAGCAAGAGAATCCTGCAGAAAGAAATTACAAGAGAAGAAAATCAGCATCAACTTTAAAACGCATGGAACAGAGAAAGCTGTAAGCCAGCAAGAGTAACACTTTTCAGGACTATAGAGACAAATAGGGAAGATAAAGAATTTCTTTTCAGGATTAAAAAAACCCTTTAAAGTGAGATAGTCTAGGTAAGTGAGTAAAATATCCTCAGAGCTGAGAAAGAATTTGACTTCCACAATTTAATAATGGCATGGTATGTGATACAGGAAGGCTTCACCTTGGTTCTTAAGACTGGATAATGTCTTTGTGACCTATTTTTATTAATTAAATGGGCACGTACATTCTGAGAACTTCTGTCTGAATTCCTGGCTGATTTACCTACTGGGAGTGCACCACATTAGTCCTGCAACTCTGCCCCCTTGTTGTCCATTTTTGGGATATGTTGGAACATGATGTGGCTTTGTTGTGGTCCATGCACGCATTTCTTTGCTGTATAAACCAAGATGCAGGGATAAGAAAACAGGATGCTCATGAACAGGCATGAAGCTGTACCTGGAAACCAACATGGACTTCCAAGCCCACTGCCACAGCGGTATCCAGCCAAAGAACATGAAAGCCAATAGAGTTTCTTTACAGAGTTACTTTCCAGAGCAGATCTGCAGCCTGATGTTTAACATTTCAGTAAGTCTTTCTGCTTTTCTTCCACAGAAACCTGAAAGCAGAGGGATGCTGTGTGTTGTAAGTAGGTGCTAAGTAAGTAGTTAAACCTGGCAGTAACTTTTTAATTTTCATTTCAGATGGTGATGTAACAGTAAATTTTGAAACTTCAAATGGACACACTGTAGCCATTGGTGAAGAAACCATACAGGAAGAAAATGTGGTAAAAGCCAGTGGAAATAATGGCACTTTATCAGAGAAAGCATCAGCATCAGAAGGAAAAAAAGAAGATCAGAAAGGTAAACAAATGTATTCTTCACAGATTGTTTTTTGCCTACCTTAAATCTTAACGTGTTCTTCCACTAGCACCTATGAATGTTGTGAGTTCTGTCCTGCCACAAGGGTCCCAGCAGAACCTGTGAGAAGATAAGAAATGTGAAACACCAGTGTTCTGTCACCCATGCCTGCCTTTTCCTGTGCGTATTGTAAGGTCATAAAGAGAAGCATGGTCTGAGCATGGCAATGTATGCAGAGAGGTTCGGTTTCTAAATTCACTGTGAGCCTTTCCTTGTAGCCATGGGCAAGCTTTGGTGTCAGGTTTTCCTCTTATGAAAGAACATACTAAGTGCATATGCATCACCTTGCAATGTCATTGTAGAAGTGGCTCGTGGGTTGAATATTCAAAAGTGTTTAAGTCACTTGAAAACCATCTGTCATTTTGAAAGTAACTTCAGCAACTCAATCCAATTGGTTTTCATGGAATCTTAAACACTTGCAGTTCAACTCTTCAGAAACAGTCACTGTATATCATATATAGGGCTATGTAACTACTGCAAACAGAAACCAGGCTATTTATGGAAAATGCACTTTATAGGGTTTTCTAGAGAGGAATTGTAGTATATACTGGTAAATATTTAGTAGTCCCAGGGTCCATGTTAATTTTGTTACCTTTACTCAGATCTACGTAGGTAACAAGAGTTTTACTCCTAAAGGAGGTGTAAAGATTAGTGTTGAATCACAGGATTTGAACCGATTTTGTTTTCATTCTCTACCATCTTGAATAATGCACCACTTTTCTTCCCTGTCTAAAAGTGTTCTTAAATGCTATTTCATTTATTGGATTCTCCTTAGGGAAAGAGCGAAGATACAAAAGATCAAGACCTTCATGGCTGGCTGAAGCCATGGAGTCAGGACTGAACAGCCTTTCCAATGTTTTCTATTAAACTCTACCTAGTGATGAATGAGCCTCTGGAGGTTGAGAGGGTCAGTTCAGCTGACACAAAAATTTGAATTCTCCTCTGACCTACGTAAATCACTTGACTATGAAAAAAGTGGCTAGATATCCAAGGAGAATCTTATGAGATTTCTAGTACTTCCTGTCTCCCAACAAGGCAGAAATACAAGATTAGCCTTTGTCATGACATTTAAATATGTCTATCTTTTGGTGCCAACTAGAAGCACATGTGTATTGGGTCAGGGGAAAAGAGTTATAAAAGCCATGGAAAACTCCTTTTAAATGGTTCAGTTTAACTTTTATTTTGTGCATCGCTAAATACAGCATTTTGGAACTGTCAGGACTTGGAAGTTTTCCTAAGGTACAGTTTATTTTAGAAATACACATTTCTAACCATGTTGAAATCCCCTCTAGCTGACTTTGCAGAATGCAGAACTCCAGTGAAGCAGGAAAAGTTCAATATCTATTTCAAACACCTTATTAGACTCTGCACTCCCTATATATTGTTTTGACCTTGTAGGGAAGAATTAAAAATGATTGCTGTAACTCGGTACAGAAGGAAGTGTAGCTGTCACTCCAGTCCCTCTCAGAAAATTAAGCCTATATGGAGCAAGGAGAAGGAAAACAAAAAATGAGCAAAATGGTATTGTAGGCTTGATAGAATCTCAATATGTGCATCCAGAAGAGGCAAAACCCTTCAAGTATACTTTCCTCCTGCATCTAAACAGGAAGTTCTTCTGTGAGGAAACATCTTGGGTCCTCTGAAACAGAATGAGATAGATTTATTGCAGCGAATATTCTCCCCACTAAAGGTGTTGAGGATCAATTCCATGCACCAGAAACAGCATTAACTGTGTAAACCCAGTACAAGCCACCCTCAGTCATTGAGAATATGCTTCAGTCATTCTTTATTTCTAGCACACTAAGCACGAAGGTGAGCCAGCCTGCTGAGCTCAGCGGAAGAGTAAGGCCCACAGCATCTCACAGATATGTCTCACCTGACAGATTCATCCTGGGGTGACTTTTTTATGGCAGATGCAATAGGTTTGCATTGCACCTACACCCACTGGCAGAGTGAGGCATTAACAGCTGCAGAGTGGATGCTTGCTAATGCTCACAGAGCATCAAAATCCGAGCTGAATCAGGAATACTTAGCTCACTGTTTTCTGCTAGGACTATGAAACGTGCTGGTGCTTCAGATGACAGCCCTCCATCATGAGAACTGAGGTGAATTGAATACTAGCTGACAATCAGCAGTAATGGCTGCAAGGAATTCATCTTTAGTGAGGCTAATGTGAGGCTTCTAAAGTCATGAACTCTTAGGTGCAAATCTCAAAGGAAGATACATACACTTTCCATGTTTGTAAGACCCAAAGACAGGATGAATTTCTGCTGCTTAGTAGCATGGTGTGCTGCAGTTCCAACTCCTGCTGAATCAAAGTGTTCCAAAAAATGCATCTCAGCCCTGTGAAAGTTATGAGGTTATTTTAAAATGCTCTTATGGCATTATGGTGGTCTTTATTTGCCCTCTTGTTCAACTGGGTCTTGAAAATGGCCTTCTCATATAAATATGGTGTCTGGTGGAGCCAGAAGCTTACAAAGGACAGGTGATACAGGCATGTTGTGGTAATGTGGTGAGAGTTGGCAGCAACATGTTGTAGAATGTGGAATGTATTAGGAGTTAAAAGAAGTTAAAGGAGAAAAGTTTTTTCAACATAAGCTATGGAAATACAGTATCGATAGGGCCAACAATAGGCTCAGCTGTTCATATAAAAATGAGTAAAGCAGAAGCAAGTGAAGAAGTCAGCCCCTGAAAGCTGTTCCCCTTGCTGCCATGCAGTTCCATGAGCTGTGTACCCATCTGCTGCCTGTCAGCTCACAGGTGCCTTTTGTGTTTGGTGCAAAATTCTCTTTGGCAATTTAATACTGTAACTGTTACTATTTGTAGTAATGATGACAGTCATACAAGCAGGGTGTTTAAAAGAAAATTTCTCCTTTATGGCAGGATGATAAGAAGTGAGTGACAGTTTTACATAAAGTAGGTAATTGATAGATAAAGCTTTGTTGTTGAGAAATCTTTTTCTGAGATCGTTTATTCAGGTTGTGTTTGTACTGGGTTGACTTCTGAATTCTTTTGTTTTGACTAAGGAAAGTCACTAGCATCTTTTGCAGAAAATAAAGAGCTAAACTATAGCTGTTTTCTGTGAGCTTTACAAGGAAGGGATACAGAGCAGCAAGTAGACAGGCAGCAATATCAAAGAACACCCTGGTTGTCTGGGCAGCAGACTGAATTCTACCACTGTGCATGGGTTCCTGAGCCATGGCACTGGTCTGCAGTATCCCCAGCAGTGCCCAGAGCTCCAGCTTCCAGGTGGGGTATGAGCATGGCAAACGGGATCCAAGGAGTGACTTTGCCTCCTGCCTCCTGCCCCCTGGAGCAATGTTGAAGACCAAAAGCCACATCAGTATAATAGGTGTCAGAATTGTCGCTGTTTGCCCCAGCAGGTATCAGGACATAGCATGGGGATGCTGCATGCATGCTGCACACAGTGAAGCTGCCAGGTACTGTGTCAGAGATGCTTTTCTCCTCTCAACCCTCCCAAGATGTTTCTGGAACACAGATGCACGAGAGAACCCCTTATTTGTATCTGAGTTCAGTTAGTAAATGTTTTTGGCATAGCAAGCTAAATCTTTCAGTGATTCTGCCAGATGGTTCCACATTTCACAGTTAGCTTGGGCTGGAAGAAGTGAAAGGCTCAGTAACCATCAGCAAGATACTGCCTGGAAAAAAATAGAAGTTTTGTTTTGCATACCATCAGTCAGGTGTGTTAGATGCTGCTTTGATAAATAATTGCATTGAAGAAAGTCAGAGCTCTGTTACAGGTGCTGTGGGTGATATGGAGCATAAGCTTCTGGAATGTTACTGGGCCATTTATAGCAGATTGATCCTCTCAGGTTTCCTCATGTCTGAAGTAAACATGAGTGAAGGAAACAATTTTTAGTCCTGTTTCCAAATGAATTTTTGGGTTACATATGCATATTTTTTTCCCTACAGGCTTACTCTCATATGAGAGCTGGCAAAGGTTTCAGGTCTTAGTATGTTGGGTTTACAGGTTCTTTCCTCTGTATTTTGTCTGCTCTCCTTAAATCTGCCATTAAATTTAGTCTTTTTTTTATGGGTAACCAAAGAAAAGAAGGTTGGAGGCACCAGCTCTGGTCTTATGCATCTCTCCAATGCTTTAGTTTGTCTACTGGGGAATGTTCTTCAGAGTCAAATTTTCTAGGTTCCTTTTCTCAGGGATCTTTTCTTTATTTCCCCAAAGCAGAGCAAAACCTGTTTGAATATAAGGTAGTAACCCTCATCTTCCATGGTCTCAGACAAGAGCCTGCTTTGTCTGAGAAGATTGAACCTACAGACCAGTCGCTGTGAGAAATGAGGCAGACTTTCGTCCCTCTGTGTGCCTAGCTGGCTTCCTGCACTCCTGAGCTCTTTAGAACATTGATATGAGCAGCATACATAAAAGGCTGTGGGCTTTTTTGCCTGACTCCCTAGGAATCTCTCACTCCAGCTGAGTTACTTGCTGGCTAAAACCAGTTCTTCTGAGAATAGTATATCTTGGATTCATCACCTGAACTATGTAAATGAGGCTGAATGCAAGTCTTCTTAAAAGGAAAGCTGGAAAGCTGTTCTAGATACAGCTGTTATTTGGCCAGAGCCTGTCCACTAAGTCAGCAGGGCCGGCTCATGCTGGCAGGGTGACATGAGTGGCACAGGCTTTCACCCACAAAACTTGAGTGCCTGAAGAACGCTCCTGACTTGTAAAGCTGGCTTGGTTTGGTTTTTTCTTTTATAGGAAAGACATCCTAATGTGGCTCCAGAATTAAGATTGTGTACATTATTTTAATAAACTAGCTGTTCAATTATTTGAGCATATCTTTATGGAAAGTATGAGAATGTAGAAGCTTACATGCCTTCCACTTCCAAGATTCTCATAGATGAGCTGACAGTGAATATGTTTTAGGCATTCTCTCTTTTTTTTCGCACGTGACTTGTCACACAAAGATTGTGCAGTTAACAATGTAAAATGATAGTCAGTTAGGTTTTTTCCCTTTTTGATCTTGAAACTAGCACAAAATACCTGAACGTGGTTCCTTTAGGTGAGATGTTACACCTGTGTCTTTCTCCCCTCCCCTGTTCTCTACACTGTCTCTGTTGTAAGAGCTCTTGCACATGGTGGTGTTGAAATTACAGTCAGTAAGATCTAGAAGTCTGCAGACATGCAGATCTGCTTACCCATCTTCAAGAAAGATGAATTCAAAACTGCAGAGAGAGCTGCAAAGAGCATTGTGAGACAGCTGTTCTGGTTCAGTCTAGCAAAACGGAGCCCGAGTGCGTTTGATGAATGTACAAGTTGGTGTATAGCCAGGAGAGAGCATGGCTAAAGGACAATGCTGGCACAAGTAGAAAGGAATAAACAGTGGCTTGAGATACAGTTAGAGTGGAAATTAAAGGAAGCTTTCTAACAATTAGAATGGGTCTTTTCTTGAACAGAATTTTACTAGTAATAGCAGGAGCAAAAAATGGAGCTGGTTAAATCTGAAGTTTGTGAAAGGATTTGTCTGAGATGACCACCTGCATCAGCACAGTGAGTCCAAAAAAGTGACAAAAGACACCTTGTCTTGTCCTGTGCCCTATGTTCCTGACTGACAGCTTCCTGGATTTTGATTAATCAAAACACAGCTCTCTGCATAGTCCGGAAAGGAAACTCATGATCTGCAAAACTCTGTAAGAGTTTCATTTCTCAGAGAGTCATCCTACAAAAGACAACAAAAATATGTTACTTCCAACTTTCATTTTACATAGTGCTGCTCCACTGAGTTGTGTTCATCTTCTGGGAGGAGGGTGCATTGCAGTTGATGGAAATCATATATTTGTGCTGCAGCACAGCTGGTTTTTTGTGAGGTAGCTCCATGACACTGCTCTAGCTGTACAAACAAAAATACCAGTGCTGTAAGACAAAATCCTCAGGTAGAAAAGCTCTGGCCTTCTGTTCTTAGACGTTCACAAAAGTAAAGAAAAACATCTTGTATTTTACAACCTGGCTTCTGAAAATATGTCCAGGATTTTCATAGGTCCATTTGGTCCAGAGCTTGCAAAAGGTCCCACTTCTAGTTTGCAAAATAATTAATCTGATTTTCTAGTGCGTGTGGTACACTGGCATCTCTCTGAAAGTCTTTCAGACTTGATGAATCCCCACAAGAGCTGTTGTATACTGAATACTTTGTAACCCTGACCATCATTTAGGTCTTTACATGAGAACAGAGCTTAGTTAAGACTCTGGCCCCAGTCACAATTTCTGGGAACAAGAAGATCTGATTTGAAAGTAAGCTTTCAAATCTGGCCTTTGGAAAATTTATTCTAAGCATAAACATATTATTGATCCAAATGCTTAATGAGATACCAAGATTTGCTTCCTGTTAAAGAAGTAATTTATAGGCAAATGGTTTTTACAGCATATATTTCCATCAAGGCAGCAGTGGATAAAAAATATTCCTATCCGATGTGGTTTAGAGACCTTTTAACAAAGGTCAGTTCTTGATGAACAGATGTCTAAATTAAGAAAAACAGCAGCAATAAAAATGTGTTGCTGCTGGTACTGAGGTACCTGGGGGATTGGTTTGTACAAATAGATGGGTCTGAATGATTCAGATGCCTCTTTGTTTTGGCAAAAGAAAGAGCAGGCATGAAGACCAAGGGTCCATGTTCAAGCAGAATCATGTTAGGGAGGTACAATTACAATGTAATTGTATCTGTAGCCATTTACAGACATCAGACCATCCCTGTCACTGTTCAAGATCAAGCCACTGTTGCAGTTATTAGTTATTTGTATTATTGCAGTGTTACTGTGTATACCAGACATTTATTATAGCATCTCACATAGATGCAGAAAACCCCAAAAATTTTCCAATGGACTTGCAGTGAAAGAAAGGACACTATTATAAGGCACTGGAAAACAAGAGGACACCAGACCAGGATAACAAGCACAATACTGGCAGCCTAAACACTGTCAGCTTTGCCATCACAGCAAGAGGGGAGTTTGAGGGAGGACAGTCAGTGAACATTCAGAAAGCCTGAGGGTCAACAGAGGAAAAGCAATGAAAAGCATCTGCTTCAAAACCTGGCTTGTCACTGTCAAAAGCTGATATAATGGACTGGCCGGGTAGGAACTGGAAATCTCTACCTCAGGTAAATGAGAAACCATACCTTGGGCACAATCAGACTGACAGAGAGATAAAAAAATGAAGCTAACAAAGGTAGAAGCAACAAAACTACTAAGATGCCAGGAGGAACAATATGGTGAAAGGCAATAATCTTCACCACAGGTTTCCTCCTGGCTGTGAGTAAAAAGAAGGTTCACTGGTAAAGGCCAAGAAAAGGGCGTGGGTGTAATCAAGGGACAGTCAAGACTGGACAAGAGGTGTAACTATCTGAGCAAGTAGGATGCAGCTGTGCAGAAGGAGTCTGCCAGTCTTTGGTATGACGGACAGAACACTATGAAAAGAGCTGTCTTAGACAAAGATAGGATCCCAGTGGTGGCGAAGTATTTCTTTTAAAATAAATACTATATTAATTGCCAATTTTAATCACAATTGAAGTCTGCAAGCAAGAATTTTGAAGTGAAT
Organism: Acanthornis magna; assembly: GCA_036785705.1. Taxonomy (NCBI): domain Eukaryota; kingdom Metazoa; phylum Chordata; class Aves; order Passeriformes; family Acanthizidae; genus Acanthornis; species Acanthornis magna. The sequence goes on along the minus strand of JAWUZG010000040.1, from coordinate 12,909,217 downwards.
GAACTGCTCCAATTTTGGTTTTCATTTATAGCTTTTAGTTACTTGTCTAAAGAAAAATCAAAAATTATCAGTTGATTGTCACTAGGATGTGTTTATTTGCAACTGAATAAACCTTTAGCTTTATATTTTATTTTGTACCTTTTTTCCTGATTCAGAAGATAAATTCTGATATATATTATTTAACCAGTTACATGTTTTAGTGCAGATTGATTGTAGTACTTTAGAATATGGTGAATGGTATATTACTTTTTCTAGGTTATCTGTCTGTATTTAACATTTTCTCTACTAATGACTGGAAACAAAACAGAGTAATGGTGCATAAGTAAATAAGTTTTAAATTCTTTGTTATTAGTAAATAAACTTTTAGCATTATGGATCCTTAATTTAAAAGTATAGCAAAGAATTGTTTACACTTATAATGATTTCTGATCATCATGTACTTCAGGATCTTCAAAATACAAAATCATACCTTCTCCTGCCATGTTTGTTATTAATGGTCTTCAAATTCTAAAATGTCCTGCTTTTTCAGAATTGTATCACCATTTCAGCTTTGAATGAAGGTAGGTAGAATTTCACAGGGAGACATTTTTGCTGTAAAAGAGGAGATCAAAATGAAACAAATAAGCATGTTTCTTTTTCCATCCAAGTCTTTCCGTGGAAAACAGAGACAGTACAAGAATCTGTGCTCGAAAGAGTCTGTTTGAAAGCTGTAAAAGGTTTCTGTGAGATGGTTCTTTCAAAGCTTAAGCAAAAGCATAATAGTCTTTAATAGGCTGGAAATAAAGGAGGAAGACACTGGGCAGTTGATGTTAATTCCTTCTGTTCATGAAGAGACACGTGTGTGCATGCTGCTTTTAATAACTGCAGGTGATGCATTAGGTTTGTGTTAACAAGCCTTAAGCTAGAAGTTGGAAAGGCTTTGTTTCTGAGAGGAAGAATGTCTTTGTTGTCTAACACTTTATTTGTTTTTCATCTACTAATCTTAAAATTAAAATGTGTTGCTTATCTCTTGGGAATCTTTTACATGGGAAAGAAGAGAGATGAGAATGTCCATTTAATGTGAGTTAAGCGTGAGGCTCTAAGAGGAACATCCTGCAAGAAATGAAGTGGTTTTCTCTTGAATGATATAAGAGACTGTGTTTGCAGTATTTGCTTGTCTTCTTTCTCCCCCAGTCATAGTTTTTAGTGACATGCAAACGAAGCCTATATGATTCTGATGGAAAGCTCTTGCTTCCATAATACCCTTTTTCAGAAAGGTTTGGGAAGGCTATCTTGAGACCAAATAGGCACAGAATTGGTGTATTTGAATAGGTGAAGATTCCCATCTGGGAGCTTTAGCTCTTCCCACCTGGGAACACCAAGTTTTACAACAATACTGATTATGCTGTAAAATTGTATATTGAGTGTAAATGGCTCACCTACATTAACATTACAGCTGGCATTAGGCATGCCCTTTTGAAATTAATTTCCTCCCCACTTACCCTTCTTTGGTTTGCAGGCTACACACAAACCTGGTTTCTTTTTCATGAAACTAAGCCAAAAGATGCACTCAGGAATTTGTACTCCCACCACCACCAGTCATGCAGTCTACAGAACTAGCCTGAAGACAGTCCAAAGTCAAGTCTCATGAAATGTAGATTGTGGATATTGGATCCTCAGTGCTGCCTCTTTCACTCTACAGAGCCATTCTTATTGCGCAGCACAATGTAAATAAAGCCCAAATTCCTGCTGACTAATGAACTCTTGACTCTTGAAAGTGCTCTTGTGTAAAAATACCTAGAGAACTTGCAGGAGGGAAGAGCATTTCCATGCCAAATTATATCCCATCTTATTTAGCTTCATTTGTTTCTGAAGAGTAGAAATACCCTGAGGAAGTTACCCAAAATAAAGCTGCTAAGAACAAGCAATGTGCGGTTTAGAAGAATGGGTTGCTTCAGGGGAAAATTTCAGCTGCGTAGCCGTGTTTGAGCCCATGGCTGAGAGAATGGCTCTGTTCATATTCAGATTCACGTGAAATCTGCATTTTTAGCCTGTTGATCTTGGGGTGGGTAGGAGATTTGTCAGATAAGTAAATAGCATTCCCTTGTTTAGTTTGAAGCCAGCACTCTAGTTGTGGAAACTGAATGTAAAGGCTGATCCTTGAAGGTCTAGAACAGGTGTGTCTGAGAGAAGTTTCAGGTAAATATTTTCCATGAGAAGGTTTTGAATTGAGATGAAAAGTAATTTTCTTCTGAGGTAATACTTCATTAAGAGGCAGAAGATGAAGTCTCTCATGATTCCCAAGAGCTCAAGCAGCAGAAATAGTCACTGTTGTGAGGCTTGCTGTTGAATTTACGTGGTGTATGTCTGTGTCAGTTGGCTTCTGTTCACTTTCTTATCCATAGAGAGCACTGATCACTGCCCAGAAATATCGACATCCCATGCTCCACCACTACCTAAGCCTAAGCCTAAACCTAAAAAAGCTCCGCTACCACCAAAAAATGCCATTGCTGCTTCCACCACCACCAGCCATAAGGGTAACGAAGCGCCTCACGCTAAAAAAAAGGGAAAGGCTCCTGCTAAGCAGCCTCCTCTCCCACCGCCCAAGCCAACAGGGGCCAGTGCAAATCGGGAAGCTGGTGAGTAGTGCCCCTGCAGCGCAGTGCGGTGGGTGCATGTGCATGGGGGTGCTTGTCTTGCTCGTAGGGTAACTCGTGCCTCGGGACGTAGCGGTGTTGCTAAAGAGCATGCCAAGGGTGTTTGGAGAGAGCCTCTGCTGAGCTCTGGTTCTGGTGCCCAAACGCCCTGGGCAGCACACAGGCACCTCCCTGTTTAACAAACTTACCTGCAACACCCAGCACATTGAATTCCCAGTTCGGTTGTGAGAGCTGGCAACAAAATGACCCAGAGAGCTGCTCAAGAATTAGCAGGGAAGAAGGTGACTCCTGAAACCAAGCATGAATTGCTCCTAAGTAAAACTACTTTTGTATTACTGTAACTTTCTACTGGAAGTATCAACTCTTCCAATTAATTTGACAATGTTGCAAGATCACAAAGAGATCTTGCAGGTTAGGAGAAAAGAGGTTAAGGATAAAACTATGAAGGCATCTTAAAAGACAGTTGAATAGCAATTGGTTTAGTTGGAAAAAACAAAATTACAGCCATTAGAAATGACCAGGCTTCCCTTATGTGCTGCGATTCTAAGTACATATTGGACATGGAAAATGTCAATCATCAGTCACATAGCACATGTTTATCACCACACTGTTAAACCAAAATTCAGAAGTGATGCAAGATTAAGGACTGGAGGTGGATGCTCTTAAGGTACTGACCTTGAGTTTGAATGGTTGCAGTGTAGACAGTAACCAAAATTAAAATATCCAGATATAATTTGAGCACAAGTGGTATTGTGATGAATGGGCTCCATATATGTATTGGCAAACTTATACAAGCCTTGTGTTTTCAATCTCTGTCTGTCTTTGAAAGCCCTCCAGTCCCTCCAGTTTTCTCTGCAAGTATGCCTCTTCACAGCTTGTACATTTTGGCACATTTTGTATTTGAAGCATACAGAAGAGGACTGTTTGAAAACATTGCAAGACTTCTAGAGTTACTATAATAACATTGACATAAAATATCCATTAACTTGGTATTAACTGTCCCTACTACATCAGACGACTACAAGAATAAACATTTTGAAAATCCAGAATTTGCTGCTTGTATTTCACATTCAGCTGGAAAACTCAGCTCTTCCTAGGTGAAGGAACCTTATAACCTTTTCAGAAATAAAACAATCCATCACATAAAGAAATGTTTATACCAGTGTTTGGTAACAAGCCATCAGGAATCTGACTTTTTAAAATACATTCAGGTTCCACATTTGTATTCTAGGAGCCTTGATGAAATGTCATGCAATGCTTGAGACAATACAGGTGTAAAATATAACCACTCATCCCTTATTCTACTGGTAATTTCTTCCAGCATTAAAAATACATTGTGTTTGTTCAAAGTGGGGCAGTACTTAGTAAGTAGAGCTGATTTGGAGCAGTATTAGTGTAAGAGGTTTGTCAGATCCCCATGAAAGTGAACATATGATGCAGCCGGTGGTCAAGTCCCATGAAGGAGGAGAGGAATATGAGTAAAAATGGAGCCATGGCTCTCCTGAGGGCAACACAGCAGGCTTCCATACTGAAATAGTGGAACTGGGAGAATGGGACTTGAATGTAGGCATGGATGTATGCCAAAAGGCAAAGAACAGCCATTACATTTTTAATTTAATCAAAATTCAAATCTTCTACTGAAAAAGAGGCATGACAGAAAATTGTCAGCCAGCCCAGTCAAAAACAACAACAGTAGCACTTTTGACCTATGTGAATGCATAGCGGGGTTTTCTGGGGGAGAAATCTTTTACATTTCTGTATCTAATTGCAGGTCCAGAAAGGTTCTGAGAATAATTGTAAGGATTTTTACAGTGGAAACATCTTTTGACATTTTCCCAGCCACAGTTGTCTGGCCATATATTTGTATTATGCTGCTGTTCTTAAGTGTAAGCATGTAACTAGCTCTGTTGACCTCCAGCCTGCACTGAAGTGGCTCAGAACCAGAGCCTTTTTTTTCTACCATCCACCTACTCAGTAAGGTTTCTGTTAAATAATATGCAGGTTGGAATCACCATCTATTTCTACTGAAATTATCAACTTGTGCCTATGCCAATTTTCTGCTTCATTATGTTTTGCTTGTAAATGGAGTGATTTGTACCTGACATGGGAGGATTAGTGCAGTATCAGTAGATTCAGGACAGCACCCTTTACAGTCACCTTGGAGCGCAAAGAGGAACAGTGATTTGCCTGAAGTTTCCATGGATTTTTTCAGATGTACTGAAAGCTTCACAGCACTCTAAATGTTTATAAACCGTAACACTCAGCTACAGAAGAGAATGGTGAAATGTGTCTTTTGAATTACTTTCCATTTTCTTTGAGACTGAGAACGGTCTCGCTGTGAAAATTGTTTTTATATCATGAACTTACTATGGCCAGTATCGGCACTTTGATTCTCTCCTAATCTGCTGGGGATTTGTTTTTATTTAAATGCTTATAAGTAAAGTAGGCCTTTCAGCAGATTTCTATTACAGCTTTCTGTTTTACTCAGTAAGCTTAGCCAGAAGGCTGCTGTGTAACTTTCATTTGTTCTCTGGAAGTTAATGAGTTTCTACTCCATCCGAAATGTTTGAGTTCAATGCATTTTGATGAAAAAGGCTGAACCATTAGATGGTTGTAATTTTTATTGCTTTTTAAATGAAAGTCGGAAGTCTGAAGGTCCCAGCTCAGGCGATGGGTGCGTCAACACAGCAATCAGAAATGTGGCTGGAATGCACATGGGCATGCAGGCTAGCTGGAATCTCTAGTGAACTTGGGCATTATCCTTATATGCCACAGGATGGTGAGTATCACAGGATTAGAACAGCATCACTTGCCAGCTGTACAGCTACTGAAAAGACCTTGTTTCACTACATTTTCAAGACTGCCCACGTTGGTGACTGGTAAGACAAAGACCTTCAGTACATACAGGAGGCCTTCAGTGCCTCCTCCCTTCTGGGGGTCGTTTGTGCAGAGTGACAGCAGTGGTTTCTGCCTCTCTTTTATGGACATACCCAGCTAGACTTGAAAGTACCCCTTGTTTTGCCATCCCTCTGCTGTTTGTCATTGAGGAGGAGGCCACCAGTTGCAATAAGATTGTGAAAGGTAATTGAATCTCAGTAACAGTCCTCAGATGTTCATTGAAAAGTGTAAGGAAAATCACAGGGTTTTCGCACTGATCAGAACAAAAATTCATGTAGTAAGAAAGGTCAGGCAGTTTTCTCTGCCAGGGAGGTTTTTGGTTTTGTTCTTTTTCTTTAACTAGGGCGCTACACATATTTGGACTTGGTAGTGGACTTCTTAAATTATGTCCAAGCAAGGTGTAATGTGGCTCAAAACAAACTCTTACCCATTTGTAAGGTTGGTCCTCTCTGCTGTTCTTGGGCAAGTATTCATCATTTCAGTGTCTCCCACCACAAAGGTGAAATTGGAACTGCAACATTTGCTCATCTCAAGCATTTACATGAAGGACTGTAGACATATCAGGTGTATTTTTTCATTTTTTAAAGAGCAGCACAATTCAGTCCATGCAGAAAATAATGATGCGAAAATCATATCATTGCAAGACTGTAAAATGCCTTTTCTTTTGTTTTAGCTGGTTCCTCTCATGCAAAAAAAACACCAGTCTCCAAGTCTTCTTCATCACCATCTCCTTCATCTACATCATCTCATCCCAAAGCCTCTAAGGAGACTTCCAGCAAATCGGGCACATCAGGGACTCCCAGGGGCAAGAAAAAGCCTGGGAAACAGTCAGCCCCACGAACAGCACCAGATGGGGCTGCTTCTTCCCCCTCAGGTGCGACAGCCGACGGTTCGGAAGCGAAGGCAGAAAAACCCAAGCCTGAGCAACCTTCCATAGTAATTTTTGACATGGAGGACACAGACCAGTCGAGCAAGCTTGTTGTGCCCCCTCCTCCCAGTGCTGCCCCTCCTCCACCTCCGCTCCCACCTCCTTTTCCTGCTGCAGGCAGTCAGCCTGCTGGCTCCTCAGGTGCCCAGGATGTGTCCGACGGCTCTGCGGCAGGGCCACGCAGCCCTGGGTCGGACGCAAAGCCTCTGCTCCAGACTGAGCGTGGCACAGACGAGAGTCTGAGCGCTGCAGCCCCAGGCAGCGCTCCAGGTGCCGCTGGAGAGGACACAGAAAGGTAAGACACCATGGCTGTCCCAGGGCAGTGGTAGGACCACAGCCGAGGAAGCCACATTTCTTTGCACGGGACACTGTAGGCACGTGGGGATCTCTTCTGTTTGTTCTGCTGACTGGGAACAGTTTGTGCTGCAGCCCAGCACAGTTTGTTCCTTCACAGTGCCTTTGAACCATTCACCTGCATGTTTTCCCAGAAGGTCCTTGCTCATGATGTGTCTCTTATTTTATTGTGTGGCTGACACTATGGTCTGCAGTTCAGCTCAGTGATGACACTTTATTTCTCATAAAGGCAAACAAGAAATGATGCCAATTATAAAGGAGTTTTACTTCTTTTTTCTGTAGATGCTATTAAAGATCTCATTGCTAAAGTTCTCAATTCAATAGTTGAATTTACTTGAACACTTGAAAATTAGGGTTTCAGGCTCCAATTAGTAGGTGTTTGGTCTGTCACTGCCTAGTAGCTCGTCTAAATCTTGGGTACTGTAAAAACTGGTCAAGAGAAAAGTCCTAATTACATTTTTAAGCAAAATACTTGGCAGAAAGATGAAACTGGCTTATTAATTTGTCTTTTCCCTGCCACAAAAATCAGCATTTTTTATATAAATCCAATAGGGTTTAGTCTAGATGTCAGTAGCCTAGAGGCCTTCCTTTAAATTCCTGCTGGTACATCTGTTGCCAGCTCTACATTCCAGTGCTGCATCTCCCCCTGCTCTGTCCTTCCTTTACATAAAGATTTTCCCAAGGCAAAGGGCAATCTGCTGCTGATCCCCATGTTCATCAATGATGGGCATGAACATTTGGAACTCAACTGCAGTGAAATGTATTTACAATAAAATAGGGTTAGGCTTCCAGAACAGGAGACTTTGTACTCCCATCTGCTCTCCAACTTGCTCCTCTCACCCCCAACTTTAGGAAGTTTTCTCTCTTGGTCCCACACCACAAGAAATAAAAAACAGTTAAGATTTGTCTTAATGCAGTCTTTACAGCACATCATTCTGGATTGTTTGCATCCTTTTTCCTAGCACACATACATAGATACACATATCTGCATATGTTATAAATGTTTTATATATGTATGTTTTTTAGAAAGGAATTTGTTTGATTAACAGAACTTCTCTTTTCATACTTGCTTATTCAATCTGCGTCTCATTTGTGTTGTGTTCTGTTCTGCTTGCATTAATGTGCCACCCTATCTGCTCATGAATAAACAGCTTGGCTACCAAAGAAGACCAAGAAGGGGAGGCTCCGGATCGGGCATTCTCTGAGCTAGTGGAGGAGGCTTCTGATGCTGCTGCTGCTCCTGAGAGTGAAAGTAGCAGAGAGAGCCATGGCAGTGACTCGGACTCGGATGGGCCGATCCTGTACACAGATGATGACGATGATGATGATGACGAGAATGCAAGTGCTGAAAGTAAGCATCCTGCCCAGAAACTGCAGGCTACCTTTCGCAGATTGCATTATGTGAGCACACCTGACCCATGCTAGTGTGAGGCAAAGAGAGGAATGGCTGCAGGGAATGGTTTTAGGGGATTTAGTATTTTGTCACTACTGAGAAATGAGTGTCCTGCTCCCCCCAGGAAACTATGATCAGAAACCTGCTGGGGCCTTTGCCTGGGTGAGAGCAGATCCAGCACTGCACAGATGAGAGTAGAAGTGGGAGGAACAGATTCAGAAGGACATGAGGGTGTGGTGGAACAAGATATCCACGTTAGGGCATCACAAGCCATTGATTTGGCTTGCCCATGTCATAAGTTCCTTGTGGGAGTTGCAAGTGTGGTGGATGACGGAGGAAGCCCATCAGTCAGCAGCTTCATGTCTGAAAGTCACTTGTTCCTCTTTGATCAGGATGTTTTGAGCATTGGAGCAACCTTAGCATAGAGAGCAGATCACAGGAGATTACATCTGAGTTTTACAGCTTTGAAATTTCGTCTGGGGTCATCACCCTAATAGGGTGGAAACCCTCCTATGCTGAAGGGTTGTCCTGCCCCCACTCTGCCTAATCCCTGCTCCCAGTTGTTCTTCCCTTAGGCTAGAGCTCATGTTTATTTTTGCAGTGGCAGCTGTTGTCGAGCTGATTTTCAATAGAATTGGTGGTTCCCTGATCCAGCTCACCCAAAGGCTGCTCCTTTCCTTGGGCAAAGAAGGTGGCTGCAGCAGGCTGTCAGGAGCAGAAGGAGGGCAGCCCTCCCTCTACCTGCTCTAGGGTGGCCATATGTCAGTGTGAAATCAACATCAAGCCATGGTTTGAGAGCCTTGCTCACAGCTTTTCTGGGGGAGCTGTCTTCACTGTGCTCAGCAAGGAAGGCCTGAACACCAAGGCCCAGTGTAGCAAAGTGGGATGAGAGAAAATGAACACGTTTTATTTTCATCTTGGCCACTGGGGCAGAAGAAGGTGAAGTGCCAGGTAGCTCAAGAGGCTGAAGTCTTCTGCAGTTCTGTGTTGCGTTTGAATACACCCCAAAGTGATAGAAACCAAAAGTTCATGTATTCACACAGCAGCATGGAGTCTTAGGAGCAGTGAGCTGGGATCCTGTGGCCTTCCCAAACTGCTTCACGCCATGAAAATCTGCCAGCCTAGGGCATATGGAGCCCACCTTGGTCAGAATGTCAAGAGACAAGGGAAATACTGTAAAGGCTGAGAAAAATACCCTTCCTTCCACACTGGCTGAAGCTAATGCTGACCAGGCTGCAAGACCCTTGTCCCTACTGTGTCAGTTTTATGGAGAACAGATTGCTTCAGTGTCTGGGGGTTCCTGCCTAGGTTACTTTACAAGCACTCGGAGCACTTTTCTAAGCTGTATTTTTTGTCTTTAATTCACAAATAACTGAGAGATGGAAAGCACTATAAAAGAACTAAGTGGTAATTGGTTGAAAAAAAAATTGAAAGAATGAGGGAAATTTTGATAGAATGAGACTAAACCATTTAAGGCTGAAGAAAAAGAGCAGCAGGTTGCTAAATATACTAAGTAGATAAATAAGCCAACCTGTAATGTATTAAACTTCAAAGACATTTTAGTCTTGATTTGTCATTTTTATCCTATCACTTCACAGATGACAAGTGATGTTTGTATCAATTTGGCTGGTGGCTTTTTCCTTCAAGCCTTTTAGCTTTTTATTTTCCTGAACTGAGCTAAATTTTTTCTTTTGATGTTAATTAAAATTCCTCTCCTGCATGTGGGAACAAGGTTGGTTTGGGGAGGTATTAAAGTTCTTACTCAGAGTTTTTGTCTGTAACCTGAGCATCAATGAACTAAATCTACCCTACTCCTCCTTTCCTCAGGCTCTCTGGCAAGTAAAATTCGTCGTAGGGATACTCTTGCTATCAAACTTGGCAACAGACCATCCAAGAAAGAGTTAGAAGACAAAAACATCTTACAGCGCACATCTGAAGAGGAGAGGCAGGAAATCAGACATCAGATTGGAACGAAGCTAGTGAGGTATCAGTCACAGGGTAATTGTGGTTTCACTGGGTGGAGGTGGAGGAAGAGAATTGAGAACACTGGGTTTGTGTTTTAAATGCAGCCCAATATGTGCTGCAGGATCTTTGTGGTACAACTGTCTGGAAAATGGTGTTTTTATTTCTCACAAAACTTTAAACTGTCAATAATACATTTTTGTCCTGCAAGAAACAAAATCTGAGAGCTTTTGGGGTTTTGAGTACTTTGGTTTAAAAAAGAAAGAAGAGGAAGAGGGTAAGAATGAGTCCATAATAACCAATGCCATGGTTCAGGTTCTTTCTCAAATTTGTTACCAGAACTTCTCTTGTATACTCAGACAAAGCAGTCGTTCCTGACACACGGAGCATGCCTGTGCATGTTTGTCCCTTCTGACCCTCCCCCTCCTCCTCTGGCTCTCCAATTCCTTCATTATTCCTGTGCTGGTTCCAGCAAAAGAAGTTGAAGGAGGCTGACTTTGCCAGTCAGTGTTTAATGTTTTACTGTGCCCACCTCTGAGGCGCATCTTTCTGAATCTGTTAAACTGCTATGGGATATATGTTACTTTCTCTGTCTGGACTTGAGAGCATTGCATTAAAAAACAATTCACTTGCCTTTTACAGGCTTTAAAAAAAAAAATGTTCAGGTTTATTTTGGCTCCCGTGGTCTCTGAGAATAGACTACAGCATGTCTGTATTTTGCTAGACCTGTCCTTGTTTCTGTTTGGCTCAGGAATGCTGTCCAGATTTGGAGGCTGTCCTGTGTTTGTTGGAGATTTCCAGATGCAGTAGGGTAGTCCAGTCGGTACTGCTCCAGCTCTGCACCAGCACCCAGAAGATGAGCCGAGTTGCTCTGTGCATGGGGTGTCTGGCCAAGGCAGCTCTTTCATTACTTAACTGTGACAGTGATGCATCTGCTGTATAAAGCCCAAGGGTCATTTTTCTTCTGCTAATAAAGAGGTGTGGTTGCTATCACTGCTTTCCTGAATAAATCCCAGCTCCGGTGATCACACTCTGCTTGTCAGTCCTCCCCTGGGGGCCCGAACTGCAGAAGCTGCTTTGTGAGTTCTGCTGGAGAGCTGGAATGCACCACAGGCAGCACTGCTTTGGTGGCAGGAGACAATATCTGTGTATGTCAGGGCTGTGCTCATACCCACAATCACAACCAAGTTTGATGCCAGTTCCTTAAAAATTCCTGGCATGGTGGTCAGCACCTGGCAGCATGGAGGTGTGGTGGAAAATCTGTTCCCACAGCTCAGTCAGGGTTGAGTCGGGTCCCGCCTGGAGCTTCCTACAGCTGGGACTGGTACCCTGTGGTAAGCCTGCCAGTCCTCTGGGACACGTCTGAAAGTCCGAGAGTGATTTGAGTTGGATGAGTGTCGCGAGGCTGAAGATAGTCCATAGTGAACTATGTGAGTGTTGCTGGACAGAGAGACATCTGTCTTGAACACATCTGCAAAATAAGTTTTACTGCTGAAATTCTTCTCAGGTGAACAGTGGGCATGTTTAGTAAACGCAGAGACAACATCAACCATGTCCTCCCCTGTACAAATCAGAAACTTAATATCTCAGTTCGCAGTTTTTTGTAATGGCAGTTATATGTAGATAACTAAATAAAATTAAGCTTTGGTTAAAGCTCCCAGTTGTATTATACATACAAATTAGTGAGGAATGAACTTATGGGTTTTGTTGGTTTTGTTTTTTAAAAAACTTTTATAAGACTTCAAAATATCAAAAATATCAAAATTCATTCAAAATATCTGAGAATAATCTAACAATTGCAGAACTGATTATAATGATGGTGCTTGGGAACAAAAAAGGGTTTATGACTTCTTTCATAAAATTATGCCTGTGAAGACTTTAAATTTGCTGGTACAACATCTGTAATATTATTCAAGTATCAGTTATTCATGTGTTCAAATGGCAACACTACATCTTTTAAAACAAATGGCCACTCTGGTTACATGAGCAGTTATTGTAATTGCCTGGAAATTACTTCTGGAAATTACACCTTTTAAGCTGTATTAAAAATTCTAATGTGTCAATAGATCTGATTTTAAATCAGTCACTTACTTTGTTCTCACAGGAGACTTAGCCAGAGGCCCACAACAGAAGAGCTAGAGCAAAGAAATATCCTGAAGCGTAAGTATTTCATTCAGGTTTCATATGGTATTTACTGACAAGGGGAGCATATGTTGGATTCATATGGAAGGCCATCACTGTTGCTCCAGTATTAGAATCATAACTGGAGAGAAATTATATTCTAGAAAATAGTGTGTCAACACTTCATTTATACATTAACCTGTAATTGTAGTTGTGAAAATTGCATATATTCAATGTGCCAAATTTTGCTTGTCAAAATCCTACTTCTTGAAGCTGGTCCCAAAGACCAATTATGACTTGGATACCCTTTAGAAGTAGTTCTAGGCTGGTTAGCCTTCCAGCTCATTTTTATGAGGAGGAGGAGGGAATAACAGTAGGAGGTGAAGGTGGGATGTGAGGGCAAGGTTGGAAGGAGGAGTAGAAAGAGGAAAGGCAAAGTGTAGAAAGCAGAAAAGTCAATAGGTATATGCCAACTACTTCAGCATGCTGGCCTTCATACTCACTTCTGACATTAATGTCTTCTGTAGTGAAACCTGCATGGGATTCTCACTGAACATCTTCCCATTGATTAAATCCTTCCTCATATCCCTGCTGGAAAAATGTCTGTAGTTCAAATAGTCAAGCACACAGGAATGAAGTACCTTGGATATTTACTCTTTATACCTATTCTGCCATTTACTTAGGTTGCTTTTGTTCTTTGGCTGGCAAACTCTTCAGAACAGGCATTGTTTTGTCTTCTTTTATGAATCTTTCCATAGCACAGACGTTACCTCAACACACAGTGTAACTGTTGCCGTGCCCAGCTCCACCTAGCCCTGTGCTCATCTTGCAGACATAGCTAGTACTTGATGGTTAAGTAGAAGAAATAAATGAAGAAAAGGCACTTTGTAGCAATGAATCAAAAATCTGACAAGTAGCAAACAACTCTTATGGCATGAGAACTTCACACACCTGATGAAAGGCTTGGTATAATGGTGTTATTGCCAGCAATTGTTCAGAAAGTTGGAGCTCATCTGTGCAACCCTGGTGTCATCCCAGGTGTGTAGCATGCCAGTGGGAAGGAAAGAGGATGGGCTGATTACTTGACAGCATCCATGGACTCTGCACTTGCTCAGGCCAGCAAATGAGGGAGAGGGCAATTTTTTGCTTTCAGGCAACCATTCTGATAATAAAATGCTAATAAAATCTTACTGCTGTTGCCCGAGCTCTCAAATGCCAAATAGTGCCACATCTTACTGAAAAGGGATCAGGGGACTCCTGTCCAGTACATGACGTGAATAGAATTTCTAAAACTGTAATTTCTGAACCTATAGACTGCATAGATAAATAAAGATAAAATTTGAAATAAGAACTTTTTTTACATATGACCAACTGCTCATGCTGGACTGTGTGAGAAAGGTGATTCCAAAACACCTTTGGTGGGCCAGGATATGGCCACTGAGCTGGAGACACTGAGCTGGGCTCCCTTATTGCCCTTTCTCTCTTGCTTATCTTGAGATAACTAACCCAGTAGTGAACCTGCAATGTATTTTAAATCTGTTTTGCCCTTTTTTATTCCATTCACTGATTTTGCAATAAGTAGCTCAAGACTGGAAAGCAGTTAATAGATTTCCTCTCCTGTTTCAGCTTGTTTACTTTGAGCTTTTGGCAGTGCCCCAGGCTTTGCACTCAGTGCCTCCTGCCATCCTCCCCTGCTGCTGCTGGGGGGTGTCTTAAAGAGGCCAGGGAGAGTGAAAAATAAAGGCTGGGAAGCAGAACTGTAAATCACAAAAAATCACAGAGACCCTGGCGAGCACATGGAGAATCCAAAACTGCTTTTTGCTTGTCACTGGGATATAAAATATTTCAAGTTGCAAGTGATCTGTAAGAACCAAAGCAAGCCAGGGTTTGTGATGACAGTCTGACTCAAGTCCTTTCAGGGTGCAAGTTCTCTCTAAGCCCTAAGGCGCTTGTATTTTGCATCAAAATTATTGCAGTCCCTTCCTGTGGATCATTTGAAAATGTTTACATGTCTTAAATGCCATTGTTGGTGTAATCAGCTTTTGTGAGTAAGTTGGGATTTCTTTCATAAAGTTTCCTTCCTCCTGTTTTTTAAGCAGTGGATGGGGAGAAGGAGTTACATTATTGCATGTATGTAAACTGCAGCTAAGGGGATGTATTGTTTTGAGTAATATTTATCAGACTTTGAGGTCACATTAAGTGGTAAAGGTCCAAATGTTTACTTCAGGGTTAAGTTCAGCCCTAATCTTCTAAGAGGTTCAGAAAAAAATCCGTATTTTTTTCTCTTTTCATATTTCCAGTTAGTGAGGAAGTCTGTTTTGCAAGAAGCTTTGTTTTGATAATGTTTCCAGATAAACCAGTTACTGAAAATCCTGTTTCCAAGTACGATCGCAGGACATTGCAGGCGGATTTGTATAAAAACTGTTTGGATAAAACTGTCCAGACTTCTGAGACTTCCCACACTAAAACAAAGTTCCAATAACTCAGGAGTCCACTTGAAGGAATACATAAAGCCCTGTGTTTTTTTATAAATGCAGGCTTCTTGTGTACTGGCTTTGAACCAACAGTATTTATAGTATTGCATTATGGCAAAGAAACTTTTTAGTCTTCCAGGAATTTCAGATTGAGATAACTGTATTTTTTTTTCCTGGTTTTGTAAGGGACAGTGAACTTCTTGTACGGTGCACCTGCATGCCTGCCAGTAATGGTTTCATAGAGGTTTAGCTCTCGACGCTTGTTAAGGAATATTAATGGTTATCTTTGCTTGTAAAACCAGGAAAGAGAAACCGCTTTGTGCATTTCAGAGCGCTGCAAGAAGCAAATGCTTTGTTTGTCTTTTCTTTCTCTTTCCTTAGCAAGCCCACAGAGAAGTCTAAACATAGCTAATCCCATAGGAACACAATGGAAAGTTCGATTTTATAGTCCAGGAGTACTTTTTGGTCAAGAACGGAGCAGTCCTTAGGCAGGGCAATTTGTCTCTTCTTTTTTCCCCTTCTGCTACAAAATGAATGTCCCACAGGACAGAAGGTGACCAGATTTCATGTGGTCGAAGTTGCAGGAGCAACAATCTATAGATGCCAGGGACCTGCTTGTTTGGCTTTGACTGGTGGATTATTTAACTTGATGGCCACAATAAGTGATGCTAAACAAAATTGTTTCAGTTTCAGTTAGGAGTCAAATCGCAGTCTGACCTCCTAGGAGCTGCAGGCAGGGAAGGAGGGAAGCCATAGTTTTGCTGGGATCTAATCAGAGACTTCTGCAAGCAAAGGGCGCTCGCTGGCCTGGTCCTTTGCCAGCAGGGCAGCAGCAGGACATCTGAGGGGACTTGCAGCTGAGAACGCTGTGTTTATATTTTCTCTCTCCACATCACACAGATTAGATCTGCTTTTAAGGTGGAAAGCAGTCATAAGTGTGTTCCTGTGCATTAATGTTTGGCCAAGTGAGTCAGTTCATACCTGCAGCCAAATCTTGGCCCTCTGGCTGGAATTTTCCACAACACCTACCGGAACCAGGAGCACCAGACCTATTATTTTTAGCACCACACATCTTCTTAATTCCCTACTGCAACTTTCAAAACTTTTACCTTAAAAGACCAAAAACACACAGTAGTTTTTACTGTTCATAGGAATTTGTATCCAGAGAGTGCTTCTGAAGCACCAGGCTTAAAGCAAGACTGTGCCCAGCAGGCTGGAGATGGGAAATTGGTGTGTTAGGTACAAGTCAGTGCCAGAGACAGCGGCCCATGTGCCAAACAGCAGATTCAGTATATTAGCAGCAGCTACCACATTTCTGTCCATTTCCTTTAGCTCTTGAGTTTCATTCCTAGAAGTAAACCAACCTGAATGTATAAAACATATCCTGTCCCCTGACCTCTCATGCAGAAGACTGTCTGTTCCCCATGGGTTTGATCCCCTCCTGCTTTGCCCAGGATTTAAGAAAGCTCCTGGTGCCTCCTGTTGGTGTTGTCCTCCAAAAGATGGACTGCCAGCCCTCCTCAATGGCCTGCTCCAAGAGGTGCCTGGACCCTCTGCCCAGTCACTAATATGATTGTCCTTCTTGGGGGGGTTTTCCCTTGTCCAGCCATCCTGGTGTGCAGTCATCTGCTACCCACAAGGATGTGGCTTCACAGCTTGGGATAGGCAGCTAACCTTCAACCTTCCTAAATGTCTAGAGCAAGTTTTTTAAGGTATTTTATCCTCCCCCAAAACACAGAAAAACAGTATTTCAGGTGGCCATGTTGTCGGTAGTTCTTCCTTAAGGTATGCATTAAACAGCATGAGCCCCTGTTTCTTAAATGAAGCATCTTATTGCTGCTTCTTAGGAGACACCATGGATAAGATAGCAAAGAAATGTCAAGATATGAATAATGCACAGCATGTTTTACAAACTAAATTAAGAAAAGGGTAGTAGAATGATGTGTAAATTCAATGGGGTTTTTTCCTGCTATATCTGCTATTGGAGAGTGTCCGAGGTAGGACTTAAGCAATTCCATTCATAAAGGGACAAATTTTTTTTATGTCAGATGATTCCCAGGTGAATGGAACTCCAAAGTAATAGTTTGTGTTTAATTACCTCAGCTACTGTGTCCGTTGACTGCAAAGACAGGGTGTTTAAATGCCTACAGATGATTTATCTGTCCTAAAACAGCTACAGACCTTCTGATTTGTTTATGTGAGGATATTATGAGAAGAGTTACCCTTTAAAGTTATAAGTCCTTAAATACATCCAGCTTATTTATTGATCTATACATTAGTTAAAAAAACTAAAATGTAGATTAACTTACAACCCTCCATTCTTCAGTTTGAGTCCATTTACAGTTTCTCTATGGAAACAGGCTATCCATTTCTTATCCATTAAAGAAAAAAGCAATTAATAAACCATAAATTGCCTCCACGTTTCAGTATCTCATTAACATCACCATCAGCATGAGATCCAACCTAATCCTGGCAGCAAGCCTGTGCAATTGCACCTTGCTCTTGAAAACCTGACGCTGGTGTTGGAGTCTTCTCACAGAGCTGGTCTTGGGCAGGCATTGCCTTTTTCCTACTGTATCTTTCTTCTTTTTGATTTTTGTAATTTGTCCTCTCCTCCTTTCCCTGATATTCTTCTTACATGAAAGCGTTTGAGTAAGCAAAGGCTATCTGCAAGTACCATGAGGTGTCCTGTTGCAGCATTGCCTCCAGTGTGTAAGTCATTATACAGAAACTCCTCTGTGGCCATACTAACCAGCAGGCTGGCCATAGGAAACAGGGAAAATACAACTATACCAGGATTTTAAACTCCCTTTTCATCTATACAGGTTGGCTGTATCCAGAACAAATCAATTCCTTTAAATTTATAGTTTGCCTTGAACTGTAGTGTGGAGACTGTAATCCCCAGCCATGGGTAAAACAGGTTCAGAATTTTATGGATTTCTCTAGGTGGGATATTTCAGCCACAAAAATTTGTATACAACCATCAGAGGTGGACTGAAAGGGCAAATGCTGTTCTTCAAACTGTACTTCAGTTTAAAAGCATGCTGAGCACACATGAACATGTCTTTGTAAGTGTGCTTTTCACTGGCACTCAAGAAATCAAGTTTGGTTGGAATAAAATTTGTTAAAAGCAAATAGTTTCATTCACATGCCCAAATACATTCAGAAAATGCACATATAGTTTTCTGCTGTACTCGTTCATTTGGTCCAGCCAGTGGCCTTTAACCAAGAGGTCTTCATTGCATATTGCCCCCATTATAAAACCAGAAAAAATTAAAATAATAAAACAAATTTGCACTAACAAATGACAGTGGAAAAAAATGTCATTGATTCGTGTCCTCTAGCAGCAGAAGACACTTGGGTGATTCAAATACTCAGAGCAAACTTTTTACTTGGCATTTATAAATTACACTCATTCTAAAATAGATAAGATGGCATGTTGGAAGTAAAAGCAACAGTGTTTTTAGAGATAGAATAAGTAATTGAAACATCAGGCAACTCTTTCGGGGTACTTGCTTGCTGGTACACAGAAAGGTAATGACAGGCACCTTCTCTTTGCTGTGCTCATGACCCACAGTTGACTTGAGATGTCTACAGAATCAGGGGAAATGCGGATAGGGAAAAGAATGAGAGCATACAAAAGCCAAAAAAGCAGACAACACATGCGGCACCATCCAGAAATATGAGGAAACATGAGCAAGGACTTGGAGTTGTGAAGCTTTCAACCAAGAGAAATACAGTATGTGCAGTTATAATACTTACATATTCACTCCTTTTTATCTCTTCTGAAAACAGAGAAGAATGAAGAAGAGGAACAGGAAGCCAAAAAAGAAATAAAACGTAGACTCAGTAGAAAGGTGATGATGTGCTTTTCTGTATTGTGTATTTTTGTACATAGAATTATGTTTTATAAGAATCTAAAAATCAGTGTATAGACGTTGCTGCAAATGTCCATCAGTCATTCTCCCAGATTAGAAATCTGCTTAAAAAGCAGTACAAGCCCAGTCCGTGTTGGGGGAAACTCCATCCTGTACAGCTCCCCACACCAGGAGAAGCATACCGAGTCTGGCCATATTTGTGTGTGTAAGCAGGGGACATAAGTGACACGGTTCCTCTCCAGCTGTCACATATGATCCTCCTCACCCCTGTCACATATGATCAATGGCAGCCACACCTGTAGATCCACTCTTCCCTAGAGTAGCAGAGAGGGCAGCAAAACAGTGTGAGCCTTACGAAATCCCTTCACTGCTCTTCTAACCACATCAGTGGTCTTAGCTTCTGCAGGTGGGATCATGCTCATTGTCCCTGGAAATGGAGAAGTTATGGATCTGTTCTGGGAGAGGAGTGGGGGAGTTTTCATAAGTATCCCTGGTCTGCCCTTCTCTGCAAAAATACAGTTTCCTTAATATGATTGTCCTTAGTTAATTAAAGTGAATATTGTTTGACGTGACTGAAACAATTTGGCATCATAATGACCCCTAGATGGTCAAAACCAGGGGTTTTTAAGGCAGATACTCCCAAATCTTGCTTATTTTCGGTATTATAGTTTTAATACTGTGTAATCATTAGTGCAATTGGCCTAGTGGGGTAAATGCAGTGACAGTTGCAAAGTCACAATTAATATTCGAGGGATAACTGTCATGATTCTCTGTGACCTGCCCGACAAAGACTATTTTTATAATTGAAGAAATCAGGTTATGCTGCCTCCCCATTCCTGCGCAGCACTCCCAGGATGGTGCCTTTTTTTAGACACCTGAAAGTGACCCTATTTAGAAACACCATTAAAGTTCTCTTGAGATTACATCATACCCTCCTCTTTTATTTTATTTCATCTTATTAAGCATACTATTTTCTGCCTCCCGCTTACAGCTCAGTCTGAGGCCTACAGTGGCTGAACTTCAAGCGAGAAGAATCCTTCGATTTAACGAGTACGTGGAGGTCACGGAATCTCCGGATTACGACCGTCGTGCTGACAAGCCTTGGGCCAGGTTAACTCCTGCAGACAAGGCAAGGAACAAATATAGATTATAAGAAAATGCTTTCATCTGTCACTTTTGGGGAGCTTTCCTCTGGTTCACATTCTCTTGATGCCAGCATCACAAATGACATCTGCTGGAGACAGCAAGATTGTCATGGTACTGGTGTGCATGTATTGCTTGCAGCTAAGAAAACCCACACGGGTGCCTATTAAGAGCATATTTTCCATCTCCATTATGACAGTTCAGACCGGAATTTCTAATTCTTTTTTCTAATTTTTAACTCCTTGCCAAGCCAGATCAATGTTTACCAAAGGCGGCCCTGAACTGTGGGAATTCAGGCAGGGGTTTGCAGGCAGAAGCCTGCACCACTGCTATCAAGAGTTACTTTTGCTTCTCATTTTGAGTGAAAAAAGGTAGAAACCGCTCTATCCTCCTCAAGGTTCTTGGCCACAAGCACCAGTACAAGAGCTGACCATGTGCATGCAGTGTACCTTCTTGGGGTGTTTGCGCCTGGCATGCTACATTTGATATAACTGCTGCCCAACTACAAAGCATGACACAAATGATCCTGTGATTCTCGTTTAAAAAACATATCAATCAAAGATTACCATAAAATGCTCTTCTGTTTCCCTCCTATACTACTTAATAAAAGGAAAGCTGTAGGATTTATGTAGCTGAGAGGTGCCCCTGAAGCACTTGATCTGAACCAAGACCTGTGGACTTCATGGAAGTCCTGTGAAATGTACTTGATGTAAGAAGTGGTACGTGCGAGAACCCACTCTCTTTTAGCTAAGGATGATGAAGCACTGATTTTATTTCAGCTTGTATTTTAATATTGATACTAAAAAATTGCCAGCTCATCTGACAATCATATCAAGTCAAGGTGAAATCATTAAAAATGTAGTCAGAAGTGTTTGTAGATGTTGGTTGTGGGAGATGGTGAACACTGTCTAGTCCTCCCATAGTCTGTGGGAAGTTAGAGGACCCAGCACGTCCACTTTGACAGAGGTCCAACCAGGGTAAACTGCACTAGGAAAAACAATGGAGTTTCCTACCTACTTCAGGGTAGCAGTTTTTAGTCTCAATTCATTTTGTTATTTGCAGGTGCCCAAGGCTGATTCTGTGGGCCCCAAGTTTGTTGAAAGAAAGGCAGATTGGGGCTGCCTGGAAACTCCCTTGTCCTTTTTTTTCCCAGAGAAACCATTCTTCTAATTCCAGCAGGAGCAGAAAATTGTGCTGCAACTATATTACAGAGCTGGAGCTCTCCTGTCTTTGTTGCTGGTTTGGTGCTCAGAAATCACTGTCTCTTTCCTAGCTCTACAGCAGCCTTGTGTAAGCATGCTATTGTGGCTGAACATGACCACCCCTGCTTAAAATGAAGTTTCTCTTTTTATAAGTCTGCAGTCTGGCGATGCTGTAATTCTATCAAGCTGCTTGTCTGTTCTGCACTGAAAGGCATGCACACCGGATGACATTTCTTTAGAGTTTAATGAAATGATACTGTCTTTATTTAAGATGGTGAAAGAAAAGAATGAGTAAGAATAAACTGACATTTCCTTTAACAGTGAGGGTAGGAAGGTGTGTGGCATAGAAACAAAACCGCTTGTAGTATATATTAGAATATTTCAGAAATTATGTTTATTGCTTGATGAAGTAAGTCACTTACCAGTCTCTTAACGTAGGCAACAAGGCATTTACAAAGTATACTGAATTTCTGCTGTTCTTTAGTATCTGCCAACTGAAAGCCCAAGCCTGAAATGCCCAAATAATTAATGTTATTTTACATAAAACTAATCAAAACAAGTGACTAATTCCACTTGAAAAAAAATGCAGTTCATCTTGCATTCCTGAAGTCCTGTCTCCAGAGGGGAGATACAAGGCACCTGCTGTGTGCTCAGTGCCTGTGCAGGCAGAGTGACTCACCAGCTCCTCAGGGGCTGTGCCTGGAGATAGAATCCCCTCCTGTCTGCCTACTCAGCAAGTGATTGTCAGGGTAATCCAATCCCTTGCCCATTTTTGTGTGTAAAAGTGCCCTTTTTCAATGGGGCTTGGTTCACCCATTGCGATAGATTTGACGTTTCTTGGTTTACTTTTGGTGCTTGATGCTTCACTTTTCTTCGTAGTGGATGAGTGCTTCAAACAGCAGTAATTGAAAAGTTATTCATGTTGATGATCAGAAACGTGTGAGAGCTGTGGATTACAGTAAGGGAGACGGCAAATGGGAACTGTAAGGGACCTACAAGAGTAGGGCCACATTGTTTCAGACTCTTTATTTTCCTTTAAATTTGTATTTCTCATGGTTGCATATATTTATTGTTTATTAGGCAGCAATACGGAAAGAACTGAATGAATTTAAAAGCACAGAAATGGAAGTACATGAGGAAAGTCGGCAATTTACCAGGTGGGTGAATCCCTCTTCTTGTGTAAGTGTGAGAAATGAGCATGAGAGTAGCCCTCTGCCTTTCTGCAAGTCCTCTGCAGTTGTGTTGTGATTTGTGTGGATTCCTGCCATGAGTCCCCTTGAATGCCACCACTGATTCTGTTGTAATTCCCAGTGTTGCTGATGCTCTCTCTAGCTGATTCAACAGTGAGGGTGACTGCAATGGGTTGGTTACTATGTAGAAGAAGATTGTTTGGGGAATCTAAAAAATAATGCTTTGAAAGAACTCGTCAATTCTCCCAGATGAAGTTAGTAGTCCTCAAGAACATAAAATGAAAGGGATTTCCTTCTCCAGCAGTACTCCCTTGCTCATGAAAGTATACATTTTTGTAGATGCATTTGCTAAATGAAAACTAGATGATGTTTTGAACTTCAGAAAAGCTTGTCACGGTCTTGGCGAGATTTGTAAGGGTCACTTAGGCTCCTGGCAGCAGTTTCTGGGGAAGAAGATAGATTCCCTTTTTGCCTCTTCTAATGTGTTTATCTGAATTTGTTTTGTTCTCTGCTTTGGATAACGCCAAGATGTTGTCTGAAGCATTATTATTTTAAGACGTTTGAAGTATCCACAGTTATTTGGAGGCTTTCAATTTTGCCAGTTATTCCTAGGGGGAGGGAGACACTTTCTGTAATCTCCATGGCATGTGCTCATTTTTCTTGGAAGTTACAAAGGCTGAAAATTGCCACCAGCAAGCAAAACTTGATATTAGGATTGGCCGACATTGTGTACATAGTATTAATGTCTTTGCTTCTGCAGAGAATTAAGCCAAATAAAAACAATTGTCTAAGATTGGGTCCCTTCTGTTTCCTGCTACTATTTCAACCAAACTCAGGATCTCAGCCAGTGATTGTGAATCACCTAATTAAAGAGTGTGCCACAAGGACCATTCATAATGGGAGATGGGTGTTTTATGCATCTCCTACTTCATTGCTTGATTTCACAACTTCAGTGATTTCTTTCTCACCAAAACATGGATTTTTTTAAAAAAACAATAATGTAAAGTCACTTCTGTGTAGTTACAACATGAACAAATTAATTTTTAAAAATTCAAACCAGTTTCACAGACAGCAAACCTAAGCCAGAAGAGGAACCAGGAGGCAGGGTTTTAATTTAGCAATGCATTCTGACCATTAGAAAATGTCCTTTTCAAACACGGGGATGTATTTTTTCACTTGCTGTGTTTCTTAAATTGCATTGCAATATCAAAGCATAAGTACAGACAGGCATGATTCATACAAAAAGAATTGGGTATTTTTTCATGAGCTTCGAGAACAGTTGAGACTGATTACAACTGGATTCTTGAAAGGTGAACTAGGAATCCAGTAGAGTGGCAAACCAGTTAAAAAGTGAACTTTTTTTTCAAGGAGGGCCTTGGAAAATGGAGTAAAAAATAGGCACAGCCAAATTGTAATAAATATAGGCAATGATTCTATAGGGTCCTGAAAGAATTTCAACCTGAGAGAAATCAGGTTTTTTCTGTTCCCTCTCCATGCTCTTTCATTTCACTGATCATGTTATGGAGTTACTGCACAGAAGTCAGAAGAGTAACACTAGAAAAAGCTAATTAAGAGCAGAATAACATGCAGATGTTTTAAGTCAATTGCAATTTTGAAAATAAAAAGAGATCCCATCTCCTCTGGGACCTCTCATTAAAAATTATGTAGTTTCTGCTACATTTGGATTGATACAACAAAAGTGATTTAAGAAAACCATGGACAGAAGTCTCTAGCCAGAGAATTAATTTCTCATACTTTAATTATTTTCAAGGAGATCGCTGAGGTAACACAAACCAAGAGGCACTTGCATTGGCAGCTGATTAGCAAAGGCTATTCTGTGATAGAATGAGAAAACAGAGAAGCTGCTTACTAAACAAAAATAGTTTATAGTATATGGTTTCCTGTATTATTGCAGATTAACTGTAAGATGCTTTAATATTATAATCAGTACTTAAAATATATTTGAAATGTTAAAATTTTATATTAAACTTGGGAAAGAGCACTGCTTTTCATTGTTCATCATTGTAATGACTGTCAATTGAACTGGCTTTCTATTCCTAGTAATTTAGACCAATTCTTTCTGTTATTTCATAACAAAATCCAAGAAACTGAGTTTCTAAAAATAGAGAAATCAACACAAGTTTTGGAAGAGCGTATTAGCAGATGTTCATGAAGTGTTTCTAATGGAAATGCTATATATAGTCCAGTATATTGTTTTTCTACACAAATACAAAACCCCTGTGTCTTTTTTGCAATCCTCTGTACCCCCATTTAGCAGATGAGCTGCATACTTGTGAATGTCAGCCTTTGTGCACACCTCCTTCTTTTGAGAAATGCACGCCTGTATTGCATTGAGTCAACTTACAGGGATAATGTGTGGAAGTGCTAAGAGAAAATGTGTCAAACCAAAACTTCGGTAAATCTGTTGTGTAGATGCATCATTACCTATGCCTTTTCCAAGCTGCTGCATCTTTTACTACTTTGCTGCATGTTTCACTACTTCATGGACAGATACATTTTTTAAGCCATTTAAACAGAGATTCATGTCTGGTGATAGATACATGGAGAACCTGATACTGGTGCCCTCCTTACCCTTTTGCTTGGATTCATTACATTTAACATGATTTAGATTTTCAATTGCTGTAGGTTCCTATCTTATTATAGAAAAGGTTGGTGACACCTTTTGGAGCAACCCACTTCTCTAAGCATCATAGAGGCAATCTGGAGTGATGTACATGCCCTACCTAAAAGCCTAAAAAAAAAGTAAGGTATATTTGGGCCTTCATGTGCCTCAGTTCCCTGCTGTTAATAAGAATAAAGTATCTGAAGTGCTATAAAATTTGTTGCTTACTTAAAAAAAAGTACAACATTTTTGTTAGCCTCATTTTGCACAAGGATTAAAAACCCAGGAATTTAACTTCTATGGTTTACCAAAGCTTTTTGGATAATAGGTACTTGACAGCATCTCCAAATAATGGATGCAATTGTGGCTAAGTCTGTACTAGCAAACAAAGCAGACTGGAGACTGTTCTCTGGGCCTGAGGCTAGCAGGCTTGGCACAGCTTGAATTCATGCAGTTAACCTCTTCCTCTCACCTCAAAACAGGGTGATGTTCCCCCATACTTGTCCCCCAGCTTGCCTGCTGTCCTGTGCTAACCCCAGCCATGCCCAGGCAGTACCTGAAAGCGCTGGTTGGCCCAAGCAAGCCTGTGCCATGGACCACACTGGCAGGGTAATGGTACAGACAGACAGCGGCACACCAGCGCTTGAGCCACACCAAATCCCTGCTTGGTTTTCTAAGCAGAGAGAGATGGACAGCAGGCAATAATGGGTCTGACTCTAAACACACACAGATCAGGAAAATCAGGAATATTTGGACCACAAAAGGAAGCAGCTATGCGAGCAGGATGAGGACCAGTGTCATTGTCAGTTGAAAGAACATAATTCTAAGTTTTTTATTTTATCTTTCAGGTTTCATCGTCCATAACTGTTTGACCACATCCCATATTTCATGTAACAGTTTTCTTTGGGGAAATCGTTGCATCCTGAAGACCTGAAATTGCACTGGAACTTGATTAAGTATGAGTGTGTGCTACAGCTTACCCTGAGGCTAATGAAGAAAGTGGCCCTTTGTCAATGGACAAATGATTTGTCTAGGAGGAGAACCCACAGGAAACATTTGTCCATATCCAGACAGACCATGGTTCTGTGGCCAGCCCACACAGACAAGCCAGTGGACTTCTTCGTCAGAGCTCCACAAGTCAGGAAGTGCTGAAGACAATCGCTGGAGAGCCTGCTACCAGGATCTCATTGGGCTTCATGGGGTTGTGACTGAGGCTAACAAAGAGGGGTGGGGGGGTGAGAAAAGGACTGCGAGCTGGGGGAATAGAGACTTTGTTTGTCAGTCCACAGAGAAAAGTGAAATGGATGGGACTGATCAACTTGGCCAGTGGGAAGAATTATTTTTTAAAAAAAACTGAGAGTGTGAGCAACTGTGCATGTAGGTTTTTTTAGTGGCTGCAGCCTGTCTTAAAAAGATAGCAAGCCATAAGTCCTTGTGTCATCAGTACTTTAGGAAGAGCCGTCATTTTCTTTGGTGCCAGTAAATACAGTTGCCAGAAATTAGTCTTACTATAACTTGACTGTCTTTTTTCAAATCCCAGTGCGCATGCTTCAGGAAAACACACGGAACATTCATACAGAGCAAGTCATATTTTTTTTATTTTTAATGTTGGCATACTCTGGATCCTCAGAAATACGTAAACAGGATTTGAAGGACAAACAATGTGACACTATGAATGCAATGAAATGCTTCGTGTTTAGAAACACTCCTTGCTGTCTGTTGCTTGGCATTCAAACCAGAGGGATCATTATCTTTGTCATCCATGGCAGGCAGTGGTGACAACTTCGACATCATGCTAGTGTGAATCCAAAGTCAGAATTGAAATAAGGCCCAGAAATCTTTGTTAGTAGGCCTGAGCAGTGATTATTAATGTAACTTTTTACATATAAGGACTCTTGCACTGCTTTGAAGAAGAAGTCCCAGATGAATCAGTATGTCTTCAGCTAGTGGTCCTGTAAAAGTGAAAGGAAAATCCTTGGAGTGTCTCCAGTCTGTTTTTGTTGAGTGTGATGAATGCTTCTTAGATACATAATTTTTTTATACTATCTTAAAATTGTACATGTGAATACAGTACTATTAAACTTACGTGGTATGGAGTGTGAAAGGCAATACAAGGTTTTTCTAAGCTGGCTTAAAGGCCTATTAAAAAGCCTGTGGCGTTGTTTACACTAAGAAATTCTCTGTCTTACATTAGCACTTATTTATCCTTTGAATTAGTGTACACAACATTGAGAGGGGTCTGGAATTCACATATGCATACATTTAATGCAGTATTACAATATATTTGCTATTTATCCTTTCTAATGTGTGTACATATTACAATTTTTTTTGTCTTTTATGTGCCCTGTTCAGTTTTTAATTATGAAGTGTAAGTATTTCTTTTTCTGGCAATAAAAGGTCTGTGTAGATGTGATTTTTACCTCAGAACTTGCAATAGATTCTTGTGGAATGTGTTTAGTTTATAAAATTGAAGGTTGTTGTTAGAGATGTCAGCCTGAAGGCAGGAAGGCAATTTGGTGGGTAAAATTAGATATCCCTCTTTAGAGCTATTTACAACAAGACCAGGTTTGCATAAATGAGGCAGATTATTTTAGTGAAGAGCACTTCTAGCACTTCTAGTAACAGGAGAGGGCTTTACAACAGCCATCACTCTCCATCACTCTATCATTTTTAAAGAGATTGGCAAACCTTTTTTTAAAAAAATACAAGATTTATAAGACTGTTAGGATCCCTTACATTTTAGTAAAAAAAGCTAATGATGTACAAGCCCCAAAATATCAATAACAAAAAAAAAAAAAAAAAAAAAAAAAAGCCATCTACATGCTTGTAGCAAAGAAAAGGAAAAAGCACCTTCCTTTTTTAATGGAATCAATAAGAGCCATTAGGATTCCATTTGCAGAAAATAAGCTTCTGGAAGGCCCATCATTTTATAAATATAGGAACACCACTTTGACATCAAGGAGGCAGTGAAAATGTGTTCTTTGGCACGAAATCATACAGGAATTAGCAGGGCATTAGAGTTAAGGTTTGTCAGCAATTCTGGTAGAATGCTAATTTATATTTTTAGAATTTGAAGAGTAAACTTAAAAGTTACAGTAGAATAGTTCTGCTTAAACTTTTTTTTTTTCCTGATATTGCCAAATTTAGAAATGTGTGTCCAAAATCATATAAAGGTCCACTATGTTGACTTTGAAGTATAAGACACAGTATTTCACTTCAAAGGAAGTGAGTGGAGCAGTTAAGTAGATCTCAGTGTTGCCTTAATCACATTGAAACATTTGAAAGCAGCCAAGACACTGAAGGCAGAAAGACAGCTCTTGCACAGGCAGAATAACTTGGACAAAAGTAAGGTCAGAGTATAAATATTTTTTATAAGACATTAGCTCCACCGTTATGCCAAGGTACATACAGGTTACACAAGCAAACTAAAACTTGCTGAACTCTTAGGATGAAGTGAAAAAACTGACTTTGCAAGAAGATACTCCTCTATAACTAGGCCTGGAGCATGGATGGAAAGTCATGTGCCAACCTTTTCATTTTAAGAGTTAGAACACGAAGATGTGGATACAACCTCTGGCTCAGATTTCTTCAAGCTGAAGCTATGGCATAAGAAATGAGGATGCGTAGGTGAGGTATCACTTAGGCTTTCCCTATCCTCCTTACGGGGTTTGAGTTTTTTTTAAGTATTCACTACAAGCCATTGCTGGATGCAGAACACTAGCCATGGTAGAGAGGCTGTTAATTTTTAATTTCTTAACTGTTTTGATAATAATCAGATGCATTCCTTGGCCCACAGTTCAGTGAACTAATTAAGCACATTTATGTAACTGGACAAAAAGAGTTGCCTTTATTGAAACTTATGTAAAAACTTATGTAGTATACTTGCAGAATTAGAACTATGAACTGTCCATTGTGGATTGTACCCATACACAGACATAGAATTATATATGCTATTTTTATATTCAAAATATCACCTGGCAGAAAAACAACAGTTGTAAAGTAGTGTCCATGCAATAAAAAAATAACAAGAATTTGGTATGTCACTATGTGCAGTGAAGCAAGTTTGCTGTATTGAGAAGCCTGAAGTCAATTTCTGCTGTACTCTGCATTGTTGATTTCAAATGTCTTCCAGTTGCATCAACAACCCATTGGAAATACTACATCATAAACCTGTTATGGTGCTGCATGCCTGTTAGAAGGGAAAAATCCGAATAAGTCCTGAGAAATTAATGAGTGAGTAATCCTAGAGTTAAAAATATGTTAAAAAGGCAAAAAAAACCCCATTTTGATGCGAAGTATAGTACAGTCCAGTGGGCTAAGAGGGATCAGTATGATAATTTTTATCAAATTGGACGAATCATTCAAATGTCATCCACAATTTATGACAAACCTTACACACATGACACTTAAGTTCCAGAGCCAGATATGAACTCAGATGTCCACATCCACACAGAGAGAAAACGAGTAGTTTGAAGTAATGGTTTCTGAAATGATCTCATATATCACATTTATCAGTAGAATCACATCACAGCTTGTTGATGAGGGTGCAAGAGAATGGATGCTTAATCAAATCCTGATTTCTTCTTCACATAAAAAAGTGAAATGGTTCTAGAATGCCTCTTGCCTCTCTCTTCTTTCAGGTAATACATATTAGTCTTTATAACTCAAGGACCATCATTTGAAATTTTTTTGAATTGTGATATATATGTTGACTCAACAAGTACAAAAAAAAAATTATTATTTAAGCAAAATACAATTTCAAATGGTGATTTGAAACTTGGTAGGACCAGAAGCAGCATCTCTTCAAAATCACTGGAAGTATTCATGGCCATTTGTAGGTCTACAAGACTGCATTTGTTTGGTTTATCAGTTACCTACAGTTGTGCATGTCCCTTATGGGGACTTTACCAACCTCTGATGTGGTTTGGGGCAGGGCAGCCCCACTAATCTGCTTTGGCCACACTGAGCACCTCTTAGAGAAGCATCACAACCTCAGTGTTGACATGGAAAAACCACATCAGATGAGCACCCATTTTTTAACTTGAAAGCCAAAAGAAAGCTGTGAAACAAAGGCATGTAGTAGCCTTGATATTACAGAAATTAGACACACCTCCCCCCAGGTGAAATTAGTCCTTGGTTTCCCAGAGAGATGCTTCAAACTCAGACCTGTAACTAGTAATACTAAGCTACATCAGAGAATTTGTTTCTAATGAACAGTCACTTAACCTGACTATAAATTCAATCTGAGCCCTGATTTTTTATCATCAAGAAGTTCAGAAGGATTCAGCCAGCAAAGATGAAAAATACCTAATCCAGTCTGGCAGCCTGGGAATCAACCAAAACTCCCTGACTGGCTGCAGTGGGCAGGGATTGGAGCCAGGGTAGGGAGAGCCACACTGTCACCTGGGTACCTGGCAGGACAGGTCTGTGTGAGCACTGCTGACATCCTAAGCAGAGACCAGAATATTGGTCCATGTCTTAATGTCTCTTAATGTTTTAATGATAAAGCAAATCAAGCTAAAAGCCTAGATTTGCATGAGGCTGTCAGGTACACATGAACTGTGAACTGTGTCTTTTAATGATCTTCAGGAGTTAAGACCTGTGCCGCTGGTGTAAACTAAACTGAAAACATACTCAGGGTGAAAAAAAAAAAAGGATAGATAAACTTGTCTCCTGCGTTTAGGAGGTGCCACATTTAGTTCCATTATTGTTGCTATCTGTATTCTTGTTATACAAAGCTCAGTGCAATGCTCACTGATGGGAAAGATTCTGATGAAAAGAAAAAAAGATATTCTGAAAGCTTTTACAAGGTTGATACAAAAATATTTTGAAGGTCAAATATAAAACTAAAAGAAAAAAAAACCCTAAATTCCCCAGAATAGCTTAAAACTTCTATTTAACAGAAATCTGAAAAAAACCCCACCAAAACTTGTGGAACGGTATCTATAGAAAGAAAGGGAGAAATGGAGTGAAATTAACATACATTTGCTGTAATGTTCAAACAGGTTTCTATTTATTAACATTAATAATTATTAAGGTCTTGTTTCACTTCATGTTCCCATTTTGTTTCAAGATTTTCATGGAAATAAAGCTCATATGAACTAGATACAGCATTTCACCAATATTTTCTAGGAGCTACATATTGTATTGGATAGAAACAAAGAAAGTAATGGTATTATCTGTATCTTCTTCTTCAAGCATTAATTCTTTATATTAAAAAAAATACTGCAATACTATGTCAAATTTAACAATATTTGAACATTGTTATGATATAGTAAAACATTGCTAAACATATCTTCTCTTCCTTTCACTACTTTGTGTGGTGGTATATTGATTTGTAAACTTGTATAAATTTTGGAATTAAAGAAATACTGTGTTTTGGATTATTATTTTAGCCAGTGTGATTTGAAACAAAAATATACCAATGACTTGTTTGAACGGGCATCTGACTGTATCAGCAAGGTGGGAAGGGTGTGGAGATGGCACATGCTTAATTGCCTGCAACTGTATAACTAGCTCTTAAGTTTGGGGGGGGAGGTTTCCTTAAAAAAAAAAAATAAAAATTCTATTTACAAACAAACTGCACATCTGGAAGAGGCACCAGAATACTGTAGAGCACAGACACTGCTGTATACCCAGGAGCTGCTAAGTTAGTGTCTCTTCCCAGTGTTCTGTGGCACAAGAGCTCAAACAGTAAATCATGACAGCATTTGTGTGCCATGCTTTGGACTCAACTGTACCTCAAGCACTGGGAGATCACGAGCCTGTATGTCTGTGGTAGAGCTGCAATACACCGGGGCAGGGTCAGCAGCAGGAATCACTGCACACCTGCCTCTTTCCAAGCACATCTGCACGGACACTGCGGAGCGATGACTCTCGTAAGGAGGGCTTGATCATACATCCACACCAGTGCAGGCTGCTAAGCGCCAGTAGGGTCTCACAAGGGTCCAGCAAAGCCAGAAGATTCTTATATGTTGAATGCACCCTAAGGCAGCCACAATCACCTGAAATGAAATTTTCACGTGAATTCACTGGAATTGAAATTTTCCAGCACCTGTTAATATGCACTGGGCCAGTTCTTAGACATTGTTTCTATTAATTTGATGAAAAATAGTGAAAAAATATTCTTTAAGTAACTTCCTTTAATTTCATTAAATGTTTCTATTAACAAATCAGGTAAGGCAAACAAAATTAAAGCCTTGGCTTCCCACTGCCCGTCATGCTAGATAGTTACTGGTAACTACAAAAAATGTATCTGAAACATTATCAGCTTAGAATTGCTGTCCCTTTAAAATGTACTTTCCACATGTTTCATTACTTTCAAAAGATGAAACGCTGTGGAGAATCAATACCGATAACTTCTGTTTATGCAGGGCAGATTTTACATAACAATTATAAAATTAATGCATCTACTTGGCTCAGTGTGATTGAATACAGTAACTAAAAAGAAGTGGCAGATCTGATACTGCATTTTACACTGGTGTTTGATATCTGTGAATACAAGTAACTGTAATTGTTACAAAGTAATGATAGCTGCTTCTTGAGGTTTTATCAGTAATGATGTGTATATATATTTTTATACACACACACACACACACACACACCCACCCATGCACACAAATATAGTCCAGTATTATCACCTGAAAAATATAAAATATATATTGGGGGGTTTATACAGTACATGTGTTATGCTTATTTTATGGTGTTTTTATTGAACAAGAAAAAGTGTGCTGCCTAGTTGTACAGTACTGTAGGATACTCTGCTGTGCACAGTTCCAAGTGCCTTAGACAACTGTGTAGCTCTTTGAATTCTAGATATATACGAACAAATATATATAAATAGAAAATTAAGAAAATCACCTCAATAAGATTGTTCAGAAAACCTTTACTGAAAATATTCTTGAATCTCTAGCATGTCCATGGGTAGAGTTAAATTCAGAGAGCCTCCAGGGGCCAAAGTAAAAGTCCCTCCTCATGGAAATGAGATGAAAAAAGGTTCCTAAAACCTTCCTTTGAATTCTGGCAGTCCTTCAAACACATCTGGTAACTTCCCTGTGGGTGGTGTATTCATGGAGTGATGTGTTCAAAGAGGTGACGCTTGATTAAATAATACAAAGTTAGGGTTGTAGCTCAATGATTCAGAGACCTAATGTATGCTCCCTGTTTCCCCCCCCCTTTTTTTTTTTTAATCAGCAAAAAGTGGTTCTTACCAGTTTCACTGGGAGCAGATTTGCAGTGGAAATACACCCTCTGCACACGAGCAAAACTGATCTGCACAGCTGAGGGTTCAGCCTAGTGAGCAGTGCATCTGCCAATCTTTTAACATTACAAAGTGACTGACAATAACATTTGCTTTTTAATTATTTTGCAATAATTGCTTCTCTGCAAGAACTAAGAGAACAAATGAGAATAAATCTCCTCACACAGAAGGCAAGTTGATGACTATGTTAAGGACATGCTTCCAGCATATTATTTTTTAAGTGGCTGCCTTGACAGTGACACTGTTTCAATACTGACCATTTTTCTTCCACAAGCATAAAAGAAGTGGTTAGTGACCTGAGCACTTTCCCCCTCAGTCTCTGTGGATGATCTTTGCTGAGTTCAAACTGTGAGGAGTCTCTGCAAAGAACTCAGTGAGAGAGTACAGTGGGATGGATGGCCTTGTAAGGCTTGGATGAAATGAAAAGCTTAAGTTGAGTCTCTATACATTTCACATACATGTGATACTAAATTTTGGATTTTGGCATAAATCCGTTGGGAGGAGATTACTCACCCTTAGGTATCAACGAAGGAGGCAACGTGGTGCCTATTATTGCTAATCCTCTATCTTCAAACTCATCCCCAGATGTGTTACTGTTTGTATACATTAGCAAACTTCTGTGATATTGAAGGGAGCCTATTGTTTTAATCTCTGTGTGAACATATAATAAATATCCTTCCCCCTAAATACTTAGAATCTAACCAGAAAATTCAGAGGAGGGATGTAAATTAAAGTGAGACAGAAAACACTGAGACTTAATGGAACAGGTAAACTTATCTTACACTTAGGAAACAGCTGACTAACAACAGAGCTGAGAGCAAAAGCTAATTTTTCTCACATCCAAACTGATATAGTGCTCCTCAACCAGATTTGGGGTATGTAGAATAACAGTACTGCGACTATCAGATATGGAGGTCACCAAGTTTAGGGGATTGTGAAGTGTAATCCTGTCACCAAGTCTATGTACATGCACTTCTGTGGATGCCAGAGCTATGTCAGGGACTTGGAAGCAATAAAGAGTAATCTAATCTACATCATTACCCCACAAATAAATGCTAAGTACTGTGTTTTCAACAGCTGAGTGATTCTGCTCTTAATTACCCTGCGAAAATCCAGCTCTGCTATTCCACCTGTTGCTGGGTTAGCAGTACAGACATACTATAGGGAGGGAGCTGTTGCTGCAGGGTGCAGTTATGAAGAATCCATTCGCAGCCTGCAGTCTAGGGGTCATTGATGACCTTCTCTGAGCCGCAGGCTGTGTACCACACCCGCACATGGCTGACAGCAACAAGACACTTACCAAGCACTCTTCACAAGAGGAAAGTCCAGCCTTTGCACAGATACGTGCTGAGATAATCTGAATCTTCTGAGTTTAGGGGTCATTTCAACTGATTGAGTGGATCTGGTTAGTTTGTGCACTTCTGTAAGAGAGGTGTGATGAAATGTGATGGTAAAGATTGAAGACTGCACAAAACAACAACCGGAAGAGTGAAAACCTGCGCTCTTTTGGAGCTTTAGTGACACCTACTGAAAACCAAAGAAATCCACCCAAATATGACAAAAGTTAATATTTTAAGGCACACGTATGCACATATATTTAGCTACATACATATACACACATACTGTGGGTAACTTTTCTGAATTTTCAGTAAAAACCTCTTCTTAGCTGTTACTGTTTTATTTGCCTGTAAGCATATGGGAAAAAAAAACCCTGCTCCCTTCTGTGTTTTACACTTTCTTTTTGAAAAGTAATAAAACAGGTTTACAACACTTTCCTGGAATACCAAGCATACTTTTCCTTTTCCTAGCAAGGAGTCTGTACGTGTGTGCCTGTGTGCACAGCCCCGCTACACAGCATAGGCAAAATTTATACCACTACAGTGTCGTATCGCAGAATAGGTCAGGTTGGAAGGGACCACAGTGTATCATCTGGTCCAACCTTCCTGCTCAAGCAGGGTCATCCTAGAGCACATTGCACAGGACCGTGTCCTGATGGTTCTTATCTCCAGCGAGAGAGATTCCACAACCTCTCTGGGCAATCTGTTCCAGTGCAGTCACCCACGCAGTAAAAGCGTTCGTACTCCTATTCAGGTGGAACTTCCTGGGCATCAGCTTCTGTCTGTTGCCTCTTGTCCTATTGCTCAGCACCACCGAGCAGAGCCTGGATCCAAACTCCTGACACCCTCTCTGCAGATACTCTTAGACATTGATGAGGACACCCCCCCCCCCACCTTTAGTCGTCTCCCCTCTGAACAGGCCCAGTTCCCCCAGCCATTCCTCGTCAGAAATAAGAACGCAAATACAACAAAACACTGTTAAAACCAACACATGCCATTCACTCCCGAGCTTTCAGACTCAGCCCCCACAGCCCGCCCGCCCCTCAGCGCACGGGCCCAGCCCGGCCCGGCTGCTGCGCACGCGCGCTGCCGCTCGGCCGCCGGCACCGCCTTCTGCCACTGAGGGCGCTGGCGGCCTGAACCATTCTTCACTATTTCGAGGGGAGAACTTGAAAAATGTGCCTCCCTCCGACGGGGGGAAGGAAGCACCCTGCTTGCGTCCGCAGAGCCTCTCTTTTATTAAAATGTTATTTCGTTCTGAGAAAACGCTCGTTGTTTTTGTTTTTTTTTTTTAACTGGGAAACAAAAACCCACGGACCCTCCCCGAGTAGCAGCCCATCGCCTCCCCCCTCTGGGCACTGCTCTATCCCAAGATGGAGGGCCCAGCCGGGTGGCGCTGACGCTTGGCCCGCGTGGGAGCGAGCGGGGATTGGGACACGGGGGGCGGCGGGGGACAGCGCCATGGTGAGTGTGCCGT
Source organism: Acanthornis magna (assembly GCA_036785705.1). Taxonomy (NCBI): domain Eukaryota; kingdom Metazoa; phylum Chordata; class Aves; order Passeriformes; family Acanthizidae; genus Acanthornis; species Acanthornis magna. The sequence goes on along the minus strand of JAWUZG010000040.1, from coordinate 12,873,341 downwards.
GTTCTGTCCGCGGAGCTGCCGGGGGAAGCAGGCAGGTTAGAACAATAGAGTAGCACCTGGGCTGCCTGTATCTGCTGTAACGCGTTTTGTTAGGTAAGTCAAGCTGGAAGCCTTGGTGGAAGTGTTTTCCCAGCTCAAGTATGCTAACTGGTAGGAAAGGCTTTCACCTAGCTGAGAATACTTGGAGATTTTGTTGATCCCGAACGCATATGTATTTCGATGTTAGCGCTGTGCCTGGGTAATGGTGCTGCGGATAGTCCTCATGGCTGATGTTGAATGGCTGCTGTAGGAACAGCTATCTAAACAACTCTCAGTAAGCAAGATGTGGCTAGGTGAATTTCCTTATGTCAGTTTCATGTGTTTCTTGCACGAAGTGTGTTGCAGTTACTTAAGAATTCCTGTCTAGGGCTGTATTTTAAACTGTGTGTGCTTTTTTCAGATATTTATTGTACGACGTATTGCCATTTTGCAGCTGAATAAGCTGCGTTTGCTTTTAGAACGTATGAAATGTCTGTTGTGCTTGTGGGGAAATGAGTTAAGCTACCACTGGTCTCTATGCTTTGTCTCCAACCATATGTTTATAAGGCATTGCCTTAGAATAAATACAGCAGCACACTACAGAGAAAAGGTTCTCTTTAGGTGCATTTAATATTTCAGTTTTTGTTAATAGTTAACCAAATTTCCTTTTGCAGCCTCACAAGAAAAAGAAACCGTTCATAGAGAAGAAGAAAGCAGTAACATTTCACTTAGTGCACAGAAGTCAGAGGGATCCCCTTGCTGCTGATGATACTGCACCCCAGAGAGTTCTGCTGCCTACACAGAAAGTAAATACTGACTTTAATATTGATGTTCATTCAGATAAGAAATACCATGGAGAAAAAAAGTTGTATGCAATTGTACTATTCAAAAACATAGCCTGAGAGAAGGTAGATTTTAGTCCAGCGTATTAAAAGAAAGGGGATGTTGTAGGGAATAGTTGTGAGCTACTGCCTGATTGTTGAAGGATGACTTAATTGGCATTAGGGGTATAAATGTATCTAAAAAACAACAAAACTTGCCTGACTCACCATGATAAAACAGGTATTGTTGGTTATGTTGCTGATGGAAAGAGTTACTTAAGGTCCTGCTCAGACAGCACCCAAACACGGAACCAGCTGATTACAATGTTCTAATTAGCTGTGCATTAGGGTGAGGAGTGGAGAGAGGACTACAAGGACTTTAGCATTAAGGCATTCTCAGTAGATGTGGTATTTTTCGCTAGTAAGTTTTAAATGGCCAAGTATATTTCTTTTGATTATTTTTTATCTGTTTATTTATTTGTTACACATTAACTAAATATATTTTTTTTTTACATTTCCCCCCCCCCCTTCTTAGGGGCATGAGGAGCAAAGAAGGGAAGAGCAGCGGAAGTATGGTGTCTTCTTTGATGATGACTATGACTATCTGCAGCATCTCAAAGAAGCTTCTGGTCCCTCTGAGCTTGTCCCATCTGTGCGTGGACAGCAAAGCAGAATTGTTATCACAAATGAGGGGCACATAGAAGATGAAATTCAGAGAATTTCAGTAAGTAGTATTTTTGCTAATGATAATGCTGCTCTTTGGAGCGTTAACATCCTGCAGACACATTAACTGTATTCAGCAAGACTTGCTGTGACTATGAGATATATATATATTTTTAATATATATGTGTATATATATGTATGTATGTGTGTATATATATACATATACATACGTACATATATATATGGATCCTTTTGACCCACAACCATACTTTCCTACAAGTAAACCCAGAAGTTGATAAGCCAGAGTTTACTGATGAACACTATTTGCTAGCCATGTTAAAGCACTTTATGTACCCACAACAAATTTTTCTTTACAGAGGTGGCTTGCAAAGGTATTTGTTTGAAAAAAATCATGTGTTTTTCTGGGGTGGGCATTTGTTTTTAGGTTCTTTAGGACTTTTGAATACTCTGGGCGTTATGAATATGCCAGGTTGTATTATCAGTACACCATGTTTTTAAAGGGGAATGTAGCAGAAACCAGAGGGAATAAAAAGAAACTTTTCTATTGCTGGCATAACTTGCAGAAGTTCATGATGCTGTATCACACTGGAATGGAAAAGCAGTAAGTGCTTTGAAGCAATGAAACATGTCATGTCATTGCCAGTCACTTATAGTTGAGGGAGTTTGATGTAATCAAATACTGTAATTTTAGTCAAAACCAATGGCTTTAGTCAGAAGTACCTTTCAGGTACAGCTTGGTGATACTACAGAAAATTTAAAGTTATGTTAGATGTGCATGTTATAAAGCTTTTAACAAGCCTTTCAATAAAGGGATGATTTCAAATGTGTTGTTAGTGTTCTCCAAAATAACAACAACAAAAACCTAAAAATTTCAGTCTGCCTGCTGTACAACCATTCTCTAGAAAGCTTCCAAGATGCAAAAAGTACTGTCTCTGTACCTGGAGAATATTGACATGAGAATTAATGCTGCCAGCACTTTACTTAGCTGTCCTTGTATAACTTTGAAAATTTGCTGGAGATAAAGTAGTGCTTGCTGTAACATTTAAGTAGCACTCACAGAGTTTCTTCTGGTCACAGGAGTATCTGCATGTTTTTGTTAATGTGGTCTCAAATGAGAAACCAAGAACAAATATATTCTGATCATGTTTTTCTGTTTCTTTTTCTAAGGCTCCATCTATTAAGTTGCCTTCCTCAGTATTTGCCACAGAGTTTGAAGAGGATGTGGGCTTGTTAAATAAAGCTGCTCCTGTTTCAGGTATTTTTTTACCTTTCTGTAATGTGAGTTGCCATCTGAGAACTAGATGGTAATTATAGCTTCAATTGTGGTGTCTTTTTTTTTTTTTTTTTTTTTTTTTTTTTGCTTAGAACAGGCTAAATAGCAGACATAAGAAAGAATCTGTGAGAGACCCATAAATCAGTTTGAGACTTTTTTCTGTGATTCACTAGTAAGAGTTTTTTAGCTTTGCTTGGAGAGGGTGGAATCCATGAGCTCTTACTCTTGTGTAGCAAATACAAACTAAAAACAGGGAATAACTGTAGATAATACTATTAATTTATAAGTCGCTCTGTTTGAGTCTGGAACTGGATTTTCACTGAAATTTCTTTTCAAATGCTGAGTAGTGTTTACATTCCTTCATCAGTATTATTTCAGTGTTACAGGTTGTGAGTAGGCTTTTGTTATGTATCCATGTGTGCACTGAACATTGACTCTACAGCTATCTCCATATATCATAACAGAAAGGAATTGTAGCTGTTCTTTCTGTACTGACAGAAGGATGCTAAAGACACTTCTGCTAATTGCAGTAGAGATACACTTCCTAGCCTTTTGTAATGCAGGGAATTTTAGAGTTGGAGCTAATGTTGGTAGTTGATCATGTAGTACTTTAACCTGAATATTTTTTCTTTTACAATATTCTGTATTAAAATGCATTTATGGAAGGAACACTTCTGGGAAATGCTTTTTTCTGAATGATGAAAATTGACAAGAGACTGGTTACTTGCCCTGGCTTGTATCAAATCTACAAATATTCCTCAGGAATTTTGTGTTTCTTTGGTTTAAGCTTTCCTTACTGCAAACAAACAGTCCAGCTGGGTTGGGTTTTATCCAGGAAAGTAGCTTTGTAATGTCAGAGAAATTTAAATGTTTATGTTCTGTTTTTTTAACTTTCTAGGACCACGGCTAGATTTTGACCCAGATATTGTTGCAGCTCTTGATGATGATTTTGACTTTGACAATCCAGAAAATATCCTGGAAGATGATTTTGTTCTACAAGCAAATAAACCACAGAAGCGGTATATAGAGCTTTGTTGAAATGTTTGTCATATGTAAATAGGAGAGATGCTATTTACTATTTCATGTGGTGGTGTAGGAAGCCACAATGGTTTCAGATTTCAAATTGAGTATTTTGGGAGGTTGAAAGAAGAAAAGCATTACCTTGTGTTACTTGGATGGTAGATTGCAAAATCAAAATTTCTTGTGTTACCCAAGCGATGGGTTTCATTTGTTACTTGGAGCTCATGGATTATATGCAATGTTTGGAATAATAGTGTTCTTTAACTATTTAAAACATTGTCATCTCTCACATGTATTTTACATCAGTAATAGTATTGATGAAGGCTAATGGGTATTTCTGGGACCTTTACAAATGCTCCATGTGATACCCCACTGCATTTTATTTATTTAGATTTTGGTATCATTCTTACAATTTTAAGAACAGTGAGAAGTTTTGCTCATTATAATATTCAAGAATGCAACTAGTGTTTTTCTGCTTTGACATGAAAATATGTAGACATGTTGAATATAAACATAACTTCACTCTCAATGCACGGATGTGTGATCCAGCTAGAAATGCTTTCAGCTGTCTGGTAAAAGTCTCACTCACTCTTTATCTTTCCCTCTCAAGGTTTAAATCTGTTACTGCCAAATTGTTTCAGATAACCCAGCATTGGTCAGAGCTATGGAAACATCCATGTATTATTCTAAAACTATTTTATCCTTCCGTTCAGGGGATCAGATGCTGAGGATGAAGATGAATGGGAAGATATGGAAGATGATAGTGATGAAAAGGATAGCTGCAGTAGTGATAAAGACTATGATTCAGAAGGTCCTTTATCAGATGATGAGGTTAATGGACGGACAAAAGAATTCCTTTTTATGCAAGAAGAAACCAAGAGTCGTTTCACAGAATATTCTATGACATCTTCAGTAATAAGACGGAATGAGCAGTTAACCTTGTTGGATGACAGATTTGAGAAGGTGAGGCAGCTCAAGAGTGTAACTGTAAAGCGTGTTAAATGCTTCTTTGTTGATTCATTTCATCAAGTGGTGTCCTGTATGCCCATGCAGATTTTAATGCTTTTAGCAGTCAGGGCACCAAATCACTGCTCTTTGCATGTATTCCACATTTAATGCTGGGTACATTAAGAGGCTTGTGTTACCTAGGTTATAGTGTTAATTGCTATTGAAAGGCCTAGCACTGACAGAGGTAAAATTACTCCAATGACTATATGAGCATTCATAATTAGTGTTAGACTTTTGTCTGAGAAGCTCAGTTCAACACAGCAAACCATATACAGGTACCTGGTAAAGTATACATTAATGAACTGTTGTCAGAGCAGTGGAAATAGGGTATAACTTTTGTTCTGAGCAGGCTTCTTACGGCACAGATTGAAATAATGCATCAGAATAAGAAGGGTTTTCTAGAAGCTGATTTATTATTATTATTACTACTACTACTACTACTACTACTACTATTATTTTATAACTTTCTGACTCCCGTGCTGAAAGAATACTGACAATAAGGCAGAAATCCTACTGGAAATGTGTTTAGCAGTTGTTCAGCAAATGAGAGCGGAGGGGAAAAAGAGATAAAAAATGTGTGGCTCTTTAAGCTATCAAGAAGTTGCATGACAAATGTAATCTAATTACAGATATCCACTTCTTTATTTTAGTTTTATGAGCAATTTGATGAAGATGAAATTGGAGCCTTAGATAACGTGGAGTTAGAAGGTTATATTAACACAGACAATGCTCGGTTGCAGGAAGTCCTAGATGATTACTACAAAGAGAAAGCAAAGAAGTATGTATTCCCCGAAGAACTGCTTCACATAAGTAGTTCTGTAATCCTCTGTTTATATTGAAATTCTGGGTGTGTTGTTTCAAGTTCATGTACTCAAAGTTTGCATCCCACAGTAAAAGCAGCTGCATATGAGTATTATCCATTTGTATGATAAAATTAAGTGGAGGAATTTTGTTGATTTGAGTGAGGTTATGCTCCTTTTGTATTACTGTATTGAACTTAATGTAAGTAGCATCTAGAGACGTTCGCCCTCTTGAAATGCAGAAATACTTCTTTTGCTGACTGTGTCCTTGTCCTAATGTTTTTAGTTTATTTTAAGGAGGCATACTGAAGGAAACTTCATTTTTGCTGCAAATTTCATTAGAAATAGCTTTCTTGGGTCTGGGGTTTTACTGAAGGGAGTCTGATAAACCATATTTTTTTCTTCTCTGAACTTTTTTGAAGTTGTGTGAAATTGGATGCTCTTGAACCTGGTGAAGATTTGGACTCTCCTGCAAATGAAGAAAGTGAGGAAGAAAAGGAGGAAATTGTATCTGTAGTTATTGAGGAGCCAAAAGAAAAGTGGGATTGTGAATCCATTTTGAGTAAGTATTTTGGAGTTTGTTTATTTGTTCCTAGGATTTCAAAGTAAATGATAGGTGGTTTCAGAACTTTTCTGACAGTGCTTCAGGTAAAATGGTTTATGCTCTGAGCACAACAGGAGGAGTTTCCAAAACCTAAGTAGTAGTCCAATTCATAATAAATTTACCTCATTCGTATTTGCAAGCCTTTCTTGACTACTTTCTTTTTCTTTGTCACTTAGGTACATATTCAAACTTATATAATCACCCAACACTTATTAAGGAGCCATCAAAGGTAAAATTATTAAACTTACTCTGATGAGTAACACTGGGAAAACTTGAGGCAAATGTGTTTGTTTTATTAATGGGTATCTGTTTTTAAAGAGGGAGCAGAAATGAGGGTTGGGGACGGTGTTAGCCTCTGGTATTATTCCTTCACTAGAGAAGGGATTGGATATATTTTTTCTGTTAGAAGGAAAACTGAGTCAGTTCAAAATTCCTGTAATAGCTAGGCAGGAACATACAGAGCAAGGAATTTCCTTGGTTGTTATCTGTGATATACCTTTGTGTAATCTGTGTCTCACAGCCACATATTTGTTAGCGGCTTTTTTTCCTATGGTTTGAAACAGTTCATTCTAATTCTTTGGCCTTCCAGTTGTTCCCCATCATTAAAACACAGTTTGATATTCCAAAATTTGAAGTGAAACATTTTTCTTGCAAGTTTGTAAAGGAGTATTAGGTGCGTACTTAAATTCTTTATTTTTCAGTAATATTGAAATAAAAGGGGAAAATATTTTTCATTTTCTGGAAGGCCAGATTCTTGATATCTTACTTTGGGATTAATGTGTGTTTTTGTGAGGGAATAAAATAGTATGAGGACACTTAACATTTATTACTGTTAAATCTGGATCTAATGTTTTTACACTGGTAAGGCATGCCATCTGCACTTCTTGGAGAGAAAGCTAGGGGCCACTGACACATATGCACTCTCTGTTTTAGCCCAAGCCAATAAAAATTTCTCAGAAGACTGGAATTCCCCTACATATCTTGCCTCAGAAAGGTCTTACTGCTAAGCAGGTGGAACGTATGCAGATGATTAATGGCAGTGACCTGCCAAAAGCATCAACACAACCTCGTTCCAAGGATGAGAGCAAACAGGATCGCAAAGCCAGAAAGCAGGCAATAAAAGAGGAGCGAAAGGTATGCCTGACTGGAAATAAAATCTTGCAAAGTATTCTGTCTTATGAACTTTTTTTTAAAACTCCCTTGTCATGTCTGAAAATAATGGGAAAAACTTGCTGGTCTCAAAGGACTAATTATTCCTTCTTTAAAAAAGATCTACTGTAAAGAAAGGTAACATCATAATTTTGTGTTACTGATTTTCAGTATCAAAATCTGGGATCTGTTATTGTGGCCACAACTGCAGATACAACTGTGAAAGGATCTTCATATGTCCTTACAATCCAGAGTAGCAAACGAAATTGTATGATCTGAAACATCATAACTAAGTGAAAAATATCTGAAAGAAACATAGAAAATCCTAATTGGCCCCAATGAAATCCAATCTGTCTTATTCAGGAACAGAAATTGCCGGCATGTTAGAAGCTTCTGCTAAATAAAGATGTTTATCCTGGTGGTACACGTATTAATTTGACTACTAATAGTGCCATAAATAGTATTAGTGTCCAGATTGCTGTTGTCTTCATGATCTAGAAGAGTTAATTGAAATGGTTTGATTTTGCATGTTAATTCCTATTTTGTAAATTTCTCATTGTTTCTATACACAGGAGCGCAGAATGGAGAAGAAAGCCAACAAGCTGGCCTTCAAATTGGAGAAAACAAGACAAGAAAAAGAGTTGCTCAATCTGAAACAAAATGTGCAAGGTCTAAAACTGTCCTGATGAAGCTGCGAAACTTAACTGTGGAAACATCCTTAATTTTTTATTTGTATTGAGAAGAGAATTGCTAACTCAGCTTTGCCAGTCCTGCTGAAAGAGGGTTGTTCAAATCTCACTGTAACAAGACCCAGTAACTTACCACTTTTTCTGAAGTGAAATTCTATATAAAACAATGTCTTGGTGATGTCTATTCTATCATGACTGACATGGCAATTGCTGCGAAGTTTCATTACAGTAGAAATGTATTAAAATTACAAATATTTTCTTACAAGTTATCACTGAACAGAGTTATATATGTATTTGTTGAATGTATTCAGCAAATCAGCAGAATCCTACAGATTTGATCTGATCAGATTCTTCTATTAAATTATTTCAGTTTACAAAACAGTATTTCCATTTATGTCTTCTCTTATACTGATGGTTGAATATAGTGCCTTGCTGTGATACAGTTTTGTAAGTCAAGGTGTTTTCCCCCACTCCTCCTTGGTTCTTTTTTTGGGTAGGTTATTTATTGTTTTTGTATGATGGAAGCTGTAGAAGTACCTTTTGTAAACAGAGGTGTCTGAAAAACTGTTGTGTAGCTAGACCTCCCTGTTACCTAACCTGAGTTTTACATTTCCTGGCAAGTAAAATGTGTCGCAAGGAGTATTGCAGTTACAGTAGTCAGGTGAGCCTTAGTGCTGCTACTGGAATTGGCTTTGCTGGAAGTAGTCTGTCTGAGTTGTAAGGCAAACAGCAGATACTTGGATAAATACTCTGTGTTGCAGATAGTAACTGTCTTGGTTTTTCTGGAATACTCTTCCACAGGTCTTGTGTTAAATTCGGTTTTATTGGAATACAAACTTATTACCCACTACAGTAGTTATAAAGACTTCCTAAAGATGAGCTGAGGACCAGAATCTCTAGATTTGGGGTGAACTTAAATGTTTGTACTGTGAGCCTTAATTATTTTGATAGTGGCCGGTCCATAACACGTGAATGAAATTAATAGGATTTGTAGGGAGTCCTGAATCCTTCTGTATTCATGAGAAATCCTCAGGTTTAGGTCTCTAGGTTACAGACTGAGCAATCTTCTGCCTTTATGTGAGAAGTTAACCTTGTAACTGTAAGGGACACAGTAACCAGCATCAGTGGAGTGGCTTGACTACTGTTGAATTCAAAGCTTCTTCAACATTCCTCCAATAGTTTTGTGAATGCTCGATGGAGGCAAGCTAACAGGGACTGATTAAGCCTTTTGATGTACAGAAACAATTCAAAATACTTGTTTTTATTGGAAGAAGGCTTTCATAATATACTTTAATTAGTAAAGTAAGGTGATTTTTGAGAAGGGAGTAAAAAAAGAGGCATTTGAGTCGACAAGTCGATCACTGCTCAGAAAACTAAAGTATCAATACAGTATACATATTTAGATTAAGCCTTCATTTCTAAAATTGTCTGTTAACAGGATCAAGTGAAATAATCTGTAAGATCAGAAAAAGTTGCTGAGTTTTTTAGTTAATACCTGAACTAGTTTTCATGTGCTTCAAAAGCTTAAGCAGGGTCTGCCTGTGTCAAAATTGCTAATTGTATAATCACTGATTCTATGGTAACTTAAATATTGACCACCCAGTACTCATGACTCCCGGCAACAACACAGAAAAGGAAATCCGAGAAGCAATTCTGTTGAGATGAGTCAAATACCAAGAAATAAGTTAAATGGAACAAGTAAGTAACAGATGCTGTTCAGTGCTTTGTGTTGGAATATGATTTTGTGGTTTACCAAAAAGGACAAAAAAGAGGAAAGACATTTTTAAAAAAGGCAATAGAAAAAGAGTCCAAAAGTTACAGAATTGCTTTGTTCCTCTGCACTTGTAAGCAGTGAAACACTGTAGTAACCTTAACACTGTGCTTTGGAGTCTGGTAAAATCCCAAGGAAAAGGTAAGAAACAAAAGCAGTCACTCATCTGCTTAACAAGACAAGGATTTCTTTTGTTTTAGCAAGAGCAGGTAAAGAACACTTACATGAGAAGTCCTTGCAGAAGTTAATTCAGAGAAGTACCTCTGTAGGCTACAAGTCAAATGAAAAGGGCTCTCTTATAAGTTTTCTTAGTGACTCTTTTTCTTTAATACAAGTCATGTCCCTGCTCTGAAATGAGAGTGTGTGACTGCCTTTGGAGTTAGAAGGGCCTGAAACTACTTTCCATGTAACTTTAACACCTATTTAAAAAAAAAAAAAAAGGTGATTTAAACACAAATCTCCACAAATCTGATGTCTACAAAGTAAGATAATTTTGGAATGCTGTTTAACATGTCATGGAAGCGTTCCATCTTAATAAGGAAGTTCATGTCCCACTTCACATGACACTTTCTACCTGAGCCATTCCTGGGTATGAGTAGCTCCTGCTGACTTCCAAACAGAATAAATCTGGGTGCAGGTCAGCAGTGATGAACTTAAGTATTGTTCCACCATATCCGCAGCCAAGCGTGATGTCAATGTGAACCTAAGCAGTCATGTGGAAAACAACGCTGCCTGTCACAGCAAAGGAGAGCTTGTGCTTTGTTGGACCAGGATCAATAAGGAGGGAGTTCTGCAGAAGGTATGCAGCTGGAGAGTTGCATTTGATAATCCTTGAGTCCTTTCCAGTTCAGGATAGTCTGTGATTCTGTGGAGATGTCCCTTTCTGACAGTGAAGTGCTGTTCCAGCAAGGGCCCTGTCCAAGTGCCGATACTGCCACAGTCAAGACATCCCATACTGTGTAACCGAGACTCTTGCGTGATTTGCATTTTGCACAGCTGCTTGAAGTCAAGGTCTCACCCCTTCTACAACCTGTGGAAAACATTTTGCATAAGATGTTCTGGTAAAAAAACCTTTTTTTAAGTGGGAATGTCAATGCATTTAGCTGAAATGGGTAATGAGCACTGGGGAAGGAGGAGGTGACTGCTAGTAGAGAAGTGGGTTGAATATGTTTAAAACAGCAAATTATCTAGTAACTGTTTTCATTAGTGAACTTGATTAGAGAATTAATGAATGTGCACAAAAATATTGTGAATTCATCTTCATTCTTGCACTATCTTAATTTACCTGCTTGTCCAAAAACATGTTTACTATACACTGAATTTAAAAGAATGTATTTTCTCCTGGTGAGGCATAAATTGCTAACTCGCGGCTTCCTTTTTTGTTTCAGGGTTTTAGGCTGAATTTGTTATTTCAGTCTTCTTGGAGAAAAATAGACTAATAAACCATCTGATAAGTAGTCCCTTTGACAGCATAATGTGGGCACCAGGCTCTGTTCCAAAGCCTGCTGAAGTGAATGAAAAGATTCCCCTTGACCTCCCTGATCCATGGATTACAAACTGAATGGGTGGCTGCACAGTTTGCCTGGCACAACCCAACTGCAGGGGTTTTCTGCAAGGGCTGGGGCTCTGCACATAGCCCTCTGCTCCTCAGTTTGTGTTACTGATCCTGTGTCTCTCAGGTAGATCAGATCAGCCCTGAATTAGTCCTAAAAACTGATTTGGCAAGGGGGAAAAAAACAAAGAAAACAAAACAAGAATACACTGGAATATGAGTGACTCTAAGAACCAATACAAAGGTGCGACTACTTTCCATTAGTTCATGTTTCGTATCTCAAGATACATAACAGCACAATGTTTTTTTTCCCGCAAAGTTTGAAAAGAGAGAGATCTATGTTTTGAGGGAGGTGAGAAGTTTCATGTCACTGTGACTTGTGAGATACAAGTCCAGCAATGGCTCTGTGCCTTGATGATGCAAGCCTGGTGTGCTCCTCAGTGAGCAAGACATGGGTATCTGCTACTCTTCTGGTACTGCAGAGGAATATTCCCCTCAAGTTTGCTGTCAAGAATGTCTCAAAACAGAAGGTAAGGACCTGAATCACATGAGTAGAAGGTTCAAAGGGAAATGAGGATTTAGAAATGCGGGTTTTAGTAGAATGAGGTGGGTTAATCCAGCTGAGCTGTAACCAAAATCTACTATCTTAGGCATCTACTCAATTCCTATGGAAAGAGTGGACAGCACAGAGAAATTAATAAGAAGATCAAGAAAATAACAGAAGCAGAAAGGGGGAGTAAGCAAAGTAAGATAGAAACAGGGTCTTTACCAGCTGTGGATGGACTCATGCAATTCACAGTACAGGAGAGAGGCTGTAGTTTGGTCCTTGCTTCCATGGTGCTCCTCACAAAGAGGATTGCCCATCCTGTTGCAGAAGAGTGAGAGCGATGCTAAAATCTGAGACACTGCCTAACCTTAAAACCTAAACTTAAAACCTTGTTTTGAGGCATGGCTCTTCCACAAATTTGGCATTGGATGTCATATCTAAAATTCCCTGTGCTTTCAGCTGCAGGTGCTATCCCTCATTGTCCTTCTGTGTTGACAGGTTGCAGGTGCTGGTAAGCAGCTGCTCCCATTCAGCCTCGCGCTGGGGCTGTTTCAGTGGTGTTGGTGGGACGGACAGCTCTGCTGTTTGTCAGGGTAGACCCCACTCTGGAATACATCTAAACTCAGAGAACTAATAATGAAAATACTGACCCCTTGAACAGGATCAGACTGTTCTCCCTCTTAACAAAAAAACAAAATCAGGTGTGTGTCGGGGGGCAGTCCAGTGGGACAGCTTCTGTTCACAGACCCAATCTGTCCTTCTCTGTATGTTCCTGAGCAGAACAAACTGGAAATGTCTTCTACTTCTTATTTGTGTTGAACCGCAGCTGTACTTGGACAGCTTTTTTAAGTTTCGACGAAGTCCTTCTGGAGTTAAACTGAACCCAAAATAAACGCTGCTGCAGCTCCCTGCTCCTGCATATAATTTTAAAGCCTGGGTAAGAAAGCATCAGTGACAAAGCATCACTCTGACCCATAAACAGCTGGTTTTCTTTGCATCCCAGCTGATCCAACGTGCCAAGAAAGCCTTCAATGGGAAGTGCAAGTTCTTAGCATCTTGAAACAGAGACTATAGGCAACAGAAACCACTGCTGTGAAGAAGCAGCCCCTGCAACAGGTATAGTTAAAACTGCACTGTGTGTGTTATCTCCATATGAAGGCTTTCATACAGTAACACTGTTGTTTCCTCCTAGGACAAAGGCTGGATGTTGTGGATGAGTCTCACATATGTGCTTGCCTGGGTGCCAAATTATTTCCTCTCTCTCCTTGTACTGCTAGTGTTTGGGAATATTTCTCCATTAAGAAGCCAAATCAGTAGATGTCATGGCTACCCTGGGCACATAAGTGTCTCTGCTCTTCTAGTAAATGTTCAAATATATCTTTTAAAGACAACGTGATTCTGTAACAGCTTTCTCTTCATCTAAATCTGAAAGAGAGTATGACCCAAGGTAGTTGGTGCATGAATGCCCAAGGTTGAACCTGAGAGAGAACAGATGCAGTTGCAGAGATCCACTGCCATTTGACTGAAGGGTTTAAAAATGTATGTGAGCTGAACTTATTTACAGAGATGGAGGAAAAGATGCTTAAGTTCTTACTGGAACAAGTAATTTTGCGGGGGAGGAGGTGTACACACATGGACATGCATGTGTATTATTTTATCCAGACATGCCAATTTGCTACTGACTTGGTAGACTGCTGTTGTAAAATGTCCTTTAAAATCAGTTGTGGAAAGCAACAGAAGTACAGAAAGGTTTAATATAAAAAGAATGTGACAAGTGGAGAAGGGAAGGTGTTGCTTGTAGTGTCTTTTCTATTCCATCCTAAGTGCTCTTAGGTCTGCCATGACCACGGTGTTTTGTTGGAGTGCATTGGTTTTTTATCCTTCTGCTGCAGTGAAGGGCTGAATCAGCTTTCCTATGCCTTTCAAAAAAGAGCAAATTTCTTTTGTTGGTAACATTTTTTCTTTCCCTCAGAAAGGAAGAACCCTTACTCTAAGATATTTCTGTGCTTTGCAAGAGGGAAGGATAGTTAGTGTCTTCTCTTATTTCCATTAGACAAACAGCCAGGGAATTAATCCAGCTGGAAGCAGCATTAGGAGTGTTTTCTTAATACTATTCAATCAGTCAAGAAGGTTACAAAAGCTGTGAAGGAGGACCGCCCTCTTCCACTTTCTCCCCCACCATGCACCATCCAGATTTGTGGTCTACTTTATCTTATTGCTGTTCTTGTACTGATTTTTGGTAAGGCAGTGAGTGACACCTTATTAACCACAGATGGGCTTCGGTTTTGCAGCCCTGGCACAACAGAATGTGAACATTAATTCCCTCCATACGCTCTGATTTTCAGCTCTATTATTTGGCCTGATTTGAGTAGGAATGCAGAGCAGAGGGAGTAATGAAGAAGATAATTAACCATACATTTTAAACTTGAAGGCAGCAAGTTTGGGGTCTGACACTTCAGGATAGTTGTACTATCATGTAACAGAGGGAGAAATACATCCTCTCTCCATTCATAACAACTGTAGTGTACACAGGCTTCCCCTCTCCCACAGGGTGGCTCTTCCACTTCTCCACCCAGTTTTGCAGACAGGGAAAGGCATTTATAAAAAGACAGGTTTACTGGTTTACTACTAATACCAGCTTCAGCCTCTGCACAGAGCTCCCTATATTAAAAGCTACAGATCCAAAAAATGCACATACAGAAAATATCTCATGATGGTGGGATTTATAAAACGTGGGAGCAATCTTGAAAAGGGTCTCACTGGAGTCCTGCCTGTGTTAGGAAGGCAGAGAGAAGAAGGGAGAAGGGGGGGGGCACTCTCTGGGCTCACTTCCAGAGCAGGAATTCATGACTGATAGCAAAAGCAGCTGCCATGATTCCAACCTCTCTCCTCTCCTAGACAGCAGCAATGCAGTATAAGCAGCAGGACATTTTCCTTCCTTGATTGGGGTCAAGCTCCTCTGAATTTCCACTGCTGAGCTCTTTAATGACTCTTATTTCTGGTCTTTACCAACTCTAAGAGCAGACCCTCCCTTTCCTTCTCCCTCTTAGAGGAAACCAAGTCATGCAAGAGCAGTGGTAGTTGTGGAGAAAGGAATTGGAGAATTGCTTTTTAGGAAGGACAAATTGCTGAGTGGCCTAGGGAGGATGTATATCCTATACTACAGGACTGTATATCCTGTACTACAGGACTGGTGAGAAAGTACATGGATTGTGGGAAGGAGAGATAAAGATTCCCTTTTTGCCTCATCCTCCTCCAAACCGAGCCCAAAACTCCATATTCTTCCCTGAAGTTCCAGGTGTCCCTGCCAGACCCCTGAAATTAGGTATCTGCCCTGTGTTCTGACCCATTTTACCCACACTACTGGTCTGGAGCAGGCCTTTGGTGGCTGCTCATTCAGTAATAATACAGAAAATCTCTTTTCTGTATTATTACTGAGAGAAATAATTTGTAAATATGCTATATCTTTAGTATTAGGGTAAGGACACTTGGACTGCTTTGTAAAAGGCACTGGACAGGGAGGAAGGGTCTGAGAACATGAAGGACAGTGTGCTGGTTGAATGTGACTGTGTTGACCCTAAACCCTGACTGTTCATTGCAATGAGTTGGGCTGCACCAGCCATTAAGTGTTACCGAAGAGCTTTTGGCAGAATCAGGACAGTAATTCAGTCAAAAAAGATTTTATAAAGCACCACTGTGTGCTCTTCATGACGCTGCTTCACACCCAGAAACCTGGCTCCAGCAAGGCAGCAGACTGCCCTGTGGTATGAGTCTGGTTGACATACAGGATCCTCAGCTCACTTCAGAAACAAGGCACCTACCACCAGCAGCATGTCCATCATCTTCAGAGCCATCAGAGATTGGCTCTGCTGGACATGGTGAAAAACTTCCAGAACCTTCACACAGGATACACAGGAACCATCTTTGTAAACCCCCTACTCACTAGCAAAAACTGAGCCAAGCAAAACCAACACACCACCCTTCTTTTTTTCTTAATATCTGTAGTTGTGATCTGTCTGGTTGACTGCATTGATCACGTGCTTCTCCAGGAGCTCCGCTCAGACTAGTTAATTGTGAGGTTGGGAGTGGGCAGGAATAGGACAAAGATAATAAAATCTGCTTTTATTAATCCCCAGGATTTCTTCCTGAAAGCAATAACTGTTTGCTGGGTTAATACCATAAGCATGCATTTTAGTATCTCAAGTGTTTTTCTAAAGGAAGATTTTGTAGTTCTCCTAAGTTTGTACTTTGGGAGCTGATGGGAATTCATCACGGACACGTGCTGGTGGGGCCAGGTGTTGGCCTGCATCTTGAGTGCTCCAGTAAAGCCTGGGAATTCTTCCCCTGTAGTGTATAAACTGTGACACAAGCTGTTCCTTTCTTATGGTCAGACTGGGGTCAGTGTCCATGCTGCTCACGAAGGCTTAATGAGGCTGCAGCACAGAGCAACACGAAGTTTTGTGAAGAAGAAGCTGTCCTGTCATGCTGCAAACTCCACCAGAGAGACCTGGGTAAGCAAACACAGTCACACTTGTCTTGTCCTGGATGCAGATTTGTTAAACTGTAGTTCATGGTGAGTAAACACCTACACTAATGTAAGACTTGAAATTTCAGGTAAGTTGATAAACTCTTATAAAAAGACACATGCTGAATATCATCTGAGAGTTGCCCATAACAGGGGCCCTTTTTCTGATAAAAAAGGTGACAGAACATGACAGTACAAAGAAGTTGGGACAACAATTTCTTCAGACTCTTCTTCAGTTATATTCCAGTGTAACAGCTGCAGAGAATCAGAAACCTGGGAGCTTTTGCACCACATGGAGCAAGTTTTTCCTGTTCATTAGGGCTCCCTGCAGTTGGAAGGTTTGCTGTTCCCTGGTCACTAGACACAAGGCCAAAGGGTGGAGCCCCTTGGGGGAATCAGAAAAGTAGAGCTAATCATCAGTCTCTTGAAGTGACATTCTGTTTTGCTATAGAAAAGAGAACAATGTAAACAGTTTCTTTGGGAGAATACTGTTTTTAGGGGGGGGTTGTTTTGGTTTAAGATGTTGAAAAATCTTATTACTCTTTCGCATATTTTGTGCAGGAAAAATGGCTTGCAAGTGGGAGAGGGTGGATCTCTTTCCTGTTCCTTCCTAGCACTGCTTCAACAGTAATTTGGAGAGTTTTCACTGGGGTCTGTAAGCTTCTTGCTAGAGCTGAGTGATGATTGTGCCTCTTTTTTTTGCTAGGACAAGCAACCATTGACTGAGAGGAAAACTCCAAAGTTAACAACTGCTGTGTTATCACTTTTGGAGAGAGTACAAAAAGGTGCCAACATAGACAAACATAGGCCAGGTAAAGACTCCATTTAGTCATATTTATATTTTTCTTATAACAAACACTGAGGTATTTGAGCTGGGGAGGCATTTTTAAAGCAGATCCTAGGCTTTGGAATCCAGTTATCTCATAGAATAATGTAGAATTATAAAGTTTTACTTTTTTTGTTGTTTTGGGGGGGGGTTGTTTGTTTTTTGCAAGTCCTGACATGAAATCCTAAACTCATTTCCATACAACACTTGTTAGAAATGAGAAAGGCCAAAAATTTCCCAGTGGATGTTGTTGATAGTGAATGGCTTTCCTGGTCATTATTTTGATCCACTGTGTGGACTGTATGTACACAGGTTTTCATTTGGGTCCTCTGGAGGGATTTAGCATTCTCAGTTAGAGGTCCTCAAACAGAAGTATCCAAATAGACCTAAAAGATAGAGTCTGGCTTTGAGGTTCCTTTTGCCCTTAAAGAACTCCATAACCTTTAATCTTCAATTTTTAGATTCATTCCATTATTTTTACCTTAAGTATATTTAGATGAGGTATGAAGCTTTGTGTGTTGCCTGTTCAAAATGCCCTTGTTGATTCAGCCTTAAAATTAACACCACCACTTCCCTGAAACAATTCCCTATAAGCAGGATACCATATAATAGGTTTTCTAGAACCCATTGTTACTGGTAATCACAATGTGTTATCAGTCTATGTTTAGAAGATGTTTTTTAAAGTGATTTTAAAGGTTATTTGTAGTATAAACTGTGAATGATAATGCATACTGCTACTTGTATCAGTATCTTTGATCCCTACATTTCTGAGGTTTATGAATTTATGTAGGTTATCATGTTTTATGGCAAGAAAATTTTTAAAATAATGATCTGCAGAGACCTCTTAAAAATACTGAAGAAAAAGGAAATCTTTGGGTGTATCTGCTGGAAAAAAATCTTCAGGAGAGATTGGGTAAGAAATTACTGCAATTTTTTAATTTCAACATTATAAAGTAAAAAGACCTTGTTCGCTTTTGCTATATACAATATCCTGTTGAAGTGTTTGCAGTATAAGCTCCTTTGTATTAACTGAAGCAATCAATTTCACTGAAAACTTTTGCAGAGCTCCTCAGGCCCCCAGTATAGGCTGATGAATACTCATTTGGTGTTAAATGTTCTTTGATTTGGAAGAGCCCTATCCCAAGCAGGCAGTGACTGTAACATACATCTGTAACATATATCTCGAGAGGGTTTGCTCCTGGGTAGTGCAAACCCCTCTGGCAAGTCCTGTGCACTCACAATGGGCTCCCATTGTCCAAGCAAGGAAGATGCCAGCATTTGTTTCAGTAATGACTTTGCCAGGATGACAGTGTGAAGGCTCTTCCTTCTCCTCAATGTTTCATTTCCCAGACCATGACTTTTGGTGCTCCTGCTCTTCAGGCCATGCAGTCAGTGGGGTTCCCATCTCTGGGGAATATCCCTAGGGACACTGGCAAGTCCACGTGCCAAGTTGTGTCACAGCAGCAAGAAGCCCTTCCCTGTTTAAGAGCCCTTCACCACAACCCTGTGGTTGTGGTGCTGCTGCTCAAGAGGATGGCTCAGATGGTCAGTATCTTGCACCCCTGTGAAATGCATACAACTGCAGAATGTGAGATCCGAGCAGGAAATGTGGCCAAGAATGATTCCCTGTAGCTTGCAAGGTACAGATGTTGAAAAATTTTGAGCCTGGGAGAGAAGCTTGGGAGAGTGCTTGGAGTGTGAGATGAAAAGGAATGTGCACAAAACAGTCAGTTTCAGATTCTCATATTCGAAGTTGTTGCAGGGCTCTTCTGTGTGCAGCTTCACTGCCCTTGGCTTGGCTGCTGCTGGTCAGTGGCTGGATCCTTCAACTCCACTCCCTGGATTACCTGGGACTGTGTGCCTGGGACTGTGCTAACAGCACAGTAACCCCTGTGGTTATCATTCAGGGCCTTGCAGACCACCAGCAGGGATTTATTGATACCATCACCACTCTCAAGGTTTAGCAACTGAATTCTGAAATTTGGGACTTGACACCTCTTTTCCCAAGGGACATTGGCACGTTTGGGTATCACTGGGGCTGTATTTGCAGCCAGTTTGCAGAGGCTTGGGACAGCCATTGCCTCCAGCAGGTCCCCAAGGCAGACATCCACACTCACATCTAAAATAGAGGACGGTGGAAATGTGAAAAGGACTGGCCTGGGTGAGCTTGCATGTGCTGGGCTGTTGGCAACTGCTGCTGTATTTTCTGTAAAACTTGAGCTTTGCCAGGTGCTTTATAGAGCACTTTGGACAGGTGAGAGATCGGTTTCAGCACTACCCAAGAGCACTTCTTAGCTGAGAAAGGAGATGTGAGAAACTGGCTTTGAGTGGTGCAGATAAATTGTCTCATCCTTTATGTGCCTGGAAATGGTTTCCAGGATGAGCTGCTTCCCACGAATACAGGTTTAATCTTCTTAAATAAAACAGAGTAAAATATAAAAGCTGTTTCTACAATAAGAAATAGCAAGTATATGGCTTGTTGATGCTTTTAGACCACAAATGGACCGCAGAAGATAAGAATGGCTAGTCAGCAAGGATGTGTTAAGGCTTTCTTCTGACACATTATGGAAGATCTTAAGCAACACAATTTTCCAGCACCACTTCCACCTGAAGTGCTACAGCTACCAACAAAATAAGCAAACTGAAATTCATTGGCTTAGGTTTGATTGGGTTTTTTTCTCTCTAGGCTACAAATCTTATTATGCTGTCCTTTTTGAAGTTGTGAGATTATTCGTATCTGTTGCCAAGATTTAATTAAATGATTGCCTACAGGGGATGGACATTACCACCTGTTCATTTAACAAAATGTAGGAAGATCCAGAACCATGTGATTTTCTTCCCCCTAATATATTGAAAAAGACAAGTGAACATTGTGGAATTTCATGTGAATATTTAATAGAATCTTCCAGTAAACAATAAATGATAGTGATTGATATGTGATAAATGGCCATGTATGCTGTGCATCTTCTTCAAAGCACTCTGAGTTCAGACTAAAACCAAATCTCATTCTTGCATTAAACACTTTGCTTTTAGAAACTGATTAACAAGACAGAAATGTTGTGGGGGTATACCCCTTCTTACTTTTTGGTCACTTGATCCACTGTCAGCTTTGGATCACCTTGCATAAGCTTTCAGTGATGCAACATGTAGGGGCTTTTTTGCCCAATTAATTTTCATTAAGGCTTTCAATTAAAATCCATAAGGAACTTTCTTACCTATTAAATGCTCATGAAGTAAATGCAGATGAAAAGTAGTTGGACATAGGAGTAATAAACACCAGATTTTAAAGAGTTTAATTAAACAACTTAGGTTGTAGCTAATAGTGATTTGATGAATACAGAAAGGATGACACTGGAGCAACTGTAACTCCTAGAACTAGAAAAAGTGAGTGTGACAGTAGCCCAGATATATTAAAACAGTGCTGCTTAGCCTTTCTTTCTATCCAGGAAGAAGAGGGAAAAATACCCCACACCCATTCCATACTATCCTGTGCAATGTTACCACAGTTGCTTTCTTTAACAACCAAGTAAATGAATCCTCAAAAGTTAGACAAGTTTTACTGTATTTGTTGTTGTCTGTGTGTCGCCATTATTTTCTGTCTGTGCATAGAAGTGTAGGATTTCACAGCTTAGTTTCCAGTATCTTACAGAAAGAAAAAGGGCAGGAATGGTGTATTGAGGAACAGCATTTTAAAAATTCCACTAGCAAGAAATGAACTAACCATTAATATATGGAATGTACCATCCTATTTCCGACTGGCTATGAAACACTCTCTGAAATTAACAGCAACTCATTAAGAAAATGGAAAGTTCCAACAGGAAAAGTTGATAAATAACACTGAAGGAAAGATAAATGAGCTTGGTTTTGGATAGAGGATGTGAACTTAGCAATAGAACTACTTGTGTTTACCTAAAGGAGTCTTTTGTTCCATACAGTATAATTTTAGCTTCTTGACATTATTTCAGTAGGTTTCTTTTTTTCTTTCTTCTTTCATAAACAGAATAATTTTTTTTTGTATGAGACCAAATATTTGCTAAATCTTGTTATTTTACAGTAACATTTGGTGATAGTAATTCTGTTGTTTATTCACCACATACTGCTCTGCTTCTACAGGTTTTCAAGCAGAGTTCAGTATTTTTATCTCTATTTGAATGCAAGGCATAATATCCTAAGATTTCCCAGATCTTTCTGTCCTGTCTCTTAGCTGCTGCACCATGGCCTATCCTACCTTAAATACTTTAAAATGCATCAAAAGCGATTACTTTCTTTTTATTTGACCGAGATTTGGTCTTTAACCTGTAGTTACCTATCCACTGGTGAGAAATGCTTATCATCTTTCTGTATTTCAGAAGAGGCTGAGCTCAGGCACCTTGCTACAGGGGCTGAAAGAGCAGCTGAAAGAATGTGCTCAGTGCTTGCATAATGTTTTCTTCTTAACATCACATTTAAATTCAAGGACGAGTGTTTCAGGAATGACTGCCACCTCTTATAAAAGCACAAACCAGAATGACAGAATGTGTATGATCAGGCAGTGCTACTTTTTTTTTTTTTTTTGTAGCAAAGGTTTTTTTGTTGTAGATTAGTTTTTTGTGGTTTTTTACATGTACATAAGCTTGGATGAAGCAGAGTGAATACAATTTGTGCAAACAAAGATAAAACCACAGTTAAACGAATACACACACACACACCTTTTCAAGTCCAGATGAAAATACAAGCCTAGCTGTAGAATGTGCATATAACATTGTTTGAAACCTTTTCCCTATTCTGGAACTTGTAATTTAAGTAACTACTTACTGGACATGACTGTGCAGTACCTGTTCTTACTCCTGCTGTTGTTATTACAGGAATGATCTTACAATTCATTTTGGTTTGTCTTATGCCAGAAATTCTCATAACAAAAAATATCCCTCAGCACTACATCTGCAGAACATATTCTCTCATGAACTGCAATAAGACAACCTTTTCTTAATCTAAGTACTGATCAACTTGGAAGAATATTCAATAACATTGTACAATTACAATGATCCATAGCTCAGAAAAGCAAATCAGCAATCATTTAAAAATTACTTTTTTATTTGAAGCTCTCTGGCAATATTCCTGTGATTACTGAGGGAGCAGAGAATATGCTTGCTTCATGCTAAATTTGTAATGATCATTGGGTACTATGAACTCTCTTGGGATTTAAGGGAAGAGTTGTTCTTGGGGTTTGAGAATTTACTCAGGTTCAGAAATCCTGTGTCCATTTTAGCTCCAACAGAATCCATTAGTAACTGCGCCATCCACTAAAACCATGATTATTTTTTAATTTTTATGCGTTAGGCAACAAAGTAAATTGTGACTAGTTTGTTTGTTTGTTTGTTTAATAATGTCATCTACTGGAAAGTGTAATTTTTGCAATTTCTGCTTGTTCGTGCCTCATGTGATAGGACTGTCGCACGAACACACTGCCAATTGGAACTGCTCACGGACAATTTACCCCAGGAAACAAATGGAAGTCCTCGTGGTTCTAGACTGCAAGAAACAAAGGCTAGAGTGTAACTGCAGCAGTCCTCATGTTTCTGAGCAGAACTGTGAGTAAAACAGCCTCAACCATTATCTCACCTGCTAATTTCAGTCAACACTTGTAAGGCAGGTTCAGAACCTGGTTTGGAACAGGGCTCAGTGTCAGCTCACCACCACAGCCCTTGTGCATGGACCTGCCCCTGGCTCCACAGGGGTCCTGCTTGGGCGCAGCCTCCCCTGGGCCATGTTTGGCTTTCTGCGAAAACCCACATTTCTGATGTTTACAATTAATAATCATTTCCCAAACTAAACAAAAGCCATTTTTATCAACAAAAGGTGAATAAAGGCATTATTTTTTATTAAGTGTTAAATTAATCAAGCTGTTGACCCAATGGGATAACATAAGCTTAAATTTAAGCAAATGCTTAAGTGCTTTACTAGAGAAAGAGAGAGAGAGAAAGCAGTGTCTGATGTCTTGACAGATCCAGCTTTAAATGAAAATTAATGTTTTGTTCTAAACTTTGAGAGAATTCACTTCCCATTCTGAGAACTGCATATATCCAAGAGAGCAGCTCTTACACAGCCATTCCGAAGTGGTAGTTATTTCCAGGCCTTAGGAAAAAGGAGCTGAACTTCCTGTCATGAAACAAAATCTAGTTTAACATAAGCGTAACAGTGATGCTCTTCATTAGAAGAAAGTGAAACAAGGACATAGGATTTACTCTTGGAATGATTCTGATTTAAATTAAGGACTAATAAGTTCATTAATTAGGTGCTTAATAGAAATCTATGGGATGTTGATAAATCGTTTGTTACATTTGCAATGTGTACACATTTGCTGTGATTTATGGCTCATTAAATTGATTTCTTTGTGATTTCCCCCTTCTTCCCATTCACCCTAACCATATTTCTCCTATTACAGCAGCCATAGTTTTCTTGTGCCTGTTATGATACTTTGCTGTCATTGAAGATAGTTATTTAGTTGTTTGCATAAAAAGTAAGAAACAAAAACATAGAGGGAGCTGAGGGAAATATGTTAGCTCTACTGTTGTCATATGCTAAAAAACTAATAGTATGAAAAATAGAGCTTCTTGTTTATTAACATCCTGAATTCAACTACCATGTTCATAACGTGCTTTGAAAACATCTTGGGCAGCTTTTCTTAAAAACAAAACGAAACCAAAACCACCCCATCCTAACAGATTTAAGTAAGAAGCAGAGTCTTAAAAAAAAAGGGGGGGAAAAACCCACACAGGGTGATGGTTACTTGAAGGCATGGTGAAAGTGAGGCAATGTTACAGAATTTGTAGTGGATGGAAAGGACCGAGGAAGATGATGCAGCTGGTTTATGGCCATCCCACCAGTTGCTAGCTGAAGACCTTGCTGCTGGCCGAGGCCATTCAGCCTGTGTGATGGTTCCTCTGAGCCAAATGCCATTGTGATGTCCCCAATAGTGTTCTGGTTGTCACCTGGTGGGAGCTGCCAGAAACTCATCACATGAGTGAGATCCATGAAAGGCAGGCTTGCAGTTTCAGCTGCTGCCTCTGTCTCTTTGTGCACTGGGTACTTGTTAGTATCCCCAACAGGCCCTGAGGAAGCTTCTTCCATGATTTTGTGGAGAGACTGAGGTTCTGGTAACGGCAGGTCCTCGAGAAGATGCACGTTGTAACCTTTAACATCCACTTTTATTGGTAGATTCTTGAGGGATCCTGCTGCAAATGAGGTAGAACTAAGGTCATATTTGTTAGGCTGATGAAGGTTCAGGTTGGTAGGGACAGCTGCTGAACATGGTGTGGGAGGGACAGCCGGGAGGCTGTCTGCACAGCCCATCCTTTGCAAGTGAGGAGAAGACTCGAGAGGAAGAGCAGTTTGTAAGCTTGGCTGAGAATGAAGATGTGAACAGTTGTATTCCTCTGTTTCTGAACTATTCACAATCCCATTCTGCACAGAGACCCTTTCAGGAAGAGGGGACAGCAGGCTGGCATCTTCCTTCAGTCTGTATGAAAAGAGCTGGTCGAGGAGACCCACTGAGTCACCATTCTGCAACCTGCTCTTCAGCAGTTCCTGCGGATGAGTCTTCCTCGTATGGCGCGTTAAGTGGTCCTTCCGCCCAAACCTTTGGGCACAGAACTGGCACAGGAAGTCTTTGCAGCCCGTGTGAACCACCATGTGCCGTCGCACGTCTTTGCGGGTGTAGAAGTGACGCTCACAGTGGTCACACTTATGTTTCTTTTCCTTCATGTTGCCAGTTGGTTTCCCTGCATGACTTTTGAGGTGCTCCAACAGAACCTCAGTACCGCCAAACTCTTGGGCACACACCCTACAGGTAAGGTCCCCGCTGGTGGCAGCATGAAGAGCCAAGTGTCTCTTGTAGCCTAGCTTGGTGTTGTACTTCTTGCCACACTCTTCACACTTGAAGGCCATCTTGTTAGGGTCATGAGTCTGAAGGTGATTCTTTAGATGGTCTTTCCTGTGAAAGGTCTTTTCACAGTAGCCACACTGGTGAGATTTCTGTGGAGAATGAGTGGCTGAGTGCCTAAGAGAAAAAAAACAGAACACACATGCAAAAAAGTTATTTCTGTTTATATTTATTCTAGTACATTTACCCTTGCAGCCTAAAAACTTGAAAACACTGGAGCTCTTGAAGGAAGGCATTTTCACAACTTCTCGGGTTATTAGAAAAAGCCTAAATATTTTGGGGGAGACAAAGATGTTAATCATAAAGCATAGAGTTGATTAAAATGCTCAACATTGTCTTTTTGAGCCACCATAATTAAGGGAGACTAGTGTTCTCCAATTCTATCAAAAACAGGAATAATAAAAACCGGATCTCAGGGATTAACTGTCACTAAAACACCCAAAAGGAAAAAGATGTCTTTTTTCCCCCCCCACACACCCAGAAGAAAAGGAATGCCTTCAGAGTTGTACCTGAGCAGTTTATATTTGGAAATGAAGGCTTTTGTGCATCCGTGCTGTGAACACTTGTAGGGACGCTCCCCTTTGTGCGCATAAGTGTGGACCGTGAGCTTGTCAATGGAATCAAATATCTTCCCACAGAGTCGGCAGGGATAACTATCTGGCTGCTTCACTTCTTTTCCCTTCAGCAGTGAAGACCGACCATTTCTCCATTTAGGTATAAACCTTACGAGAGCATCACAAGTGCTTCCTGAGCTGAACTTTGCAGCAGAGGAACAGGAAATGGTCCCAAAGCATTGAGTAATGCTTTTGCCTAATGACGCTCCTCTCAGTTTCCCTTTGAGTTTGCTTTTTGCTTTTACGGGTCCCAATTTATTTGGCGGTCTGAACCTCACAGGAAGGACTCGGTCTTTATGGATGCACTGGTGAGATTCCAGCAGAGCGAAAGTTCCAAAAGTGCTTCCACAGCTGGAGCATATCCAAGGGTCTACGGGCTCTTTCTGCAATGAGAACAGAGACAGGTCTTTCTTACTAGCCATTCTAAGGAAATGTCATATTCTTCTCACTGATCTTCTCCTGGGCTTTCCCAAGATCCATCATCGTCTTTGGTGATATTTACTTCCATGTACTACCACCCAGTTGTTCAACTTGCCATAGATTCTCTCTAAGAGTACAAACTCGAAAGAGTAGTAAGGTTGGCTAAATACTGATTTACATGGTTTTTTAGTATGTAGTGTAACAGTCCTGAGTCCTTCACTTTTGTTTATCTGTGCTTACTGAATTTCAAAGTCTCTACATTTGTTGCACTTACAAAATTACTCATAAAAGCAGTTGTAAATTGTACTTTATCCTTAGACTGACATAGTTTATCTGCTATTGCAGCCACACAAAAATGGGATGGGTTTCTGACAAAAATGTAGTTTAGTCATACAGATTTCCTTGTGTCTTGGGCTGACTCTATGCTTTACCCCACACAGCAATGGCCAGTGGCTCCAGCAGAGACTTCCTTGCTTACCTTGACATTTGGCATTAGACTTTGATTAACTGGAAAAGAAATACCTTAGGTTTGGGGATATCAAGCCTATCCTGACTAAGAGGGTTGGTTTTTTTTTGGAAACAGTCTATTATTTGGAAGTATTATTTCCATGGAAATAAGAGCTCTATTGGATTCACTTGAATTCACTTTAAATATTGATATTATAAAAATTCCAATGAGAAACAATTACCAAAAGAACACCAATCACTGATGAAAAGTACTTCCAATTAATACATGACCATGTATTTCCTCAACTGTATCTACCTTTTATGTAAGCTTCTCATAAACTGTCCTTCTTTTCCCTTGCTCTTGGGCTAGCTTGCTCCAGAGAGCACGGTGAGGCTGTGTCCACTCCATCTTTATTTCTGGATTGAGCCCTCCTCTCTGCTGACACTCGTGTCTGATGCTGTGGCTCTCCCACACCTTCCTTCTGGGATATACTCGGAATGCCTCATAAGCCTTTTCGGAGCATGAATTCCTGGTTCATTTGTATTCCGTTCCACATTTCCTTCTAGATTAATTATTGATTTTCACAGCCACATTTCCAACACTTAACAAACGTTTCCTATCAGTTTAAGGATTTCGGCTGTGATACAGAGGGGAAGGTATTTGAATCAGAAGAGAAGGGTTATTGAACAGGAAAGACTGAAATAATTAGTGGGTACTCTGGCCAATCAGTCAGAGCAAAACAAGTGGAAATGATGAAAGAAGTCGGAGGCTGGACAGCTTGGTTATCCACAAATTAGTGCCAATCTGAAGTCTTTCCAATACATCAAGTGGTGCCACTTCTGACTACATCTAATGGCTCCACTGGATTACAAACAAGGGAGAGGAAGAACAACCTTTCTCTGAACAGCTGTTTGGCTATAAAATTGCTCTTCGCTTTGTGTTAGCCAAGTACTCTATGGCCTATGCTTGCATTATTAGAGTTATATAAACAGAGAAAACATGTAAATAAACCGTAATTTACCATGTCTAGTGATGGCTTGAATGCAGAGTAGGGGTACTTACTGCTACTGGAGGCAAAGGACAGACATCTGACTCTTCTTTAATGAAGACTGCAGAAGCTTCCATAAATTTGGCGTAATCGGCAGCATACCATACTTTCAGTTCTGTGTGGGGTTCAATTGGCTGTGAATGGGAAAAAACAGCACATGTTTACTTGTGTCAATTTTCCTCAACCAAACAACTAAAAAGATAGGAGGGCCAGGAGTGTGCAGTGTTTTGTCTTTACCCAAATTGCATTTTTGACTCTGTTCAAATTATTGGTAACTTAGTTTCAAGATTCAAGCACTTTTTGAGCATTACTACCCACAAGTTCTTGACATTTTCTATTTCTAAAAGCAGAATTTGTATGCACAGAGATGGAGGGCAGGGGCAGTCACAGCAGGGATGCCTCAATCCTCATGACCTGTGTTCATGGAGATGCATTTGTTTGTGATGTTCAGACATCCAGCAGCCTTTCCAAGCAATATCCCATGCCCATCCCTTGATGTCTGGAAACCCACTGGATGCAACACGTAACTACAGGGTACAGGCAAAGGAAAAATGTATCATGGATGCACAAGAGCTTGGATGCCTCCTGGATATGTCACACTGAGCATGGGTGCAGAGCTGATCAATATGTGGACTGCAAGTCACACTGGCGCCTTTCCATGAGCTCCTTCTGATGTGTCAGGTTTGCTGTGGGTGTCCTTTAGTGCAACTCTGCCCTCCTTCCACTGAAGCCTTCCCCCACAGGATGAAGGGAGCCCATAATCTGCAGTCTCCCATCCAATCATGCTTGCCCAAATCTCTCCTTGGACTGGACTATGACCTCTTCTGACAAATACTTTCAGTCAATAACATAGCAAATAGAAAAGAGAGGAGTGATTACACGCACTGGGCTAAAGATCTGTCAGTTCTTAAAATGCAAAGGAGAAAACTAAACTTGGGGGTCATGATTTATATGACTCCCTGACCCTGTACACAATTTTCTTCATCTATAATAAGAACCAACATTGCTGCAACAGGGGTAGAGCCAAACTGCACTGTACTTGTAGTTTTATTTTAACTAAGATAAACTCATTCCACTGAAAAAAAACAACCTGGCCTGGAAAGAGAGCAGTTGAGTCTTATTCCAGAAAATGTGACATCATAAAATCCACTTATTTTGTAACATAGGTGTGAGACAAGCATGGTAGGGGAAAGACAACTTAGATTGTGAATGCAGACAGCTGAGGAGTAATTGTGGATTTAATCCTGAAAACTGAATTTTTGAACACCCAAGCACAAGCCTGCCTGCAAACTACAAACGGTATGGGTTGGGAGTACATTTGCTAACACCTGGCCTAAAGAGAAATGGTCTGTCCCGATTTCTCCACTCAATTAAGGACATGAGGCAGAGCCATTAACTAGGAAGCTCATCATGCATTGTGAGACAAATGTTTGAGGATGTCTTGGGACCTTGGCCTGTGACATCCAAGACTGGTACCCACAAACCGCTGCACAGCATCCCTGGACCAGCAGCCATCTACTTTATGGGAAGCTGAGACCTGGTCAATGTGACTTTGGAGGCAGAGCAAGTGCATCAGTGTGTGAAACAGTCAAATAATTCAAAAGCTCTAATCTCAGTAAAACTGACATTAAATATTAGTATCCAAATCCACAAGAAGTCATCTTTTACGCTGTGTCACCAGTGACAATAAGAGAACTGTAGCACCCACATGAAACTCTCCTGGGATCAAACAGCAACCATGGATGACTTCTATTTCCTCACAATTCTATACCTTTTAAAGCACTTATTTCTAAGGACTGCAGCCATTAGGCCAGCAAGTAAGCTAATGGTGGTGTCAGTATGCCACTTACATGCCTGCATTAGCAGCTGTAGTTTCATGTCACTGAAATCCCACTTCTTTGTAAAATCAGCAGGGAAATGAGCCAATCCTACTCCCATCTTAATACACTTAATACTTAAAAATGTCTTAAGAAAGTATCTTCCTAATCAGCCCTAAGCCAACCGCACAGCATGACCAGCAGGGTGTGCCTAAGCGTAGCATAAGGCCACCACTTCCATTACCCAGGACAAAATCTGCAGGATGCCACAGTATCCTGCATGACTTAGGAGAAATAAAACCCAAGGAATGCCCTATGACACACGGCACAGCAAAGGCTCCAAGACACATGCCTCATCCTAGGACACTCTTTGTGTCAATATATAGGATGCAACTCTCCATCAACGCCAATGAGCAGAGTTCTGCTGAACTAAGCAGAGAGCTAGTTCAATAGAATTTAAATTAGACTGTAAATTGTAAGTTACCAGTTTATAACAATTACTTCTTGGAAAAGTTCATGCTTCCCAAATATAGTATTAGTAATCCTGCCAATTTTACAAGCATAGCATGCATTTCAAATCAAACTGAAATCTCAAATGATATGGACTGCATGAGATTCTCAAACACAGCCTAAGTATGTCTCAGAGAAGCATATACTGTTTCACATTTTTCTTTTTTTCCTTAATAATTATTTTAGTATTGATCCCAAAACCAACTACACTCCATACTGTTATAAAAAGACTTGAAGTGTGTGAAATGTTATTCTCTCATCATCACTATGCAGTAAATATTTTTCTCACTGTGCAGGTGGAGAAACAAAACTGGAGGAAAAATTGTAAATACTACTATGCCACAGAAATATGTGCCAATTTTGGAAATGAAACTGAAATGCTGAGTTTTAATTCATAGTAACTTCTTTTAGCTAATGTTCTTTTGGTTTTTTCCAATTTTAATGTTGCTCACAATGACACACAAGCATTATGTTCAACAGATAGATTTCAGTTTCCCAAGTGTGCAAAAGAGTTATTTCTGATTAAAACAAATTCTGCCTAACAAAGTGGCCAAAACAGTAAAAACCAAGACTGTATGTTCTAGTTTCATTTATAAACACAGACTACCTTGTTCTCTCTCTTCAGACAAAGATGCAGTCAAGAATCTCTAACATAAACTGATCATTTCATGGCAACGTTGCAGTATTCTAAGTTATGCAGTTAAGTCTTCAGATTTAATGAGCATGGAAAATTGTACATAAAGGTTCACTTAATGTCCTGTTCCTGAGCACAGGGTAATGTGCTCAGAAAACAATATGTGTCCAAAAATGTAATAAAAGAAAGGAATTTGTTTGTTATTTCCAGAATGAAGTACCGTTGAACGTAATAATGCCATAATGTCACCATATACCTACCTGGGATTGAAGAGTGTTCAGTTTAAACACTATCATTGTGCAAGATTTTTCTGTTTCCATCTGCTCAGTTTCTTCACTACCCACAACAGCAAGTACACAACACCTTTTCCTGACAAACCCCATACACTGCTCCCTTTAGTACAGATTAAATGATATTAAAGGTAGTATGTATGTAATGACCCAGCTGGCAGAATATAATCAATCTTTCGTCTGCAAAAGAGTTAGTCTTTCAGAACCTTTGCCTATAAATCTCCTTTTGGATGACAGATGAAGCAATCTAGGTTTAACTACCTTAACTGTTGTGAAGTAGACTTCTCCACAGTGCTGATAAGCCACAAGGGTCTGTTCTTCTTGGTTCCGGGCTAGCCGGACAAACATCATCCAGTTTCCACAGTCCTCATTGGGAGTGTCCAGAAAGTACTTCCCTCCATCTTTCAATACCTGAAACAAAGGGGAAGAACAGGAGAATGAACATAATAAAACCAAGTCCTGTATAGAGGCACATTAGTTTTCTTTAACTTGCAATCACAGCTATCAGTTATCTACCTTGTCTTGGTCATATGTCCCATGAAATCATGGTTGTTTTGAAATAGATCACTCTTAATGAATATGAGTGCAAAAGAAAGTGAAGAATGAATACCTGCTGAGCACCCTGCTACTAAAATAACTGCAGGCCTTTGTATGCATTTCCAGTTTATATTTCATCATTTTTATGTTATATAAAGATAATATTATAAGAACTAAGTGCAGGCAGGTAGAACGATAAGCTTTATGCCTTAATCTACTTCCTGAGAACTTGATAATCTCAAACTTCAGTGCTGCTACATTTTGCAGGGAACAATTGTAGAACTTGTGTTAATAAGTCCAGAGAGGTAACATACAACATAATGGCATTTTAACAGTCTTCTCTTTTTCCCCTTAACAATGCAAAAGTCAATACAAAAGAACAATTGTGCCAGAAATATATCTTTCTTTTTTCTTCACTTCATTCTTCCCAGATTTCCTTTCAAGAGAATGCCCATATGAGGCAAAAGCTACCGATCTCAAACAAGACAGTTGCTTTTCTGCAAGTGTCTCAAACATGGACAAAGCTGCACAACAGATGTCAGCACAGCATGTATTTGTTCTACTAACCATGTAACTGAGCAAGTAACTGGAAAAAAAAAAAAAAAAAAAAAGTTGCATTTTCATTGCTTCTGGGAACTATTTTATCTAACTTCATCACGTTTCCGATGAAAGCACCTGCCTGTTGGACAAGTTTGGCCACATACTTAAGCTAGGGAGAAGTCAAGGCAGCTACTGCTGTCATGTAGGAAATCTGGGACTCTAATCTCCTCTTGTGAAGAAACAGTCCATTCATCTTCATCAGCCAGAGCTGTGCTTATCACTGTATACTTTTAAGCAAACGGTGCTGACTGATAGAGGATAGGGTGTGGTTTACAATGGCTGGGTGCAGAGGAAGGAACTGGGTGCTTAGCTCATCCATCCATTGTTAGAGAAGTACATTTTCTGCATTTGTAATAATGGCTAATAAAAAGACTGAAGAAATTTAGTTATAGAGAAGAATAAATCCTTTCTGGTGTCCACATGCCATGAATATCCCATAGATGGACTGTGTTATTTTCCTGGCAGATGATTCCCACAACTTCCATGTGCAGATGAAGTTTACAGAAACTATTGAAGCTATCACTTTTGCTCTCAAACAAAAGTTCAGGAGTATTTCCTCACAACACACAGTGTTTTTGAGTCCCAAGCTTCTGAAGAAAGCTCAAATGAAGATGCAGAGTGTGTCACAGAACAGCTGCTGCTGGTGTCTCTCCATTAAGGGGTGAGAGGGCCTGATATGAAATGCAAACTCTGGAAGAAGCGTGACCTGTTGGGAAGTCCTGACAGAGGCTGTGGCTTGACCATGGACTCGCTGTATGTCACAGAGCTGTGCTCAGCCACGACCCTGACAGCAAAATGCAAAGATCGGGCCCACAGGGTTGTGATCAGCTATCACTCCCAAGGAATTCCTGTGGGAAAGGATGTGCATGCAGATTTTTCTAAGCTGGGCTAGTCCTGAGAGGCCACGAGACCATTATTGCTGGATAAAGTACAAATAATAGTGTCACAGTCCAGGTGAGACAATCAGTACCTATGTGTGCAGCAAGAGAAGCTACTGGCCCTAAATAACAATCTGATTAAATAAATTGAGCTTGTGCACTGTGTGTCAAAGTCTATACATAAATTAACAGTTATTATTAATTAGTAACAATAACAATGGTATTAATTTAGAAGTGCTTCCCTATTCCTACACTGTTTCTTCTCACTAAGCCAGTGCCTTAGTGCTATTTCTGTTACTCTTGCTAACTCAGTGCACAAACCCAAACCTCCCAGTGATATGGTGTAGAGCACAAATCCCTTTGTGTTATCTGGGAAGAAAGCTGAGTAGCCATGCTCTGTGAAAAGTTTATCAAGAGCTATTAGACTGATTGGCCTAACACCTTGCAAATGGTAAAACTAGAAAGCAGGAAAGCAAACTTGTAGAAAACACAATATACAGGAACATTTTGGTACTTCAGGTTATGCTGTGGTGCCTAATAATATGATCTACATTCATGCTAACAGATCAAAAGTACAATTAATGAACTACATCAGATGGCAAATTGACTGATCAAAATACCTAAATATGTATGAACTGCTGAAGACACATACACACTTCATAGAAAGTCAGTGCGTTCTTACCTGCAGGACTAGCCTGCTCTCATCATAGCAGGTCAGTTTTGTAGACAGTTGACCAACATAAGGACCAAATTGTGTTCTCTTCTGTATTACTTTCTTTGCAAATACACCAAGGACTGTGAACAAAACAAAGACCAGTCTAATATTAGTATAGACATCACAAACGACTTCTTGTATGCTTAGAGTTGTGAAAATGGAGATAAAATAGTGCAGAACACATGGATTCTTTTTCTAGACAAATAAGCCCTGTAAATAATTCTCGGATGAAGAAACTAAAAAGGATGTAAACAGGTACTGATTTTTTTAAATGGGAACTATATTAAATACAAAAGTGCCAAAAATCCATGACAGGATGTTAAACTGAGTATGCAACACAAATGTGTTGATACTCCTCAATCTACAAACTGATGATATCATAGTCCTCTGCTTTTTGGCATAATCTCAGAGGTTGTCCTCTCCCAATATGAGTGGAGAGAATCTGTAAAACACAGTATTAGCCTCTTTAATCATTCCAGTTATTCCGCTGCCACATCAACAGAGTGACAGTGTAGGCATCTTATCATTCTCTTTCTGAAAAGCAATCTAGGCAGGACTAATTTCACATAGGCAGCTGTGGAAAATTTACACACTAGGGACAAAATTTCCTTGTTCATGTTTGGGCATTGAAATTGCCTTGCTTTCAGAAGGAAATAACAGTCTTTCTATAATATGAACTGAAAATGCTGTAAAAGGTAAATTACTCCACTGTGATATTTTGAGTTTGCAGGGGGTGGATAAGGGATGTCATTTACCATTTTGTTTCTGACCTTTCATTGAATACTCTTTCCTGTTTTGCATGCTTGGGGAAAGGAGAAAAAAAAGTAGTAGTGCATAGCTGTTATTATTAGATACAAATTCAACATTCATTAAGCTCGGATTGTCTGAACAGAGCTAACTGGTTGCTCACAGCTAAATGTCACACCAGCTCTGGCTAATGTCCTGCCATCAGTCTATGTGACTGTTACTAGAAACCAGTCATAAAACACAGTAGCTGACTGTGAGCTTTAGCTGTGCTCAGCTGAAAACAGTCTTCATAATGCTAATGCCCAATGATTATGCCTTCAGTTACTCATGAAAACAAGCCAGTGTTTTTGTCTCCTCTTTCTCAAATACAGGAAAAAGAACTAAAATACTTACTCTGCTGGTTTCCAGCTCGCAGCTCCAACACTCGCAAAGTGAGGAAGTGAGGTAGGGTGAGACGGGCTCGGCTGGGAATAACCCTATCTTTAGCCCTGATGAGTGGTCCGTGGAGTTTGCATTCTCCTATAAGGCTTTTACCGCAATCCTCACACCCTACAAATCCAGAAAAGGGAACCTGTTACTTAAAATTACATACTGCTTTCCAATTTAGTCTCTTCTAATTTTGTTGTCTTGAGAACACATCTGGAATTACGAATGCTTTTCTTCACATCAGTGTTCTTCATTAGGCAGTGAAAAGATTATCTGCAAGTCAAAACTGAACTAGGAAGGTTTGAAATAACATCTCCAGTTTGTGCATTCTCCCCTGTGCAAACTGGTGGGTCCTGACCTCCAAAGACTTACACACATGCTCATTTGGAGGTGTCACAAACTGTGCCTTTCATGACTAGGACAGCAGCAAAACTGGACCTCACTGCATGCCCAGCTATAAAGCAAGGTGCATATATTTATACAGAAATGTGGACAAAGTTATTAGGAATAACCAAGGTAAGATTGGTCCCTTCCAACCTTACCCATTCTGTGATTATGAAATTCTGAATTTTGCACAGATCCAATGAATCAAAGAAAGACTTTGTGCCTGTTGCACAGACCATTCACAGTAGAAGACAAGACCCCCAGAGTACCATGAGAAATGAGTATGATGGGACTTAAAGTCACAGCTCAGTTGACAATCATGCAAGGGCAGCCTCCTCGTAGGCCTGCGGAAGTAAGGAAAAGGAGCACACCACACCTCCCAGCTCTTGGTTCCCAGTAATGACATCTGCAGGCTGAACACACAGACCATCCAGAGAACTCATTAAAGAGAAATACATGTCTGCAAACTGACTTTCCCCCAGCACAGGGAGATATTTTTGGTTCAGTGCAGCTCAAACTGGTTGCCAGGGAAACTCATACAGAGCAGTGACAAAACTGAGCAATGAGACTTTCCAGCAGAAGGTCATCTCAGCACTAGTGTCACACAGGGCGATGGGAAAAAGGGGACTTCTTGCACAAAACCTTTTTATAGACAGTAGAAACCAAACCAGTGAGCCAACAGTGCTTTACGACTGAGTTAAAAGGAAAAGCTGATATTGGTCATCCATGACTACCTCGTTTTGTTTTCCATCTGAAAACTCTGCTGAGCAAGTCTATTCAGTAAGTGACAATACAGAGCAGAGGACAGGAGCCAGAACAGCCAAGACAGTCCAAGGGAGCAACAGGACACTGTAGCAGAGGCTGGGGTAGGAGAGGTGAGGCTTCACCACACACAGGGGCTCATAACCAAGGAGCATAAAGGGCTCAGGAGACACTGCCTGGGGAGACATCAGAGATGGTTGTTGACAAAGTACAGCAGCTCCATAAATGTCATATTCAGGGTACCTCAGAAAGGTTTCTGTTCATAAACACAAGCAGACACTTGACTAAACCACACACCTTGAGAGTCTAGTCCAAAGTCTCCCCAGAAAAGTCTAAAGTATTCCTACCAAGTTCTTTGGGCTCTCCATCAACTCTAACTGAGGAGACAGACTTGTGTGTTGGTCAGGCTGCAGTCACTACAATAGTGAGTATTTTTCAATAATTTGTGGACCATGTAAGCTGTCTTTCGCCATGGCTCCCAGGCTTCATACCTGCACTGTGAATAGCTAAAAAACATTACTTTTGTGCTACAGCTAAAGAACATGCCCCTATACAGCCATCACTTAAAATGCACAAAACCCCCATATAGCTGCCAGGCAGATTTTTCTTGTTATACACTTGTTTATGTACCCGAAAATCTTTACAGCTAGGCTGCAAGAAAAAAATAAATATTTCCTTGGTGTTTTCACTTAATTGGCTTTTAAATAAATTCACCCTTCTGAGTGTAACAAAATTATGAGGGCTTCCTGAGCTTGCTTAGAATAATAGTGACTTTGTCTCAAGTCAAACAGCTCCTGCTTGGAGAGTCATTGTATGCAAACGGCCGAAACACATTACCAAAAGCAAAATGGAGACAAAGAACCGCTGTTAGAGGAAGGATGTGTCTAATCGTAAAGTACACGACCTTATCAATCCATGCCATACCTCTGTGATTCATCACTAGCAAGCTCCTGAGCAAACCTTCCAGCCTCCCTGGGGCAGTGCCCACCTCCAAGGCGCCAGGGTGGGCAGCTCACAGGAAGGCTGGAAAGGGAAAGCAGGGAAAAAGGGTATCTCTGGAATCAGCCTCCGAATTACTCAGCAGTGCTCCATTAGCTAACCCTCCTCAGTCCTCCGGATCCAAGACATAAGGTCTGAAATGATTCCCATAAGGGCACGGGGGAGGCTCTCCTCTAAAATCAGGGACTGCTTTGCATCTGACCGGGTGTTGAGCAAGGGCCTCCGAGCTGAGCAGCCCCACAGACAGCTCCCCAGGCAGCACAGCTCAGCAGCATCACAGAGCCATCAGCTCGCCTTCAACAAAATTACCTGCAGAGCTGGAAGCGCCTTTAAGCACCTTGCTGGCATGGCTTGGGATTGTGACCTGGCATAGCTGCCCAACACCTTGAAATACGAGATTAGCTCAGTTGGTTAGACCACGGTGCTAATAATACCAAGGTTGTGGGTTCAGTCCCTGTACACTTATGAGTTTGACTTGATCACCCTTGTGGGTCCCTTCCAACTCAGAATATTCTGTGATAATATGAAATATCCAGAGCTGTCCAATGCCTGTTCTAAGATTTTCTATGTTTCATTATATGGGTCATGAAGATAACTAGAATGACTTAAGTTATTTAATAACAGGCATATGGCATTCACTACATAGTATTTCCGACCCCACACCTACCTGTTAGTGCCCTGACTGCAAATTTATTGCATTTTAAAAACTGCCAGGGGTACCAGAACAACAGCACTGGAGCACTGCAAATAGAGTAACTTTAGGGGCTACCATACGGAACAGGATCTTTGTAATTTCTCTCCCCAAAAATAACTGAAAAACTGTCAAATTCACATTCTTCCTCAGAGATAACGACAGGCCAAGTCATGATCCTTTGTATTTCAATGCTGAATTACAGATCCCATTGGCAATGTACACAGAGCTGCAGCACACAGTTTGCAATGCTCACACAGATTTTATGCTCCTTTTTAACTTAGCTAATTAATTAAAATGTATTTTTTCAACAGCAGCCTCAGAACACACTCTAACCTGTTCTGAAATAGGGTGCATCCAGCTATGGAAACAACACACGTTTTGTCATATTAGCACTAGAAATTAAATACACTTGGTTAGAAAAATTACTTTCCACAAAGATTTCTTCTGCTTTTTGTTAGGCACCTCACTACCTCAATGCTTTTTCAGTTTCTATGCTCCCTTAAATTGTATTTGCACAAACAAAATTAATGGATTCGAGGTCATGTGCAAGCATGCAAGAAAAAGTAAAACTGCCACCATTCCTCCACTTTGCTGTGATTTAGATGAGTAGTCAACAAAAAGAAATAAATGAGATTTACAGGAGTTACAAGCTGCTAAAAACCAGATCGTGTCATTTACTATATCTTTAGAAAAATACTGTATTGTCCCCTCGAGGGTACTTCTTCATTCTTCCTCTGTCTTCGCAATGATTCTGAAAAAATTCAAAGTAATGCCTCTTTATCTATCTGTAGATAAAACTGCACAAGCTAATAGATCTTGTAGCTGTTAAGATTTTTATTTTGCTGGACTCCACTGCAGCAGTGGGGAGGCAGGCGTACAGAAGAGCCCAGCCCTGGTGCAGGTGCAGGCTCTGACCAGGCTGCAGGTGCGCAAGGAGAAGGTGTTCACCCCCTGCCAACCACCACTGGAGGGGCCAAGAGAAGGGTACATCTCCCCTACACTCCCAGCTGGTACCCCTGCACCTGAATGCCTCTGCTCCCACTACTCCCAAATACTGGAGGCATGGTTGGCAGCAGCAACAGCTTTCGCTTGCTCTTTTGGGTCATCAGAAAAGATGACTAAGACCCGCTGCCTGCAGGATGCGCTCCCACCACATGAGCTGACCCAAGGCTTGACACCGTGTTCCCAGGCAGGAGAATGGGCTGTGAGTGTGGCTCACCTGTACTGTCTTCACCATGCTGGCACTTCCCCCCAGTCCAGGTCTAGGTGACAATTCTCCTTTGCCGCAGACTATACAGCCTGGCAGCCTGAGCTGCCAGCCTGCCTCATCCTCCAGACAGCTCTGGGGCCAGCCACGCTGCACTGGGACAAGCTCCCGCAGCCAACAGTAGCCAAGCTGGCACGGCAGCTTGGGCAAGCTGGACTCGAGCACAGTCAACAAACTGGTTTCCAAAACAGCAGCACGGCTGGAGCGCTGTGCCACCCCCACAGGCACAAGCCCAGCCTCGGGGAGAGCTCATTAGCGTGGGCAAGGAGCCACCACTGCGGTCACACAGAGCCCTCTGCACAGATAACAGGAGCTATACATAGCCATACTAGGAACTGCAATCACTGTCGTGATAGCCCCCACATGCCACCAGATCCTTAACCAATCAGCAGCAGAACAACACTTTTGAAAACCAGTTTGCTAAAAGCTAGGTGCCTATCAGGACTTCCTTCTTGCCTTTTCTCCAACTGCTGCTTTTAAAGCGAAACTTTACAGTACCTGAACATTTCAGTGTCCCACAGGATGCCCGCAGTGCGATTACATCCCCTGTGAAGGCAGAGGTAAATCAGTCCTTTTCAATTGTCCACTTCAATCAAATGCACTCTGTGAGAAACGATCAGCGGCTGAGCAGACTTCGGCATTTGCTGTGCTGTTCTGCAGCATTAGAATTAGCTCCCGTGCGCAGAGGGAACAAAGATCAGTGTACACAGCAGCCCAAATCCTAGCCTAATTACAATCATAAGATTTGCATAGCAAACAACAGTAATTTATCCCAGAGCAAAACTGTAGCACTCCGTTAGCCTTGCTCAGCTTTCGCATGGAGGATCACTGCAAAAATACCTTCTGGATATTTTCTATCCAAGGTCCATTGCACGTGCCAGTCTTGGTTCTTCTTACCCGAAGGTGCCTGAGCGTTTTCTGCCCTGAGGTTTGTTCTGCAGCACTCTGTGCTGGAAAGGCTTCAAATGCTTGGTCTACAATTTATTTGGCAAAAAATTCAAAGTACTCAATTAGCAAACAGTTAATCACATGTTATTTTCCCATTATTGTGGGTCACTGACACACATTCTCTCTGTAAAAAAAGTTTATAAAAGAAACCTTATATCCTAAGTTTGATGTGCAATATGAAGCTTTTAACTGATTAATAATTGTTTCTATTTATATGAAAGTAAAACTTGTTATAATTACCAAAATTCAGAACAATTTTACTCAAATCCCATTAACTTCTGATATTTTGTTATGCTAAATTGTCTGCTGATTGATCTTTACTTGCTAACTGTAATAACTGATCCCTACCCGAGCATCAAAATAGGTGAATATTTCCTCAGTGTCTCCTTTTCATGTCCCTTCTATGTCATACACCAAAACCTTGAATTAGCAGGCATATAACTGCTCAGCTTTACATGGAAAAAAAGAAAAACTAAATAAATCAAGAAACCACACTCCAGGCTGAGTTTGCAACCATAATCGCTCACCTGGATAAAGACTGAAAACTTGCACTTCCGTGCATGACAGTGTATTATTTGGGAAGCAGGTGCTGTGTTTTCCATAACCCTGCACCCAAAATAACACCACCCTCACGAGGAAGGGAAAAAAAAAAAAAGGCAGATTTACTCCCATGTGCTTGAGAGGGAAATTAGATTTCAAGCAGTGAGTTCCCATGTCTTAGACACAGAAACTCTGAAGCCTCACAGCCTCTACCAGGTGACACCAGCACTGACACCAGCACTGAAACTGTGGACATGCTGCTGGGGCAATATTGGCCCCTCAACAAGACTTTGTGCTGCCATGTTCAGGCTTTCTGGTGAGTGAACAGGAGCTCCTGAGATGCAGATGAAGGACGAGAAGGCATCCTGGTCCTGTGCAGAGGTGAGCAGCACCCTGCAAGTAAATGCCTACTTCTCTTGGGGCCCCCTCCCTGGGAAGGAGAACCATAGGTGGTTTGCAAACATCCCAGAAATCATTCTGAACATTAAACATATTCATGGGAACATGACCTCACTCTACTAAAATGTAAAAGTTTAAAAATGAGTTACTATATTTGGAGACAGAAACAGAGAAAGAGAACAGCAAACATGCCTTACCGCCACCCCACCCCATACATTCAGTCAGACCAACAGGTCAAGCTAATTCTCTAAAACTGGGACTCAGCACTGGAGGTGAACGCAGCCCGCAAGCACCCTGACCCAGCCACTGATCTGCAGTGATACCTTCCCTCACCTCACCTCCATCCTCCCTGGGCCTGTCTTTGTTCCCAAGAAGAATGAAGATTTGGAGGGAGAATACACCCTTGGTTTTCCAGCAGTGGGAGATCATCTGTCAAGGGACCTGCTCCTTCCTCACAGCAGTATGATCCTGACCAGCTGTTCTTATGGAAGAATGCCTCTAGAAGGGAGGCTCAGCACTTTATCTAACTGTAAAGAAACCGAACAGAAAGCATGTGTGCATTTTCCTGGCACACAAGTTCCAATATGTAAATTCTTCCAAACTCCAAAACTATTTGTTACACAAACACATACAAGATAACAACTATGATTCATTACTAGTTCCTAATAGGGAGTCATCATGATGATAGTCGAGCACATCTGGGAACAGTAAGGTTTTCACCTGGTCGCCATGAAGTACTACGCATAGCCTGAAGGAATTTAAACAGCTTTCCATAAAAAGCCAGTCTCACACCAATCCCAATGAGGCTTTCTACTGTGCTCGTTCTGTCTAGCCAATCTTAGAAGCAAAACAGTTAGAGAAACCTGAAGGAGCACAGCTGGGCTGTGAAATTCAGCAGTTTCAGCATTTTCCCATGAAGGCTGTGCAGCAAAAGCACAGACCTGTGCTCTGCTATATCTTACCAACTCCACAGCTAGGAGTAAAAAGAAGTTACCTTTGCTGTCTGAACACCTGAAAAGGCAGTAACTTACACATCCTTCCTGCAAAATTAAAGAAAAAAAAGCCCCAACAAACCCACAACACAAAAAACCCCCAACAAACCAAACAGGAGGGAAAGTATGTAGGCATGTTTATTAACTTTAACTTCACTGCAGTCTGATCAACTGGTTTATCAAAGGTCTTGGTACATTCATTCATCTAAAAAAGACCTGACATCAAAAAATTGCTTTTCAAAAAAGCTTTTCAATGGATTGACTGAAAGCTAATTTAGAAAATAATCTTTCTCTGGCTATTCTTGGGATAAAACTTATGTGTTGCATTTCCAGTACACCACATGGGGTTTGGTTGCTATCAGAACCCATACACATAAATGAGCACAGTTCAAGTGAAGTCACCTCCCATAGTTTACATGTAATAGCTTCTAATCAGTGCAAACAAAGAGGCTCCTCTAATTGCTGAGAGCTCAACACATTTCAAACAATCATACTGAAAAATGCAGTTGGACTTTCCAGGGTTTTTTTCCTTCTCTCCCTCCACTGTCTTGGCATGAAGTCATACAAAATTAGACCCAGAAACAGGGAAGGAGGTTAACAGCAAACTCACAGAAACAACTACTATTTATGAGGAAGAACCTGAGCCAGCACAGCATGGTCCTATGAAATGCCTAGCAAAAGCTTCCTGAGAAGGAAGCCTTTCTGTTACACTCTGCCCATCTTCCCCAGCAGCCAGCAGCTGTCCGACCTGACTGTGACACCTCCTTGCTTTAGGTCTTCACTAGCACTGTCCAAACTGTGCTGCTTCTATACTGCAGACAGCATGACTAAAATCCCCTTGCTCACAGAAACACAGCCAGCCACCAAGAGTGTCATATTCAAACTGCTCATAAGCATTCTTTGGCTCCTGGGCCACATGTTGGACCCCCTAATCTGCATCTCCCACACCCATCACAGCACCTCTCACAGCAGAAGTATTTTATATTTCTCAAGCACTTTTCTTTTGGAGGGATTTTTTGCAGGACAGTTGATTTATTTTAGTGTCAGATGTTTTAGTGGAAAATGTGATTGCTACTGTGGCAGTTCAACACAGACACCAGGATCTTCCATCTTTATTCTAGCAGAAAAAACCCCAGGCACATAACGTCTTCCTAAATGTGCATATGTATAAATGCTCATGCACTCAGCCCCAAACACACCACATTAAGTCGATTAATACAGTCAACAGTTTTATTGGTGGCAGGTCAACACCACGGTTTCAATTCTGATAAATGAAGTGCAGCAATTATAATGACTAAAGCTTAGTATCGATTAGTTGAAATATTTCCAAGCTTTGCAACATTCCCTTAAAAGGGAACCTTAGATTGGGTCTCTCTCTTCTTCACTGAAGTTGGCTGTTTCTGGCCACCAAGTCCAGATGTTGTGTAGGGGAGACTGGTGGAAAGCTTGGTGACAAAAGCTACCTCTCCTAAGGAAACCAAATCAAATACTTGATTTTCCACTGATGATACAACTTTCAACATGGATCTGTGGGAACTTTAGCAGTAGAGACACTAACAGCTGGGATATGTTTCCAGCTGCTTACTGGAATAAAGATCCAGGCAAGTAGACACATTTTGGAGACGGAAATATGAATTTACTGTAGGATGCAAAGAGTAAGCATGGCATGCAGACCAAAGAGACACTGCACTCATCCTGCGGCTGCAGAACTTGAGGTCTTTAGAGGTACATATAACAACACGAAGAGAGCTACAGCTCTGGGGAACCAAAGTACAGTGTTTAAACCACAGGACACACTTCTGCAGGTATCAGTCTGTGCACTTGGCTCCACTGACACGTGAGTGGCCACATTATGAAGAAGGAAGTCCACATGGAGAAGTGAGTACATGGACACTTAGGACTGGTCAGGGCTGATGCCTTGGAGGGCCAGCCCTGAAAGAACACTCCAGTCCATATTACATTCAGTGGAAACTATTAATAAAACTGGAAAATTAGTTAACTTCCTCAGTGAGCTATCTGAACTTCCTACTGGGATTCCAACTCACCCAA
The DNA here is from genome assembly GCA_036785705.1 of Acanthornis magna. Taxonomy (NCBI): domain Eukaryota; kingdom Metazoa; phylum Chordata; class Aves; order Passeriformes; family Acanthizidae; genus Acanthornis; species Acanthornis magna. Next base: position 12,829,415 of record JAWUZG010000040.1, on the reverse strand, counting down.
GAGGAAAAAATAAAGTTAATTCTTTTTTTGATCAATGAACACTAAAGCATATATTTAAAATACTGAAATGAAGGAGCCTTCTTTTAAAAGCATTGGCTTTTGTAAATGAAGGGTTGTTAACAGCTTAGTAGAACAGCTTTATTTCTTACTATGCATCCACTTTGTAACAGACAACTTCTGTTATTCCTTGCTTCATTTCCAACAGGAAAAGCATGCATGATTCCCAGCTTGTCTGGAAACAAAATGGATAGAAGACTCTCAGCCTTTATGACCCCATTAAATTATTCTCCTCTTTCAAGGCATGAAGTGATATCATAAAAAACCCCACATTGGCATTGGGAAGCTCTGCTGCTGAACAGACACAAAAATTTATTTCTGTGAAAAAATACTCCCATTAACAATATTGTATCTGTATTCCCATTTACTTGTTTTCTTTTTCCTAAGAGCTAACATTTACTTCCTATTTTTCTCTGTACTAAAGATTTTTAAAGGGAACCATAAGATAATTAGCTAATGCCTTGACTGATATTGTACTAAAGAAATTATGTCTACCTGAGCTTCTTTAACAGACTGATTAAGAAAAGATAATAAAATTGGCAGCAACAAATTAGACAGCAGGATAGCACATTTTCTTTACAAAAACTATTTTCCTAGCCATAAGGACAGCCCTGTAAGACACAGAAATACAAAGTACATGATTATAGATTATTACAGGATAATTGCATGAGAGTTGCAAAAATTTGTGGGTGTAAAAAAATTGCAGATTTTTTCTACAGATGAAACTCTCAGCTCAGATTATAAAGTATCTCCATACCGCTCTATTTATTCTGCTGCGTCATCTCAGTTTGAGATCAAATAAAATTCAAACACTTTCTACATTTCTGATTAATCTGTAGTTTCTTTAAATTATTTCCAAAAGTCAGACACACACACAAAAATATCAGTAGTCGCTATTATTAGAATCCAAGAAATAATTTTGCAATGCAAAATTACAAAGAATTTGTTCCTGTTTTCATACTTTCCTAGCTTGAAGAACAAGATCAACAGATGGTAAAGGCATCACCTTGGGGAAAATGCACCATGCCTCAGATACGTATTTGTATAACTGGTTATTTAACAAGGCTATTTACTTAGAACTGCGTTTGATTATGTATCTCACCTTGTATTTGGTATACTTTACTCTGTTGGTTAGAAATCAAATATTTTATACTTCTTCCACTTCAACACTGCCAACAGGTCACAGCAATTTCATATTTTATAAAGATGTTAGAAGAGGCAAAGGGACAACTGTCCTGCCAGAACATCCCTGTGCACCTCCCCACTCACATCTGGCCAAGCACCTTGCAGTCCAGTAAGTTAAACATAACACACTCTGCCTTGTCTTATCGCCCGAGGAACAAAGAACAAGTGCCACCTTCCGTGTCACACATGAATCATCTACTTTCTTCTCCATTACACCAACTAAAAAAGCCCCGATCAACTGAGCTTTCCATGACTGTGATTCTTTTCTATTTGCACCAGGAACCCTCGCTGGTCAACATTTTCATAACACATCTAGATTACAGCACTAAAAGGACCTACAAATACATCTCCTGTCCAACTCAAATGTTAACTTTATATTAGCTTTAGCTTTACATTTTAATGGCTTCCAATGCCTATCATGCATAAATACACTTAAGTGAGGTCAAAAAACAGTCTTGACACATTTGGATAACAATAATGACAACAGAGCCCACAAACTGTGATATCTGCATGCTTGAGTTCAGTGTTTTCACATCTTTGTCAAAATTATAAATGCATTTGCTTTTTTTGTTTTTTCTCTCTGAAAATCTTGGAAACTTAACAGCAGAAGCCACAAGCAAACATGATGCTCTACAGTTAAGCAATGTATTTTCACTTTAAGGATCACAAAGTAATCTGAAGAAAGCATGTTCACATATGGAGCCCAAATTCTTCCAAGAAAAACAGATAAGTTATCTGCTGGGAAAAGTGCAAAACGAGACAAAACTAGTAAGATTACTAGCTCAAAATCACTCAAAGAAAAAATGCCAGACTGAGCAACACAAACTATTCCAACAAAACATGAAACTTCCCAAGCACTTCTCTCAAAACAAGGGGACTACTTGAGAGTTTTCAAACCACTGTACACATGCATAGACATTTTTAATTGGGTTTGCAACACAAACACAGCAATTCCTACTGCCATGCAAGAACAAGGCTGTATGGCGGCAATTACTCTGTTCTGAGCTTGCCCTTAAACTTAAATAACAAAGGAAGAAATGACATTACTTAACCTTTTTTCCTGCAATCATAGTGGGCCCCACCTGAAAACTAGCTGCATGAACCCAGAAATCTTTTCCTCCAGTCACCACAGAAACTAATATAGAAACTTGGGTGATTTGTTCTCCTGTTTTCAGTAGAAAATTTACATATGAATTACACACCAAATTCCTTTGGTCTAATAAACAGTTCTGGACTTGCAAGATGAAAATACTGCTTCTTCATTATCATCCTCCTCTTGCTATTCTTTGCTGTCTTTCCCAAAAACCCTGTACACCTAAAGCCAGCAGCAAGCGTAGTGGTATGTCCTTCTCTTGCCTGGAGTCCATGCATGGAAACAGGTTTGGAAAGAGATCCTTACATTTCAAAGGACTTTAAGATTCCCAGAGTTTCTGCCAGACAGGCCTGCTCGTTAGTCACTGCCTTGTGTGTAAGTATTAACACAGCAGTCTGTACCCATCAAGAAATCATCTGATGCAACCCAACTGATTCTCAAAGGCATAAAAAATTGCTTATAATAGCCTGCATAAATGACTGATGTTCAGGACCTGACTGGAAGACCCTAATACTGAATTATTTTCTATTACTTTTCACATTCATTAATCACCACTAGATAAAGAGCAAATGAACACACACAGAGGCTAGAAACAGCACAAGAGTCACTTAGGTGTTTCCCATGACAGAATACAACTCAAACATTAGTTTTGCACTCGAGAACAGAAATGCAAACATTTCATAATCGCACTATGTATGGGAAATAAAAACAAACCTTACCTTATTTGAAATGGCAATTTTAGTAAAAAGTCAGGCTACGCTAGTACAGGGTGGAAGGAACCATGCTGTCCGTCCTCCTTTGGCAGACTTTTCCAAATGCCCCTGTGTTCAACTAAGTCTAACTCCACTCTGTTTTGTTTCCCCAGGAGGACCCATTCAGGACCATGTGCTCCTTTTCAGCTGTCAATAAACAGAAGCGGTGAATTCCCCAGCGCTTCACAGAGCTAGTTAGGCATAGCCATTCATTTCTTCAGGAAAACAGGGCATTGATTTCAGCAAATTCCCAGGGAGCAGCTACAACAAAGAGATCAAAGACCCACCTCCTTTCCTGCCTGGCTTTGGCCGGCTGGGCTGAGAGGAGCAGCAACAGGTTTCCCGAAGAGTGAGCTCTATCCCCACCGACCACTGCATGCTCCATTCACGCCCACTGCCTTCCTACATTCCCGGGACAGCCCCCGGCACTAACCGTGACAAACCCCTACATTCAGGCAGCATAATATACTGCACACTAGTTCATCCAAGGATAAAAAGAAAAACAAGCTCCAAGGGAAGTCTGCTGCTTCCCCGAGCAGCCGAGCCTCGGTCGCTGACAGACTTTTCATAAACGTCTTTTTTTATTCTTAGCTTCTCCATCTAAACCAGAGAAACACTTGCTACCTCAGATTCATTGTGCTGAAACGTCTCTGGAATGTGGGCTTTTTTTGATTTATTTCCACAAGCTTGAAGATTTAGCTGCTGGAGTTTGACGTCTAGCTGCAGCAGCCCTCGTATTGTGCATCCATGACATTTTCTTTGTGCAATTTGCCCCAGACTGCAGTGGGGTTTTTTTTCTAAGGAATCTAAAGGGGTTTGTTTTAGTTTGGTTAGATTTTTTTCTTTTTTAATTGTACATCTTGTCTTCATTAATGTAACCTGGAACAAGATTTTTAATGCTAGAATTTGACCTTGTATTGAATCAAGCATTAGAAAAAGATGATGCTGTGGTAAAGCTGAAGAACTGGTGATTAGGCTACATGTCTACTGCTACGCAGTAAGAGCCAGAGACCTGGTGCTGAGACCACCTGACATCAGCTCCAAGTGTCTAAATGCTCCTCATCTCCTCTTCCTCCACAAACAATTTGGTTATATCCAAATTCCTTACTTGGAGTACAGTCTGGTAGATATTATCCCTCAAACACACCCTAGTGTTTGTTGCTTGTTAGTATAGGCTAGCACTGAGCTCGCAGGCTGGCCCTGAAATATTTATTTATATACATACAGACATAAGGACGTAAAGTCAATTCACACCTTTACAGATCTGCCATTTAATTCTTGAGCATTCTCCTGTGCACTGACTTCTTACCAAGGCGCTACCTGGTGCTACTCTCTACCCTATTATCTGCTACACCACTATCACAAACACCACATGCATGTGTACTCCCACCAGCTGGAACGTGGAAAGTTCCCTCAGCACCGGTACTGCCTTCGGGCCATTCACACGTCTCCGAGTGAGAAGACAAACGTCTATCCTGCTGACATGACCAAGTCTCACTGGCACAGCACAAGCAGTACAACACTGAGAAGACCAGGGACAGGTGGTAGGGATGATTGCTCACGGGGCAGAAGATGGCCGAGGGCACAAGGAGACACAGAACTGCAGAATTATTGAAGTTGCAAGAGACCTGTGACGATCACCTGGCCCATCCTCTTGCCGAGTGCAGGCACTTTAAGAGCATTACTGAGGGTCTTGTCAAGCTGTATCTCGAATACTTTCAGTGAGGGCAACTCCACACTTCCCTGGGAAGCCTATTCCAATGTTTAATCAATCCCCCAATGAAAATGCCCCTTGCATCCACAGGCATCTCCCCTGACACAACCTGTGGCCATCGCCACTTGTCCTGTCACAGTGCATGCTTGGGGAAAGTGTGTTTCCAGCTCCTACTCCATAACCACCATTTTTGTACTGAAAGACCATGACTAGACCCTCTTGAGCCTTCTCTTTTTTGAGCTGAACATGCTCAATTCCTTCAGCCTCTACTCAGGTGACAACTTCTCTAACACACTGATCATCAGGGAGAACATGAGACAGGTACTGCTGCTGAGCTGAAAAAAAGGAACATGAAACTTCCAGGGCAGAAAATTGCTACAACAAACAAACATCTGAGTATGGTTGAAGAGTCTTGGCAATGACCCCTGCACTCTCTGCTTTAAAACATCGCTCCTGATAACAGTTTTGCCTGTTGTATACAGTACAGTCAGATACAATACATTCCTTATTCTGGAGTTCTCCCTGTGTCTAAATGGCATTTAAGCATGCCCCCAAAACTGTCAGTTCGCAGATAAAATTTTAAAAATTCACTTTCACAAATAATTTGATCTTGAACTACATGTATCACCTCCACAGACAGCTGCTATCTGCCATTAAGCCACTGATGGTTTTATATTTATTAACTGATTACAGTTATTAATGAAATTAAAAAAACCCAACAATCTGTTTTCTTTGCTCCTCTGAGGAAGTACTGAGGAATGATAAAATGTGTGTCTGAAATTTCCACCTCTTATACTGCACAGTGTGCAGCTGGGTAGCCCTTGAAGGCAATGACAAAAAATGGCAGCTGAGGCACTGGAGGGACTCCAAAAGAAAGCATGTAGATCAGATCAATAAGCATAAAAAATGTGCTTAATGCTTCAGATAACTTAAGCTGAAGCGAGAGAGTGCAAGTATCATGGAAATGTGAGCAGCAACATTTTGTGGTGGCTATGACAGCAAAGTATAAGGACATGCCACTTGTACGTTCTTGTCTGTTAAAAAGAAGGACCAATAATAGTGATAAGGCATGCGATTTGGATGTGACTGGGATAATGATGCCTTGGAAGCACAGGAGTTAAATTCACAAACTGATTAAAAAACCCTGAGCACATCACTCTATAATAATCTGGGATGGTATTTGTGCCAAAGATAGATAAAACATTTTAGACAGAATCGCAATTTTAAGACTCAATGAACCAGTCTGTTCTTATACTTGGGCCAGATTTTTACAATTTTACTCATATTAAGTCATGCTTCACTCCAAGAATAATCCCGTTGATTATAATGGTAATATTGTTCCACAGATGTCTCAGAAGAAATGCAAATGTAAAAGCAGACTTTATACTTCAGATAAAAGACATCAATCATGAGTACATCTGGGAATCCAATAAAAACATATGGTACAAAATATCACTGTGGGATGACGGAAATGTACTTACAGAGCAGGTCTGTGGACATGTTTACAGATCAGGCAAAGGAAACCTACACAAAAAAAATGAGAAAAGAATTATCAGTTTTCTGAACTATCACTATTCATGTTTAAATCTCATGCTAGTAACTATATGCACAGTCTTTTTGGTCTTTAGGAAATAAGGAGAACACATCTACAGAAATCTAACAAGGAAGAATTTCAATTTGTAGAGGAAAAGGAAAAAAGAACTGATTTCACTTCATTTCACAGACAATGTGAATTGACAACATTAATGTAATACATTTCAATTAAGAGCAGTTCACTGTATTCCATATCTTCATTAATATTTATTATTACAACAGAATTTTCAGGCATCATATATTTTACCCCATTGCATGCCATTCTGTGTTTAAGCCTGATATTTCTGGTATTCATCCGAGCCGTCCTGACCCTTGCAGAATCAAAGAGAATATTAACCAAATATAGGACATTTTATTTGCTCTCTTGAAAGACTTCTGGAGACTTTTGGTTTTCTGCTGAACTCATTCATCTTGTTCCCTTCCCACTCATCTGCTGGTTTTTGACTGAAATTTTACTATAAGCACATAGGAGCAGAGTCTGAGTTTTCTGTAGCTGTCTGAGCAATCCCCAACACACAGGTATCCCAATGACTGAATAAGCCTACTTGGAGCTACAGAAATAATAATGTGTGTAATAATAAGGAGACACACAAATAACAGTACAAATCACATCAGTGTATGCCATTTTATGCCCTTGAAAATTTCGGGCAATGTTTAAAGGTGTGCATGTATACGAACTAGGGTGAATGAAAGACTTTCAACAAGGTGAAGTGCCGGGTCCTGCACTTGGGTCACAACCACCCCATGCGGCACTACAGGCTGGGGAAGAGTGGCTGGAAAGTGGCCCAGGGGAAAAGAACCTGGGGATGCTGATCAACAGCAGCTGAATATCAGCCAGCTGTGCCCAGGTGGCCAAGAAGGCCAATGGCATCCTGGCCTGGATCAGCAATAGAGTGGCCAGCAGGAGCAGGGCAGTGATTGTCCCCCTGACAGTGGCATTGGTGAGGCCACACCTCGAATCCTGCGATCTGTTCTGGGCCTGTCACTACAATAAAGATACTGAGGTGCTGCAGCGAGTCCAGACAAGGGCAACAGAGCTAGGGAAGGATCTGGAGCAAAAATCTGATGAGGAGCAGCTGAGGGAGCTGGCAATGTTTAGCCTGGAGAAAAGGAAGCTCAGGGGAGACCTTATGACTCTTGACAACCTGAAAGGAGGTTGTAGCCAGATGGGGTGAGTCTCTTCTCCTGAGTAACAAGTGACAGGACAAGAGGAAACGGAGAGGTATAGGTTGGATATTAGGAAAAAAGTCTTCACTGAAAGACTTGTCGAGCACTTGAACAGGCTACCATGGGAAGTGTCCCCATTCCTGTGGATATTTAAAAGACATGTAGATGTGGTGCTTAGGGACATGGTTTAGTGGTGTACTTGGCAGTGCAGTGTTAATGGTTGGACCGATGATCTGAAGAGTCTTTTCCAACCTAAACTATTCTATGATTCTATAAAAACTTGACTCTGATGAAGACAACAGTATTTTGTTGCTGACTGAAATGGGCCAAAGAAAACATCTTCCATTTAAAAAAATACAATGATTGTTATTAAGATACTTCCAAAGTAATTGGAGCTGGTTGCAAGAACTGAGTTGTGCTGTGAGAAAGCAGCAGTAAAGGCGCCCACATGCTAGAAGGACATCAATGAGTCCTCTTTCCAGATAAAAACAGGCATGCTGAGAGCAGGCTTCCTAAGCAGCAAGTGTCATAGTCTAATTTCCATCATCCAGAAAACACTTTATTTCTGTAAAAAATCTACTCTGCAGTTTGACTCCATTCTTGCTGAGAGCAAGACTCTTGTCTGTGGTGCTAGTTTCTAAAAATTTAGGCCTTGCAGAGGGAACAGTGGGCTTTAATGGCATCTATATGTGGCTGTACACGCACCAGCCTTTGTCATCCCCAGAAACAGCAGGCTACATGTTGTCGCTGTCAAAGCAGTGCCATTAACTAATACAGATTTCATTTTCCCCACTGAGTAACTGGACAAAATTATTTAATTGTGCTGGCATTCAATCTGCAGGGCAATTACCTGGTAAACCACCACAATACAACAAGCTCTTCCCTCCCATATGGTTCAAGTCATTAGTATACCTTCATCCTCCCACATCTGGTCTGCAGCAGTCTCCTGTCACGAGAAAGTGCAGCCTCAGACCATGCTCTCCCTGGTCCCAACACATCTTCCACCCAGCCATGTTGCAGGGACTCTGTGATCCATGAATACCCCAATTAAGGTTTGCTTGAGTTGTTCTATGGTATCATTTTTGAGGTAAATCACCAAAGCGTTTTTTTCCACAGGCCACTGATGCCTGTGAAACTTTTCCCCCCCATTACAGTTCTCTGATGAAGCAATATTAGCAGCAGCAACCCCAAAGTGCCCAAGTCCAGCCCTCGGGAACGACACAGAAACTACAGACCAAGAGGGAGCACCTCCGTGAGGGAATCCCGGTCACTGCAACTCAACCCACTCACACAACTGCAGAGCAGCAGGTGCACCATCACAAGGAACTGCTCCTCTTCAGCAGCTGGTTCAGACATTTTCTCTGACAGGGAGAGGATAAATACAGCAGTGTATTTGCAGGGCCAAGGGAGTGTAAGTAGAACTACAAGCTCCTTCATAAGCTACACCAGCTCCTACCTGCAGGTGTCCTCAACACAGACCCAGAACTGTCTGTTGTCCCAGCTGCACAAAACCACACCATAAATCTCTCTCCTTCTTCAAGGGCATGAGGGCACCCCTTGTTCAGTGTTATTGCCCCCTGACCAAAGGGGCTCCACCACAGGCAGAGCTGTGGCAGCCACATACGCTGTGCCAGCCAGGCACAGTGCCTGGCGGTTTCTGGCCGCATCAGTCACTTGTCCATCTAAACTCAGGTGTTTGGCCAGTGGCCATGCTAGCCTCAGTTTAACATTGGCCAATCTTCTGTGTTTTCACTCCTTGTAAACTGCACTGACCTTCAGGCGAAGTGTTGTAGGTATATTGGCCAAATTTGCTGTGCTGCCCACACGGTCAAAAACGGCTGTTTGCGGGTGCTCTTAAGTATTGTCCTCTCTCATCAATGAATGGGCAGAAGAGGAGGAGAAGCAGAGTAGGGCATGTTTCCTGTACATGAAAACTGCAGCCTTGAAAATGTGAGGCAAAGCCTAATGAGTTTTTTACAGGCTTTCAGGTATCAGGAAAACAGCTTGATAATTTAGGTTGAGTAGGACTTGCTGGGTTAAGTATAATAGATGGTTAACAGTCAAGAGATAGCAAAGCAGTGATTACAGACACTTTGGATGAAGAAAAGTTCAATGCCTTGTGGTGGTGGAAAGTGATTTGCACCCGTTAGAGGAAGTGGGATGGGTTCTGTACTACCTAGAAGGACGTGTCACAGTGTATTTTGTGCAGGAGCCAGGATTTTAGGGTTGGGTTATTTTCAGTTGCTCTGCCATTGCCAAAAATTCACAGACTATGCATTTGGTGTTTATAAGTTACTGTAGTGGGCACACTGTGGGCATGTATGATTCAGGGTAGATACACACGATGGTGGTGGGACTGCCCTGTGATGTCCAGAGTCCACAGTGGGAAAGGCAATGTCCTGTTCTGGTGCAGAAGACATGGAAGTAATGAAATCAGGCAGCAGTTTCCAGGTATGGTTCATGAGGAGGACCTACACTGAGGATCAAGGTCACTGCCGCACCAGAGGAAAGGTGACTCCCATAAGGAAATGCACAGCAAGGAAAACTAGCCTGCACAGGACTGCTGGGGCTGTTTGTGATGCATGAGACATCCGCGAAGGCTGCCAGCAATGGCCTTGATAACTTCCTTGCTTACCAGGGGTTTGCACTGGGAGGCAGCAAGAAGGGAAGCAGGACCTCACTTTCTACAGCCACTGCAGGTCACCGCAGATTTCTAGCAGGACGACAAGGTTTTAACCAAATGGCACTTGTTTCACTGGCCTTGAAGCTCATCTTTACCAGAGACAACAAACTCCATGGCAAGGGGAGCCAGGAAACAGCTCTGTGAGGGGCCTTTGCAGTGTCTGCAATGTAAGACTACAACTTGCTGTTCAAGACAGCTGCCCTGCATGTAACACCCAAGGATTCTCACGTGGGTTCACGTGACAGAGCTCTTCCACTGACCTCTCTTTCAGAAGATGTACATCTATCTTCTCTGGCATCATGCCACAGAAAGCCAGAGGGAAAGCAGGCACAGATGTGCGAAGAGACCTAAGAGGCAGCAACAGGAAAAGCTTTCACACTGTGGGCAATACCCTTGTGCTTGCATCATGATGCCACCTGTAGACAACAAGAGACCATGCCACCTGCAAAAGAGACCTATGCCATGCAGAAACAAAGCCCTGGATCAGAGCTTTGGAATTATGAATCCACTGTGAGTGGAAACATGGCTGTTCTGAACTAGTCAGCTTCTGCCCCCCACCAAGTCCTGAGGTTATTACAGAATTCCTTACATTGCTTTCCACACAAAAACAATGACAACTGTCAACACAGACATACTCTTCGTAGTGATCTGACATTTTTTGGCCCCCAAATGCATCTCAGTTTCATGCTTCCCACCAAAGAGGCCCATTAGTTAACCAGTCACCAGAAGACTCTTCTCATGATGTGAAGTCATCTCTCCACCTTACTTACGCAGTTGGAAAGGGACACTGCTATACCTTGAATACTCAGGAGAATGCCCAGCACAACTCATTTAGAGATTCATAACAGCCTCATGTAAGTGACATTGTTACCTAAGTACCTTTTTTCATATTTTAACTGAGTAAAACACAACTAAATGTATTTTTTCAAGACATCTGTGGTAAGTAATACTATTGCAGATGTCTAAAATACACAAGCAAAGATGTGACAGGAAAACCACACTTAACCTACTTACACTGAGATTAAATCAGGAAGGACTCTATTTCCCCCACCACAGAAATCGGTTGCTGGGGTTTAACTTTCAGCACACCTTATGAGTAAGGTTGCATCCATGAGAAGAAAACACACCTTCAGGAGACAACACGTCTATCACACAGCATTAGCATTCCACTAATGTCCCTACTTGAGTTCTTTTGGCTACTGCTAGTGCTGTGCTGGTTTAACTGCTGACATAGTTTCTCTTCTCCCAAATTCATGTACAGGAAAGAAAATCATAATTATATAGTAATTATTTAAGATTAACAGAGTACTAACAGGGAAAAATGAATATGCAGGGCCAAATCTCCATTAGAGAAACCGACATAGATTTTCCAGACTTTGTGTTAGTCCCACATGTACCTCCTCATCAGGTTTTAGTGCATGCTAAGAGCAACTCATCAAAAACATCCAACAGTGATATTCTGTAGATTTTTTAATCTACCACATGTAGAGTCCCTCACTGGTGAAAAATATGAAATTATAAATCACTTTTTTTTATAACATAAAATAACATAATTTGTTCTTTTGCAATTCCTTGGGTTTTGGTTTGTTTTGGTTTTTTTGGGTTTTTTTAAGTCATGGAATTCTTTTATAATTACAAAGCAGAATAACTGTTTTGCCATCATGTTATTCTTTATGTACAGGATTCTGCATCTTTCCTTTGATTAAACAAAAAGTTTGAGCAGTGCAACACATAAAAGCTTGCATCCCTGATCCAGAAATCTGGCTCACTAATATTGCAGAAGCTCCCTAGGTAAGTCTTATTTGTGAATGTAAAAAATAAAGAAAACCCAAAATTATAAATGTGACCTCTTTCTCTTTAACAAAGGACTATACAGAGGTAAAAGAACTGTACAAAATCATAAAGTAGATTGTGGGTGGACAAAATTAATGCACTTGAGGATGTCTTCTTTAATGTATTTACTAAAGGTATTTTGTACACCTTCATGATAATGTTTTAAATTGTGTTTACACACACACAGACATTATACAAATACACAAGCTGGTCCCACTGCTGAAGGAAACTTTATAACTATATATACATCTCTACAGATTAAATGCCTTGGTATGCAAGCAATCAAGAGCCCTGTTAGTTCCCAGGGACTCATTGATAATTTTTTGACCCCTTGGCTAATATTTTGGCAAAGCTATACTGAGTGTTAAATTTGGATACATAAAAAAATCCTGCCATACCATTCCCTCCACAAACCAATCAATATTCTAACCTGTTTATGATCACTTCATTAAATATAGTCCACACACAGGCACCTAATCTTTCCAAGTCTGTTCTCAGTTTAAAGCAAAAAAATCCCGATTTCCATTAAAAGTAAATACATTTTATATCCTATGTCCTGATTCCAGAAACACAAAGACCAACAAATCCCACTCCATGTTTCAAAGAAAGTTCTTCCTGTTCTGAAATATGGCACTGTCTCTCACCACAATTTTCCCAGCCTGTATCACTTGATACTGGTCTATTTTGGTCAGCAAAAGACCTGCTGCAGACAAGGCATCAAACACAAGTCTTTGCCCATCTCCAGTGCCCTGATAACAAGAAATGCTATTAAATAGTATTTTTAAAAAGAGATACTAACAAAAGTGAGACAAATTCCTAGAGAATGATACCAAATGGCATCTCACGCCAGCCTGCCTTACTGAGGGCTGCTCTTGTTGTTTGGCTTTGCAAAGCACTCAGCATTTTGACTTCGATCCAGCCAAGCAATTCTGCATTTCCCATGTTTTTCCACCACTGACTTTCAGGGAACTATTTGTACACATGAAGACAAACCTACACTTCATATTTTGCTGGGTCAGGATCAAGGCACCAATCATATTTCTAGATGCTTGTTTTCTTATGAGAATTGGATAAAATGAGCTAAAAAAATAAATCTTGTAAGTGTGAGCTTTAGAAAGCCTCAAGACCCAGGAACATTCCTAAAATAATTTGCATTCCACAGCGGCAGGGCAAAACCATTTCCATTTCAATGAGCCTGTGGAGAGGACTCTGGTCTACTGGCTGAAACTCAGGACTGAACCCCAGCATAAAATAAACACCAAACCCACTTGTATGAGGTCACGTGAAAAAGCACTTTTTCCTGTTCTCCCTTAATACCTTGGCTAAACTCTTTTTCATCACTTCAGGCCAGCATCCCAACACTCATTTCAAGAAGGGCACTGCCACTCCTCTCTGCTGGACAGACTGGTCAGCAGGGAGATTTCCTGCCTCTTTCCTGCATCATCCTCAAGCAGCTGTCCCCAAAGAGTCAACAAATCTGTGCCTTCAAAAAAGGTTTGACAAAAACCCGGGCTTTAACACTCACTCCTTTCATAAGCTTGATACAAATAACACACACTAGCAGCTGAAAACTTTCCAAATGCGGTGAGCAAAACCCACAGTGGAGACAGACAAACAGACAAGTTCCCACATGGTGCAACACTCACTCCCGTGACCAGAGAGGGGGATACACATTTAGCCAGCATTTCAGCAATGTCAGGAAATTTCAGGAAATCATAAAAACAGATTTGTCATCTGGAAGCCAACACCTTACCTCACACATCTTGCTTAGATTATGGTAACGTAAAACCTCCCACCCTCAAAATGCTCACAAACTTGCACATACCTACGACATCACCCAGATGCATCCTAAGTACTATTGCAATAATGTGATGCAGTGTGTAATGTTGTTGCTATACTATGTAAATACTTATATTCAAAGTATTTGGTCAAACCCCACTTCTCAGTTTTGCTCACTCTCATACATTTTTAGCAGTTTTAAATTTCAATGCTGTGAAATTACTACTACCTTGAGAAACTTGTAAAAGTGAGGAAGTTTCACCTAAAAAAAGGACTTTGGGTCAAGAATATTGGTATTTTTCGGTTATTTTAGATACAAAGTGATCTTAACAGCAATTCCAACAGATTTAGCAGCTTGGTCTCTTTAGTTGCTTCATAAAAGCTGGATGTCTCGATACATAAATTACGTATCAAAGCATAATTAATGCTCTTCCACAATATGCCTCGCTGCTTGTTAACAGCTTCTTGGCTAGTGGAAATGTTTTCTTTTTTTTCTCCATTCCTAAAGGCCTCATACTTAAGAGATTTGCTTGAGCTGCCTGAAGTAAGCAATGATAATATGAATACATCCTCATAACTCAAAAGCACAAACAAAGAGTTTTCACTAAGAACTTAATACTCAAGGCAGAGAGACAGCAGGAGCTGATTTGTTTTAATTAACACTACAAGACATACACTGAGTAGCAGCTGCCTGTCACACCCCTCCATTTGTCTGCTCTAACCTGCACACTCAGATTTTCTTTGGACAGCAGCTGTAGCTGTCAGTGGCAAATTCAGCAGCAATACCACCAACATCCTTTCCCTCCCATTCACAAACGTGGACTGGCCAGAACAGGATACTGCATGAAAAATGCAACCTACTACTTCATAGGGTAAAGAGGCAAGGGATAATTATTAGAACTAATTTACTGAAATTACCTATCATGTTAATTACCAGGGACTCATTCTGTTGGAACTAAACTGTAACTTGAGGAGTGATTTCTTACTGCCTTTTCTTTAAAAGTATATTAGTTTCAGGGGTTATATTTTCATAGTAGTGCCTAGAACGCCCACAGTGCAGAACTCTAAAAACACCCAAATCCTCCAAATGGTGCATATATGCTTGAATAATGAAAGCTACACATGTTCCCAAATATTACGTAGCTATTTCCTTAGTTTTTCCTTTGGTTATCAAGCCATTTAATGACTCCAAAAATCTGCAAGTTGTGGCTCACAGATTATTGTTCAATAAAAGCACATATAGATGCAGACTATTCATATTCAGCACGGAAAC
The DNA here is from genome assembly GCA_036785705.1 of Acanthornis magna. Taxonomy (NCBI): domain Eukaryota; kingdom Metazoa; phylum Chordata; class Aves; order Passeriformes; family Acanthizidae; genus Acanthornis; species Acanthornis magna. The sequence goes on along the minus strand of JAWUZG010000040.1, from coordinate 12,814,286 downwards.
TTGTTTCTCTGATAAAAGAGAGATAAAATGTTTCTCTCCACCGTCAACTGAAGATTAATTGAACCTCTTGTTCTCCCAGACTGAGAGCTTGTAACAAAGAGTTGTAACTGGACTCCTGCATTTCTGAGATCTGAACTGGAATTGCATGGTGTACAAACCTTTTGGGGATTCTGTGCCACTTCTTGCACATTACTCAAACAAGAAGCCAAAAAAAATGCAGCATTATATACTTGTTTAAAATTTCATCCTGCAGGGAAGTGCTGTTCTACCATTTTCTCCAGCAAAACCGAAACGTGAATAAATTAAAGGAGACTGTCTCTTCTCTACAAAAGCTTCCTTTTTTCAGTGAAAGAGAACACGAAAGGAATTATGAAACCAGGTTAACAACACCAATGCTGAAGAGCCCTGTAGAGACTGGTAAAAGAAGACTTTGGCCACTACCCCCACAGAATGGCAAAAATAACTTAAGTGACCATTAATTCCCCTACCAATACCAAATAAAGAGCTTGGAATATGGTGCACCATGGATTAATGAATGCCAAGTGCAGGCAGATATAAAATACACCTTGTACTTCAGCAGTTTGGCATTTTTATTGCAGTCACTTGTCTGTATGCCAATTTTTCAGAAACAGCCTTGGAACCTCCATGGGCTCTAGCAACAAAGAACACAATTTCTTTATTTAAAAGTGATTCCGACATAGAAAAGTTACAATAATGTAGAAAAAACAAGCTAAGTGATCTCTAACCTTTTATTAAAATTCACCACGAGGTCACTTGTCCTTATTTCTTCACCCAGCTGCATGACCTCTTCAACTCCAACTTTTGAAACATCCCTTTAGTATGGTTCTGTGAGTCCATGAAAAGTAACCTGAAACAACTCAGATGTTTGGTACCTGCACCCCAAGTTATCAGAAAGCTAATTTAGTAATTTATAAAAACCTAAATGAACATATTCTGTCAGATGTTTATATGGGATGTGAGGTCTGAAAGCAGAAGAACTTTGGGTAATCTAAAAGTGCCCACTATCAAATACTTGGATGGTTTCTGTCAACAACTACCAAAGTGTATTTTACTTGTTGCACCATGACATTCTGATGTCCAACATCTACTACAACCTTAATAAAAAACTAACGGATTTCTAATGAACGGTCACTAATGACTTGCTAACTAGATCCACATTGGGAGAATCCATATGATTCAAGAGTCAGTGCTCTGCTGGGACAAACTGAAGGCACAGGTCACACTCTCCACAAGGATGCTGTCTTAAGTTGTTCTATAAACTCCCTGGATTCAACTTTTGAAGAATATCCTTGTCAAAATACACATTAAAATTAAAATTTAATGCAATTTTGGATTCTGGGACCCAAATATATTATTGGAAGTATGATAGCAACCATAACAGTGTGTAGATGTGTGACAATTTTTGCTATGAGACTGGAATTTAATATTTAAAATTATAACCTATGCTCTTTCTAAATTAGATGATTATTTAATACATTTATAAACTTATCAGTGCAAATTACTGACCAAAAAAAAAAATATAGAGAAATATACAGTCTAAAAAATTCATTAATTTGACAAGTAAAAATTTTCAAAGTAATATATCCTGCTAATATTTTTACAGACCAAAAAAAAGACATTCATTCTACATTGTCTTGAACTATTCTGTGAACTTAATTTATGATTTGAGTTAAAAAATATTTAAAGTAATTTTATTTATATTCTCTGTTTTCTATTAGAAGTTTATGCTCATTTCCGTAATGTCTTATTTTAAATTATTTTATAATGTTGAGATTTTTGATGTTGATAAAAGTGGTATAAAAAACCTAGCAAAAATCTGATAATTTTATTTTTTAAAGGACTGAGACCACATCCCCTTCTCAATCAGGTTACTCTGATGACCTCTAACATCCTCATATACACTCTATAACTCAGTATTTCATCTTTGCTAGAGGTCTAGAAATCTGTAAATATTTGGCTGTATACATCCTGAAGTCTGCAAAGACTTGAAGTGTTCTGAGATTCAGGCATCAAAATGGACAAATCACTGAAACAATAAGAACAACTTAAAGGGAAAAAAATAATTTCAAGCCTTATCTTTTCTATTAGAGTAAGACAAAGGGCGGAAAGCAATTCACTCTCCCATTTATCCTTGTTTTGTTCTCTCTCTTGTCAATCTCTCTGTTTTGGCCAGAACAGCCTTTCTTCTTTTTATTCAATAAATGCTTGAAAACTAGGATACATTTTTATTAGCCAAAACCCTCCACAGACTCAGCGAAAAATCTGTATAGCAAATTTGATGATTAAAAAGGGAGACAATTCCTTCTATCACTTACACTAAGAGTATTTGAGAGAGAAGAACAGCATGTAAATGTGCACAAGTCAAGTAAAGATGATTTCCAAGCGTGAAAATTATTCTTGTCCCTGGCAGCTGCTATGTGAGAAGAAATAAGGTCCAGAAGCCTTGCCGGGCACGACCAGTGATGAGAATATCATTACAATCCATCTGAAACCCCCGAGAGACACAAAATGCCTCAGCAATCTTTTGTTCTAAGCCAAAACTAGAAATCCAAAGCAACAGGCTTCCAAGCCAGGACACAGCGAGTGTCACCACATGAACACCTCCCTGACCCTCCCCAAATGGTTTCAAGTAAGGGCAAGCTGAGAATACCTTTCAGAACTACAGAATTTCGGTATCACAGATTTTATAGTAAACGTGTTTGCTTTGTCTGCATATTTACTTGCTTTGTGAGGAAAGGAGTGTTAGGTTTGTACAAACGAGTGAGTCATGAACAAGTCAAAATATTTCCAGTAAACTTATTTTTGCCTGAATACCCTAAGTTAACTGAAACCAAAACATTTTGCAGACTTGAATCAGTTTCACTGGCTTGTGATGAATCGGTGCTACAGGCTGTGTTATATTTTGCTGAAATTGTTAGTTACGGAATCACAGAATCAACTAACTTGGAAAAGACCTCTGATCATTGAGTCCAACATGAGCAATCACCACGTTGTCAACTAGACCATGGCACTCAGTGTCACATCCAGACTTTCATTAAACACCTCTGGGCACAGTGACTCCACGACCTTCCTCGGCAGCCCATGCCAATATTTAATCACCATTTCTGTGAAGAACTTCTTCCTAATGTCCAACCAAAAACTCCCCTGGCCCAGCTTTAGACAATGTCCTCTTGTCCTGCTGCTGGTTGCATGGGAGAAGAGACCAACCCTCACCTGGCTACACCCTCCTTCCAGGCCATTGTAGAGAGCAATTAAGGTCTCCCCAGAGCCTCCTTTTCTCCAGGCTAAACACCCCCAGCTCCCTCGGCTGCTCCTCATAAGACTTATGCTCCAGACCCTTCACCAGCTTTGTTGCCCTTCTCTGGACAAGAGAAGGTGTTTCATTCACTTCATCTGGGGTCTAAGAGCCTACCTGTGGAAATCCTCACCTGACACATTTTTTCTTACTTTCAATGGCATTTACTACTGAGGACCAACACTGAGTGATCTCTTTCCAGTGTCTGGCACCACTGGGATGAGGAAGGGCTATCTGGCTGCCAGGTTTACAGGAAGGAAATGATGCATCTACTCAGGATACCTCAAGTGCTAGTTTTCAAATTTCTCTTCCACGGAAAGAGGGAGGCGTGGTTTTGTCATAGTGCATTTGGGCTCATTCTGGCCAGCAGCCCTGGTCTTTTCTTGGATGAGCCCTGAGAATACAAAAACACAGTGTTTCAGCAGGCAAATCACCTGCTGCTCCTTCTCACTCTGAGAGAGAATTAAGTCACTTGCCTAATTAATATGGGTGATTGCTGAGATACCTAAGTGCATTTGAAACAGAAAAATATTTCATGTTATTGGTTTGTCTTAGTAACTTTAAAAAGGTTTAATGCCTTTTCCTTACTCAATGATGCAGGTGAGCCATGACTACCAGCACATAAAAAAGAAAAAAAACAGAAGCCAGAAAGCATACTGGACCACGTATGAAACATTTCTGGAACATTATAAAGGTTGCCTCTCTGCACAGAAACTTGCGCTAAGGTTGCTAAGATTAAATGAAAATTGAATTAAAATAGAATTTAAGATTACAAAACAAATCTCAGGGTTTTTTTAACTCCTAAGAGTTTCTCTTTTGTTATGTCAATCCAACTTCAGCTACATTTTCAGTAACTTCTTTCTTTTAGCTAATACTCTCCAGCATTTTATTACCTTTCCATTGCCTTTTGCTTACTGCCTCTTCCCAGATCTTTGTTCAGCATCAGTACTTCCCTTCCTTTCAAACTCCTCTTGGTTCTCTGCATGCCATATCTGTGACGATGACTCTACAGATAATCCCACCTGGAAAAGAAAGAATAGCTACCTGTCTGGGGACAAAGTAAGCATTGAACTAGTTTAGCTATGTCTTTAATATGTGCTTCACCGGTCCTTCCACTGCTTATTACTGCAGGCCAATATAATGATTAGACATGTGGTGTCTTCTTTGGGCATCAACCTATCAAGGCACTGGCAAATTAGAATTTTAATGCTATATAAATAATTTGTTTATTGCTCCGTTTAACAGCGCTTTTACTGTAATCTTTAAAAAAGCCATAGTGAATCTAAAGTTACTTATTTCTACAGGACAGGACAAACCAAAGCTGTCATGCACATTATACAGCTGCAGTGATTGAAATAACATTCTAGCTAAACTACACAAAAAAATTGCAGTGACAGTGACAGTTTATAACCAAAAAAAATCACACAGGACTCTTGCTATTGCCATTCTCTCCAGAAGATACATGTGACACTCTTGCAGAAGACATCTTTGCTTCTCCTCAAGAGTCCCTCAACACCATTGACAGCAACAGGAACCTGGAAACAAGAAGCTAAGTGGAGGAGCAAAGTTTACTATTGCTCAATGCACTACATCTGCTTGTTGTTGTAAAAGTTAGCACAGGTTAGATACTGCTACACCAGTATTCTCCTAAGTGCAGTCTATCGGCTGCTGTTCTGCATTTGCTGCCAAGGCATTTTTTGCTATAGTTCTTCAGATGACCATTTGATGATCCAACTTTGACATGGGACAGTGCCTCACAACAGGGTAAGCCCAGAAAATTTACTAATCTGTGGATGAATCTTGCCATTCTGGTGTGACTAGAGTTCTCAAAGTGGCAGCACACAACTTCCTCCAGCACAATTAGCGTCGCTGTGAAGACAAAGCATGATGCCTTCTGCACAATGAACGTGGTAAGCCATTCCACGAGGTTTGTCTGGCTCATCTGCAACACCCCTCAGCACACAGAGCTGACATCTAGCACTCAAACACCTCTAAGTGCAACATCCAGGTCTGGGCAGCCATCAGCTGAACGACCTCAACCATGAGCACAGGTTTCCCTCTCAGGAGCCCCCCTGTCCCACATAAGGCAAAAAGGATACGAACACTCCTGACACCTAAGAGATTAACACTTTTCTATTGTGTCTCAGCACATGAAAGAGACAGCTCCCCAGTCCTTCCCAAGATACAGAGAAAACAGGCAATGAAGAAACATTCTCCTAGAACAGACCCTTTTCCACCCCTCTCAGAGCAGGAGAGGAAGAGACAGAGGAGACAACAACTGAGACAGAGAATCTTTTCTGCATTACACGAAGGACTGCTTCCCAGCAGCTGGGCTGGGATGAACATCAGCATTTACTCTCTGACCTCTGTGGGTCAGATAGAGCTGGAAGGTCTTCTTCCCTATTACTTAATCATTGGAGAGTGCCACGCACAGCAGACCATGATGATATTCCTGAAATACTCCCCGAATCATCTTCTATACTCCTAAGTCAAGAACAGAAGATGAAATGCACACAGCTCTTCTGCACAGCTACTTTTTCGGTCTTTTCACAGACACTGACAAGAACTACAGTTTTTATTTATATCTGTCTAATATCTTCAAGAATTTGTTAGATGAATCTTTTTACACCTGAAACTTGAGGCTCTCCAGAAGAAAAAAATTACAAGAATGTTTTGTTACCAACTCTGCATGACTGAGCTTAATTTAAACCCTTTTATGAGCCACCACAAGAACTAGAAATGCAAGCTCTTCCGTATTTTATTCCAACTGCTGTTTTTGAGGGTTTAAGCAAGGGTGTCTGTCCTCAGGGATGCACTTTGAAATATCACACAATCTGTATGGAAGAAAACTCTTGGAGGTAGTCAGTGTGGTCAAGGTATCTCTCCAACTCATTAGAACTAAAAATCAAAGCTTTACGGCACCATCTCTATCATATCATGATTCCAGCTTGCAATGATGAGTAGCTAATGCTGTTTGGGAAGTTTATATTTTTCTATCCCAAGTTGTTTGTGTAACAGTTTTTCCTAAAGTAGCACTCTAGGTGCAAGGAGAAAGATAAAAGCAGAACTACTCTGTCCTCCAAGACAGAACTAGTTGACAAAGGCATCCTTGATCCTGATTTAGCACTGCAACTCATGCCATTTTAAAAAAGATCAATCAGTAGAAGCAGAAAAAGCAATAGAAAAGAGGAAATATGAGAAACAGAGACAGTAAAGACCACTGGAAAGAACTGCTGCTTCTAGATTGTCATGTCAGAGACATCTGGAACCCAAAAGGATCTTTCATAGCAAAATTGTGAATAGCCCATATACAGAAGAATGCATAGGAAGATAGAGACAAGTCAGCAAAAAAAGCAAAACTAGAAGCAAAATATTTATTTGATCATCCCCAGGATATGTGTGGATTTAAATTTTATGACCAACTTTCAAGATTTTCCCATACAGAATTCAAGTCAACTGACCTTCTTTCTGTCCTAACTCTTGTTATTTCCTGCTAGTTATCACAAAATAGCAGTATCCTTGGCATCATTCAAAGAGATTTCCTACTTTTTTCCACACATGCAAGAAAAGAACAAACAGTTTCTTCTGGGTTTAGTGACAATTAAATGATGCAGTCACTTGTACTGTGGCACAAGCTAAAGTAGAAGTGTATGACTGCTGTTCCCTTGGTGTTTGGAGCAGTCTTGTTTGCCTCATGCTTATCTTTGAAAGCAGGAACATCTTAAAATAAAAGCTCAGCGGGGTCAGTAGGGAACTAGTTGGCAATACTCTGGTTTTGAAAACATCTTGTGAGCCAGATTGCTCTTAATGAACAGGACAACTTATATTTGTAAAGTTAGGTGTAATGTCAAGTGCTCAAACACATCAAATATATAATGCCTGCCTTAAGTATAGCTCACATATTCACTAATGGGCAGGGCGGGGGTTGATGTTTTTTGGGTTTTAATCATCAGTCAAGAAATCAGAAATTTGAGGGAGAGGGACAGCAGCTCAGGTTCCAGCCCTGGCAATGCACTGTAGTTTAAATATGTCTCAATACTCATGGGGAGGGGAATTATCTTATGACACTTCCTTTCTACCTAATTCTGGCAGAAGGGCAGACAAGGAGAGATGTCATGCAAGTGCTCACAGAACTTCACAAGATTCTTGATGCAGAGAAAATTACAGAAATTAGAGGAAATAGAAGTTAATGACTTTAGTTAGAGATCATAAATTTGCGACCTGCTCTGGTTAAACTCAGAGAATAAACTACACGATTTAACAGCCCCCTTTAGGAAATGATTATTTATTTTCTTGTATTTCTGTGATTTTTTTGTATCAAACTCTCCAAACCCCCCAATACTGGCCTCACTCTGATACGCAGATCCAGAGGAATTGGTACAGTCTTTCTAATCTTATTTCTCTCTTTTATTCCCGCTCATCCCATCTTCTGCTTCTTACACAAATAATCCTATTATCAATTTTCAGGATCTGCATGATCAGAACAGCCAGGTCCTATTTCCATGTCAGAGCACTGAACAACTCAAAAAATGGTGGCGGTCAGCCTATTACGCAGTTATGGTACTCCAGGATCTATACCAGCTCCCATTAGGTTTGCAAATGAGATTTTGACTGCTTTGACTTACAATTCAGGGCAAGTAAGAGCACACTAATGGTGGAAAATATACCGCACATACAGTGGCACCACAGCAGCAAACACACACAATATCGAGTACTAATCGCACAATTCGTCACCGATCCTGTCACTGTACCTGTACTTCTGTTTAGCAGAAGTTCCTGCTGTTCTGCCTGTGTTCCACCCACAGTCACAGCCCCATTTTGTGTTGTGCAGTATGACCACTCCCCACGCACAGAGGCAGAGCGGTGCTCCATGCACTGCTTCTCCAAACCAACAACAGGGACAGGAAGGACCAGTGAGGGGAAATTCTCAATGACAGCATCTTTATTTCTCCCCAGTGAAGGGTCAGAGCACAACAGAGATGTTGCAGGTTGCAGGATCACCTGGCATACTGCAGACCTTTCAAGAAAAAATGGACACTCTTGCAAGAGAAGTTGCCAAGAAGAGACAGGACTGCTTGACACCTTGTGCTGCTGTATGTGATTAGGTATCTCAGACTCAAACAGACAGATTTTCTGCTAAGCACTGGGACAACCAAGAATCATGTCATACCTGCTGATGTTAATTTTACAACTGCAGTACTGAGATGTGAATGCTCAGATTGGGAACTTCTTCCCCGTTCTGTCAGAGCTGGATTTGCTAATCTCCTGGTAATAACGCCAGGCACACCCTCTCCTACTGCTTCCTGGAAAGAGAATGTATGTATCATTTGTATTTCTTCATGAAGATCCTCATCATGTTAGACGAAGTGAGCACAGACAAATATATATGCAAATATATCATGTACCCCAAAACAAAGCTTGGATCCTGTCCCATATAGTACTTTATAAATTAAAAATATCTGCTGAGGTGGGAAGATTATGTTTAAACTCACATTTTAAAGATAGCTACTACTTTGTGCATCAACTACTTTAAATATCCTCTACAAAAGTTTGCCTTACTGACCCTCCATTGTAAGAAGGAACACACTTGTTATGCTAAAGTGAGACCGGGGAAGCAACAGCCCTCAGAGAAAAGTTTGGTGGTCCCAAAATCACCTTTCTAAAAAATGAACTGTCATTTGACTAAGGGACAGAAACTTTTAACAGAGAAATAAAAAGCAACTGAAAGTTAAATTTTAACCAAGTTAGGTACTTTAAGAAAAAAATCCAAAAATGTGGTAAATTCTTCTTCCCAACAGAAAAAAGAAAAGAAAAAAAAAATAAAAAAGTCGTGTGTCCCGTAGGAGTCAATGACAGCTCAAGGCTTGACCTCAGCAAGCTGTCAGCCTGCTGAAGAGAGATGGAAAACTGTGTAAACCATGCTGCGGCTGCATCTGTCGGCGCGGCTTTTGATGCAGGCGTCGAGACCCATGCGCGAGCGGCGGGCGCACCTCTGGGGCCGCAGAAGTTTTCCCACGCGGGAACAAACCTCTCGGACCACGACCCGAGTCACGGGGCTGCCACCGCCGGACGCGGGTCACAGCAGCGCCCGCTGCCCCACGCTCTGCCCTGAAAGCCCCGTGAGGGCCGTGGGGCTGGAGAGGGGCACGAAGGAGAGATGAGGAGATGTCCCCTCCTCCCCAAATCCGCGGTCCTGCGGCCTTTCCATGCCCAGAGGCAAGAGGGGCCGGGGCGGGCGCCCATCCCGGGGCTCCGGTGAGCGGCGCTGCGGGCGGACAAGCGGGGGAGCCTGCGCGGGGGCCGGGGCGTGAGGAAAGTCGAGGGGGAGAAGCGGAAAATAAATAAGTAAAGACGAAACTCTCCTGAAGGCGAACACACTGCTGCACAGCTCGTTCTCCTGCGGCGGCGGGCCCGGTCCGACAGCCCCGGTACTCGGCGCCCGCCCCCCAGCGCCCCGCCCGGACTGCGCCCCCCGCTCCCCCGAGCGCCCCGGCACCGCCGCGGGACAGCGGAGCGCCCCCGGCCCGGCCCCGCACTCCGGCCCCGCTCACCTCATGGCCCAGCTCCGCGGGCGCCGCCCGCTCGCCCAGCGCCGGGCCGGGCAGCGCAGCGGCGGCAGCGGCGGCGGCTCCTCCCGTCCCCGCGGCTGTGCCCGGCCCCGGGGAGACGCCTGGCGGCGGGACGGCGGCAGGCGGGCCGGGGGAGGGCCGGGCCGAGGGGAGGCCGTACCGCGCCCCCTCCCCGCTCCGCCCCCGCGGAGCCGGGGCAGCGCGGGGCGGCAGGGCGAGCCCCGAGGGGAGCGCGGGGGCGGCCCGGGGGTGCCGCTCCGCCGCCGGTGCTGCCGAGCGCTCGCTCTGCGGCGGCGCTGACACGAAACTTGTTCTCAGCGCAGCGTGGCTGTCCGGCCGCCGGCACTGCCTCGGCCCTGGCCGCGGAGTTGTCCGTGCTTGTGAGGATCCACAGAACGCCCTCACCTGCACTGCCGGTGGTTAATAACTTCCCAAGAAGGCACCTCACAGCATTGACAGGGTCCTGCACACGCGTCGCTGTTTTGCTCCCTTTACTTGGGGTTCTGTGGCAGACTCGCACCCGGCTGGCCGACGGGGAAGACAGCGTGTGCACATCGCCTGAAGCGACCAGTGGCTGTTCCTTGTACTGTCACGGGTCATCCCTGGGGAGATGATTCCACCTTCTCCGTTACGACCAAGCTGGATGGGACTTTGAGCAACCTGACCTAGTGAAAGATGTCCCTGCTCATGGCAGGGGTGGGGGTTGACTAGGTGATCTGTAAGGCCCCTTCCAACCTACTCTATCATTCTGTGAGCCAGCGTGGATTGCACCGGGTGATCCAAGTGTTGATTCCTCATGTTATAAATGAGTAAATTTTTTAGAAGTTCGACACCTTTGGGGTTTAGCAGAGGAGGGAGGTTCAGACAGGTGTCACTAGTGTAGGGTGTGCAATGTGCAATAGGTGACACCAGTAGTGTCTTCTTCCCGTTTCTCCAGCCCGATTGCCATGGGCTGTCCTGCCCTCTAGTGCCTGCAGCGCCAGCTCCTCTCTCCACTCCCGCCTCCACGCACACACCCAGGAGCTGCAGACCCCGCGCCCACCCCGAACCACCGACCTACCCACCCTGCGGCCCTGCCTGCCTGCCGGGGTCAGCTGCTGCTGGGAACACTGACCCAACAACGAAACGGTGTTGCTGCAATGTAGCACAGACATACTTCTGTGACGGGGACTGCCCCACTTGAGGAACTGGCCTGTGAACAGACAACTACACGTGGCAGTGAAGGCACATTTTGTTAGTCATGTCTGGTACTGTTTCTAGTGAACCGCCAGGAAAGGACAATTACAAAGAAAACCGAGACTGGACTTAGTGTATAGCTCCAGCCCCTCACTTCCAGGAGGGACTCCGAGACAGGATGCTGAGGAGGATGCTGGCAGAAACTCCCAGGGGCAGGTAACTCTATGAACCTGACAAGCCTGAGGAACAGCTGCTTTCGCTCTATTACCTGCTGAGATGCTCATTCAGGTCTGTGTGGAAAGGAAAAACTAACACCAGTGAAAAGCAATTTATTTAATTGCTGTAGTAACTACCTTTCAAGTAAGGAAATATTGTTTCAAGAACATTTTGAAAGCACTTGCAAAGGTTACTATGATGCTCTCAACATCCTTCTCATGACTTTCTTGCACAGGGTGTGGGACAGCATTACTTTTCAACTGTAAACCTCCCAGGTTTCTGATGGACTGGATTGTGTAAAAGGGGACAGAATTTCCCTGCCATTCATTGCACTAGTAACTTCTCTCTTGATTCTTACAGCCTGAAATCGGCAATTCCAGAATATGGAAAACATGTTTTAATGCTCTGTTGTTGCTTAGGTTCATCTTTCAGGATGCCTAGGGCACAATACCTGCAAAGAGATAGGAATTAATTCCTTATTTCTAAGCCATTGGTCTCCATTTACATGATGACTTGCCTGTTTGTTAGTTTCCAAATCCGCTTAACCTGATTCTTCTGAGAAGAGGTGGAATCTGAAGGCTGTTCCTCAGCAACAGGTTGGTCAGTCTCTTCTTTCTCTGCAACTGGTTGGTCAGCAGCATTTGTCTCACCAGACACCTGGGGAGCTGTCTTGAGGTAATTTTATGATGACACTCTATTCCTGATCGTCTGCTTTATGCCCAGAAACAAGTCCTGTCGCTTTGAGTCCAGGGGTGGGGCAGGAGCCAGGGGGGAACTCCGCAAGCTTTCTTCAAGCCCTCACTTCCCACATGCTCGGCGTGTACGGGGCTGCATGTTACTTTGCTGGCCTGAGTTAGCTCGGTTCATGGTAGCTGAGGCAAGATTTTCCCTGGACTGCACGAGTATCCTCCGGTGGCTTCTGTGGTTTCTTCTGGAAGTCTTTGGCTTAGCTTTTGTCCGAGATCACACCGTCGGCCAGCACTGACCAGCAGGGAAGCCATGGGGACACACCCCATCTCGCCAGATGTCGGGAAAAGCTGAGCCAGCAAAAGAAGGGACTTTAAAAATCCACCAGTTTTATCTGCAGCAAAGAGGAGACCAACAACATTGGAGTTCACCAGGTTCCCATGTGTTTTTTCTCGTCCCCGACCTGCTGTTTGGACTCTTCTTCCCTCACAGCTGATGGCCATCTTGTTTCTCCCTAGCACTGGGCTGGTGGAGTTTTTTTCCCTTCCCCAGGCATTTCTGTATTTTTTTGTTCTGCTGTGGTTGGGTGAGTGTGTGTGTGTGTGTGGGTAAGGTTCTGAAGGCTCAATAGCTAACAGTTATTAATTTATTTTGTGTCATGTGGGCATTTTGTCAAATAAACTTTTTTTTTCCCTTTCACCGATCAATATTTATTTCATATCTGCAGGAAGGGATTGTTAAAACTCCTTTTCTTAGAGGAAACACTCATTCCAGATTGTTTTCTCCCAAAACTTGTCTGAACCGAGACAGGAGCTGCATCTGTTGGCTTGGGCTCTTCAGCAGGTACCTCTGTCTAATTAGATGGAGGTGGATGGCTAAATTCATCTAAGCGTTTTTCAACCACCGTACGAATCAAGGCTGAAATAGAGAGAGACACCATTAATAAACATGGAGGAAAAACCCTATAATTTGAGATGTTTTTATATGTTACTGACATATAAATCCTTATATAGGGAAAGAACCCTGAAGTAACTCTAAAAAGGAAGGAATACCTAAGTGAGAAAAAACATTTGAGTTGCTATAGCCAAATGATTGACTTACACTCACAGCAGTGATTTGAAAGAGTGCACTTGGATATTTTTGTTGATTTCCTCACAGTTGCTTCTCACTCCCAGAGCAGGTTACCCCACATGAACAAGGAGTACTCAGGTTACACACAAGGTGATGTTTTGGGCGTTCCTCATTCAAATAGGTTAAAAATGGATCCTTCGAGACTTTCCCTATGTTTCTGCATAAGAAGGGAAAGAAGCCACTACCTATCCTCTACAAAATTTGAGAAATGTGATTAGCAGTTACTTTTGCAGAGATGATGTTTACTCAACAGCAGGTAACTGAGTGTAAGTCAAGAAATTCAGATAAAAAATAGCAAAATGGGCTGTAGACATTATTTACTGGCCTGCCTCAGGTGCTCTGTATGTCTTTAGACTGGAGCAAATCAATGGTATCTGGTTAAAAACTTGAACAGATTTAACAGCAATATCATAGATGTTCTCATCAATAGTGTATCCTGCAGCAACATTCTCCTTAGGATGTTTATTCAGTAGTCACATACGATATTTTTCCTTAAAAGAAATCTCCCTTCCTTCTGAAGAGCTACATGAAGAAGTGATCCTTGAGTGTACATACTGGCACATACATCAGGATAAAATACCTAATAGATCAGCTGTAATTGTGCAAATCATACTATACCTTAACAAAAAAAATCCAGGTTAAACTAAAAATAAACCCAAAGGAAAGAAACACAATTGCCATACAAACCCAAAACCCCAGCAAGAGAAAAACTATTGGAATGAAGATGTAATGCAAGTGTAAAAAGTGGTTTGATCTAGGAGCACAACGCTGGGCACACATAACACCACACTTTAGTGTTTCTACACAAGACAGAGTCCAGATTGTTCAGGTGTTTCAACTACAGCCTCTAAACTAATAAAAGAGCCCAAATATTTAGCTTGAACTAGCCCACAAGAAGACTGATATTTCAATCTATTTCAAAAGTAAGGACATGATTATTGACCAATAAGGAGGTAAGTCCTTGTTCTGATGAAAAATATTGTTCACCTCACTTCTCAGTCAACCATGGCCTACCATCATCTTCCTTTCATGTAGGAGAATAATCCGTAGCTCTGGGAGCTTACACAAGTGAATTAAGAGACTTTCACGGTATATATGTGGCAGCACACAAGATGAGCTTTTCTGTTTCCACTGGCACAATCAGGCACATTGTGGCTGTGTAACACAGAGGAAATAGAAACCTTATAGCAGAAAAAATGAATTATGTTTTTTAACCATTCTGTTCCTGACATATGTGTTGTATCTCCCAGTATTAACACATCTCAAACAGTATAAAGCCAGAAGAGAGTGGATAGTGCAACATGACTGACGCTTCCATTGTTTCAGCTGATAATCAGTTTCCTAGATGTATATAGTAGTTCTCCAACATTAAAACATGTTAATATAATAAAAAAACCAAACCAACAAACAAACACAAACAAACAAAATCCCTAACGCAAAAAGCCGTGGGTACTTGGAGCTTTTCCTAAAACAACACCTCCTACCTTAACCCCCAGTGACCATATAAATGTGACATTTGTTCTGACCAGCAAATAAAAACAATCAAGAACATCAGGCAGCCCAGATTACATTCCAGGATTTGGTAACTTACAGTCAAGCATCACCCTTCCCAGAACCTTCTTTTGTAGTTCTTCTTCCACCTCTGACATCAGCCATGGAAGGAATTCTGTCTCAATAGCTGTAAGAATTTAGCAGGAAGAAAAAAAGGGAAAATGTCACTTTATAAACAATGTCCAACAGGATTTGGTGGCAGTTTTTATCTGCAATGACAATTAAGGGATGAACACTCCCTGCCAAAAGGCACTTGCTCTGTTAGAGTCAGATGAAATTTCTCAGATGTTCTTTGGTTTCTTATCTCTAACCTCTCTTACTGAGGCTCATCATCATTATAGACTCAGCTGCAGTTATTTTCAAAGAGGTCTGGCACCCTTGAAGGGCTTAGCACAGATGAGATACACAGTCATGTTCTAGTGAGATCCAAATAACTATCCCAAACAAGTCAGGAGAATAACATTTCCTGCCTTGCTTTCCAACGACATTTGGCTTCTGGTCTGCTGAAATCATTTGTTTTCTCTGACTAAAGAGCCCTTGCTTACCCAGGTATTTCTCAAATGATACCATTTGTACACCGTGGTCCCAAAGCCTGCCCTGGTTGCAAAACACATTCCGTTTCTGCCTTAACATCATGACTTAGCCTAGAGAGAGTGTAACCATTCCCAAGCTGTGGTCTGTGCCCAGTGGAGCCTGGTGAAGTGGGGTGAAGCAAGGTAGCTCATAAGAAATGCTGCTGATTCTAAGGGCTTGGAAGTCACTGATACAGAACCCCAAAATTATTTTCAGGGCCTAATTCTAATTGACTCATTTCTCCCTTGCTCTGATGATCATTAAAAAATTTTCAGAATGACATACTGATTTCTTTGTTCTATCAAAATACACGTGTTTCCATTTGGATCTCTCTCTCTGCTCTACCAGTCCTAGCCACTCATTTATTTCTCTCCAATTCCAAAACAGCTTTTCTCATTGTCACACTGTCAGCTCTTGCTTATTCTTGACTATTTGTCAGATGACCAATAATGTTTGTTTGTCTTAAAACTATGAGTTCAGCCATAAATGTAAATGAATAAAGTCTTATGACATTATTCTAAATAATAGGACAATATGCTATTTTTCATGGTTGTTTTGAGCCTTATATTACTTAGCCCACATATTTAAGAAAAAAACCAAAACAAACCTCTTTCTACAGGGTCATAAAAAAATCCACTTTCATGAAGATTGTTGAAGACTGAGGGAATAAGATCAGCCAGGTAACGCTGAGCGAATGCCCTAGCTGCAATTTTCTCTGCGGTCTCTTTCTGTTTCCGCAGCTTTTCCAGGTGCTCGAGTCTGCGACGTTCCTGTCAAGGCAATTATGCATGTAAAACTTAGAGGCCTTTAGCTGTAACTCCTTTGATCTAGACTTTGAAGAATTATCACAGTGTGTGTCTCGTAAATAGCAAAGATAGTCAAAAGTACAGACAATCATGATCTCTACCTGGTATTTGCAGACTGTCACTAAAACTCCTTATATCAAAGAGTGCTTGCAAGCAAGCTTACACTTAATCTATGGAGTATTAAAGTATCCCCAAATTACAGGGAAACACATTTCTGTAGTATTCCTTTTCTGATTTTGGTAAGTCTGTAAAATAAGGGCATCACAGCTGGCCAAATGAAATCCTTTTCTGATGCCTTAGTATATATTAATCTCATGACTTTTTGCTTTATTATTGCAGATCAAGCTGGTCATTGGCCTTGGAATGCAATGAAGTTGGATAAATGTTTCCCAAACCTTTCCTCTTCCAATATTATATCCTATTTCATGTACAAAAATATTAAGACTCTGATTGTTCAGGAAAACATCAGAAAACATAATTCTACAAAGCCGATGAATAGTAAGTTATTAAGAATTGCCTTTTCTGTTTATTCCTATTTACTAAATATTACTAATATAGCATAATATTTGGCAATCTTGATATGTAGGTATGTGTGCACACGAAGTAATGCATGCATTGGGTGTGAAAGACTAGGAGGTGTCTCTCTTACTTCCAAGCACTCTGACTATTTGTTTAGCAGTTACTATAATGAAAAGGCTTTAGAAACAGCTGCACCAGGTACAGAAGAAAATGCTGTTGGGTTTGGTCTTTTGAGCAGGTGTCCAAGTATACTGGGTCACTCAAGCATGACTGCTCCAAATAAACACAACAGCGTGGTGCAAGCGGCAGAGTGTAGCTGTATGTTACCAAAATGCTTTAAGGAGTATCGAAGCTGACAGTAGCCTTTTGGGCATATCCAGCTTATATCACAGCATGTCGTTCAGTACTGGAAATGTTTTTCTCTCTTCTGACAAACATTCAGAGAGTACTGTTTTGCCCTTAGGAAGTCCTACCTTCTCCTCTCTGATTCGCCTGTCCTGCTCTTCCAGGCGCTGCAATTCAGCAAACTCTGCATTACGCAGCTCTGTGAAGGCACGCTGATGTGACAACAGCTGGGCCAGCTCTTCTTCCTCCATGACTTCCAGCAAAGCCTGCTCAACTGTTTTCCCAACCAACACTTCCAGGATTGGCTTGACTTCAATGTCAAAGTCAAACAACTGAGGATGGGAGTCAGAGAAACAGAGATAAATGTCCCTTGATCACAATTACTCTTAACAAGGATTGGCAAGGAGAAAAGGAGGATGAACAAAGCCCTTGTGCTGAAGTCAGGCCAGAGAAGTGCAGGTGAGGGATCTATGTCAGCTAAGGAAGAGAGAATCATGAGTGCTGCTGGGGGCTAAGTGGTGAGCGGGCTGGAGTGATTCACCACGTGTCATCCCACAGCCCCTGTGGGGACCAGAGAGAAACTGAGCACTCACCCAGACCCTGTTTCTGTGCTCCCAGTCCCTTCTTGGGCTGGACACATTTTACAGAAGAGAGCATTTCTCAACACTGTACTTCTGAACTGAAAGCAGCTGAACCAGGGCACATGGAGACACATCTTCCTTAATTTTGAACTTAACTTCAAAGCAGACATTAGAGAGTTGGGTTTGAGGTTTTTTTTCATGTTCTGTGAACATTAGTTCCTTTCTACTTCAATTTTGCATCAGAAATGTGTTTTGTATGGGAGATGTCTTTTGACAGCACTTGTGGACCTGACTTCCTACCTCTCCTTCTTCTATTTGTGTGGCCACATCTTTTCCTGTTTTGGCTGGTATGAAGAGTGGAGTGGTTGGTCTGTCCAAAAATTCATCTGTTTGACACTCTCCATCAACCTCTACTATCAGGTCACTAATCTCTTCCAAATACAGTTCTAGAAACAAAAGCACAATGAATACTCAAAGTGGGATTCTTTTTATTTTAGCTCTCAACTGTTTTTGATGACTCTACATTCTAAATTACATCCAAAGAGTGCAATAAAATGTTTTCTATGAAGCTTTTTAAAAGGCCTCTCAAAACATAGATCAGTTTGCTGCACAGGCCATCTGATGCTGTGTTCTCTGTAATATCAGGTACACTTCATGGAAGTGATTCCAAAAAGGGTAGTTCACCTTAAGCAAAAGTTCTAATCCCTGCAATTTTAAGCATATATGAAACTTCTCTGATTATACTGAAAATGGGAAGAATAAATGAAGAAGTCTTGACTAGTGTTCAAGAATGTACACTGAAAAACAGACCTTCTGGAAAAATGTCACTAATTAGACAAGTTTTGAACCTCTGATTACAGCATCCTATGATTTTAAACTTATCTCTGTGTCATTCTACCAACTTCATCACCAATTTAGCAAGTGAACTTAGATCAGCAAGCTTTTGTTTTCAGAGGGATACAAAAAAAATGCAGCCTTTTACCTGTCTGCACATAAACATGTTCTCTGCCTTCCACAGGTTCTGGTGTTCCTGGCTGGAATTCCTCATGTGAGAGCTTTCTGGCTGATACTTTTTTCTGTGCATTCTTCTGCCTTTTAACCTCAGAGGCACTGGGCTGGGCACTGGGCTGGGCACCCTGAGCAGGGATGAAGAAGAAAAAAACCCACAAGACAGAATACACTTCGTACTTGAAAATGATACTCAATTCCCTCTACAGAATAATGAAGGTTGCTGTTTGATTTTAATGCTAGCTATCCAGTATTTTGGATTTACTTTCCTGGTCCTGACCCTAAATTTTCAGTTGATTTAAAGACTGTATGGCATGAAATTAATAAGTTATGCTAGCTGCCTACAGGCATATAGTAATGGCATCTCACACTACGAGTAATTAATTTGTTATTTGAAAGTGAATATTGTATACAGAACTTAGCTTTATGAGATAAAGTATATTAAAATGGTATGTTTTTTCTGGCAAGTGAGAGTTTTCAAATTTTGAGAGGTCAGATGGACTTATGTCCAGTTACCATATAATGAACAGAATTGTTTGCTAGATAAAAATTATAGGACCAATTATTGCTGATGAAACAAAAGAAATTCGTAATAACTTTTAAATTCAGTGCTCTGCTTATGGATTGAGAGATACATCCGTTTTGAACTTCTTAAAACTTAAGTGAAATTCACTCTAAGAAAGAGCTACTGAACAACACAAAGCTATTTTCAAACAGGAGCTTTTAAAATTACAGACTGATTTAAATTCATATATGATCAAATTATCTACGTAGAAATATTCTCTGAAAACAACATACCACGTTTGGGTGGGATTCTGAGCAATCTGGACTAGTGGAAGGTGTCCCTGCCCTTGGCAGAGGGCTGGAACTAGATGATCTTTAACGCCTCTTTCAACCTGAATCATTCCAAGAGTCTATGACTTACTATAATATCAGGATATAACAGTAATACAAACCAAATACTTTTGCATCCTCACAAGCAGTTTTTATGTACAGCTGGACCATTTAGCTCTGCTTCTATGGTAGGGTAAACCAAAGAGTATCCCACGACTCAACTTCCCAGGAGCTGCAATTCTCCCTAATGACACCTCGCATATGGTAACAGATTATGCAGTAATGACTTGTGCTCAGGATCATTACACTAAAGAAATGGAGAAGGAAAATAAAGGAATCAAGTGCTTAATGGGGGGTGGAAATCAGAACTGCAGAAGTTCATATGAAACCAAGTGCTTTAAAGAAAAGCCGGAAACAGTCGAAGGCTAGTTTAACTGGGGAGTCAGTGACTACGGGAAACATTGTAGGTAGAAGGACAGCTTCGGTAGTTAAAATTACAATGAGGAACAGCTTTGCTGCCCTACCTATGACTTTCCAACAAAGCTATAGCTGATACACTTTAAAGAACCCCCATACCTGCGGCAGGAGGCGAAGGGACAAAGCTTTTCCGCGCACCACTCGCGGGTCGATCATGATGTTGGGGTAGCGCACCGGGACCTTCTCCCTGCGGCACAGCACACACAGCGCCGGTTGCGGCTCCGCACGCCTGCCCGGGCTCCGAGCCGCGCCGTGCGGCTTTCCCCCGGCCGGCGGGAGGAGGAGGGACCCGCCGGAGGGCGGCGGGGGCTGCGCTCCCCGGGAAGGGCGGACAGGGAGCTGGACCGAGGGGAAAGGCGCGGGGGGCAGCGGGGTAGCGGCCCGGGGCGGGTGGCGCGGCCCGCCGGCCACCGGCACTCACGTCTCGGCGGCATTGGTCTGCGATCGGTACTTGGGGCGGGCGAGCAGGGAGCGGGGCTCGCTGTAGAAGCTGTAGGGTTTGTCGTGGACGGACGCCATGGCGGGCTCCGTGCGGCGGCTCCGGCTCCGTGCGTGGCGGGCGCGCCCTGCGCGAGCGGTAACGGCGTCCGTCTCCCGGGCAACGCGCGGCGCATGCGCGGGCGGGCGGCCCGGGGGCCCGGGAATGGCTTGGGCTGGGAAGCACCTTAAGGATCACCATGGGCAGCACTAGGCCGGGGTTCTCAAAGCCCCATGCAGCCAGACCTTGAACACTTCGGGGATGGGGAATCCACGGCGTCTCTGGGCAACCTGCTACAGTGCCTCGCCACCCTCCCAGCGAATAAATTCTTCCTAATATGTAATCTAAATCTACGCTCTTCCAGTTCGAATCCGCTGTCCCTTGTCCTGTCACTTCACGGCCTTGTAAAAAGCCCTCTCCAGCTCTCTTGTCGGCTCCCTTCAGGTGCTGGGATGCCGCTGTCAGGTCACCCCGGAGCCCTCCCTGCGCCGTGCCCGGCGGTGGCAGCGGCGGGCGGCGCTTGGTGTCCTCCCCTCGGGAGCTGCTCCTGCCGGGAGCCAAGGGCTCGGGACGTGCCGGCCCGCCAGGCCCTGGGAAAGCATCCCCCGTAACCCACAGCCGCTTCGTGCTCGGCCGGGCAATGAGGGAGTCGGGCCGCGAGGTGTCACCGTCCTCCGCTCGTCCCGGGACAAGCTCCTCGAGGCGACTCGCAGCTTTCCAGGGAAACGCGAGGTGGCTTCACCCCATCTGCACTGGCACTGGCGTGCGGAGGTTGGCTGCGGGGTCTCGAAACTCTGTTGGATGGTGTGCTGGTGGCTTAAGGACTGGTGTCCTGGAAGTATCGGCTCGAACAGCTGCACTCCAAACTTGCGTTTTCCACCCAAGCTCGGGATTTGGATACTGTAAATGTGTCCTATGATGAGTGATAGGAAATGAGGTGAGCCCTCAGTGTGCCACCCCATCCGCGGTGAGCTCTACTCCCTGCCAGGGAAAATCAT
The DNA here is from genome assembly GCA_036785705.1 of Acanthornis magna. Taxonomy (NCBI): domain Eukaryota; kingdom Metazoa; phylum Chordata; class Aves; order Passeriformes; family Acanthizidae; genus Acanthornis; species Acanthornis magna. The sequence continues at coordinate 12,793,021 of JAWUZG010000040.1, read as the reverse complement.
GGGGACATGTTTTCAGATTCCATGAAAATTTGCCATTAAGAGAAACGTAAAAACATTGAAGCATTACTGATGCAGTGATAGCCTTTTTTTAAACCTATATGGGTAGGGATATGCCTTGATTATTTTAACAAGACTTAACATATAAAATAGCCCACGCCCTTTGTTTTTAAAACTTTTGGTTTAAATGTAATTCACATGTGAAAGTCTATTTATTTCAGCTCAGTTATGTTACTGCTGCAGACATCTGTGCTCCACCACAGCCTTAGGTAGACAGTCCCAGCAAGAAATTGCAAATAGCAGAGAATACTTCATAAGAGGCCTCAAAGGGATGCAGGAAGCTGTGGAGCAAGAGAAACTATTTGAAAAACAAATTTTAAAAACCCACTCCCCAAAAAACCAAACCAAAACAAAAAACCAACCAAGCAAGCAAAAAAGCCCCAACAACAACAACAATTAAAAAAAAAAAAAAAAAAAAAAAAAAAAAGAAGAAAGAAAAAAAAAAACAGCTTACCAAAAAGCCAAGTGTGAGAGGCAAAAGAAAAAATGGGATGTTTTTGTAATTCATTAATGGGTAACTTGCGCTGTCCATCGAGGAATGGGAATTGTATTGACTACATTGTTGTGAGCTGGGTGGTGGTACAAGTGGATATGGGCCTCCAGGAGTGCAGTGGTGCAAGTGTCATCAGGCTACAAGGGGAGAACAGTCCTTCAATATTTGCTTGTGTCTGGGCAAGCAAAGTTAATGAGTGGGCTCTTGGTCCAGCCAAGCCACAGTGCTATGGTCCTTAAATATGACCAGACCCAATACAATCCTTTGATTTTGGAGACCTGACTAATATTTTCTGAAAATTTGGGTTTAGCTATACAGTCAGCTGTACTGCTTTTAGACTAGGGACTTGATCTCTGGGTGGACCCTTCCAGGATTTTTAGGGATCTGATGTTTCTGGTCATATGAAAAACAGCTGCAGCATAGCTTTAAAAATCTCCATCTATACATGTCCAGTAAGGAACAGAGTGTGCCTGCTGAACAACCCCAGAAATTTGGCTGGGATGGACTGGATGGGAAGGCAGTGAAAAGATGTTCTGTAACCACCGGAGCAAGGATTCCTGAGGAGCTGCCTGTTACCTATTGCTCACAAGTCTTGTGAAGATGAAGGTGTTGCATCACAGGTTCATTGTGTCAAGCTGGCTCTGGCCTGGTGTCTCACTTTTTGGGAGAATTTCTCTTTCACCTAGTATGTGCACTGGTTGAAGGGCAGCAACTTTCCTCCTACCCTCTGTGAAACAAAGCATTGTAAGTATCATGTGCGAGAGACAAAGGTCTCTGCAGATTTATAAGCGACAAAGCCATGCCCAGGAAAAACCTCAGCTTTTCTCCCTTGCCCTCTTTTATGTTGTTTGTTTGTTTGTTTGTTTGTTTTGCTAAAAATACCTGGTGAGTTCTGGAACATTGTGTGTCATCACAAGACTGAGTGGAGCAGGATCCAAAAACATATTGATTGTGATCAGATGGCTGCTGTTAGTTGCTCTCTGGATCTTACAGTAGCAATGGCTCTTTCACATATTCTCTGGAGGATTTTCTTCGACCTGCCCAACAGCAGTGCCAGAGGTACTGCCTGGGAAATGGGCCTGCCTAGCAAGGAATGAATCAGCCCATCTCCCATATGGCAACTCAGAAGGGTCTTTTGAAGTGCCTTCAGATGACTTGAAAGCTGCAGAACAAGGGCTTTATCTCCTTCCATGTTTGCTGTGGGTCTGTTAAAAGGCCTTGAACATACTTGGTTTTTTGTTTGCTTTCATGAGAATTTCCTGGCACTGAACCGTGCCTTATGCCATGCCCTTGGCTTTCTTTTTTTGGATGCAAAACAAATTTATTCAAAGCAAGGCAAATGTGAAGGTGTCAGTGTGTAGTAACAGAAGATGTACACCCACTATTTCCTGCAGCACTTGGGATGCATTCTGTAAGTAGTGAATGACACCTTGAAATACAATATAAGGGATATACAATGCTGAGCCTGGGTCTTCCTGGGGCCCTAGCTTGGATGTTGCTAGACTGGGAGAGCTTGTGCCACAGTGCATTACAACATACAATGTTGACCAGACTAGCTGAGTCCAGTTTCCACCATCTTAGCCTTCTGCAGCATTTCATAATTAAGAAAGGAAGGGGGATTATGGATATAGACAATGCTTACAATGATAATTATCAAGGAAGGACAGGGAGAGACATAATGCCTTCCTAGAGCTTTGTCTTTTTTCTGGAGGAGGACCATGGCTGCTTATAAAATCACAGGAATGCTTCCCTGATGTAACACTGTGAAATTATATGAAATTTGGGTTAGATTTGGTTCTCCATGGTCCTGAGATTGAATTTTAATCTTCGATTCTTACCCCCTTGGGCCTGCAGTTAAAGGCATGGATCTCTCAGTTTTGAAAATAACTCTGAGGCCAAAATGCCAATTCCTTCAAAGAGACATCAAAGAATCACAGAGCAGTCTAGACTGAAAAGGCCTCTGGACGTCTCTAGTGTAACCCTCTTGCCTAAGGCAGGACAAATTCAAAGACAGATCAGATTGGTCAGGGCCTTCTCCTGCCAGCTTTTGAAAATCTCCAGGGATGGAGATGCTTGTAGTAGCCTTGAAAATCCCAGAAATCATCATGCTGCTGCTAATCAGTGCCCTGAAATGTCTGATGGAAGTACAAAAAGCACAGTACAAACATGGAGAGCCATCAGTGTGACTGCAAAGACGAAAGAATCACGGAGCCCAGGTGAAGTGTATATGTACTATTTGTCCTGATGCTGTGAGAGAACAATAGAAGTGCCCTGAAACCTGTTTTGACTTGCTGCAGTGATGTGATCAAAGAGAATTAGCAATACCATGTCAGTATTTTATCACTGGTGTCTGCCAGCCCCCAGATGGTGTCTTTGCTGCTGTTAGTAGGCAGTGGGCTAAGCGATAAACAGACACTGCCTACATAAAGGCCTGGTCCTAAAAGGGAGACACTTAGCTTTGAAAAATATAATGTGACAACCTGAGAGTTTTGACAGATGAGAGACATAGAAGAAAAAATAAATACCAGAGCTAAACTTGAGTTCTGTTGGAGACATCAATACTTTTTTAACAAGGGTTGTTAATAATAAGTAAACATGAACAGAAAAAAATGCAGATCCTATCACTCATATCTTCAACCCAGATTATTAAACTTCCTTTTCTGTGTAGCAGCACAGCTTCCTCTTGACTCCAGTTCTGATTTTGTGGGTTTGGGCAGGACTGGAAATTTTCAGTTCTCAAGACCTTCAGTTCTCCAACACTACAGAATTTATTAATCATGGTTTCCAGCCTAAATTTACAGTGATGTTTCCCTGTACCACTTCACCTCTGACTCTCAGCACCATTTTCCCTAGGTTGTCTCCCCTCCATATTCCCCACAAACTTTGTTTTTCAGTGGTACAAGCCTGCGCTTGGGGCTTGCATTCTTGTCTTATGCCACCGTGTGCTTTCTGAGACAGTGACTAGGAAGAATTATGGAGGGGTGATAAAGCACCTTAGAGGGTGGAACAGTGTGCACTTAATTTTAAACTATCATTCATTACACTGCCAAATGGAAAATCAGTTGCAGGTGACCTTCCTATTAAAGCTCAAATAGACTTCATGCTGCTAACCTGTTCCAGCCCCCTCTTAGCTCTCCCTGCCTTGGACAGGGCTCTCTCATTCTATCTTTTTGCCCCAGGAAACTCTGCCTTATCTTCCATCTCCCTGTATTGAGGGCCATTTTTTGACTGCACTAAACTTGCAGAGTAAGAAACAAGACTCATTTGCTTCTGTTTCTCCTTCACTGTAGTCTTGGTGCTTGTCCATCTTGATATAAATTGCCCTTTTATCACATCTCTGGGAGGCAGAGCAGTATCACCTGTGCTTTATTGGAGATAAACTGTACAGTCCAAAAACTGCCCTGGGCAGATGGCCTTTTGGAAAAAGCAGACCCAGGTGTTGAACAGCCTAATTACAAGTTTCTGGTCTTGATCTCAAGATCATCCTCCCTGATGACCTATGGAGAGCTAGTGGCTGCTCTGCTCTTTCTCACACCCAGGACTTCTCAAATGACATGTCTTCTGGTGCCTGTAGCTCACAAGATGTGTGTTCGTCTCTGTATTGTATCATGTAACGTTGTGTACTCCTCAGAGTACAGCGCTCTGCAAAGTTCTTGAATGATATTGTGGTTGCTCTCTCACCTGGTCACCAGTTGTGCTGAAGAAATCTGGCTGGTGAGTCACTGGCACAACTGCACAAGTGCACTTGCTGTGTGAAGTCACAGCTTTATGATGAAGAGAAAACTGCATGGCCCAAGACCGTGTGGCATGGGGAAAAACAGGAAAATCCCTAATCTGTATTGTAAGAACACCTGCTCTGGTCATCTGACTTGGAAACTGCTTGGATTTGGCTTTAATTTTTTTTTTAATACAGTTTTTAAAATACAGCTTTATAATTTTCAGCATAGCCTGTGGGATACTGAAGGTGCAAAGCTTGACTATGGACTGTTGCATCTGTCAAGGAAGTTGGTAGGAGGTTTGTGGGTTGTAGGAAGGAAGAGTTTTGAGCAGCCGTTGGATCACTTCTGTAAATAGCTTGTTGGCTGAAGAGCATGTTTTGTTTAGAAAGTGTGAAACCCTTCACAGAAACCTTTTCATATTGTTACCTAGCAGACGAAGCAGAGCTCAACGGAGTCAACCATGTTTAGAATTTGTGAACCATTTGTTCAGACTTACATGCTGACAACTCAGGTTAGAAAATAATCTGTGGTTTCCTCTCCCTTTGTAGAAGAACATGTAGGAGTTGGAATGGGTCTCTCAGAAGTGAGATTTAAATTGATGTATTATCACATTGAATGATAAAGTGATCAAAACAATAAAAGTGATGTATTTACAGAAAAAAAATTTAGATAGTTAGGACTTCTGAATAACAGAGAGGCAGAAAAAAGAATTGTTTACCTAGCATCCACAGAGACTTGCAGGCAGCTACGTGTATGATAGTCAGCTGTCCATATGAAGATTATATCACTTCTCCAACAGTGGTTGCCCTTTTCCCATGGATCTTCCTCTCTATCATTGTCAGACTCTTTATTTAAAAAGTTGCTCCCTCTTCTGAATTTTTAGCCTTCAAAAGTTCTTCTGAAGTTTCCACTTTGTTCTGATGGCACACGTGATAAGGACTAACTGCTAACAAAATTCAGAGAAAAATGTAACCAGAATGCCTACCCAGGGTGGGTTTCCTTTTCCTGTAGTCAGAATTTGTCCTCGGGGAAATGCATAATAGCCACACTAACTGTGGTCTGACTCACGCTACCAGAGTAGCATCATGTTCTTATTTGTTCAGACCTCACTCTGTGATAGCCAAGTGGCCTCACTGGGGTAAAAAAACTATGTTCTCCAGGTCAAGAGACCTGCCCGGCTACAGTGGGAAGCTGAAATTGTCACTTGCAGTTTATGAACGAGGAATGAGTCAGCCTGGGAATAAGCAGTGCTGGTATGGTGCTGCAGCAACTCACCTCTTCTCCTGTGATGTATCAGCACCAACCAGAACAAGCAGTAGAAGAAATAAGAACTCCTATTCCCAGACTAAAAACAAAACAGATGGGATTTTTGTCAGCTGTGATACTTCTTCCTGCTGTAATTGGAGACATTTGATAGCAATATTACAAGAGGGAACATTATGTAAAAACCGTCTGTGTGGAACTCCCTACAATATGTAACTGAGCTATGAAGAAGTAATTTTGTTATTAGCTTTTAACATCAGTATTAGCTTTCTAACGCTAGAGTATACATAACCCAAGTAGAATCCCCAAACTATCCATTTTTGTTTTAGTGTTACAAGGAATTAGAGATACAATTCTAAGCAAAAGGCTGAAGAGATACAATCGTATTACAAAAAAACTCCGAAGTTCTTGGCTTTACTTTAAGTGCCAGAATTGCAGAGTGCAGCCACATCCTAGAGAGTGGTTCAGTCCCAAAAGCAACAGAGTTCTGGATGACCAAGAGGATGCTTTACCTTCCCTGATACTACCTGTCAGTGCAGGGTAGGCAGTCTTGTCCACCGGTTGCATAATGATCAAAGAAGAAGATTTGAAATCCTATTTCATCAAACTAGATACAGTATAAGGAACTCTGAAGAGCCAAATGCACACACACAGAAGGAAAAGCCAGCTGTCTGTGTAGTAAAGAGTTAAATGTGGAATACAAAGTGTGGACAACGAAGTTGGTATAATTCCATCTGATAATATTTTGGCCATGGGCTTGTACCAGCAATCTCAGTGTTGCATCTTGTGCCAGAGGTACACAGGAGGAAGATAGAGAAGAAAGATCTTATGTAGAGCAGCATTTCTGTTCTGTGACTGTGTCCAGTCAAGGACTTTCTTGGGATATGCTGAGGCAGCCATCACAGAAAGTGACCATGGCAGTAACAGTTCTCTTGTGCATCATTGCTAAGTGGCCAGAAGCTGTTCTTCCTCAGGTGTGAATTCATTAGCTCTTTCATTTTCACAGTTCCCAGAAATAAGTGCCCTTCAGATAACAGCTCTGAGAAGAGGTCAGACAGGTGAGAAGGCTTCTCCCCCAAGACCTTGTTTTCAGAGGCAGAAAAAATTTTACTGACAATGCCTTTTCTCAGAGAACATGAGCAAAGTGCTGAAAATATCCCTTACATCATAGCTTGTGAATTGCTTTCAAGAGGCACAGGGAAAATGTCTTACTTTGACTCATTATTTCACTTTAACCAGCTCCAAATCTCCTTCCATCATAGCTGACAGCCCATATTTCCACACAAGAGATGTGCAGACCACTTTCTGAAAGCCCAAAAATGCAAGGGTCTCTGTCCATGAAAAGTTCATCCTGAGGCTTTCCATAGTTACAGCTGTGAATTGAGGTCATCACTGGACTTAATAAATTCTGTTTGTTTTTTTTCTTGTAGCTCGCTGAGAGTTTCCTTCTCTTATTCTGGTTCTCTGTATTTGCAAAGATTAAAACAAGGTGGGGCATGTGGGTGGGACTGAGACTAGACAAGTTTTTATGGGGCTTATTGCAATAACAACCAGTGCAGATAAGAGGGGAAAATGTGGAAGAATTGGATGGGGAAAACTGAAACTGGCTGACTGAGAGAAGAGGGTCTAGGGATGAAGAGGAAATTAAATTGGGACTTTGAGAGCAAGTCAACAGTTGGGGCTTATTCAATTAAAAGAGAAATAGCTGGATGAGGTCAGAAACAGAGGCTGGGAACGAAAATGAGGCAGAGGTAAGGAGTCAGGGTGGAGGAGGCAAAGGTCTGAGTCAGGGTTTTCTGTGGTGAAATGGTGCAGAAAGCCCCAAACTCTGACGGGGACAACCAGGAGGGCCTATACCTGCTCAAGAATGCTTCTTTTGAAGGCTTAAATGCCACACAAAAGAAGGCTTAAATGGTGCCTAAAATCCCAAGTTTTACTGTTTCTGTGGTGGCAGTAAAAATGTCAGCCCTAGATTGTAGAGACCAACATTCAAGGTATCTAAATGTAGCTTCTATGTGTGAGGTGGGAGTCTAAGCTTACATTAAGATTTTGGGGAAGGATTTAACAACCCAAATATCTGGAACTGTATCCACTTCTGATGCCTTAGAATATTCCTATGGCCCTATGATATCCAAATGACTTGAAGGGACACCTTCTTTCAGACAACTGCATTCCACCTGCAGTCAGCTCAGTCCCAGGAGTCCAGAGAAATGAGACACGGAGAGACTATGCCTCATTTTCTGTAGACTGTGCAGAAGATGAGGCACAGGCTTACCTAAATGCTTGCATACAGGTAAATAATGTATGTGCCTACATCTGCAGTCTGCACTTGAGTGTTTGAATGCCTGCAGTCAGAATGTTTGTGAAACCTGCTGGCATGATGTTTCTCTCAGTCTTCACTAAAGTTTGGCCACAGAGTTGATGACAGTGTCCTTTTTCTGTAAGTTGCCGTCCTAATTCAAGTGGCAGAGAACAAGTTTGCAACTTCTTGGTGCACAATATGGTTAAGAAAAGAGGCACTCCATGAGGAACTCCTTTGTTCTTCTATTTGCTCTTTCAAATCCTAGCAAATGAGACATAGATGTGTGTCCAAAACCTGGATGCCTGTTAGGCAAGCTGTTTTGGGGAATGCCAGAATTAAAATTTTTTCCTTTGCTGCACAACCTTCATTCCTTACCAGTGCAGGTACATCCTGAGGGGAAGAACAGAGTGTGCCCTGTGTTTGAGAACAACAGCAGGATGCAAACATAAGGAACTGAATTCCAGCTGCATCACCAGTCTTAATTCCAGCATTGCCTGACAAGGCAATGGCTTGGATTTTCTACTTGAATATTGCTTTTTTCCGTCTTCTGGTCCTATATGCCTGGTATGTTTGGAGTGTCTTTATGAAATCAAATTAGAAAACTGTGTGTGTGAAACAAGTGGTGCAATACTGATGATGGAGTAGCTTGTGGAGAGTGGAAGGCTTACCATCATCATTCAACTCTTGTGCCAAAATCCATCTCCAAATGACCCAGTTATAAATGGGTGTTAGATCTTTCTGGCTGAGGAGTCAAAGACATCTTTGGCAAGGCACTTGTAAAACAGATAATCCACCCATTGGATATAGCTGTTAAAGGGCATTACTCTTGGAGTCCAGGATGGTTGGTCTGGACCTTAGGATGTGGTAGGGTGGAATGATAGCATGGTAGCATGATGAAATGATTTTCTGAGCCAAAGGCAGACAAGTAAGTGCTAAAACAAAGTTCTCTACTTCCTGTCATTCTAGTCTTTTGAGGTCTCTTACCTGCCTGTAGAGAAGAAAAATCACTTCTGCAGAGAGATATGACATGAAAATAATGCTGACTAAAGAGTCAAGACTGAAGGGATGAAGGAAGTCAAAAGTTGTCTGTCAATGAGGAGGTAAGTATCTTTTGGGGTCTGTTTGCATTCAGATTTTCTTTACTCATGGTGTTTCCTGGACTTGAAGAAATGCAAGAGCAGGGTGAGGGGGACTGGGCCACCCTTTCATACAACTTCTTCACTTTGCCCCTTGTTTGTTAACAATGTGTAGACGTCCTTTCTCTTCCTTTTTATCCACCAATTGAAAAAGGTCTTTTCCAAACCGTCTTTCTTAGCCAGAAGGTGAAGGATTTAGACTTACCTATATGAAATATTTAAGCCTAAGTAAGCTTTCTGAGTGGGGTTGTCATACATGCCTTAGGACACCTTAGACCTAAAGATAACTTTCCTTGCCTCTGGTGAAGTGACCGTGCATATTCACCCTGGGTTTTCTGGTGTGGTTACAGGGCAGGAATCTTCTTGGGAGACTTAGTCTTCTCACAGTCAAAAAGAATGAGTCACTTAACAAAGAAGGAGCTGTATTTTTTTTTTATTACATTTTGAGGTTAATGTTTTCTGTTTTGTGGCTTCTGAGTCTTTTCATTGCACATGGATTATCTCTTCACGCTTGTTCTGCCACAAGGGCAAGATGCCTGTGTTTTTTACACAAGAAAAATGTAATTCCGCTTAACACAGGACAAGAGGCAATAGGCACAAATTAAAATACAATAAAATTCCATCTGAATGCAAGGAGACGCTTTTTCAGTGTGAGGCTGGTCAAACACAGTAGATTGACCAGAGATGTTGCAGAGCTTCCATCTGTGGAAATATTTAAAAAACTGTCTGGACACAATCCTAGGTAGCCTGTTTTATCTGACCCTGCTTGGGCAGTAGGTTTGGACTGGGGGACCTCAAGCCTCACTGATTCTGTGACCCAGGAGATGCAGATTCTAGAAAAAGGTAAACATCTTTTGCATGAGTGCCCTCTGATTCAGCCTGATTGGAAGGAGCGTGCCACGGTTTGTGAGGCTGAGAGAAGTGACATTTTCTGTACTTGCAGCCTACCAATATGGTCCTTCTCATATCATTTCTCCTGTCAGGTCAGGCACCCTCCTTCCCTTTTCTCTGTGTCCTGGGAACACCTACATCTAGAAAATGTCATTCCTGAGAAGATGGTGTGCCATTTTTAATGTGTTTCACTTTCAGAGCAGCATCACCTCTTTGCAGCTTAACTGCTGTTACATGGCAGTATAAGTTGTTTTCCTGACAAAGAGGGATTTATAGCCTGCAGCTTCTTACAACAACAGCACTGATACTGCTGGTCATTTACTTTGCTTCATGCTACCCAGCTATGCCACATCATTCAAGCAGACCTGCAGTACCTGTAGAATAGTATAAAAGTAGGTAGAGTATGTGTAGGGCTTGGATGTTTTAAAAACAGACAGTGGACACTCATGCAGAAAAATGTTTTATTGTAGTGAACTAACACAGGAAAAAAAAGTCTCCCTGCTCCTGGTTTAAGGCTATGCTGAGCCATAAAAACACATTGCACTTCCAGTCATTTTTACAAGGTTATAAGAATACCACCTAGTATTTTCTTTTTTGTCTTTTTTTTTTTTTTTTAATGAGCTTTAACTATTTAAAGCTGGGATCCAGAATATTTCTTTACAGGAGTTTTTGTTGTTTGTTTTGTTGTTCTCCTCATACAAGCAAACCTGAAGATTTTCTTTTTTTCTTTCTTTTTCTCTTTCTTTCTTTCTGTCTGTCTGTCTGTCTGTCTGTCTTTCTCTCTTCACCTGTCCAGTTTATTTAGTCTAAAAGCACCTCAGGACACATAAGGGTTACTGATACGTTCCCATGATGACCTCATAGGGCTCCAACCCCAGGCTCCATGTACAACACTAATGCTGATTAGTGGCCAGATCATTCTCATCACCAGCAAGCAGGAAGATGGAATGGCAGCAGGTACAGGGGGTTTATGGAAGAGTGCTAAAGTGGCCTAGATGGCAGAACAGCTCTTCCCCCATTAGGGTAACTGCCAGCCCACTTTTTAATGCAGAAAATCAGCAAAGCACTGCATCAACCTGGCACACACACATGACAAATGGACAGGGTCTGTTACCATACAGAAAACAAAAAGAAGGGAGACAGGTTTTGGACCTGCCAACCTTTTAATTATAATTCCAGGAATACAAATACAACACTGTTTATCATCTGCTAACTACTTTTCCCACACAACAGGTTATGTACAGCATACTCACATTTTTACATAATGATACACAGGTCTTCACCAGCAACAACTCTTGTGGTGAGAGGATGTGACATGTCAAGCTGACAGACCCTTCAGAAAAAAAGTTCATGCAGAGCTAGCTTATTCTTTGTCTCCTGAAAGTAAAATCCTACAAATTACTAGCAATATGCCTATTTTTACAATATTTACTTTGTACAGTGCAAAGAGGAAGGATAGGCTATTTAAACATAGGACTCCTTAGCATATTGGATCTGCTCTACCTCAAAAACTGGCTGGCTGCACCTCCGAGCCACATACTCGAGTCTGTTCTTTTGACAGGACTCAGACATGGCTCTCATCCGGTAGACTCCTGGGGTCACGGGTAAACTCACACGGGAGTTTACTCCCACAGTGATGCTGAAAGTTTCAGTTTCCATGTCAGAATCCTTTGTTGCAGAAACTCTGGCACTGGGTCGATCCTTTAGATCCATATATGCTGTGCCCTGTGCACTGTGGCTGCATGGAGGAGGCAGCAAAGCGTCCTGGTTTGACACTGCTAATCTCATAGTTTGGACTGTGAGATCGTGGGAGGGAACTTTAGTAACCAGGCAGTTTTTAACAGCCTCTTCATAGGAGGGTGGTCTTCCAGGATTCCTCTGGTCTACCTCTCTGAACACTTCATCAACTGACCTGAAATGGAGCCTTTGTTGACACTCCACACGCAATGGTTTGTCATCATTATGACTGTCCTCCTGGACAATTCTGCAGGAGAACTGATCTTCTTTCTTTGTGAAACTGTCCCTCTGAAAAAACATGGGCTTTCCAGGCCCCCAGCTCTGGGTTTTTATTAGTGTTTTTGTGCGGTTTGCAAAAGAGAATGACATGGAATGTTTTTTGATCTCTCTGCTAGATTTACTGCAGTCTTCGGTGGCCTTGGTGGAAAAGGACTGAGGCCTATTTAAAAAGGTTTTTTTGGGACTAGAGGGTGAAACTACTGGGGAGCTGGTAAAAACTGAGCCATCAGAGCTCTCCAGAGAGCAACTGGAGGATGTTTTTGGTAGAGAGTCAGTTGATAATTGTGAAGGTAAGACGGCAAGACGTTTCTCCAGTGCCTCCAACCATAGTTGTTTCTGCCGAAGTGGAAAATTGTCCTCACTTTTGTTTAGTTTCTGTTTCCTTATTGTGTCATCATGGTGGTTCTGGAAGGACAGGTCTGACTCCGAGTACCTCCTGTCCATTGTGCTGATGTCATTTTGGAAATTAGTCAGGGAAGGGGCAGAGATGTGTGTTGGATATCTTCTGCTCACATGAGCACTCCTCCCTTTGGCCTGCTCCATCACAGAGGTGTGGGGGCTGCCTTCCGCTTCGGCATCTGGGCTGTCATAGGCAGAGTCATTCTGATGAGCTGCACAGAGTTGTTCTGTGGGGAGAAAGCAGACATTAGTTATCACAGATCAGCTGAGGATGAAAGAGAACTGTATGGAGAGAGTTCCTGCAGAAGAGCACTTCAACATTCTTGAACACTTTGTGTTTCCACAGGTATATTCACATATCAAATTCACTAATTTGGCCCAGCAGCCCCAGTCAATGACATCTCCAGTCCATTCTCATACCTGTGGAGCTGTCTGTGTGCTCCGGTGACTCCTCAGCCAAGGCACAGGCAGGGAAGGCAATGTCCTCCTCAAATATTTCTGAGCAGTTGTTTATGAGGAACTCCACCAACACTGTCACCTGCCCACAGAAAACAGCCCATTTCAGTCAAGAGGGATGAAACATGTTGAAGACTCTTTCTTGCCCCTGGCTGGTGTCTTTGTAGGAAGGACAGCACAGAGCAGAGTGGCTTCTGCCAAAATCCTGACTCAAAGTCCAAGGGTGGGTCCACCATGGGCACTGCAGACAAATGGCTCTGCCCCAATACAGACAAAACAGCATCAGCCACAACTTTGGCCTCACAGCCCAAGGGCCCGCAGGTGACAGTGCCCACGGGTGACAGTGCCCACGGTGGCCCTTGCCCTCCCCATGCACAGTCTGCAGGGGCTGTGCTGGGACTGAGGGGGCTGTGGGGCAGTGCTGCTTTTGCTCAGAGGAGGCAGATGAGGGACACCTGAGCTGAGGGGTACCCCCAATGTGCAGGGGTGCTGTTCTGTGCAGATTTTGCAATGGCACTGGGATCCCTATGAATGGCTGTAAATTGCCCAGAGGGAGCGATTAGTGAGTTCAGCGCACCTTGTCATTCATCTCCTTGTGCACTTCCAGCGGGAGCGCGTTGTCTGTCCCTGGGCTCAGCAGATTTGGGCCGATGCAGATGGCCAGGTTGCTGGAGTCCATCCTGTTGGCCTCAGCATTTTGGCTGATGTGGTGGAGCAGGGAGAGCAAGTGCTTGAGCAAGACGAGGTTTGGTCTCGGCAGCTTGTCAGCCACCCTGCACAAACACAAACAAAATGTGACATTAATTGATGGTGCAGTGGCCTCTGCTTCTTTATTCAAGCAGGTCTCAGAGAGACAAGCCTTTTTCCAGAAAGGGCCATGTGTGTGCTCATTGTACCTTTCAGAAATCCCTAGCTGCCCCTGAGCGTGTGGTTAATGATGAGACCTTGAATGACAAGGTCTTGACTGAAAGGCAGCATTGCAGAAGCCCACGTCCTGGAGTAGATGGGATGCCATCAGGAGATGTCACTGGAGGCTTCCCAACCCCTGTGGTTGTGCTGTGGGGCTCTCAAAGCACTCCCAGTCAGCCTCCACACCTACTCTTCCTAAAGTGCAAAAGACAGTGGTGGTCTCCATGTGCCTGACTTCACCTCCAGCAGATGTGAAGGCTCTGTGTCAGTGCCTGTCCTACAGCCCCGCGACTGTGTTAGCTGAGACACTGCAGCCCCTGCCCTCTTCCTGCATTGGTGGTTTCATAGAGCAATCTCAAGTAACTCAGGAAGTGCTGCTGCTGAAGCCCTCTAAACCAAACCCCATGGAGGAATAGGAAGCTGATATAAATGACAGGCTTTTCAATGAGACTCTTGATTTCGAAAGACATTTTTGACCGCTACCAGCCAGTCCATTACACTGGAGCTGGTTGCAAAATTTCCTGCTTGAAAAACTTACTCTTTCAATTCTTCAATTTTTTCTTGTTTGCTTGGCTTCTCTAGAGCTTGCATCCATTTCTTGTAAAGGTCTGCTGACAGGAGTTTGGAGGGAATATTCCGGAGAAAGTCCTGCAAGGCCAAGAGATTTAGATGAAGCTTTGAGCCTACCCCTGAGCTCAGAGGGAGCATTACTGTCACATGGGCTCTCTCAGAGGCAGGTTGACTTGAGCTATCTGACCATCAATACTGACAGAGCAGTGCAATGCACAAGCGCACTTGCTCTTGTGCAGTAACAGGACTCAGATTTCACCTTTTCCTTCACCCATAAATCTCACTAGTGCTCCCTGGGAGGATGCTGAGCAAGAGCACAAAGTGAGTTTCCTGTGGGCATGCAGGAAATTAGCAGCCCAACAAGTGGGACCGAAATCCATGTGCGAAAGGCCAAACTTTCCTAAGCTTGAAACATTTAGTCTGGCTTCGTTCTGACTTTAGCCGAGTCCCACCTAGGTCAGCTCAGATAACTGGACTGGGCCTGTGCATATTAGCAATGTCTTCCCACCAGTGTAGCTCAGATTGACTCACCTTCAAAACCACTGCCAGAAGGTGCACAGATTTGCTTTTCAAATCAACATTCCCGCCTTTGTTTAGGTCCTCCTTCAACTCCTTTCGTGCTTTCTCGTTGGCAGCTTTTCTGAATATCCCTTCAGTAGAAGGTCCTTTCATATACAATATGGCTAGGAGATCCTGCAGGGAAAAAAATCATACAGGAATGTAAGAACAGTTATTTGGATGAAGGAAAGTGCATTAGCAGGTGAGCATTTCTTTAGAAACAGAATATAAATTGTCTGGAGGTACACTGTTCTCTGATTAGTTCAGTATCAAATTCTTGCTCCAAGTAGATTACACGGGAAACAGTCTGATTTTCCCCTAATCCACTTTCCTTTTGAACTCATGAATTCCGCTAACTTCAGTGGAGTCATCCTTGCTTGCTGCCAGAAGGAAACTCATCAGAGTGTGTGTGGAGGGGAAACACCAAAATCACTCATCTTCTGGATGATGCATCAGCAGTCCTGGGGATCCTGCCTCACGCTGAAGTCAGAGGTATCACAGAATTGCAGAATGCTTTGTGCTGAAAGGGACTTTAAAGATCATCTCAGCCCATGGACAGGGATGCCTTCCACTAGACCAGGTTGCTCCAATCCAACCTGGCCTGGAACACTTCTAGGGATGGGGCAGCCACAGCTCCTCTGGGTGACCTCACTACCCTCATAGCCAAGAATTTCTTCCCAATGTCAAATCTAACCCTGCGCTCTGTTGGTTTGAAGCCATTTCCCTCTTGTTCTGA
The DNA here is from genome assembly GCA_036785705.1 of Acanthornis magna. NCBI lineage: Eukaryota > Metazoa > Chordata > Aves > Passeriformes > Acanthizidae > Acanthornis > Acanthornis magna. Next base: position 12,777,516 of record JAWUZG010000040.1, on the reverse strand, counting down.
CACTCCAGGCCCTTATAAACAGTTCCTCTATAACAGCACCTCCTTACCTGGACTGGCTGGGGCAGTGTGTCATCTTCCCCACAGATAAGTGACAGAGGCTGGCCAAACAGAGTGATTTTGGCACTGGAGTCCAGCTGCTCTGAGGAATTTCTTTTGGTAAGGCTTCGTCTCAGAGTAAATGACTGCGATATCACCTTCTTTCTTTTCTTTGTTCCATCTGCTGCAAGGAAAACAAAAGACCAATTAAAAACAAAAGATCAATTTAAAATAAAAAAACAACGGAGCACTATGTGGTCTTTCATCTGTGTGCAGTGCAGAGACGTACGTTGAAACAACTCAAACCAAATGGGGAGAAACTGAGAGACAACTAAGTGGTTACTAGGGAAACAATTGCCTAAACTGTAAAACTGTGGCCATCCTCCTAAGGCCACCACCTTTCCTGTTTTGGGTTGGGTGCTTTTTACATTCTAGTCGCTGTTTCTTAGAGAGTGGGAACATACAAGGCACAGAAATAACAACATTTATGGAGATTTTTGATATTGCAGTAGTTTCTATGATAACTCTGAGGCAGATATGCCGCTCAGGCAGCTGGCAATGACAACAATTTTCACTATGTGGTCTGACTGTGCCCCAGCCTAGTTAGGGCAAGAGTGGAACTAAGGGCTGCTATTCTTTGGACTCTTTAACAGCCTGAAATGAAAACATATGGCTCCAGCTCTGCCAGCTCTAATGACAGTGCTCCTTCTAGAGATAGTGCTTGCCCCCTGCCAGCCAGCCAGTGGAAGTTGATACTTGCTCCAGAGGATGGGAGCATGACAGTAGGGCCTCACTGACTTCATGGTTAGAAATCTGTTTGCCTGGGTTTTGCATCTGCTTCATAAAGAGGAGGGCTAGGAATTTGATGATAATAATTGTATTGGGGTGGGGTGTGCCTTTATTTTTTTCACTTTCAGAAACAGTAAGAGAAGGATGCTTTTGCTAGAAAGCTTTCTAAAGCATTTGCCTTCTGCAAATTTGCAATAAGTATCATGACTTCTACTCCAAAATGAAGTTGTCTGACACAGATGAGAAATTCTTAGGACCTCTCCTTGTGACAGCACAAGCTCTTGGTAGGTAAGGGTTAAAAAATTTTGAAAAAGTCACCTAACATTATGGTGCAATATAAAATATTTACTTCTCATACTTCTGAAACTTGGTCTGATGTGATGGTTTGCTCCAAATCTGACCCTGCCCTGTTAATGGTCTCCTCTGGGTTGTTTACAAGTGCTGAGGTTTTGCATGGTGAGAAAAAACACCCTCTGTTGCTGCTGCCAAGAGGGTTTATTTGCTGTGGCGTGCAACAGCTGGTAGCAGCACTTGGTACTTGCTTGCAGTGCCACACCTCAGTGGGGATGCTCGAGTGAGAAAGAAACACATTTACTTCCTATCACTAATGGGGAACTCAATGAAATATGGCTCTGAGGACCAGAGAAGGGGAATACAAGATCTCTGGCACGCAGCACTGCCAGAGAGCATATGGGAAAGAAGTAATTTGCAATTGAGTGACAGTCCAGGGCTTAAGTGCTCTCCTGGATGAGGCCTGTGGCTTGCTCTCAGGGAGGGGAAGCAGGCAGTTTCAGGTGGTTTTGCACAAGTGCCAGCTTGCAAGCGTTATATAAGAAGGCAGTTACTCAGGTTGTTTTTGGAACTCACCACTTGAGGGGCAAAGTCCATCTTCATTATCTGCTGGGACCGCCAGGGGACATTTCTTGGCATCAGCCTGCAAAAAGCATGTTAGGGTTACAGAGCTGCCACAGCAGTGAGGGCCACCAGTGAGCTGCTGCAGCACCTCAGCAATCTGTGGGAGACTCTGGTGAATAACCAGACAAGCCCAACAGCTGCTGAAGAGGTGCCTCGGCCCAGGACTGACACGTCCCTGCTGCCCAGTAGAGGGATCTGTGGTAAGCCCTGCATCCAGACACCCCAGTCATGCCTGGCAGGTCACAACCCTGTGCTCTTCCAGGCTGCTCTTTTGATCCAGAGAAGCCACAGCTGGACACAGCCTCCTTTTTTGCATCCGTCCCGGCACTGGAAATTTACTCCCAAATTCCTCCAGGGAGCTTTGATGGCTTTCAAGCCTGCAAGATTCCTGAGCAAAGCTCCTCGGGAGCCCGGGGAATGCATGGACTGCCCACAGCAATGCCCAGCTCCCTCGGCTCAGTGCAGCATAGAGTTACCTTTGAAGAGCTCTGCCCACTCCCGGGTGAGGGTAGGCAGCCAGCAGCTACTGAAGGAGCCACCCCCACTTTGCTAAAATATCTCACACCAGAACCCAAGAAGGATATCCAGGAAAATGTAAAGATATCCAGAAAATCCTACTTTTCTAAGATAACTCACACCACATCCCAAGAAGGATATCCAGGAAAAAGTAAGGGCAGCTTACCTCTGTCTGGCACTCAATCAGACTCTCCATGTTCCCAGCATTTAGTGTCTTTGACTAGGCAAGAAAACAAAGACACTGTGTGAGCTATGGTTCAGAAATCAGAGCTTTTCAAAATCTGTTGACAGATCTGAAATAATTAAGATACTCACAGTATTACAGCTGCTTAACACTTTCATTAGGAGTTTGATTGGAGGAGCTCTGGACACTCTGGTTTCCTTCAGCCCTTTTGTTTGCCTGTTTATTGAACAGGGAATGGACAAAGAAAGAGTCTTGTAAAACTGCACCCTTCTTGTCTTTCTCCTCTGCAAGCCAATCTAGTGTGTATGATCCTGAACCAGCAATATCTCCCACACAAAAAAAACATAAAGCCCTTCTCTGGAAGGGCATTCAGCCCTGCTGCCCTATCTGCTTCCTGATTAAAACCAAACAAAAGCAGCTTTCCATTTTTAATCCACGCAAAGAGTGAGCAAGTGGTGACAGCTACATATGGTCATTAATCTGCACACCCGAGGCTGAGCGACTCTGTCAGCTCTGCCCACAAGCTGAGCTTAGCAGTGGGTGCACCTCTCCCCATCTGTACTTTTGTACATCTCTGTGCAGTTGCATCTGAAGCTCTCCACTGACTTCAACCACGGTGCCACAGATTTCATCAAAGGCAGTACTTACCCAAGGAGTGAGTCCAGCCAGAGCTCCTTCACCTCCCGTGAACTGCAGAGGAAAGGAGAAACAGCATCACTCCCCACTGCTACTAATCCTTTGGACAGAGGCAGGCGACTAAACAGTATATACCACGTGTGCTGCCTTATATATGCAGAAAGGGCAGGTGGAAATTCACAGGCAGGAAGAAGCATCATGGGGCAGGACCGAGACGCTACCAAATTTCTGGCTTCCTCTTTCCTTTTAGAGGAGTTACTTTTTTTTCCCCCTTAAAGAAAAAAAAAAAAGAAACTCTGATAGCTGTTTTGGATGGAAAAGATGAGACACTTGCCAGGTAAAGGTTCCAGCTATCATCACCAGCATGAGGTGAGATGTGCAGAGGGGGCTGCAGTGTGGGCAGCTTCTCTTTACCATTAAAGGGCAGTGGGTACAGTCTGTCCTTTGACTGCTCAGAGACATTAGATTTGGCAGTTTAAAGATGCGCCACCAAATCAAGTTACACTAAGAACAGTGAAAACAACAGGGAGGTGGAATAGACAAGATTCAGAGAAATGCTTTTTGTATAATTTTTTTAAGCTAATTGCAACAGTTTACTGTCTGCAGAGAGATGTAGAAACATTTTGTCAGTGCTAAGTAGTTCTTGAGAATCTAGGCATTGGACTTCTATAGACAAAGTGGTGTTATGTAATAATTTAGTAATGTATGACAATATGAACGATATGTAATTAAAAGGTGTTGCTTAGAATATATCTTAAGAAGAACTTTGCGTGCACATATTGCATCAACCGAAGAGGTTAAAAAATCCAGGGAAAATCTACCTCTGCTTGAGCTGTACTCTTCTGTTGCTGACTTCCCCCCAACTTGGGCATATCAGGAATATAGTGCTCACTCTACCAGGCCATTATGAAAATTCATTAATGTTTGATGTTAATTAAATTATATTATTTCTATTGATTTATTAGCTGAGGCAAATTACAGCCATATTCTGTGTGCCAGTCTGCTGATCTTGTGAAAAAGAGTTAAGGCTGAGAGTCAAGGTTGGGAATCTTTCAGTAGTGGATTTAGGTGGAAAGCACACTTGTAAAACTGTGGTCTTTCTGCTGCTTCCCTCGTGGATGCTCTGTTTCACACGTGCAGAGGATGGGGCTGTGTCTTAGCAGAGCTCTTTGCAGATGCACGTAATGGCTCCATCCGCTGCTGAATTCACCCTCAAAGCCATTCTTTGTGTAACCACATCAGATCCGGCCAGTGCAGTACTGACCTTGTTTCATGTGAAACAGAAAGGTGATCTCCGCTTGACTCTGGCAGAAATCCAATGTGCAAAATTCACTTGGTTCAATAGAGATGTGTCCAGAAGAGCAAATGGGGACCTGCCCTGCTTTTGCAGAGGGAGTTGCTGCAGGTCACCTTTTAAGTTCTCCTGAGAACTTAAATTTCTATGCTTCTGTAGTGACACTGGTCTGTAGACTTGTTTAGGGATGAAACTTACAGCAATGTCCATCAATTAGTCTGTAGCCCTGTGCATTTACCACTGATCTTTTACTCATTGCCGTAACTGTTTTTTGTTAATTACCAATCCCATGACATTTGTAATTTCCCTACTAAATTTCATGGGCTGATCCACATGCTTGAAGAAATTTTGTCATCTTACATCACTTTCTCCTGAGAATTTTTACTGAGGCTCCTTGTCAGCTTCAGCACCACTGCTGATAGTTTCAGCAGGATTCCTCAACAAGAAGCACATATTTTTCACTACATCTGTTAAGTGTATATCCAAACATGCCTGTCTGTTAGGTATCTCAGAGCATAGGGGACCTATACAGTTCCAGTCTGCCTTGTCCTCACTTCCAGCACTGTACACAGATGTATTTCTGAGCTCAGTCTCTTTCATGATTAAGACACGGGTTTTGATCTGGAAAATGTGTGACTTGTGAATAAAATGTGAGTTTAATGGGTGGTGATTAGCCAGGCCAGAAGCTTAGATTATAGTTCAGGCACCAGCTGTACACATGGCACAATGCTTTGAGTTTCCCAGAAGATACAGTAATGGGTGCTGTATTGATAGCACATCACCAGATTATCCACTAGCACACATTGCTGTATCTCTATCCAATTAGTTTTCATCCATTAAAAGGTGTGGGGATATAATGACCACTGTATGTGGAAGGTGTGTGTATAGGCCTGCCTGTCCATATGAAAAATAATTTGATTTTTTTTACCCTCCTGATACCATTCTTTATTTAATAGCTCTTTTATGGTGTGTATCCCAAACACTTAAATCATGCCAAAATTACTCTAAAGCAGCTTATTTTATTTCAAACAAGCATGCCCCATCTGAATAACAGACATCCTAAAGTGCTATGGTTTGGCACAGTATTGTATGACAACACAGAGGGAATCTTGGCTGTTTTTGTGAAAAGCAGTAAGCAAGCACATGCTGACTCCTGCCAAACACCGCAGAGCTGTGTACAGGCTTCCAGGGTCACAAGAGCTGCTCTCACACCTGCCAGCCAGAGCAGCTTCACAGTTTTCCTCACCATTGTGGAAAAGGTAACACAGATGTAGCGCCCAAAGTCAGTCTCCACAGTGAATATTAACAGAAAAGGCCTGTCATTCACAAGTTCCCTTACATGAACAACTTCTCTCCTTGAGGAGGCTGATTCCATCTCTACCACCCAGCTCTCCTTTGCAGCCTTGAAACCTTTGCTGTGGTCTGCTCCTCCCTCAGTTTGGTACGGATCTTACACCACAATGCATCAGAGCAATGTGTTTGTTGTACCACAGCCAGTGCCCTGGGGCAAGCAGAATAGATGGCAGGTGGCTTGGGCACACCTGGAGCTGTTCGCAGGTGATGTGTTTCTCCCGGTCCATCCCTGACTAAATGAATGCACTGTCCTTCAAAGACACTGGATGTTTACATAAAGATCAGGGTGTGGGAGAGAGGGTTGCAAGGGTTTTGTAGGACTAGCCTGTGTAGAAGCTGTTCCCCTGTAGTACAGCAGTCTGTTTCCCTCAGTTCTGCTGAAGTGTTTTACATTTACTGGAGTGAAAGCAGGAGCACGGAGATCCTGCAGAGCAGCCAGGTCTGGGTGGATCCAGCCCTCTCAGAACTGGGTTTGCCCCTCAAGATGTGGAGCATTTCCCTTATAGACGTCTAGACATCAGTTTGACACCTCTGCTTCACCCTGGTCCCAGCCAGCCCCTTTCCTCTCCCAGACCGTGGCTGCTTTTGTGGTCCGCTCCCAAGCCCTTTTCCCAGCCAGTGTTTGGAGAGAGGGGCTTATTCAGCCCTTGCTGCCGACATGGACCAAATGGTGATTTTCCCCTTTGTGAGCTCCAGTCAAGCTGGGCATTTTCTCCTCTTTTCTTCTCTTACACTGTGGCTCTGTGAAGGACTCTAGACCATAGCAATGAAAGAGCAACATCAACTAGCATGTGAAGGAAGTCAGGAGTTTACAGTAAAAAAGAGAAAAAAAGAATAAATCTGCTGTGACTGGAGAGTGTCTGTTTTCTTCTCTCCTTATCAAATCACGAATGGGAAAACCCCAGCCATAGCTCGCTTTTTTTTATTTCTATTATTTTTGCAAATGTTTAACACCACGGCTTTTAGAAAGGAGGCAGTGTGTTAAAGAATCCCAAAACTTGCCTTTGCCCTGTTATCATACGAAGGAGGCAGCAGCAGCAGAGCTGTGAGAAGGGTACAGCAGAATGTGCCTGGAGCAGGGATCCTTTCAAGCCCATATAGAGCAGAAAGAGCCTTCATCAGTGCCTCTCCATTTGGAAAAGGGATTGTATTCCAGTTCTGTCTTCACTGCCACAGCTGCAGTCTCCCCAGGGAACAATAGGAACATTTACCAAAATAAGGAAAGCAGTTATGCCAAAGTCAGAGAGCTGTTGGGTTGGTTGTTTTTTGGAAGGGAAAGCTCTGTACAGTCTGTCCATGAACTCAAAGAACAAGGTGGCCAGTGGGTTCCTGGAAGCAGGCCACATTTGTAGATGCCTTCTGAAGGCAGCTCTGATTTCCTATCAGTCTCCAGAGTGTGGTGTGGGATGCATAGGCATGGTTCAGGGTTTGATCCCAGAAAAGAGGTCAGACAGACCTTTGATTAGACCAGTTCCTACTTCCCACCTGTAACAGTTCAGAATGAGATCCATCAACCCAGCTGGTGCTGAACTCCTACAGGTTTAGTCAGGTAGAATCTGGGCTCATGCTAAACCTGACTTTGGAAAGTGAAACCCACTGTCAGTTCTTCCAAGCTCTGTTCAGCTGATTTCTATCCTGAATTAGATATCAAGGTTAGATTGTAGTGTGGGTTAAATTGCATCACCCTTCTACACACTGTGCTACTATTGCACAGGAAAAAGTTACAAATCAAAAATAACACTATAAATACAGCCCACGGTGTATTCTATGCCCTTCCCATAACACCATTTTCGTTGCATTTGCTTTGCAGGATGGTTTGTTTATTCTTTCATGGGTGCTTCCCCAGATACTAAGTTGGCAGCTCTAAAGATTTTTATTCACCCTCAGGTGACTGGTCCCAGTGGGTGCTTTTTTAGTTGTGGGGGGCAGGATCAAATGGGCCATTTTTCCAAAGGATCTATGCTGCTGTTTGGCTGTGTCTGAATTATCTTGCTATTGTATCTCTGTGGAACATGGGAATTACTCATTCCTTGGGCTCCCTGAGGTAGCCAGCAAAAAGGAATTGGAGAATTGAAGTTGCTCATCATTTCTGACTGAGCAGATGCAGATCTAAACTTTTGCTTGCTTACATAAAGGTAGTAGAGATTGTGTGTAATTCAGTCTAAAATCTATTTTTTACAAGATTCCTGGTTGAAGGTACTCAAACAACATTGAAAAGTGATATGCTTACTTTTTTTGTTACTCCAGCAGGTTTTTCTCATAATTTGCTTCCTTATGTTGTTCATGCACAAATCAGAAACTGAGATGGAACTTTTTGCCAAGCTCATTTTCTGTCAGCGACAGGTTATGCTTCTTACCAAATACAGAGACGCGTGAATCTTGATTTTGCTTTCCAGGATTAATACGAATGTTTTCTTTTAGATTTTGGTCATTTTGTTTGGTTTTTGGGGTTTTTTGTTTGTTTTTTTTTTTTAACGTAGGCATGTATTTCTCTTGTTTCTGCACCTTTTGTTTTGCTTTGAATTTCAGCACCAAAATGATCTCAGATCTCAAAACGTGAATGAGGGAAAACCAGAGACAATCTGGATTTCACATTGAATTCTAATTTGCATGTGATTTTCAGGCATAAGTCATCTCACTTTCACATAAAATACGACCTGCAGACTGGCGCTGGCCTAGCAGCCAGTCTGGAATAAGACCAAGAAAACTTGGCTCAAGCATAGTTTGGGGTTTCATTGTATGTGTGCCCCATTGATATAAAAACTAGAAAAGAAAGGCAGGCTCAGGAATGGAAAGACCTTACCACCGCCCTGACAGCGTGGGAGCTGCTCCAGGCATAGCAAGCACCATGAACACAGCTGTACCATCGGTGCCCGGGAGGAACAACCAGAAGTAGTTGGATTTTTCCCATAATTTCTCTCCAGTTGTCTTCCTCCAAGCCCCAGTGGTATGATGGGAACATCCCCAAACTCTTCATCATTGTGCTGCCCTTGTGAGTTTGTTATTCCTCTGTTGTACCTGCTTCCTAAGCAGAACTGCCAGTAACCAGGCCCTCAACACCACTAAATTAACCAAGAATAGGAACTTTTATGACCACGTTCCATTCTCCAGGCAAAAGTGGTGTCAGGCAAACCAAATCTTTCCAGGGACGACTCTGCTGACTACAGCTGAACTCCCCTGAGAATATTTGACCCCATGCTTTGGGAGGGTTATTTGTTGTCATGTGCTGTGCTTGTGCATGCACATCCACACACTGCAAAATAAAATGTTCTCTTGTGAAGTTTTGGCCACCCATCAAAATCAAGATGATAAATTTGAAGCAAACATCTCCATATTAGCTGGTGATTGCCATATTGTTGCTACCAGCAACAGCTGCCCTGTTAGTGTTTTATATAAACACTCCACTTCTGAGCTGCTATCCTGTTTTAAAGCATGACTACCTTATGAGGATTTCTGAAAGCAAATGCTTCTCGTGGCACGGGCTCTGCCTCCTGCCACAGGGCATCACGAGGTCGCTGGGAGGAAGGGACATGCAGAGAGCAGAGATGCACACAGGGCAGAGAGTAGAGATGCCCAGGCTGGCCTCTGGCACCAGCTCTGACCAGCACAATTGGAGGGCACCAAGGGCTGCCACACTCGGAGCCAGGGCAGCCAGGTCCTCACCTTCACATTTGCAAAAGCATGGTAACACTTTCAGCCCAGGAATAAGAGAGGAATTCCCACCCTGGAGGGCAAGCAGGAGCTGGAATCTCTCCCTTTTGAGAGTGGGGTCAGAGGAAGAAAAAATGCTTTTGAGTTTGGCTATTTGACACATTGCTGGAGAGGGCATTCAGGGTACCTTCTCTGCATGCTTCTTAGTGTCATCTTTATGCTGCTGACATGCAGACCAGGTGCTGTTATGGCTGCCTTTACTTATTCCACTTGTGTGTGCCTGCTCTGAACCCCACACTTGCTTTCAGTCCTGCAGTCACTGCACAGAGATGACACTAAGGAGTTTGTAGAGAAGGTACTCTGAATGCCCAGTGTCCATTTCCCTGTTCGGTGCTGTCTGAGACTTGAAAAGAAGAATTTGTTCTCCATTTCTACTTCCCTCTAAAGGTTTGTTTGAGCTTTATTTTTTCTCCCATTTATCAGAGTACGTTTCTTAGGGATTTTTTTTGTCTGAAAACAGTATCTGCGTGTGTTCTTACAGTCACGAACTGCCTTATTCAGAATTAGCAAGAAAGTTTGTGAGAGGAAGATATATATTTAACCAGGCCAACTGCTACAGGTATAAAACCCTTCTTCAGGTCTGAAAAGAAATGTCTGTCTTCACTCTCAGGACAAGTTGAGAAGAAATGCTCTGAATTTTACTAGATCCATTTATCATTTACATGGTTACTTGCAACCATTACTTGTAAATAAGATTAAATACCCAGAAGTACCTCAAGAAGGGTCTTTTCAAAGAGAGATGGAATCCTCTTTCATTTAGGCACCATAAGATCTAAAAATGCTAAGCCAAAAGATGTCCAGTTCAGCAACTGCAGTAACACTGTTGTAAACCAAAACCACATTTGCTACAGAGTCTTGGTACTGCTTGTGCAACACTGTGAACCAGCCTTTCCTTGTGTAACTTAATTAAACTCAGTATTCAGAGAGTAAACATGAACACTCATTATCCTGTAAGCTATGCCAAACCTAAGATGCTGGTACATGTGTAAGGGGCTCCTACTTCCATTTAATATGTAATAGGGCAAAGTGGCTGTTTTTATTGCGTCATACACAGATTCCCCAGAGTTTATCTTCCAAATTTAACCCCCTGGAATTATTATAGCTGTAAGTTAGTCACTTCCAATGCTATAGGCAGCAAAACAAAGTTTAAGGATACAACGTATCATAGGAACTGACTCCTGTCTATGCTGTTTTAGGAGAGCCAGATTGCTGGAAGAGGAGTTTGAGAGGCCTTCCTTATGTCCCAGTGGCTGTCCCTCCTCCCTGCAATATTTCTGTTTGCTTCCAGAACCAAATATTCCCAGTTTTCTTTGGATGAGAGTGTGCTGCAATGTAAACCTGTCATAACTGTGAGACTGACATGAATAAACAATGCAGATAATATTTTCATTCTGGCCTTAAAGGAACAGTCCTGATGAACGTCACAAGCACGGAAAAAGTCATTACTTTAACAACTGAACAGGCTTACTTGGCGCTCAGTAATCAACCCATAAACGTAAACAAGCTACAACACAGTAATCCCCCTATTAGGGAATTTTCAGGCTAACCAAAGACTGTACTTGCGTCTTTGTGTCAGGGTTTTGTGGGTGAACTCTGGGAGATGCTTCAGTTTGCCCTTTGATTTCCCATGCAATACCTGAAAGGTAGTCTGCCTTCTTTCTGCCTCAGTTTCTCATGAATAACCTGCTGAAAATAAAAGATCACTGCACTGTATAAGGTGCTTTGATATCTTTTGGTGAAAATTGATACATACAGGAGAACCCCGTAAAGAGTTCAGAAGCTGTTGCCTCTCCTGCCTCCTATGTGCTACCTAGCAAAGAGAAGACCTTAATTTTAGCCCTCCTGGCAAATCTTTGACAAATGAAAGTATGTTTTTAAGTGCATCACCCATGAGAAAAATACAATATTTTTCTGGGTATTATTTGTGTCCCTCCAAGGTCTTTGCAGTTCTACTTACCACATCAGAATACAGCAGTCACCTTCTGGCCATGTCACATACATGTTTATTTTAAGCATGCAACTTATTGTCAGTATAGGACATGATAATGTGACAATTTGTGATATCCATTATATAATATATATTATTATTATTATATTATATATATTATTATATTACATTATTATGTATATTCTATATTATATATACTATATATTATATTATATTATATTATATTATATTATATTATATTATATTATATTATATTATATTATATTATATTATATTATATTATATTATATATTAACCATTCAGTATGGTGACTTAACCAGCCATTTTATCCAGATTGTGTAACAAAAACATTTCTGAGCATGAACTCCCCTCCCTTTGCTTGACTTTTGGGAAGAGATCAAACACAGGGACTCCAGCATGGTCAAAGCAGAGGCTATGCTTTAATCATCAGGCCAATGGGAATCAGGCCAGTGGGAAATGGTGTCACCCAATGTCAACATGCTCTATGAGGAGTTGCTTCCTTCAAAGTGAGCTTGGGAAGGGGTGCATGGCACTGAAATAATTGCATCCACTGTGTACCTTCAAGCTCCTAAGGAGGTTCTTGCCTTGTATTTCACCATAGAACAAGTGCTGAAGGTAGCTGCCAATTTCATAAACTTCATATTTAATCTTCAAAAAAATCACTGGAATGGTGACTGGAGTGATGTGTGTATGGAGATTGATTTCTTGCTCTATATCCCAATAACAAGCCAGTGAACACTCTTTTCCACCACTGTGACACCATCTGTGTGAATGTTGAGATGTTTAGTGCACCAAAGTATTTGATTCAGTTCATCACTTTTAGCAAAGTGCACAGACAAGTGCTTAGTTGAATATGCTGAGCTAATTTGGTACCAAGGCAGAAATCACTGCTTTATCCTTGTAACTAATAGGTTTGTCCCTTTCCTCTACTCTCACCATGAGCAAATGAAAATCAATGGCATTTGGGCTTATGTATCACTTCAAAGCTGGAAATTCTGCTCTTTCAGTACACTGTAGTATCTGGTCAAGAGACAAAGACCATTTTATACCCCAAAGATTACTTATTTTTAAGAGTAAGGGAAGAATCCAATAACAAATGAAAACAATATGCTCTCTTCAGTCAATCAGTGATTTTTTCTTCACTTGTGTTAGAGAATTTCCGTTGGGATTTGGCCAGTATTCTGTGTAGATAAGCTGATTTTCATCAGAAAATAAGGGAAAAAAAAGACGCTTGTATCTTCCAGTTTAAGTTCTAAATGTTATGTTGTACTTATTGAAAAAATCTCAACAAGTTTCATCATCTTGAAAGTAGTTGCTCAATTTCTTATACAGAGATAATTCATTAAAAGGAAATTACAGCCAGACACTGTGGTTGTTCTCTTCTCTTCCTTCTCTTTTTTATTCTTTACTATATCTTAGCAGATCCTAGTTCTAGTTCCTCAAAATTCAGTTTTTGTTCGTTCTCTTTTTCTCAATGTGCAAGATGGCACCAGTCTTGCAGAATGAATTTTCCCGCCAAAAATGCCTTCCCTCTCAGCGGTTTGTGTGGCTGTTCCTATATCCGTGTATGTGTAACCAAATAGGGCCCCATTCCTGCAGCCTGACTCTCTAGGTAGCCCAGCTATAAAAGACCACAATTCTTTTTAGGTGGTGGTCAAAATTAAACTGGGATAAGTTGCAACAGAAAATGGGGGGAAAAAATCCCAGGCCCTTGCTTTTGCATTGTGGCTTTACAAGAGAATACTTATAAAAGCCTGCTGTTATTATACATTTTACCACTTACAGTAAAAATTTCTGTACTCAAAATGGGGAATTTCCATTAGAAGCCACAGACATGGGGGTTTCACAATGATACACTTGTATGATGGCTCTGCTTTATTTGGTCAGGGTATCATCCTAGTCCCTGTTCCTTGGAAGAGAAGAGGGGATGCAAACAGCGTGTGCCCACTGGCGGGATTTTATCTCCTTTGCCACAACTTCTGCACTGTCTCAGCGGGAGAAGGCTGGAGCTGGCCTTGGCAGCTCTGGGCATCCTGGTGCTGGGGGTTAACACTGAGCGCTCTGGTGAGGAAGTGGAGACCAGACTAGATCCTCAAAGATACTGAGGGACCTATTGCCTTTTTAATCACCTGCCCACTCTGAACTAAAACAGGAGTTGAGAACATAACTGCCTTGGCAAATTTTGGATGAAGTTAGTATCAGGGAGAGGACAGGCAGGCTCCAGCAGCATGAGGTGCAACTCCTTTCAGTTTGCTCTTCTTCATGGCTGCTGTGCACTAAGCATGGCTGAGATAAAACTAACCTGAACTTAGGCAGGGCTTTTCATGATCCCTTTTATTTTCAGTACCAGTGAAAGGAGGTGCATCTGATCATCCCCCAAATCACCTCCATGGAAAATAGATGGTAAAAGCATAAAATCATGAGCTAGACTGCACCTGATAATACAGAGGATGGATTTAATATCAGGGTGTTTGCCTGGAATTCTAGGTCTGGGGACACAAAGAGAAAAGGGATGTGGCTCAGCATCTAGGTTTTGATTTGAGTTGTCACAGAAATATTGCATGGGAACGTTGCAAAGCTGGGATTCAGAGATGAATTGCTCTGTGCAGTGCTTGAATCAAGTTTTAGTCAATGACTCGTCTCTAAAAAACTATGATTCAAAGATCTAGTTCCTGACAAAATCTTATGAATGAAGAGATTTCATTGTGTGCCTAGTGGAAATCTGCTCTGAATGAGCTCTGCCTTGGACTAACTTATGGGGCCACACTGAGATGTTTTTTCAGTGGAATATCCTTTACTCTGAGAGGGCACTGGATCACCGATATCCTGTGGCACATCCTCACCATGGTACCATGTGCCTTTAACAGGACTTTAGCATGCTAATAATTTTGTGCACAGGCAAAAACTATTCCTCCTCTACAAACCTGATGCATTAAAAGGGATATGCATGACCACAGGAAAAAGAGGAAGGCATAATTTTCTTTCATGAACAGTGTTATAATGCAAAGTGTAAAATACCAATCCTGCTAAAGTCTTGCAGGAATTCAGGAGGTTTTTTGCTCTTCCCATATAATACACAGCCACAACAAAGGTGTAGAGAAAATCAAGAAGCCATCCTACTGTATCAGCTGATTACAGAGAGCAGCACTAGCATATGTCACAGATGATTTGTACTACAGACTCCCCAGTTGTCACGGGGCTTCATCCCATTAATGCAGGCTAACCTGATTCCTATTATCCAGCTGTCCTATGTGAGAGTACATGCATGTTCACACTTCTCTCAACACCTCCAGGAATGGTTACACTTCAGTTTAAGAGCAGCTAGTAACAAACCTTCAATGTACCTGCTGACTGTAGCTCTCTGTAGAAGGGGGATAAAGACAGGGTGATACAAATACCCTTGCATTATTTCCTTCAAGCCCACTCAGCTTTTGGGGAGGTAGAAAATACCGAACATTGTCAAAAACAATTAGGAAACAACACCACCATTCTCCTTCCACCTATTCTGCTCACAGTACTCAACAGTAGCACCTTGCTCTTAAATAGTTCTTCCCAGTAGAAGCTCTTACTCTGCTCTTTTGTGCCCTGAATTGCATCTCATTTACCTGCCTAGGTTCCCTTCAGCATGAGTCTGTACCACTCTCGTGCCTCCCTTATGACAAAAGAAGTCTGGGATTCCCACGTCTCATTTCTCCTGATGGTTTTGTAATAGCTATTTTAGGTGCCTGCCATGCCACACCACTGGGGATGCTCTAAGCTGGGTCCTCCCCGGCTTTGCCCAGGGCACAGCGTGTGAAACGCTCCCAGGACAGCAGCTGGGTTTATGCCTCCAGACCGAGCAGAAAGCAGGCAAAAAGGGAATGAGAGCAGAGGCAGACCAGCAGATGGGATTGCACATGTTAGCAAGGGCCTCCTGTGAAGGCTACATAATAGCAGGTGCCAGTGAGAGGATGTTCCAGCCCACTGTGCACTCAGAAAGTAATTGCTGGTGACATTTCTTCACGCCATCCTCCTCCTCAGAGAGGAACTGGCAGGTTCTGAGGGGTTACACTTTTTCTTTGCATGTGGGAGGCTGATAAAACTAGAAGTGGGGTCTGCTTCCATGCGGCGAACTAAACAAGGAAGCAGGGAAGAGACAGTCCCTTTGATCTGACCAGCTATAATAACGTTTAGATTTACAACAATCTACAAGGGAGTGCAGAAAGGTAAAAGTTTGGTCATTTTCACCTTGCTGAGACTGGGGACCTTTGCCCAATTCTCTCATTAAGGCTGCTAAGGGCTCCTGAGAACAAAGGTTTAAGTATACAGAATGATACAAGATGGGGCGCATGGAAAGCCTTCCACCAGGGCCATGGCAGCTGATCTGCTGAGTGACTGTCTAAAAGGCACATCAGAGAGGTTTTCTCTGCAAACCTGGTTCACATGACTGACAGCATCACAAGATGGTCTGTTTCTTGCCTCAGTGCCTAGTGGCTTGTTGCGCAAGTGTGAAAGTTTTCTACAACTCAGACACATTTGATTTCTTTTAAATGAGCTCTTCACCCTGTTGCCAAATGACTTAGCTTGGCTTGTGTTTTTCTTTTGAAAGCAACTCTGTGCCTTTTGTTGTTTGAGAAATTTGCTGAATCGCTCCTTCCCATGACCAGAATTCTCTGTTTTCTGGGACATGTTGGTCATCATTGCCCCACTGGGTCCTCCCCAGTGCTGAGATGACCATTGCTTGTGTCATCCTCACAGCAGCTGACTGACTTAGTGATTACAAACCACAATATACTTGAAAAAGTCAGAGAAGGGTTTCAGATTATTTGGTAACACGGAGAAGAATGGTTGTCACATTCATGCCTCACCAAGTAGCATGAAGTCAGCCCAAACCAAGGCGAAAGTTCTCTTGGACCCCTGGGAAACTGTTATTTGTCAACACCACCTGTGGGTGACTTCAAGCTATTTTTTTTTACATTTTTCACTTGGGGGTTTTAACCTTTCACTGATGACTTCAATCCTTTGGAGACCTTCAGAAACTAGAAAACACACGTACAAACACACCCACACATAAACACACGCACACAGTAACACCTGTATCCATCAGCCCAAATACAAACAACTCTTCCGTGACATAACACTGACACTCATCTAGGTTGCACTTTAAATCTGCTGAGCATCATTTATCAGTCCAAGGCACTGGGGCACGTGCTGTGTCTGGCCATGTTCCTAAGATACCTCGGTGTCCCATCAGATGAGAGGCTCAGTTGATTGCAATGTTAGCACAGCAGCACCTCTGCCATCCTCCCCACCTCCAGGACAAAAGACAGGTGGAGAAGATGGGTTTTGCAAGGTAAGAAAGACATGACCAAGGTAGCTTCATTCTTCTCCAAATGTCCCCAAGTCCTGGCTGGTTCCTGGGACCAGTGCCAGCCAGCCCACAGACCTCTCCATGTTTCTTTTCTTTGCAGGATGAGGCATCAAGAGATGCCCTCAGAGGCAGAGAAAAAGCAATCAGACACACAAGTCTTCTTTTCAGAGTAGGAAACTTAACCTTTTCAAATATTTTCTAACCTGGAGGATGTTGAAACCAGACCCCAGACATCAGGGCAAGGAAGAATGTCAGGGAGTTCTAACTGGTTCTCAAGAGACCAGCTGCCATCAGCCTGTGTACTCTGTTCTGGGAAGTGCAGACAGTGCTCCCAACCTTAGGAAGGTCTTCCATGGCTATCAGGCAACACTGGATGCACAGCCACTGTAACAGACAGCCTCCTGGCCACTGCTCTGAGCTGATGGTGATAAAACAGAATTCTGCTTTTGGAGTGGGTGACTATACTTTACTAAACATGCTTTTTTGTTCTATCTACTTATTCCAAATTGGACAAGAAAACATGGATTTTGAGGAGACTGGCCAGAGTCTCTCTGAGTATTATTACCTTTGTTTCCCTCTGAAAGCGCACTGTGTAAGGAAAACAGGATCAATCCCAATAAATGTAGATGTCCCTATACACAGGTAGGAAGCATTTGTGTGCTTATATGACTCTGTCATTTTTGCTTGGGAAAAGAAATATGGACATCCAGGGCAGATTTGCAGACTACATTTATAATTCACATCAATAATAATTCTGACCCACACTGTGTCTGTTTAAGGGAATTACCCTGCCCTTTCTCCATGCTGATTGTGTTGAGGGGTCTACAGAGCAAATTCCCAGGCAACACTTAATCTGAAAGTTTCTTTGTTGCAGTCTGATCCTCAGGGCTGTGCTTTCCTGAACAGCCAAGCACAGTCTCCTTACATTGTCTTTAAAATATACTCAAGGATGGGGAAGCCCAAAAAATCTTATTGAAAAGCACTCAATAAGAATGGCATACCCTGTGAATGAGACTAGCATTGGTATTAGCTCTGGCGTTTTAGTAGCATCCTTCTACTTCCTGATTTTAAAAACAACTTGGGGAATTTCCTTTCTTGGGCTATTTTGGAACTTCTGCTTGTAGTTGTAATTGAAACCAAGATCTGTGAAGACGTGTGGTGGTGGTAAGCCCCTACTGATGACCACAGCACACCTCTGTGCCCAAATATTCAGCAGCTCATGGATGCCTTGAAAATAGTTGAATTCCCAGCTTGGGCCATTTTGTTGAAGAAAACTAGTGTACATAAAACATAAGAATGTAGGAAATTAGCCGGTTGAATCAGGATCCTGAACCACGTAATCTAGGTTTCTATCTCTGATGGCAAATGAGGCTATCTCCTTAAGAAATAGTTGCAATTCTCATGACTTTTTAAGAAGCTTTTTCTTCCAAGCCTCTAGAATATTAATTTTATTTACTCTTGAGAAAAGCATATAAGATTAGGCTAATTTAGTTTCTTATTTCATTAAAGACTGTTTCCCTAGAAAAAGCCGGAATAATAATTCACAGGTAAAAATTTTAGTTTTGCTAGTACATCAGAGTCTGTCTCCATGGGCAGAAGAGAATAGAGTTCGAAGGAAAGATCACTGGTAGGGAGCTGGAGCATTCTTCTGGATACCTTTTACCCTCAAAAGTAGAATCACTCAACAAACTTTTGTCTAATCCATGCAAGCGGTCACATATATGCTGCCCTTTTGCATTAACTCTTGGAAGTGGGATTGCAAGCTTGCTGTCCTTGAAGGAAGAAGAGCCTTTTTCTGCCAGAGCCTGTGCTTTTCACACCACTCAGTTCTCAGCCATGTACAGAAAGATCCTTACCTTGGTTGTTCTCTGTAAAGCAGCATACAATCATGTTAAAAAATGGGTAAATTCAGTACATGAATTAATATGCTCCGCTATTGCATTAGTCTTTTTCATGCAACATAAGCAAGATGAAAAATGCTTGAATGAGCTTGTTCAATTACCTTATTTCTTCCTCAAAGGCACCTTAAAATGATACTTTTTAGTGCTATCTGCTAAAGAAGGTAGATGAAAACATTCCCATTAAATGCGCAGCCTGTCTCCTTTGAGTGTCAGCTGGATTCCCATTCACTTTGACACCCAAGAAGAAGCCAAGGAAAACAAAGACAAGATTTCCAATTTTCAGTAGCACTACCAGGAAAAAAATAAAGGGAAAAAAACCCCCATCACCAAACAAACCCCAAAGAGCTAGGAAAGGCTGCTGCTCCTCCTTGTGCTTCTCAGCAGTGAAAAAAAAAAGCACAAGCCTATATCATGGTATCACAAAGGTGACATTGCAAATTGTTTTATTGATTTTAGGAATTCTGTCTATAGGTACCTTCTAGGAGAATTTCTTATGGGAAGTATATATAATACACTAATACAATAACTGAATGATAATTGAAACTTTTTAAATTACTCCTAACAATGGAAATGAAAAACTACATTTGAACTGGCTATAAGAAGAAATTAATAAGAATACATTTATGTTTTTCTGTTCTTTTTCAGTCATCTCTTTCTGATAAGTCACTTCTCAGCAAACATGAATAGCATTGATGGGAAACAGAAGATGCTCTTTGTCCTTTAGTAAGACAAATACTGTAGAGGCTGAATCAGAAGGTGCAGCCTCTGTTATTTCCCACAACTTCAGACTGACAAATTAATTCATCCCCTGAGTAATTTAAGAAGTATGAGCTTTATTAAGAAGTACTAACTTGTTTGAGTGTAGGAGGAAAGCAAAAAGTCAGTGAAATTGGTGGCCTGGCTGACCTGTGCACGGGCTGGATGTTTTGCCTGTGTGAAAAGAAAGGTGTTTAGGGGTCTTTGCTGTTTAGGACTACGGCAGGAAGTCTTTCAGAAAAGATGGCATATTTTCTTCCCAAGAATTTAGAGCTTAGGCTGATAATTTTACCCAAGGAGAGGGTCTTTCTAGGAACCAAACCAAATTCTTTGGGCCATGGAGAATGATCAAAGTCCCTTTCTCCGTTGCTGACAGGAAAAGGAAAATTAGTCTGATTTGTGGTGCTTTTCTAAATATGAAGCACAACTACCTGAATAGGACACAGGAGGAGGATGAAATAATTTTTACTACATGTATGAACTATGCAGAGTTTAGATGCATGCATGCAGAACAGTTAGAGAAAAAAAAAACCAACAAAACCCAATCGAAAAACAAACTGCAGATGCCAGGAATATCATACTTCATAACCCATTCTGGGTCTGCTAGGGTAGAGAAAACCTTTCCTTCTATTGCTACAAAAGCCCTGTCCTGGTCCACTGGGCAAAAGCTTTGCTAAGAGTCAGCTTGATTTACATACTAAATGGCAATGCATCCAGGTGGCACCTGTTTACAGTGGCAGTGTTTTCTGACAATTGTCTACACTGTCCTAGATTCCTGATGCATTTTCTTGTGAGAATGAAGAGTTTTAAAAGCACCTCAGAGTGCCTGGTCTCCTCCATTTTCCTCTGTCTGCAAAGCTTACAGAAAACAAGAGCTAGAACCCTGAAATTAGCACTTTATCCAGCAAAGAGGCTAGAAAAACATTTATGATATGTGAAGCAGATGAAATGCATTTAAATGTTGAACCTTATCTTTTTTGTGCTGTGGACTTTCCTGTTGCTATGCTGGCAGTCCCCCTCACACTAAGACTGTCCAGGAAAATTATCTTTCTGCCTTTAGTGTCCTCCTGAATTATTATATTTCAAAGTTACTTCAAAGAAAGAGAGATGCTGGTGCTCTCACTTCCATTTGTTTTGAAGGATCTGCTCATTAGATAGCATCTGAACCAGAGACTGTATTAACAGGGTCTGAATGAAGAAATCCAACCAGAAATGGAGGGCTAGAGGAGGAGGAGAGCTGCCTGTGGCTGAAACCCAGTGGGGAAGAGCGGTGGACATTGATGATTTCCTCAAGGTGAGCACAGGCTTTTCGCAAGTCATTCTCCTGAAGTGAAAGCTTGTGCCCTTCTCATATATCAGGAAACATCAGATGACTGATTTGAGACTCAGTAATGAATGTTTAAGTGCGAGATTCACTGAAAATGTTGCCAAGGGCTGAAACAGGCTGCCCAGGGAAGTGGTGGAGTCCTCATCCCCTGAGGTATTTGGAAGATGTGTAGATGTAGCACTTGGGGACAGGGTTTAGTGGTGGGCTTGGCAGTATCAGGTTAAGAGCTGGACTCGATCTTAGCGGTATTTTCCAACCTAAATGATTTGTTGATTCTATAAAGAGTCAATTGACTGTTCTGATAAGGAAGAGTGACAGTGTCAGTATGTGATATATATACAGAAAGGCTGGGTTTATAGTCCGGGGGTGGGCACAGTTGATTGACTCTGCTGTTGTTGATCTCACCATCAGCATGATTATTATTGACCTTGCTTATTACAGCGCAGTGCCTGGGGCTCAGCCAAATCAGGGCCCCACAGGTGACACAGGGACCAGATTTCTGCCTGAGCAGGTTATAACCTGGACACAGCAGGTACCTGGGGTCTGTGTGAGGAGAAGGCTACCAGCTTGAGGGGATCTGGTAATCCTTTTCAAATTAAGAACCTGTTACCACTTTCCTGGGAAATCTTTTCATAAGCTAAGCATAACAGCCTGGAGGGTTGTGGCATGAGCAGGCTCTCTGAAGTTAGGATGTGGGCAGATTTCCCTGGGGGCAGTGACAAACCCATTATCAGGCCCAGGTTGATGAGCCAGGTGCTGAGGAGGCAGCTGGGGCTGCTTGACTGTGCTGCTACCCCCAGCCATCTGTATGGTGAGCCTCTGGCAGGGCTAAATTGGCAAATTTGCTGAGGGAAAATAAGTGAGATTTGTCTCACCCATTGTCTCACCTATTTGTCTCAATAAAGGGAAGATTGCAACTGTTTCAGAAATTACTTCTGCATCATGAAAAGTTTAACTGAACATAAAATGCTTTCACTGAAAAAAATAACGTTTCTTCAGCTGAACACCAGCTATTTGAAACACCAACTATTTCTTGCATTTCTTCCACTTTCAGGAACACAGCTCCCAGCAGCCTGAGAAAAATAAGACTTTGAGCAGCTGTTCTTAAGAAATCGAGCTCCTTTCAAGTTTCTTCTTCAAGCCAGCACCAAAAATACCTGTTTGATTGTAGGGAATGACCACAGTAGAAGTGGAGTTGCAGATTTACCCGGCTCACCTGTGGCTGGCTCAGCATGGCTCCAAGCAGAGACTTTTGCTTTCAGTTTGGCTCTGAGCTCACTCACGCAGAAGTTGAACTTTGAGAAATCCCCAGAGACAAAGCCCAGCCACAGTACTACAATTAGTCAAGTGTAGGGTTTTCCCATTGTCTGTTTATAACTGACTACAGAGTTTCTTGGGGTTTTTTGTTATTTTTCAAAAAACACTTAAGAGGGGGGGGTTTCAGGGATTATTTTTAGATATATGGAAGAAAAGGTAAATATGAGAGGTAAGAAAATCCATTTTTCTTGATATTTGTGAGACATAATCAGTAGGGTTATTACTGTTAGCTAAGGGGAGATGGTTTCTTATTGCTGGGTTTCTGGGAAGCTGTGATCTAATGTCACCAAGGGTCAACCCTTACAGCTGTGGATAAGAGCAAAGTGTGGCTGGCTGTAGTTAAACATTCCTACTTGCCCAAGAAAGTGAGGAATTGTCTCTCTAGTTGTGTCTGGATGTGTTTGGTCCCTTTAGATGCTTATTTGTTTGCCATCCTGCAACCGAGCCCTGATTTTTGCAATGAAGCTGTGGAAGTGACACATCAGAGTCATGTTCTGAGCTGGGAGAAGGGCCAAGAGTGAAATCTGGCCTTGGCCTTGCAGGACTATGTGAAAAACTTTTTGAAGACATTGGTGGAAACTGTGCTCAGGTGAGGACTGCAGGATGAGGAAACAACAGTTAGAAGAGACATGTTTTTCTTTTATTATTAGGAAAACAGGTAGCATGAACACAGAGGTTCATCCACAAAGCTAGGAAATAGTCCATGAAATCATCTAGTCTGGCTGCATGTCCACACTGGAATTTCGTCTGGTTAGTCTTGGAGCTAACCCAGCCAGCAATGTGTGTCTGACTAAAATGATTCTGCTTTTAGTGAACACATTCAGCTCCCCTCCTTGCCCCAAAAGGCTCTTCCTTTTGACCTGGTGATCTCAGCAGAGACCAACATTTACCTTGACTTTTTTTTCACCATGGTTCAAACTCTCACAATGGCTTATTAACAGTATAGTTATTTCCACATTTTATTTTTCCCAGTTTGTACAGCTACCTCCTTCCCCAACACCAGTTTAACCTACTTCCAAGAGCCCCTTCTTGCAGCTGTTTCCCCTACATTCAGATTTGTTCTGCAGAGCTTTCTCAAACTCTTCAGCAGTTTTTAAGGGCTCTTTCTGCAGTCTCAACAAATTTTCAAATCCTTTAAAAAATACAGACACCAACATGTCAGACATCCTTCAGTTCCACTCTTTCAAGCACTTTTCTAACTTAATCTCCTTATTTCTGCTAATTGCTTTATATATATAGAGGTCACATCAAGCTCTGAGTATATAAAAGCTTCCTTACAAGTGATTGTCTTGCTAATAAACACCTGAAAGATGCTTTAAAACAAGTTACCTGTTCCAGTTTCCACCATCTACCTTAATTAAAGCAAGACATGGGCAACTCAGTAAGACTTCATTCCGACATTAAAGTAAGTGAAACTCTGCTTTTATTGCTATAACTGATTTAAAATTAAATAGTCCATTCACCAATGGATGGGTGTTGCATGGGAAGTACCAAAGACATACTTTATCCTCCACAGTGAGCTCCTCAAGTCCCCTGCTTTTCATTGGATGCTTGAAATCTAAGCTACTGCTATTTTTTCCATGTGCCAAAACCAGCAGTATTTCCTCAGGCTGCACCTTCATGGGGCTAATTTCCATGGCCCTGTCTCCTCTTATTAATCCACCAAAATATGAGGAGCAGTGGAGCTACTGAGACTGCACCCCAGCCCTGGTTCCTTCAATGCCTGAGTTTTAAAAGATCTAATTGAAGGCTAGGGGCCTGCCTACTTAGCTTCCCAATGGGTGGACAACAGGAAGTGACTGCTGTGTGGGACTGGAAAGGAAAAGAGGATGGAGTTTGCGACTGTAACAGGTCCAGCAGTTGGGTTGTGTTGCCACATAAAACCCAAACATGTCGGCCTGTCAGCAGTACACAAGGGCCTTCCATTGGCTTGGGTGGCCTGCAGACACCTGCACTTGCCCTGAAGAGAAAAAAAGGATATTTGCCTCTGGCAAGCCCCCATAGATGCAAATCCTCCAGTGAAATGGGCTGAGAGCAACTCAGGATCTTGTGCTTTCCAGTCTGCCGTCCCTCAGGTAGGGTTAAGACGTGCAGATGCATTTTCTATCTCATTTACACCTGGTTCCCATACCAGCTAACACTCAAATCATTGGGAACCTCGAAGAGAGCAGAGTCAGAGCAGTATGGAGTGAAGCAAGCCTTCCAGGCGTCAGGGTTCTCCTTCGTCAGTCAGCTGCAGCTTTGTCTGTTTGTTGTGTGCCTAGCTCACGCTTCCTCTGCAGGGCAGGTGACAGGGTGACATGCGGAATGAAAAACACAAATGATGCTCCAGTAATGCCCTTCTCTCGTGCAACAAGAGCACACCCACAGGCACACTGCTTCCTCCCCAGCCCTCGCTCACTGTGCCAGCTGAGTGCTAGCAGGGAGCTCAGGGCTGCTGAGAACTGCAAAGGTTTTGCCGCTTTGGTTGACATTTAACTATTAACCAATTCTGTGGAGACTGAAGGAAACGGTGCTATTTGTGGGAGGTGATGTGTGGAAAGGAGAAAGAGTAGGAGTAGCAGGTGTCATGCAGTAAGAGCTGTCTGAGTGTGTTTACCTATGTTGACCTTGGCTGTCTTAAGGACAGAGCCCTGCTGGGTCCCTTGCAGCCACGTGAGGCTACAGGCACCCATGCTTGGCTAAACCTGGGAGCTAAGTATTCCCAGGCCTGGCTAGCAGGAGATTGCCTGGCAGTAGAGGCACTGGATAATCGCGTGACTGGACTTAAAAACCCTTCCAAATTTGAGAGCACAGGCAGGGAGTGGGATGAAACCCTCTGTTTCCGTTCATGCTGGTGGCTGAAAAAGCCCACACAGGCTGACACGGTGGCACAGTTTGAAGCTGATCTCCAAACAAACCTGGAGCATCTCACCCTGATGAGATGAGGCTTGCCTGGCTCTCCAAGCTTCAATGAGTGCCAAAGACTCCCTGTCAGGGAATGAGCACTGCTTCAGGCACGCTTGAGCAAGGGGAGGATGAGAGTTACATGGCTCAACTTAGCCCTGGGGCTTCTCATAGTATTGGGATGGCCCTGCAATCCATCAAATCCATTTCCTAATCTCAAAGGTGCCCATTGCCACTGTCACTAGTGGTTTCCACAAGGACATGCCAAGTGCCTTTGCATTGCAATAACAACAGGACTCAGCTCTCATCTGCTTTTCACTAACCCATAAATCTCAGTATTCCTCCCTGGGAGGATGCTGAGGACGAAAACAAAGTGAGTTTCCTCTGGGCATGCAGGAAATCATGTGGGACTGGAAGTAACATGGAAAAGGAAAACGTCAAACTTTCCTAAGCCTGAAACATTTAGTGTGGCTTTGCTCTGGTTTTGGCTTGGAGTCCCACCTAGATCAGGTCAGGGCACTGGAGCGGGTCTGTGCAGATTAGCAATGTCCTTCCATGGCTTGGAGTGGAGAAGGGAGCTAAAGAGACCAGAGCTGCACTGCTGGCATGGCTGGGCACAGGGCTGAGTGTGGTCCTTCACAGTGTCCCCACGTGATGACTGGGGAGATGCCAAACACTGACCATGGCAATACTGGCATGGGCCTGATTCTGTAGTGACCTGGCATGGAGCAGTCCACATTTTTGCTGTCCAAGGCTATCACCCTGCCAAGCAAAGGAGACCTCATCCAAGCTGCCTGCTGGGAGTGCCCAGCTTGTGCCAGTTTCCAGATGGTGTCAAGCTGCTGCTGGCAAGGGCTGGCTGGCCTGGGCAGAGCTGTGCTGGGAACACCTGAACAATTTCTGAGAGGGACAATCTTGTGCCAGTGATGGGGAAAGTCCTTGACAGCACCTTGTTGCTAGCAGAGCAGATGCCCTGGTGAGCCCCAGGAGACCTCTGGGGCTGCCTCACACTGCTGAGCATGGCAGGGTCCTGGATGGAGGCTCTGGAGTGCCCGTGGTGCCAGGGGTCTTCATGTCCGGCACACTGCCGGCTGTGCTGCCCACCCTGCAGCAGGAGCACAGGGGAAATGGCAGGCATGAGCGTCAGCCCCGGGACGCCCACAGCATGTTTCCTTTCCAGCAGCACACAGGATGTTAGCTGTCACGGGTGTTAGTTAGCCCGCAACGCGATGCTCCTCATATTCATCAGCGCATCTTTCGGTTTGAGGCTCTCTCTTCTCAGACCCAGCTTTTAACAGGGTCACAGCATTGAAGCCCCCATCCGTCTGAGGTCTTCTCTAGGTGCAACTTTTTTTTTAATTTTAATGAAGAATCCTGTATTCTACAAGCATCCCATGAGCACCATAGGCCATTTCTGGAGTTTGTCCAGATGTCAGCAGTGCTGATGGACTCAGCTAAGTCCTAGGCAACATTGCACATGCTGCACGTTCCTTGAGGCACATGGATGGGAATAGATGTGTATATGCAGAAAGGTCATGAAAATCTTTTCAGGCTTGCCTCAGAGTCTCATTTAGAAGTAAAATGAAATTATTAGCTGTTTAGAGATAAGCTGGTTATGGCTGAGGCTTGGACACATAATGAAAGTTTTACTGTTTTAAATAAGATGTGTTGGTGGAAGTACAGATTCTGCCCTGCGTGGAATAGCTGTTCAGGTCAGCATCTGTGAGGGCAGCAGCTGCTGCCCAGCAGCTGGATATGGCTTGTCACTGGCCACCTCATGAGCACTCTGCTCCCACCAGTCTGCAGGTGAAACAGAGCCAGTGAGTGCTCCCAGGTCTTCTCCAGTGGGAAGTCTCCAGCTTATTTCAAACCCCATCACTCAGCATTGTAATACAGAAATAGCAGAATTTGTACAAGAGCACCCACCAGCTTTTGCTGCTGTTTATAACTTCCAGGCAGGGAATGGTGTTAAGTGGGAACAGGGCAGTAACACCTGAAGACCCTCCAGTTGTTTTAAAGGCGTGGATGCCTTGATGGTCCCCTGCACCATCCTGCACAGACACCTCTTGTCACACAGCTGCGTGGACTCTGCAGGCCATCCTACTGCAGGCTGATCCCTGTGTGGGACGTGCTCCCAATTCACCCCATTGAACTCATCTGATCAGAGCCCACAGGGAGTGGTCATGGAGTCACTGATATGTTTGTGGCAACATCAACCAGTGTCAGGGTGATATTGTTTCAAAACATGTTTACTTTCCATGTTTCTGGAGTTTATTGAATATGTTTGGGTTGCAGCTTCCATGAAACTGTAATTTATCAAAAGCACAACAAGGAATCACACAGGCCAACTTTCTAAAGCTCATATTAAAGTTAAGTCATAGGTAGAATGAAAGTTTTAAGGTCTCTACCAACAACAGTGACAAGTTTTTCCCACTGAGAAGCTTTTTAGTTTGGGTGACATTTTCAGTGTTGCTTTTTTTCAACACAAATGTAATTTTTCCAAAGAAAGCAGACACCTTTTATAATAATGTCAGCCAGCCTCTGAGTTTCTCATCAGAACAATTTTTATGAATTGTTTTGAACCAACCCACACGAGAAGCTAGATATATTTTTCTGTGTTTATAAATAGGTCTGTTTTCACAGAACTCTTTCTCAAGGAAATTGTTCTTAATTAATATGAAGTATTTTCACTCATTACTTTTATTATAAAAAGAGGGGAATCCTGTATATATCAGAGTCTTGTTATGCTAAGGATTAATACAGGGACAAGTCTTACCCTGAAAAAATCTCATCTTTTGTGTTTGCTCCAGGTCTCTGAAGTTCCTGATTGTCTTATACCTTACCTCCAAATTAATCAGTCCCATCACTCTGTTGAGTTCTTAACTTCTTTCCTTACCATATCCTTATCCTTATAAGGACAGGCAGCATTATTAACCCCGTGTTACAGAGGGGCACTTGTGGTGCAGAGGTGAAATATCCTGCTGAAGGTCGTCTGAACCAGAGCAGGGGTGGATGCCCACTCTTCCCCTAAAAAGCAGCACCCTGCCTGCTATGCTTCCATTCAGTTAGTGCTGTGGTAGTATTACATTTTTGTTCTTTAATTTCCCATCAGTCAGTCTATGAAAGAAAACTCGCAGTACTATCATCAGCTGGTTACACAGGGAGCTAAAACATTTAGCTAATATAAGCACACAAAGGGTGAAAAATGGAAGATAGTAGAAGTGAATGAAGAGCAAAACTGATGGGCAGGAGCAGTATAGCTGTCAAGAAGTCGTAGGAGGGTATGGAAAGGAAATCGAAGCTTCAAGCTGACCCAGAAAACTCCGTGGTGTCACCAGCAACCTCACTGATTTCACCTTCAGAGATT
Organism: Acanthornis magna; assembly: GCA_036785705.1. Classification (NCBI taxonomy): domain Eukaryota; kingdom Metazoa; phylum Chordata; class Aves; order Passeriformes; family Acanthizidae; genus Acanthornis; species Acanthornis magna. Next base: position 12,749,209 of record JAWUZG010000040.1, on the reverse strand, counting down.
GTGTTTTGCAGTAACCTCCACTTGACTCACTGACACCTGCCCACTTCAGCCCTGTGGCCAGCCAGAATCCCTCCTACCTCTCTTAACCACAGCCTTCCACACAAGGGTCTCTGCTGTCAGCCCCCAGGCTCAGCATTACTCACCCCCTCTGCATCTCTGCTCCTTCTGCATCTCTGCAGACATTTCCCCAAGCTTTCTCAGCTTGGCAGGGCAAGAATAAAAAGGCAAATAAATGTGCTTGCGTGATGACAGGAATCAGATCTTCAGTTTTGGGATGGGATCCAGCATCTCTGTAGAAGAGTTTAGTACATGCTGTGCCTCCCTGCTCAGGCCTGGCTGCCTGGGCAGGAGAAGGAGCCAGGGTAACACAGAAAAGACCACACAGAGCCCAATCTCCCCCACTCCTTGCTCCTTCAGTGTGAAGAACCCCTCAGACTGATGTTTTCCTCCACAAGAAAATGCAGTGCTTGCTTCATTATCAGGTTGGAAATCAAGAGAGTGATTAATTCAATGTCTTTCCTAAATGTCACACTAAGGGCTGCAGATAAGGCTTGCTTCACTCCCCTGAAAGCCAGTAGAGTGTTGTCTTTAGTTCACTGCTCCTCTCAGCTCCTGCAATTGCTTCTGCAGTCACAGCAAGAGTTGGCCTGGGTCCACTGACTTCTCCAGAATGACCTGAGTGAAAAACTCAGTGAAAAACCTGTGGCGTAGGAATCCTGTCCCCATGAATATTTGAAGAGGATGCACCTTGTTCAATGTCTTCCCTGCCAGGAGTGGGCAATGAAGTTAGCACCTAATGAGCAATATGCAAACTCAGCCTCAGAGGTACAGAAGACGCCTGGCACAAAAATAAACATCAATTGTCAGAAAATATCCACGAGACAACATCCCAAGGAATTAGTTTGTTCAGGATCTTGGTTTGCTGTGGAGGCTGTGTGCTTTAAAGCAAAAGTTTTGCCCTACTTACTTCCTGAGGTTTGTCTTTGGTAGTTTTCCAACATAAATCCAAAGGATTTCTGATTGGCCGGTTGGTTAATAACCAGCAAGTAAGCATAGGATTATGCCTATGTTACCTTTTTCTAAGGCTATTGATAATTGCTCAATAGGTTCAGAAACCAGATGCTTCAGTGACTTTTATCTCATGAGCCAGCTCTTCACGCAATGTCTGGATCTGCACTAGTTAATTGCAATATAACCTGCAAGCTACTGCAACAAGGAATTGGTTTGAGGGCTGGAGGGAACCAGTTTCTAGACCTTTGAACCTGCAGGATGAATAAATTCATCATTTTTCTGGAAATTACTTATGGCTCAGTCCTAACAGTCACCTGCATTAGCCCAGTCTGGTTGTTTGTGAACTTCTGTAGGGGAAAGGCAAAATCACATTTAGACAGAAAACAGTCAGGACTGGATGGTTCACAGTTTGGCAACCAACTCAAAAAGGCTATCACCGCCACGTGAAATTCATCCTCACTGTATAGTGGCGATGCAGGATAGTGCTCCAGTACATGCTCCATGGTACTTGCATAGCTTACTGCACAGAAAAAAAATCAGGGAATATTCCATCTGTGACTGCTCTCCATCCTGAAAGGTGACAGTTTTATGAAGGTGGGTTCCTTGTAACTGTTCCACCTTCCTTCTGTGAAGTGCAATAGAGGCTTTTCTTTTTATGCTTCTACAGGTGCAGGGGTTTTAGGCCATATCTGCAGACAGCAAGTCTGGAGTATTGCCCAAGATAGCACTGTTTTTTGGAATACAAATGGCAATATTTTGGAATACAAATGGCAATATTCACTGAAAGGCTGATTAGATTGTGCTGATCACAGACACTAAAAAATCACTTTCCATAGGGCTTTGTGGGCCTTCTCTGTTGCTTCATGTCACGGTAAAACCACCATTGGCTTGGTCACGAGGCTGTGAGGTCTCGGGGAGGGACTGTGTGTTCAGCACAAAGGAAGTTGGGTCTGACCTGACTTTCACAACAGCCTCTTCTGCACCTCAGAGGTTTTGTGTATTCATTGACTCCAATGCATTCAGTAGAAACGATACTTCCTTTTTAAGATGAGCTGATTTAAGGCCTTGATGGCCATTAGTGCTGTGAGGCAGGTGCCAATGAAGAAGCTGGGGCTCCGTCCAGGCTGCTAGGATTAGCACAGCTCGAGGGATAGGCTAAGCAGGCAGCCACCCACAGGAGCAAAGAGTGTGAAAACCATCACAGGCCTCCTGCCCACACTGCCTGGAGAACAATGTGTAGGCAAGGCTCGGGGCAGAGAGAGACGCCAGCTGCTGCTAAACTGCTGCTTGGAGGAGCAAAATTAGGTGCTGGCACAAGCTGCAAAATAGCTGAGGGCACCAGCAGCAATGTGGATTAGACCACTGAGAATGCTCTGCAGGAGCTCTTGGTAAATGCTGCCTCCTGCAGAAATGAGACAGAGAGCCGACACTGATCATGAAGTGGGGATGAGGCACCGGATCATTTTCCAGCCCAGCACAGTCTGTTCTTGTGGACAGAGGTCCAAAAACCAAAGCCAGAGGCTGAAGGAGGGAGGAACTCAGGGCTGAAAAAGAGGTACAACTGCCCCTCCAGCTGATCACTCCCATCACCAGCTAACACACAAGGATGCTGCTGTCTCCTTCCTACAGTGACATCAACAGCCCTTTTTTCCTGCAGATGTCTGGGGTTTGTAGCTATTGTGGGGAGGAGTGTAGGGCAAGGTGTATGATAGTATTTTTCACTCGTAACACCTACCAAATTATGGCATCAATGAAAACAGAGCAGTGAGTCCTAGGCACTTGTTCGGTATTTGAGTTCCTCCTGTCCTCCTGGGCTGTGGGATGATTCTGGGCTCTGAGACGGAGCCGTATGGCAAGCCGGGAGGTGTCACACAGAGCCACTTCACAGACTTCAATCAGGAATGTTTCCAGAAAAAAAAAATGTGTTAAACTCAGCCATTCTCACAGTCTGACAGCTCCTGATGTTCATGTCAAGAAATGAATGCAAAAAAATGTGTTCTCTCTGAAGAGAGACATAACTGATGAATAATTAACGAGTAAGTGGTCATATAGTCCAACTTGTCCCATTCCCCATGCAAGGAGTGCTCAAAGCCTTGGACTTTTGAAAGCTGAAGACCCAAGATATCACTGCCATTTCTGCCTTTCCCCTGAAAGATTTTTTTGCAACACATAAGGAGCCTACTTGGAACACCACCATGCCCTGTTTGACTAACTGCAGTGGGTTTATCGGAGGAGAAATCAGGGCATTGCAGTGAAATAGTGAAAAGCAGAAAAAACTGCTTTTTGGAAATAGTTTAATAAAGGAAGGAGGCACTGCCACTAACATCAGCAGGTATCTCCCATTGGTGTGTCTAGGTATGCCATGACCTGTAGGAAAATAAGGCAGTAAATGCTATCACAGCCAACTTTTCTGCCCATTTTGGAGGCTTTGCCATCCAAAAGAAAGAAAAGCAACCGGAAAACAAAGAATCAGAATGCACCAGAGGGGAAACTGCTAATGGAGGCTTCTCAACAGCACTAGCAGAAAGTAGTATGAACAAGGAGCCAGCAGTGGTAGCCCTTGGCATGGGGTAGGAGAGATGGAGGGAAGAGGCTCATCTGCTGCTGGGCTCACACAGGCCTGGTGAGAGGGTGAGGAGAGCAGCTGGGTGCAATGCCATGAACTGCAGTTCCCACCACCTCTCCTGTCTGTCCCGTCTACACCAGCAGCCACCACTGCACCCACGACTCTGCCAGCTGAGCCACCCCAGGCACCACGTGCACATTCCCACACCTGGGACTCGCCTGGGGTCCCCTAGAGCAGGACACTGGCACCAGGGTCACACGACATATGCACAGGCTAGCCAAGGTGTATCGCCTTGCTCCTGGGCATCAAACATCTGTGCAGCCACTCGATGTACGTACCTGGCTGAAGGCAACCATGGCTTGCTCAAACCTTTGCTGAATAAGAGTGATGGTGCTGAACACCGGCGGGAAGGAACAGTCTTGAGGGGCTGAAAATAGGAATAAGTTTGTTATCAGTTTCCATCCTCCAGCAGAATTCCCACAAAGGTGAGGGATTTGAGCATTTATGGGAGTCATTGCTACAAAGTGTGTTTGGGAGGAGAATAAAGTCTGTTTGTGCCCCTAACCCCTGGATACTGTGGAACTTCCCCTTGAGGGCCAAGGCTCCAAGCCCCACAGTGGTCAGCACAACAGCTGCTGTCACACAGGGCCAGCTGGGCTCAGCAGCACTGGCCACAGCTGGTGCACAGCCACAGCACTGTTGGCAAAGCCCTGAGGCCACCAGCCAAGGTAAGCGTATGCCCAGCTCGGGGCAACCTCAGCACCAATGTCTGCATGGGGGCTGCTCATCCCAAGCTCCTTTCACAGGCAGTGGGGAGACATAGACACTTGCAGGACACCATTCTTCCCTGCCCACTTCTGCAGCAGACTTGGGAGAACAGGAGCCATGTCCTTCCCCAGAAGTGCCCATTCTCTGTGCTGACTCTCAAAGGCCCCTGGAGCAGCAGGGTTAGATATAGCCCTCCCCACTCTAACACAGGGTGAGAGGAGGCTGCTCTTGGTGAGCCCAGCATGCAGAGGCAACCAAGCTGGTTTTTATTAGAGGTGGGTAAGCTGCCTCCTCCAAATTCACAGGGACGCTCCCTGCCTCTTGAAGATCTAAAATCCCTGCAATCCGTGCTTCAGGACAGCAGGTTCTGTGTGGCTGCTCGCCATCTGAACACAAGCATGAGTGCTAAGGAATGAGGCTATTTTAGGAACGAGTGACACAACAGAGTATCAGAGGCAAGAAATGGCTCCTTGCTGCCAAGTGTTGACATGAGGCCAATAAAGGGCAGGTTACCACCCTTTGGGAGGATGCCTGCCTTATTAAAGTTGTATTTACAATATTTTTTGAGATACTTGAAAAGCAGGGTGATATATTTACAGAGAACTTTCTGAACATTTGGCCTCATTAACAGAGTGGAAAAAGAATGATTAAAAACACCATCTGCTTTTTATTGAACTTTGTTTCAAATTCATCAGAATTTCATTATCTTTAACCTCTAACTCTCGATTTTTACTCCTGGAAGTATGTTAGCAGTATACCACCCCATCCAGTTTACAAATGGCAAACAAGCCCTGCTGGTGGTGTCTGCAGATCTTCTCCACCAAGATCTCACCAAGTCAGTGCAAACCAGCCCAGCACAAAGGACAGGGACCTGCACTACCTGGAGCAGAGCTGGAGGCACCGTGTGCTCCCTGGAGGTGTTTGACACCAAGCTCTGAGCAGGGTGATGGGGAGTCCAGCTGGTCAAGACCACCCAATGGTGCCATGGCCCATGTAACCCAAAGCAAATGCAGTTTCCCAGAGGAGATGGGTGATGTTCCCTGTTATTATCAGCAGAAAAAAGTAAAGCAGCAGCAGAAGTCACCTTGCTCCAGCTGCAGGGAAAACATGCATGGTGATGAAGCTGCAGCAGCGCCGCAGTGGGATACTAGAAAACCACTTTCTGCTAAGAACAGTGAAAGACAGGAGTGACTTTGTATATTTACTCCTGGTTTATACCAGTTTGACATCAGTATATTTAGTCCAGTGGCCTCTCTGTATGTGGGAGCTTGTGTGACAGGGGTAGGTGACACTGCTTCATGCAGAGCAGCCCTTTTCTGAAGGCCATGCTTGTTCCTGTGCCTGTAGTATCATGGCCCTTTTTGTGGCCTACCTTTGACAAATACCTAAATACATGCAATCTGAAGTCAAAGAAATGAATATTGAAATTGCTAATTATATTCATGTGTCTGTTATCAAGCAGCAGGTCTTTTCTAACTATTGACTCATTATTACCAGAAGTTCTTCTGCATTCTGCTGCTCAACAAAAGGTCAGTACCTGACAAAGCCTGTGTTGTCCTCACAGCTGTCACTGCAGAGCTCACAGAGCTAAATGTGTTTTGGGGAAAGGTTATTCTTCTAAGATCATCCGAAGATGCTGTAAGATGCTTTCTTCATGCTTGAGCCCACTGGGACTCTGGCTGGGAGTAGTCCCCTAGCTCCAGTTTAAAGCACCATACACATGGAAGGCATGGTTTATCCATCACTGGTTTTGCAGTATCAGGATAAAACACCAGGTGATAGAGCAGTGGAAATAGCTGCACCCTGCAAAGGAAGTGAGAATGTACCCTGACCCAGGCAGAGGCCCATTTTCTCCCCAGCTTACTCTCTTGTATCCTGAGCTCTGACCACAGCAGTTTATAACACCATCAGTGCTGTCATCCCACCTCCATTTAAACCCGCAAGGACTGCTCAGTGCAGACTCCCAGACAAGATGCACTTGCCAGGGCAGACACCAATTTCTCAATCTGGTGCAAGAGCTGAGAGGTTGGCCAGGGCTCTTTTCTGAACCCACCTGGGAGCAGCCAGAGGCACGCTCTCTGCAGAGCCCACCAGGAATGCTCAGGGAAATGCAACCCTCCTGTCATCCGCCCAGGGTGGGCATGGGAGTTATAGCTGGTGGCAGCAGGATGCTCAGGGTGCCTGGATCAATGGGCCACCAGGACGGCAAGGAAAGAGCACTGCACTATGGGGAAGAAGGGTTTTGTTCCTCTCCCCAAATCAGTGTCAAGAAAAATATTTCTGTCGCTGTTATTCCTGTTGTTCTGCAGCTGCCACAATTTCATCTACCAAATGCATAAAGCAAAGATTAAATAAGCTGTATATTTCCAGTGATACATTTGCACACATGCCCATTTTGACACAAGTGAAAATATCAGACCTGACATTCCTCCTCTCACTCCAAATACAAGGGACTTATTATTTGATTTATTGAACAAGATAATGACATGTCATGAAGAAAATCTTTATTCCCCAGTGTTGTTGCTACTTTGGTGGAAAAAAACTACATGCAATTTTTACTGAAATACTGCAGCAGGTGCAGAGAGGACAAATTAATGTTGCCCCGTGTTCCAAGACCTGGGAGAATTTGAACACAGTTATGTCAGTATTCACTATCAGTCACATCATACTTTCTCTCTTCAGGGGTTTTCCTCCACTTAACAGAAATCCTTTTTTACTTCATGGAGGATATCACAGTTTCTGCCACAAGTTTAGCTCCAGCCCTTCCTACTTTAGCCTGTGGCCTGCTCTCATGCCGAGGCACAGATAATGCAAGGATGGCATCTGCAGATGGCAGAATTTCAGGAGCACTCACTGGGAGCCTTTTGCTCCAGGAAATCACCTACACGCACCATGCAAGGGCTTCACCCCAGGCAAGGGCTCCACACCAGGCACAAGGAGAACTGCCTGAAGACTCGACCATAACCAGAAAAACAGGATGGAAGGTCTAGAAAGTATCTCAGTGCTCTGCATGTTATAGTGGGATATAGGTTACTGAGGGTGCTGAACAATGCTGGCACCAAATTATTTCCTTTTTGAAACTGGCACAAAAATCAAAATCTCTTTTATTATCTCAAAGCACTCCACAAAACCCCTGAAAATCCAGAGTTCAGTCATTCTTCCTCAGATAAGGTAATCACATCCTACTGGTTTATAGATGCAATGCATTGCTTGTCTTTACTCATTTAGTAAGCCTTCGAAGTGTGTATAGACGGGCCTGATTTTGCCAGCTGAAGAGATTTTTGGGTGACCAGATTCTTCAGCAAGTAACAGCCAGCACTAGCTGAAAACTAATGCCATTTCTAAAACCGTGGATTTTTGTTTCTTCGTGACTTTCAGAAATGCCCCCACATCTACTAACATATTTCTACAATCCTTTAAGGAAAGACTGAAAGCCTCTTTACCCCTTCTACCACACTAGGTGAGAGTCCTTGTGAAAACAGCAAACTCATGTCCTTTCTTCTGCTCCATCACTGCCAGAAATGCAGTTCACATTAAAAGATCACTTAAACCAAAGTCCACAAGACACCAGAAGCAGAAGAAGACAGGAGAGCCCAGAGGATTTCCAGGAGGTTTGGTGGGAGGTAAACCTGCCTTTCCGTGACCAGGTTTTCACAGGGAAGACAATGAAATTTCCAGGGACTTCCCTTTCCCCAGCCACATCATGCACATGCACATGCACATGCACATGCACATGTGCATGCACAGGAGGCTGGGGCAGGGGCAGCTGTGACCACCCCAGCACATCAGGCTGCCAAAATGGGGAGGAAAAGGGGCTCCTGAGGGCAATGAGTCCTTTACATGAGCTTTTGCCCGGACCTCTTTCCAGTTTTGTCTCTCACCTGAGGTCACTAGGAAGGAGGTGACAAGAGGTGTCGGGGTGCCATCCAGACACTCTTCAAGGCAGTGCTGCACTGCCAAACTAAACCACCTGCAGATGCTGCTGGCTTCATGGCTCAGGCTGTGCTTGTGTTAGCCAGTGCTGCCCATCCTCAGGCAGGGCTCTGCTTCCATTGAGAACATCCCAGGACAGAGCTGCCTCGAAGAGGGCAGGGGGTGAGCATGGCAGTGCTACTGGGCATGGACCAAAGAGGGTTCAGGGCTGGCTTTAAGAGCTTATGTGTGATATTATAATTTATACTGCTTTTATATAATTATGCTGCAGTGCCAGGGAGCCCTCTCAAGTGCTTCTTAATCTATTAGTGCAGACAAGCCCTGAATGGTGCAAGCCCGGGCCATTTCTGCAGCCAGTCCCACTAGCTGACATTTCAGATGGGCAGCCCTCTGTGAGTATTTCTCAGTGGCACATGGATGAGTGACACTGTATGGCTCCTTCGCCCCTCATGGACCAGGGCACCTCTGTATCCCCTGGGATCTGTTGGGTGCTCTGCTGCCTCACTGACCCCTCAACACCCATGAGAGCTGCCCCTCAGATGCTCCCTTAGGAATTGGTTTGGCTCAGTCAAGCAGACTGGAAAGGAACTTACAAGTACATGCAAGAGAACAATTTCTGGTCTTGTTTGTATCAGTGTGGGCAGAGTAGTCCCTCTGAAATAAGCAGCAGCACCCAATTTAAACTAGCCATCCCAACATGTGGGTCCAGGCTTATATAGAATAAACCAGACTGGAATTTGCCTTGATCTGGTCCACAGTAAAACTCTTTTCCAAAGTTACTTTGTGTCACTATCATCACTCAAGTCAGTGCAGGTACTCTGGACTTCTAACAACACAGCAACAGATTTTTATCTAAATAGGTTTAAAAGCTGACAGCCTGGTTATGGGGACTGATGAGATTTCCTTTATTGACTGTGCAATCAGTGTGATTTAGAGTCTCCACAGGGGCCTTGCTGAAGGCTCTCCAATACCCAGCTGTGACTTTCCCCCCCCCAGGTTCTGCTGGGCACTGCGGCTGGAGAGAGAAGCAGTGGTACTGGGACCTTGTTCCTCCCCCTCATCTTCCCAGCCTCCTCATCCTGCCTTCCTGGTGTCCTGACCTCCCACGGGGCCAGTTATTTGTCTGGCATCACACCCCTGCTTTCCAAGGTAATAAATTACTGCGGGAAGCAGCTTTGCACTGGACCTCATTAACTGCAAACACTGTCGCCCCTTTTCCTGCCACACCATGCAAGCCAGACATCCGTGACTATCGGCAGCAGATAAGCATTTCTCAAGCTCCCAGGAGGACCCACAGGTCTGTGGCAGATGGTGCACCGGACTGATGGATGCACGGGGCTGGGGAGGCTAGTCACCCTCTTTGCCTCTTGGGATCATGTCCCAGCACAGCCTGGCCCTCCTTGTGATCCTCCATTCCTGTGCCGTTGCAAGAGATTTGTGGACATTGTTAATACTGAACAAAGTGGGAGGTAAAGTGAAGAGCTTTATTTGGTACTGTCTTGTTCCATTTTCCATTTTCAGAGATTGATGGTACTCTGAAAAAGCATCAGGCTTAAGTAAAATAGATCCACAAAACTAGAAGTGAAGCATCACAGTGCAGTAAGAGGGATCCACCTCCACGGTACGGATGCAAGTACTGAGGGTGTCTTATGTCTAAAGAGAGTAGCAATTTTTTTTTTCAAAGTATATTAAAAGGTTACTTTTAATAAAGTTAAGTAAAAATTGCTTGGGGCTGCCAGCATCCCAACAGTCTTTGCTAAATAATCACCTATTCTTTTCTCTTTATTTCCTCTCTACCTTCTCACCAGAAACAGAAAAATAGTGATTAAAAAGAAGGAAATGGGAAGAAGGAAGAGAAAAATATGCATATCTGAATTTTTTTACAGTGTTTCTACAGACAACTTTGAAGAAAATGTAACTATTATTTGTTTCTCTTTTTTCCTCTTGACTCTTTTCTTTTTTGTTTGTTTGTTTGTTTGTTTGTTTGTTTTAATGTAAGCTCTTTCTTATTGTAACATAGTCCATTTCTGCTAGCAGCCCTCGTTTTGAAGAGCAGGAGGAACAATGGAAAACCAGATCAGTTGTCATGTAAAATACTCTTCCAGGCTTTACATTTGGAAGCATTGAAGCTACCACTTACAATCCATGTATCTCCGTGTAAGGGAACCATGCAGAGAGCCCCTCATTTTTTGCAGAAAAGTCTATCTGTCAGAGCGGACAATGTCATGAAGAAATGTCACGCCTCAGCGCAGAGACAGTCCTCGGCAATTTTCTTTTTGTTTCCCAGCCAGCACCTCGCTCCTGTCTGAGGTCACACTAAATGATGTAAGGCTCCCTTCTGGCCTTGCAATCGATGGGCTGGTGGCCGGGGCTTCTCTCCCTGCTGACAGCAGCGTTCGCTGCAGCTGAGACCCCCCCGGGGACCAGGCTTTGGTGCTGGGCTCACACCAGGAGACTACCAGGTGCTGTGGGACAGAGCTCACAGCATGCACTAACGTGAAACGTGTTTCTTGCAATGATGCTAAACCTCTCCAGGACAACAACAACAACAACAAAATCTTAAACTCTTCCCCTCACATAGATATAGCCAAGAAGCCCACCAGTTTTATTTTAACCAACGTCCATCTACTCGTGGCTGAGGGTTTTATTTTGTTTGCTCCGCTTTTCAAGACTCTGCTGCCCTAACATGATGCCAGAGCAGTTTGAGAGCTCAGTGATAACGTCAAGCAGTCTCTTTAAATTCCACCTCAGGAAAGAAGTGAGGGACCGCAAGTTGACCTGGCCGCCGCTCATCTGCCCCTGGCTCCACCCGGCTCCCGCGGCCCATCTCTCGGGATAAGGACAGCTCTGCCGTGCGGCGCTGGGACCACGAACCCGCGGAGCTCAGCAGTGCCCCGGGAGCGCATCTCCAGAGCTGTGAGCGGGAAGTCTTGGGGTTTGCTTGTCCCCAAATTCAGGACCAGGCTGAGATCCCCGGCAGATCTCCATGCCCAAGTCACCCGCGGCAGCGGCAGCCGCATCCCCTCTAACGCCCTGGAAGGAGCGGGGGCTGCCCCGCGCCCCAGCCGGGCCCTGCCCCGCTCCGCTCCGCTCCCGCCCCGCCGCGCCCCGCACTCACCGCCTCGGGCGGAGGGACCCCGCTGCCGCCGCCTGCCCGCGGCCCCGGCATCGCGCCGGGAGGCGGCCGGAGGAGCGCCGGCTCCGGCTCCGGCTCCGGGTCTGCCTCGGGCGCCGAGCCGGAGAGAGTGAGCGGAGACCCCGGCGCCGGCCGCCCCCGGCCCTCCCCGCCGAGGGAGGAGCCGCTCCCGCCCGCAGCAAGCCCCGGGGGTCCGCCGGCATGCCGAGCGGGCCGCGGGCAGGGCTCGTCAGAAAAGGGGAGGCAAAAATCGAGGGGCACGGCGAGAAATGAACTGAAAAGCGAAAAGTGACTTAAAAAGAGAAAACCCTTCACGGGTTGTTCACAGCCAGCCCTTAGCGAAGCCGTCCCTGCCAGGATTATTGCTGAGGCAGCGTGGCAGGTATGAAGGTAACACCGTAAGGTGTCACAAATGACGAGCATCAGGGCCGGGCAACTTGCAGCCCAAATTTGCACCCATCAGGCAGGAAGGAACGAGGGATGGGACCAAGTGGCATAAGGGACAGGGGTCTGTGTCACCAGTGGCCTGGATGTAAAAACTCTGCAACGCACTCATCATCCACACAAGTGTCCACTTAGGTCTAGAAAACATATTCTCATCATCCTCCTGGGCACAGGTTTGGGGAATCACCCTTCTAATTCTGGTAAGAATTGCACAGAGCTCTGAAGCAACCAGCACTACCCAACATTCTCCATCTTCTTATTGAAATCTAAGTGACCCAAGCACTGGGAACCTTTATCAGTTCAAAGTGGATTATTTCGTCTACAGGCTTGCCTGTGCTTAACCATCACATTTTACAAGTGACCTGCTCTCACTGAGTTGTGCTGCTTGGCAGCTAGAGATAAAGTTGCAGGATTTGTTTCAAGTAATGATGAATTGTCTCCAGATGGGACACTTGCTCTTGCAGTCTTGATTATGGTATTTTCACTAGGAAAAAAAGCATAGGAACTGCCCTTTCCCATGAGAAGGACAAATGTCCTGTCAAATGTGGGCTGGTTAACAAGAGCTCCAGTTTGTCCTTGAGGAGGGGGAGGGATGAATTATCATGTCCCTGACTGTCCACAAGCAACTCCTTAGGGGAAAAAAAAGCAAACAAAACAGCAAAATATAGCACCTTTCAAAACCACTCAGACCCCTTGAAAGGACAGGTAGATACAGACACCCACAGAAGGTGCATCGAATGACAGCAGCTCTGCCTCTGCTTGTGTACAGCCAGCTGCTGCCAATCAGCCACCTAGTTCTGCCAGCATTTTCCCCCTTTTCCTGGCTCTGTGTGATCCAGGGATTTCTGGAGGGCTTTTTGGTTTGTTTGGGTTTTCTCCTCTTGTATTTTTTCAGCTTTATTACTGAGCCCATCACTTGTATAAAATATTAACAAAACTTCATTCCAAGCTGCTGGGTCCTCTCTGTGACATCCTCTGGCAGCCTGCAAAAAATCAACAGGGAAGTTACATGAGATTTGGCATCATCACTGCAACTATCGTGATGCCTCAGTTAAGTCCTCCAGGACATGAATGCATGCCAGCTTTTCAGGAAGTAGCAATATGTTCCCGGACAGTATGATCAGCAGTGATTGATTTCTAAATTTACAAATGTGCTTATTATTTTACATTAGCTCAAACTGGACAGATAAGAGACCTCCAGAGAAGTGAGATGGACCATTGCTTCACTGTTTAGACCAGAAATGTTTTTTGTATTGCTGCAAAGGGAAGAAATTTCTTCTAAGTTCACACAATATCTTGGCCAGGACCTTTTTGCATGTAAAATATTGGATAATTTAAAGATGACAACTGAAGACTACAGTGAGACAAATCAGAATTGCAAACGTGGTCATCTTACTTCTTACAATTCATATTTCTTTTGATGCTCATGCTAAAAAAAGAAACCGTTTTGATCTACACAAAGCCTCATATGTTGTAGCAGTGTAAGATTAACTGAGATGCCTAATTAAATCAGGCAGTCACCAATTAAGATAATAAAGAATTGCTATTTGAAATTCATAAGAGACTGAGAAGTTAAAGAGACACTTATCCAAGAGCTTAGCAGGTTTTCATTTGCGGATACTTAAGGAAAAAAAAGGTGAAGATGCACTCTGGAACATAGCCCAGTAAAATCAGAGAGGAGTCTGCGAGCTCCTGTGATGCTTCATTACCCAAGTGCCTGCTGCTCCCCAGCCCGTTTGCTTTTGCACTCCATCTGCCACGTCTTGTACATACTGAGACCCAGGCTCTGCTACCGTCACTTGTGCTGACAGTTCCCCTCAGGTGTCCCCAACAGCACTGCTTGGACCACCTGAACAGTGCAGGACCTGTGCCAGCACTCAGGTTTTCCTTGGGACTGGGACAGCATTACACTGACATTCATTCAACACTGCTTGCTCTCACTTCCTAGAAGCTTTTTGATACAGCATTATTATTACTATTATTATTTTTATTATTATTATTATTATTTCAAAGAATTTATGTAAATTCTCCAACCTGAAGTTTCTTTCATATTTATTTGCACCATACGAAGCTGACTCGATCGTCTTCGTCTGCTGTTACTAAGTGAATTAGCTCGGAGGAGAATATATGTATGTTCAGGTATATGTATATGTACAGGAGTGTGGGGGGTTAACCATTGCTGGCTGCCAGATGCCCACCCAGATGCTTTCTCACTTTCCCTTCTGAGAAGGACAGGGGGACAAAAGCAGACTTAAAAGAAAACCTTGTGAGTCTTTCTAATCACTCCTTGGCTTTCAAGCTGATGAATCATGGATGGGAACCAGGGAGCCTTGGTTGATGTATATTGCCAATGGTTCACCACTGTGGCAGCCATCGGCACCTCCTGTACTTATTGACATGCAGCAGTCCCACAATACAGGCATCCTCCAGGACGTTGGGCAAGGCATGCAGGTGTTTAAACTTCTCTGAATCAACTTCTCTGAATCAGAGTCAGTGGGATGCTCTTTCCACAGCTGGTATATTCAAGTCTGGTCAGCCCATCATCTCCAGGCAGATGGAATATATGCTGGTGAATTTTGGACAACCCTTCTGCACGTGCTCATGTATGTGGCGATCCGAATATCTGGAGACATGGTTGTCACCCATATCACTATAGAAGACTTTCCAGCATTGCTAGTTGTTTCAGATATTGGATGCCTCCTTCAGTGGTAGTGGCAGCAATCTGCTTGCGTGGCTGGTGGCTATAATGTTTCAACATATTTTGAAGTCTGCCCAAGTTTCATTTCTCTCACTTCCTTGTCTTGCTCCCTTGCTGAAGGACCAGCTGCCTGATCAGATCCTTCCTCCTCCTGGTCCTGTACAAATTGATGGTCTGGACCCATTAACCTTTGCATCCCGTGATTCCTTTTGACTGCTAAGGCAATTACTGTAGCTGGGGCTTGGATCCCTATCTTATCCATGGTGTTCCCAGATGTGGTTTGGCTCCCTGTCTCAACCATGTTCCCCTGATGGTGCTGAAGGGAGGCTCAAGAAGCACAAGGAAAGCCCCAGAGAAGTGCCAAGAGCTGCTGGGTTTCACTGGAGCAGGCAAGGCACCCTTCCATCTAGTGTGCCAGTTCAATGGGATTACATGACCACAGAGGTGCGAGATCACAGGCTATGGGAGGTGATAACCATGCCAGGCACCTGCCCAAGTTCTCCCACACACAATGCAGGCACCCAGAGATCGATGGCCTAAGGGCACATTTCCTTCTCACCTCACTGGCAAACTCTTTCCTCGTAACACCAGACCAAAACTTGTTTCTATGCAAATGACAAAAAGATGACATTAGTCAAGCAGCTTAGATAAGGATGTGGTGAGGACCTCCGGAAAGGAAGGCAGACGCATCAGAACCGGATGGGAAGAGAGAGGTGCGATCCCTCATCTCTCTGCAGGACAGCCCTCCTGGCACAGGAGCGGCGCCCGTGCCAAGGCCAAGCCCAGGGCTGCTGCTTTTATCAGAATGTTTCCAGGCACAGTGAAACACAGAGATAAGCGCTGCAGCAAAGACAGAAGCTGAAAGCAGCCACTGCAGAGCCCTGGGCTCTGTTTCACTGTAAATCAAGCAAGCCCTGTGAGCCACAGAAGCCTGCCAGTTATCAGCTACCACAGCTATAATATGCCCAGATCAAAACTGGCGTTATCTCGTGCCCAAGAAAAAGGACTGGTGAGTTGATCTTGGCTGGCTGCCAGACATCCACCTGGATGCTTTCTCACCCCCCCCCTCAATGAGACAGGGGAGAAAATAAGATTTAAAAAACCCTCAAGGGTCAAAGACAGTTTAATATAAAAACCAAAAGCTATGCATGTGAGCAAAGAAAAAGAGGAATTTGTTCCCTTCTTCCCATCAGCAGGCAGATGTCCAACCAGTCCTTGGGAAGCAGAGCCTCAGCACGCATAATGGTGGCTTGGTAAGACAAACAGCATAATCCTTCTTTCCCTGAGCTTTTATTAAAAGAGATGTGCAGCCTCTCCTTTGTGTGCTGTTTGCTCTGTGGGTTGCATCAGAGGGCTGGGAAGTGTAATCTACTGAGCCGTTGGCAGTAAAGGAGAGTCTAACTTCAGGTATGTGCTGAGAGCTGGGATGTGCCTCTGCAGCCCAGTGGGTCTCTGCTTGGAAGGAGATTCAGCAATGGAGAGCCCCTGACTCTTGCATTGGGCCATGTGAACCCTTTACACCATGTGAACACTTTACACCTGGGGGAAATGCTCACTGCACTGCTGGTGGCCAGCACCTTGCAGTGTGGGTGAGACAACCTCTGTGCCTAGGTTAGTTTGCTCAGCTGCCCAGTTGGTCTTGAGGGACTCTTCTGGTGTTTATTTCCAAGTCCAGAGTTTATGTCATCCCCAGATGGACTTTTCTGTTCTGGTCAGCTAACAAGGTGGAGGAGTGTCATGCATCATACCCAGCTACCATGGATCATACATATGCTGAGCATAGGCCAGGCACTGCAGGTGATTTGGATCAGCATATGCCAGGATGTTCCATGACAACTACTCAGGAACTGTATCTTGAAGGGTTTGTACACTTTGGAAAAGAGGCACCTCTGCATCCTTTTCTTATTGCCAGCCCTGACTGGCAAGAGCTGTTTGCAAAAGCAGCCAGTCCAATGCTCCACAGTCTGGAGGGAAAAAGGCATCAGGCAGCATGGGATTAGGCAGAATTTGTCCCTTGAGGCCACAGAGAACCATAGGAATTGCTGGTGGATCCTGAGCAGTGAGACAGCAGGAATGCATTCCTTCTGGAAACACTGCTACAAGTCTATTGTATAATGCTTGCTGAGCTCTCCCTCCAGGTTTCCATGAGGAGAAAATGTTAGTGTTTTATGCAGGCAGCCACTTAGCTGGGGACTGGGGTAGGAGCAGTGTCAAGGGTCTGTGCAGGGAGCTCTGCTCTTGGGAAAACAGCCAGAGATGCTGGAGGAAATGAATCACCAGTGGCAGCTCTGGGACTGCAGACTAAATGAGTTTAATGCAGTGTGCAAACAGAACAAGGCTTCTCCCTGCACAGGGTTTGGTAATGAGCCCACAATAATCTGTGCTTTTTGAGGTACAGCATGCGTTTTTCAGGTGGCTGTTGAGTGTTTCACTTGGTTTTATACAGCACGCTCTACATGTAATTGGGGTTTGTGGCTGTGTATTTGATTTCAGAAGTTAAGCAGTGGAAAGAAGTCCCTGTCATTTCCACTGAGCTGTGGGACTAGATTTCCACATGGACAATATCCCTGGACATATTTTCAAAGCAGCTAGGAGCCTAAGGTCTTCTGAAAATATCCCCAGGTTTTTTTTGCAGCCCATGTGGGATACAAACTTTTTGGAAGATTTGCTTCAGAGAGTAACTTCTGATTTTCAGTGGTTTGATTGTGCCACATCCTTTTTCTACATGAATATTGCAGGAAGATTTCTGTGACAACCACAAACAAAAAAGCAGAAATCCAGCATCCTGCCTATCTGCATGCTGAAGCCTCTTCTTCACTCTCAAAAAGTGTGCTGGAGCTGTGGTGCACAATTTCTCCCACCTTCAGCTGAGTCACCTCATGATGGTAGTATTGGAAAGCTAAAACACAAAATTCTGGCAAGGAGGTGACAAGAGCTACTTACTGAGGCATCCAAAAAGATGGCTGAATATAGGCAGGGAAATGTATTTTTTCCTCCAGTCTCACTTAAAGGATAGACTGAAACAGCTCTGCTGAACTTTTTGAAAGCTGAGGTGTGGTGTAGAAACATTCAGCAGCTGCAGTTAAAAAGGCCTGAAACCCAAGATGTCAGGGGCATTGGACTAGATGATCTTTAAAGCTCCCTTCCAAACCATTGTGAGTCTGTGCTCTTACTGTGGACTGTGTAAGGTGACCCTAAGTGTTGGTTCCTCATGTTAAAAGTACGACTAGATTTTCCAAAGGGTCGACACCTTTGGGGTTTAGCAGAGGAGGGAGGTTCAGACAGGTGTCACTAGTGTAGGGTGTGCAATGTGCAATAGGTAACCATCCTATTGTCTTCCCCCCGTTTCTCCAGCCCGATTGCCATGGGCTGTCCTGCCCCCTAGTGCCTGCAGCGCCAGCTCCCTCTGTCCTCTCTCTGCCCCTCCGTGCACATGCACACTCACACTAAAGGGATGATGCTGCGGCTCTGAGTAGGGAACAGGAGCTGGAAACGTCTGGGGCCTCCCCTGTGCGGTGATGAGTGCAGAGCCAAAGTGGAGGAGAAGCCCTGTGGTAAAGTGAAAGGTTTCTGATCAAACATAAAGTTCAAGTTGTTTCTTTCCAGCTGACACATCCAGAGCTGCAATTTTCATCAATGCTCAAAAAAACAATCAAAAAGACAATCTCTGCAGCAGCCAGGCACCCTGTAGCACCCATGCCTGGCTGTGCAGACCCATGTGCGGACAGGCGCTGTGTGCCAGACCCCATGCCCTGGGGAACAGCAGCTCCTCTGGAAGCCAAGACCCACACCCAACCACCTACCTTCATTTCTGTGTCTCTTCAGCTCTGAGGTGAGGGATCATATAACCACAGCCTCTTTTGCTAAAGCATCTTGAGGGTCTGAATGATTATTTGATTTCGGACTTAGTGGTGGCAGCCCATAGACTTTCTGAAGAGGATGTCCCTATCCCTCTCCATATTCCTGTCCTCTGAGTTCATGTAGCTCTGGCTCACAATGTTCTGCTTTACCTACATTACTCTGAGTCCTTTGTAACTCTCCCAGGGAGCCTCTGACTGGTGAGGATGGGAAAACACCTTCGACAGTCACTCCATTTTGTCCAGGGCAGACCCTGCTGGTGGCTGCCCTACAAAATGACTGGTGTAGGAAGAGGGCAGGGGCTGCAATGTCACAGCTATCGCAGTCACAGGGCTGTGGGACAGGCACTGACACAGAGCCTTCACATCTGCTGGAGGTGAAGTCAGGCACCGTCTTTTGCACTTTAGGAAGAGTAGGTGTGGAGGCTGACTGGGAGTGCTTTGAGAGCCCCACAGCACAACCACAGGGGTTGGGAAGCCTCCAGTGACATCTCCTGATGGCATCCCACCTACTCCAGGACGTGGGCTTCTGCAATGCTGCCTTTCAGTCAAGACCTTGTCATTCAAGGTCTCATCATTAACCACACGCTCAGGGCAGCTGGGGATTTCTGAAAGCTACAATGAGCACACACATGGCCCTTTCTGGAGAAAGGCTTGTCTCTCTGAGACCTGCTTGAATAAAGAAGCAGAGGCCACTGCACCATCAATTAACGTCACATTTTGTTTGTGTTTGTGCAGGGTGGCTGACAAGCTGCCGAGACCAAACCTAGTCTTGCTCAAGCACTTGCTCTCCCTGCTCCACCACATCAGCCAAAATGCTGAGGCCAACAGGATGGACTCCAGCAACCTGGCCATCTGCATCGGCCCAAATCTGCTGAGCCCAGGGACAGACAACGCGCTCCCGCTGGAAGTGCACAAGGAGATGAATGACAAGGTGCGTTGAACTCTCTAATCGCTCTCTCTGGGCAATTTACAGCCATCCATAGGGATCCCAGTGCCATTTCAATATCTGCACAGAACAACACCCCTGCACATTGGGGGTACCCCTCAGCTCAGGTGTCCCTCGTCTGCCTCCTCTGAGCAAAAGCAGCACTGCCCCACAGCCCCCTCAGTCCCAGCACAGCCCCTGCAGACTGTGCATGGGGAGGGCAAGGGCCACCGTGGGCACTGTCACCCGTGGGCACTGTCACCTGCGGGCCCTCAGGCTGCGAGGCCAAAGTTGTGGCTGATGCTGTTTTGTCTGTATTGGGGCAGAGCCATTTGTCTGCAGTGCCCATGGTGGACTCACCCTCGGACTTTGAGTCAGGATTTTGGCAGAAGCCACTCTGCTCTGTGCTGTCCTTCCTACAAAGACACCAGCCAGGGGCACGAAAGAGTCTTCAACATGTTTCATCCCTCTTGACTGAAATGGGCTGTTTTCTGTGGGCAGGTGACAGTGTTGGTGGAGTTCCTCATAAATAACTGCTCGGAAATATCTGAGGAGGACATTGCCTTCCCTGCCTGTGCCTTGGCTGAGGAGTCACTGGAGCACACAGACAGCTCCACAGGTATGAGAATGGACAGGGGATGTCGCTGACTGGGGCTGCTGGGCCAAATTAGTGAATTTGATATGTGAATATCTGTAGAAACAGAGAGTTGCTGACAGTTCAGTATGTTAATGACATGTTTTTCTACAGGAATACCTTCCAGAAGTTCAAACTTCCAACACTCACAACACAAAATTAAATCCCAGTGTTAAACATCTGATTCAAGCACATTTTGCTACAGATGTGCTGAGACTTCAAGGATCTTTCTGACAGGCTTGAAAGAGAGCATCATTCCCCCAATGTAACAGATCCAGAGGTCTTTGTTTTGTCACTGCTTCTCAGGAGGAACAGGCTATGAAAAGAAAGGCACAATTTCAGCACAGCTGATATCCTATCTGTGTCCTTTTTTGCACTCGCCTTATCAAAGTCAACTGCTTCAAGAACTGTTTGGTCTTCAAGGTGAGATGAAACTTAAAGGTTTCAATGCTGGCTTCAGAAATCCGTGGTGTGAAACGTCCTCTCAAGAATCATTTTCAAAGAGCAGAACACATTACAGAGAACATGACATTACAGCATGCACAGATGCATGGTGTATGTTTTTAGTTGTTTTTTGAGTTTCGGGTTTGATTTCATTTTACTGTTCATTTATTGGATAATGTTTACCTTACTGAGTTGTCAGGTTTAAAAATCAGAGAAAAGTCCTGCAGCTTTTGTTTTCTAGAGCTGTATTCAGAAGAGCAGCAAGAGAGGTGCACACAGGGAGTGGGAAAGGTGCCCTTCTGGACAGACAACCCTCTCCATTTTTCACCCAAGAAGAATGAGGAGTACACGTGGCCATGCAAACAGGAAAAGGGAAGGTGCAGCTCCCCAGCCACTGTCAAAACAAGTCTCCTGTACGAAACAAGCTTCTGATGCAAAACTGGGGCAAAATCCAAAAGAAACTTCTCCTCACATAAGGCATTGAAACAAAAACAATTTTCACTGTACACTGCGAAGTTAAGTCAAAATTAAGGAAGATGTGTCTCCATGTGCACTGGTTCAGCTGCTTTCAGCTAAGAGCTACAGTGCTGAGAAATGCTGTCCCCTATAAAACAGGTCCAGCCCAAGAAGGCGCTGGGAACACAGAAACAGGGTCCAGGTGAGTGCTCAGCTTGTCCCTGGTCCCCACAGGGGCTGTGGGATGACACGTGGTGAATCACTCCAGCCCGCTCACCACGTAGCCCCCAGCAGCACTCATGATTCTCTCTGCCTTAGCTGACACTGGTCCCTCACCTGCACCTGTTAAATTGTTGCTGTGTTCATTGATTCAGAAGGGCTGTGAGGTTTGGAGCACCTACAAGGCTATATGTAGCTAACAGTAACAAAGAACAGGTGTTTATCAACTGCTTTTCAGGCACACAAAATATTTTGGTGGCTTCCTTGGTGTGAGTATTTCCCACCACCAAAAAATCCCATGCTATATACAGACCCGCTTAGTGTTTGCTCCTGACACGGAGCACGGCCACCATATGATTTTGTCAGAAAAAATACACTTTGTGAAATACATCCTTGTAAAATACTTCATTTGGGATGAGCTATTTAAACTCATACTCGACCTTTAAAAAGATCTAAAATCAATTTACTGTCTCTTACCACCAGATGTCACTGATAACACTAAGCAAAGCACCTTTCCTGTGATTAAAGCCTTCCCTCAAAGGCAGGCTTGCACACCCATTTATTGCCCACAGTTTGCACCATGGCCACGGGTGGTTGATGTTGCAGACATTACTTTAGCATTTGTCACGCAAAGCTTATTCAGTGGAAAGCCCTTCCTAGCATTGTTCCTGCTTACCATGCATTTTGGGTTGTGTAATATTTTTCTCCAGAATCTGTCCAGATTGGATGGACTGGAGGGACTGGACTTCCCTAAATGTACAGCTGTGGGAGTGATCAGGAGACCAGTGTCAGGCTTACTGATGCAACCTGGCAAGGTACCAAAAAACACACTTTCAGTAGCTTAAGGTAAAAATCAAAAACCTGAAAACTGAAGCGGTAATAAAATTCTACCTTTAGACTTGTACCAAAACGGCTCTAGTACGCAACAGAGGACTAGGATCATCTTTAGAGAGACAGTCATGGAGATTGTGACTGAATCTGAGGGGATGCCAGCAGTCACCCTCACCCCCTTGCCCAGGGCAGACAGAGTGGACAGACCCAGCCAGGATGGGCCTGGGGACTGACAGGGAGCTGAGAAATGACTAACAGGAAGGCTCTTGTCCCATCTGCCTCTTCTGCCCTGACAGAGCCTCACCTCAGCAGGCAATGGAACAAAGGTCGCTGTTCCTGAAGATCTTCAGGTTCAGAGTGCTGTCTGCCATAGTGCTGACCCAGCAGGACAGATCCCAGCCTGAGAGTGGGATGGCACGAATGACACCATTCAAGGACCTGACCACACCCCATACCCTCAAAAGGGTCCACTGAACCTCACTGGACTATTTATACCTGTGGCCTCAAAGGCAGGCCCTGCCTTCCATCCATTCTAGGCTAGAACATCCAGTGATAATCAGGGGAGCTACTGCTAACATGGAAAAGCTCCCTTGGAAGGTGTCAGGTATTTGCCTCTCTGTGGGTGGCTGAAAATCAGAAGTAATGAGATGTAACCACCAACAAATCCACTCAGGGGTTTGAGGATCAGCAGTTTGGATGTGTTGAACTGAGTGTCTGCAGTCAGACGGTTTGAGGTCAAAATCAGGCTAGCACATCACAGACACATTCTAAAGATGAAATGGTCCTCTGTAAACTCTGGGGTTTATGTCACAGTAATTCAACATATTGTTCTATTATTTTCATTTATCATTTATTCCTAAAAGTATCCAAAGAGATGTCATCTCTGAAACTAAAATTGTTCATGTTCACTCCACCCGCCTGTTAGTATTTGAGAACAATTGCTCTGTTTCTTTTGGTGACATGCAAGACAGGAGTCAAAGGCTGGCAGTGAAAATTTGGTTTAGGCATTGAAGTCAATGGGACCAGGACTTTACAACGGTTTTGTTTTCGTGAGAATGGAGACTCCTATTGCAACTTCATATAAATCAGTTTTCTTATGGCTTATTTTATCTGGTTTAAAATAAATAAAAATTACATTGAGGTGTAGCATGTGAGAACTGTTTTAGCTTCTTTAGCGGATTAATAAATGTCAGTCTTAGGGATTACTCATTACTGGATGTCCTGTCATACCTTTACAAGAGACTTAGCATCACTAGAACAATTGCTGTGAATATTTGTGAAAAGATTCAAGCAATTGAATGCTGGCCTTAATATTTGTTTTAGAAATTGTCCAAGGTGAAAGTGGTCAACTGGAAGATTTTCATTTCTGCTTTGTGTTTTATTGGCTGGAAAATTTAGTTAAAGGGTGTTGAATTGTTGTATTTAAATTGTCTGTGGCATTACTTTTATTCTTACACTGTTGTAAGAAAAATTATTGAATTACATCCGTTGCAATAATTCAGTAGTACTGGTTTATGAAAGGTCAAGAACACATTGAAGAGCAATGCCAAAGTTTGTACATCACAGCGAATCTTCACGTAACATTAAAAATGTTGTTCAGAAAGTCCCTGTACTCACTCACCTAAAGTGATATGAACAATGCATAAGTAGAGAAAAGGAAGAATGTTTGGTTATATATAGAAAGACAGGCTCCTGACTTCATACAACTATTTCAACTTTTTTTTTCTTTTTTAAGTAGAATGTGATGAGTTTGTTTGGATTTTTATGCTGTGAAAATTGTCAAGAGACTACAAGGTCAGCCTACGGTGTTTTACCTAACATTGCTTGGGATTTCACCCTCCACTTGCTGTAGTATGGGTGGAGAGTACTTGTGGAAAGTTATGTGAGAACTTAAATGTAGGTATTTTTCCTGTAGCATCATTCATATGAGAGTGCCATTTTTACTTCGCCAGAATTTACAAACACATCCAAGCCTGTAAATCATACCTACACTTCAAAATCTGCACTTAAGGAAAAAAAAAGTGGCATGAAAATATTACTACACTGTAAAAATTGCCTTGCAATGAATTTGCAGAATATATTTGAATAGGAGAGCAAATTCTCTTAACCCTAAAATATGGTGTAATCTGTGTTCTTTTGTCAACAGCTAATGGTTGTGTTTGATAAAAAACTCATAAATCTGTTTCCATACCCCCTAAATAAAATATTTGTTTAATGATAACAGCAGCATGGGCACCAGGAATGCTTATTTGATGAAAAATACTTCTTCACATGGATAAGATGTACCCAAGTTTAAAAGAAAAATATTATAATGGCCATTCCCAAGACACCTTTTGCAAGTGACTCTTGGTGGAAGGACATGACT
Source organism: Acanthornis magna (assembly GCA_036785705.1). Classification (NCBI taxonomy): domain Eukaryota; kingdom Metazoa; phylum Chordata; class Aves; order Passeriformes; family Acanthizidae; genus Acanthornis; species Acanthornis magna. The sequence goes on along the minus strand of JAWUZG010000040.1, from coordinate 12,724,919 downwards.
GTGCTCTGCAGTGAGCCCGGCAGTCACATTCCTTTGGCTGAGTGGGAATTATTTAAGGTTGCTCTAACTTAAAAGATAGCAGTAGCAACAGAATTTACTTAGGAGCCAGACAGGCTCCTATGCCAATAAAATTGCACTGCACTGACCCAGAGAGGGCATCTTGCTAGCAGACAGATCAGTGGTTGGGCAGGTTCTGCTGCATTTCCTTCCACTCGCCCCAAAACATTTGCACAAAGCAGCATTAGAAACGTGCAGCAGGGACAAGCTGGCACACGGGCAGGGAGCTGGTGGGTACTGAGAGGTACCAGAGCTGTGCCTGACAGGTGACAGCTGGCCCTGGGGTCTCTGCTGGGTAGCAGAGGCAAGTGAATGTCCTGAGGCTGGAGAAGGGAGGTTACTCCTGGGTGACCCACCTTGCAAGCTGTGCGCCAAAACCCTCATATGGCCAAAGGTTAAGGAAGAAGAGAAAGCTCCAGCATGGGTTTGCCTGATCCCCATGGGCCCATGCTCTCCATGGGGCTGGGGAGCCACTTCTGACAACATTCTTCTTCACAGAGCTGGTGCCTGAGGTCACCTGAGTGATTCTGTGCCTGCACAACCCACTGCTCACCCTGTGAGATCGCTCCAGTCCTGGGAACCACACTTGCCCTGCCCAAGGATCCACTGCTGGACACCTCTGACCTCTATTCCTAAATACCTCCACCCTTCCTAATCCATACACTGCTTCTGAAGGGTATTGTACTGATGTGGCAAAGCCAAACCCGCAAGCATTAGGATTTGCCAGAGCAGCCCTCAAGGATCTTACACAAGACACTCCCTAGGTGCCTATAGAAAGCTTCACGTGTCCTTGCTCCAATGCCAAGGGTGGATGTGGGACCACAGTGCTACAGGGGTTTCTTGAGGACAGTGGCGGGTTTGTGGTGGAGGGCTGCAGACAGACAGAGCAAGCTGGCAGTGCCACTGGTTCTGGGCTTGTCCAAAGTCTGCCTCTTCCACTGAGGTCACATATGATGCTTGATGACCATGAGTGAAATAGCTGAGAAATGTATTTTTCTGTTCCAGGCAGGTATGAAAATCTACTAAACTAAAAAATCTTAAGAACATGAGATTTGCAAACAATCTGTTCACTGACACTGGAATTCACAAATCCAGTATATTACCTTTGTTTAATAAACATTGATTCATAGTAAACATATATTATTTTGCTAAGTATGCCCAGATTATTTCCAACAAACATTTTAAAAAGCGTAGTTTTCTGAATTTTGAATTACAATTTCCCTTCCATATTAGCTTGACACACCAAATGAAGAGCAAAAATATCATTCACTAAACTTCAAAATGTAAAAATTAATCTAAATTAATGTATTTTCATGTGTATAACTGCCCAAATAACAGGCACTGTCTAGTTTTGGTTAATGAAAAACACAGACTGAATGAAAATGTTATATGTGTCTGTAAATCAGCACTGTCTTAAGGCATATTAGCAAATAAAGATAAGTCTTTCTCTTGGCAAATTAAAAAAACATATTAATTTAAATTTTTTCCCTAATTATCCCTGTGTGTCACCACCTCTGTACCTTTAGAAAATTTATCAAACATTTATTCTTACAAAGAGTCTCAGCTACTGCCCTACTCCAGGGCAACACTGCTGCCCTCCTAATGCTAATGAGACACAAGAACTCCTGCCATCCCAGCCACAGATGACTTGCAGTTCCTACAAAAGGTGTGCTGATTAAAAGTTGTGATGCCCCACAAAACAGCAGAGCAACAGGAACACAGGTGAGACAAATAGGAAGAACAACAGCTCTGCTGTTTGGCTTTTGCTGGGTTACCCACATCCATCCTGAGCAGGATCCTTGTAAACGTGGGAGGTTGTGCCTCCAACCCAAGAGCCACTGCTAGAAAATCCAATCCATATGGCAAGGCTACTTCTCAGCAGAAACACAGGTCCTCTTTTCACCTCAGGGAAAGGGCCTTCCCTCGGGTTATTCCCCCCGCCTTATGACTGATGCACTGGATTTCCATTGTGTTTAAGAAGTACATGACAGTCTATAGCAGTTTTCCAGCTTTGACAGGAAAGGAATCTTTTTCAGAAGACCCGTGTTGAATATTGCTCAGTACAATGGGATGATCATGCTCCTTTTCTCCATATGGTCTCAGGGCACTTCCTCTCCTGAGTATTAAAATTTATCTTGTTTTGGTTAAAAAAAAAAAAACAACAAAACTCTGAAAATATTCATATGCACAACTAACTCTTTCAACAGAAAGTGTATGTGGCAGCCCATCTCCTTCCAGCAGCAAGGCTGGAACAGGAGCTCCCTGTGGGCCTTCAGCCAGCCTCGGGAAGCTCGGGGCAGAGGTGGGGGCTGACACCACTCAGCCCCCCACGTCTGCTCTGCTACACTGGCACCTCATCCTTGCTCTCACCCCTCAGTGTCAGCAGGTTCACAAGGTCTGGTCCCGTGGCCCGAGATAATACAAGCAGTTGCAGATGTGGTGTGTGGAATTTGTAACTGTTTAGGCAGGTATTGCTGGTATTTTAATAACTTTCTCAAATGGCCCATCTGTCTCACTCTGCCAGCAAATGAGGACTGGAGCTCCACAGTTTCTTACTTTGAGTGTTTAAACAAGCAGCAAACCTTTTGGCTTGTGGCCACCTTTAGAAATACAGATTATTAACATTTATTTATATCAAATAATTAACTAGGAAATGCAGGCACGGAGCAGTGCTCACCTTGATAATGTGGTATACAAACACACAGCAAAGCAACCTTCCATCCCTTAATCAAAGTAGCAGGGAGGAAATAAGAGAGGCACAGAGCATAAAGAAAGAGCATTTCTGTGTCACAAAGGTTTATTGCAAGAATTGTTGTCTATGATTTATAAAAGACTGTGGGGAAAAAAACAAAAACATTTTGAATGAAATAACAGTTAAATGTAAGGATGACTGTGCTGGCTCAGAACAGCAGCATTTCAAGTCCAGTCCAGGACTATCTCCAGAGCAGCCAACAGTAATTGCCTAATGACAGCCTGAGGACAGGGGAGGCTGCTCCCCAAAATGCTTCCGCAGGATGCGGATTTGCACCTCAAAGGGTTCCTGAATCAGAGGTGTTTGTGCTGAACATCCCTGAGCAGATTTTTCTTCCATGATCATGCTTAATTGCTTTTTGAACTGCTTCCTGACATCCTGTAACAGTGAGTTCCAACATTTGTTTTGTGTGAAGAGGTACCTTCTTTTGAACCTGCCAACTCATAATTTCATTTGATGATCACTCTTCTCCCCCAGCTGTTATGCTAAGCATTTCAGTAAATACCTCTCCTTGAATCCAGTGGCAACTAAAGAGAATAAACTTCCTATTAAGAGCATTCAGCTGTATGAAAGCATATATATGTACATATATATATAATATAAGATGTTCTGCAAGATATCTTCCTCAATAGCAAATGTATATTCCTTATCCTACCAAGGTCTCGCCAAAAAAGGAAAAAAAGCCACAAAAAACACACAAACCCAAACCCAGTGATCCTGCAGCAGATACCTTATCTGAGAGTATCAAGGACTATGTGCAATTAGTAGGGTGAGAACAGGTGTAATGCAATTGCCACAGTGCAGACCAAGAACACATAAATTGGGGGCATTTCCACATAACTGGCCCAGCTTTAGTAGGAACACATCTTTGAAGAGATCCACTGCACATACAGCTCTTGCAATCTTGAGCATAGTCAGGAACTTGGTGTATTTTTAACATTTTCCTTATCTTTTTTAAGGTAGACATCTTCAAATAGGAGACTAGTTGCTTTCATTCTGAGTCATGCCAGTTTTCACAGTTCTCCTCTACTCACCTCCTTGTGATGCATGCCCATCTTTTCCAGCAGGAAAGGGGATAAAAAGAAAACCCCACCTTAGGTTTCTCCATTGGAATGGAGATATGGGTTATATCCCATGAGAATGGTGGATATGGGTTTATGCATGTTGTATAGGAGGGGAGGCCCGAGCTGTGAGCCCCAGGCAGGGCAGGCCTGCATCTTCCCAGCAGCATCTCACCCAGAAAGGGCCTGGCCCTGCACTATCTCTGCAGCCTTCTCCCGCGGCACCACGGCTCAGACTAATGCAGGAGAGATGGAAGAGCTCGGGCCAAGGCGATAAGCTTTATCAGCCCACTTCCTTCACTGGGAACAGCCAGTCTCAGCTCTCAAACAGATGCTGTTTTAAAAAGCACACACATGACACGGCTGCCAGAACAGGTTTGGCTTTTTCACGATGGCGTGGCACCGGCTCTCCACAGTTGCTGCAGAGGGAGGTGGAGCGCACGCTTTAAAGGGAGGAATGAACTAAGACCTGCAGGAAGAGTCACCGAGTCCTTGAGGGAGGCCAAAGTGACAAAGCCAGGCCCCGAGGGCGTCACACCCTGCCCCGGGGCTTCTCCCACGGGCCGGGACCGCGCCCAGCCGGCTGCTCGGGGCGTGGGTGAGCCGCCACGAGGGGACGGGCGGACGATGGCGGCGGTGCCCGGGGCGGCGGCCCCCGCGCTCCGCCACCGCCACACCTGGGCCGGGCGGGTGGCACCGCCGCCGCCGCCCCTGGGCGCCATTTATAGCGCGCTATTTCGGTCGCGCGGGGCCATTGGGCGCCGCCGCGTGACGGCACCGCCGCGCCCGGGGCAAAGTCCCGCCGCTCCCGCCGCCGGGGGGGCACGGGCGGCGCCCCGCGGCCGCTCTGCGCATGCCCGGGCACCGGGGCGCTGCCCCCGGGCCGGGGGGGCCGGTGCGGCCCTGCCCCGCTGGGGCGGCAGAGAGCGGGGGGGTGCTGCCCCGGGGCCTGCTGCCGCCTCCGGGCGCTGCCGCCGCCCGCTCGGGATGGCGGGGCTGGGGGAAGCTCCCGCCTGCTGCCGCTGCTGGGGACGGGAGCAGCGCCCGGGGGTGGGGTTGGCAGGGGCGTCTCTCAGGCTGTTCATCCTTAGCCTGACCTGCAAAGGGGGAGAACATCGGTAGTCACTTGTCCCTGTCACTGGGGCGGGACAGGGATGAAAGGCTGGCAGGGGCAGCTGGGCTCAGGTATGAGCCTGATGGGAGATGGGTGCGAGGGACTAGTGAGAGCAGGTACAGCTGCCTTAGCTGTTGGTCTGTTAAAGTGTGCTGTGGTGCCTTGGTACCCCTCACACCAGCGAAAGGAACCTGCAGGGAGCTCCCAGGTTGTTTGCATCTGTAGGTGTACAAACTACCTTCACAGAATCAGCTAGGTTGGAAAAGACCTGTGAGATCACTGAGTCCAGCCTATGACCGAACACCACCATGTCAGCTGGACCATGGCACTCAGTACCCCACTCAGCCTTTTCTTAAACGCCTCTAGGGACAGTGAGTCCACCAACCTCCCTGGGCAGCCCATTCCAAGGTCTAATCACCCCTGTGAAGAAATTCTTCCTAATGTCCATCCTAAAACTCCTCTGGCACAGTTTAAGACTATATCCTCTTGTCCTGTCACTAGCTGCCTGGGAGAAGAGACCAACTCTCACCTGGCTGCCAGTCTCCTTTCACAGAATTGTAGAGTAGGATAAGGTCTCCCCTGAACCTTATCTTCTCCAGGCTAAACAAACCCTACTCCCTCAGCCATTCCTCACAGGACTTGTGTTGCTGACCCTCCACCAGCTTTGTTGCCCTTTTCTGGACCTTAAAGTACCTTAATTCAGCTTTGCTGATATGGGGCTCTAGACAAGAGCATCCTCACATCCTCAGTCCTCCATGACAGGATGGCACAGAGTCCAATGGCTCAGGTCACTGCAGAATTTTAAATTTTTTTTTTTTTTTTTTGCATATAGCGTGAGTGCTTTGTAAACATTTAACAAATGGGCTAAATGTTACCAGGACTCAGCGCCATTCAAAAATTGCCTCCAGAACACCTTGCCTGTAAAAGCCATGTGTGACTTTCATGCTCCGTTTATAGAGACAGTCTGTAATTATGGGTGGGATATATGTTTTTTGGCAGAAGTTCCTCAAGCCTCCAGTAGGCCTGGTGGGTACATCGGTGTACACCTGAGAGGAGGGTCAGAAAACTCAGCTAGGAAAGGTCACAGAGCGGATTGCCATTTCACCTGGTTGAAGAACTCCACAGTAAGTAGTGTCAAGATCCAATTGCCTGGTATTGTTACACGAGTGTGGAGGTTTCTCCAGTTCACCAAACTCTGTTTACTGAGGCAGCACTTCTAGAAAGGTGCAATTACTATCTTGGCAACTGTAGCATGGGACTAAACAAGCTGTGCAAATTGCATTCTTTAAGTCTCACAGGAGTCATCATCCATGGAGTTCTTGGATGTAATTCTTAGGAGGATGCAGAAATGAAGCCACGTGGAGCTGGGTGTCCCAAATCCCCAGTTTTCTACAGCCAGTAGAAAAGGTGCTCCCAGCATCTTCTGGGAGCAATACAGGTTGGAAAAGCAACGACATATTGGCATGGCCCTGAAATACTCCCTTGTGTAAGCCCTTCATCGCCCACAGGATTTTGTCTGCACAGGCAAGATCTGTGTTAATCTGGAGCCTGAGCCAAAAGACTCCTGGACAGTTCCTGCCAGGTCATAGGTCTGTCACACACTAAGCACACAGACCGGGAAGGACATTTTACATTTCTTGTCTGCTAGCAACTATAGTAAAATATCAATTAGTTGCACTTTGAATGGTTTAGTACAGACCATTTCCTGACTTAGGCTACATTTCTGGCAAGTGAAGTGCAAAATATAAACTTTGCAGAAGCTGTTTCTGTTTGTCCATCTCCTGTTGTAGGGTTTTGGAACCTATTTAATGTTATGGCTTAAAAGTTATTCCCAGGAGTACTGAATTGTTTAAACTAAAGATTATGCTACTGTTTGCTTGGCAGTGCTCTGTGATGTCTAAAGAACAATCCTGGCTATATGTCTTTTGTACATATATTTAGAAGTGTATCATTCTTGTACAGACACAAGTTATGTGGGTTTACATATGAAGCACTGTTGAAAGAAAAAGAAATGCATTCCTCCTAACAGCTGCTGCTCATTAATTCATTAACAGAAAATCTACTTCCAAAAAGCTGTTCACCCAGGCATTAACATGTAGTGTTCTATAAGAGTTCCCAAGCTGTCTCTGTGGGACCACTATTGAGCCATATACAACAGCACACTGTAAAATGGTATACATTTCACAAAGCTGGGCACTTCCACCACTGTTGATCATATCTCAAAAATGAAGTTGGGGAATCTCTTGATGCTCACATTCAGAGTTTGGTTACAGGTCCATTGAAGCCTATGAGAGTCTTCAGGAATTTCACTGTGCTTGAGGACATGCTCTCAGTGCATAAAGGTTCATGGAATCTTTTATAAAGCCCACTGCTAAATTGTCTTTAATGGGGAAAAAGTTTAGGAGGGAGCAGAAAGTTAAGTTTGCAGGTTTAGTGTAAAACTGCCTCATTTATCATAAACTCTGTCCTTGTTCATGTGCCTTCATTGCTTTATCCAAACAAAATTAAAACTAGATTCCAGTTTTATAATAGTCTTAATTGAAAGACAGTTTACAATGATTGGAAAGTGAAGGTTCACTGGCATCACTATTTCAGTATTGTTCTTCAAGGAACTGTTTTGGAAAGATCCACACTTCTCAAATGCTTCAATTTACTAAAGTTTAAAAAGAAATTCAGGATTGTGTTATCAACTTATAAATCCATCTGTCAACTTAAGATCTAATAAAAGCTTATATTTGGATGCGAAGATTTTATTGCCTTTGAGCTAACAGTATCAACTGCCTGATAAGCAGAGCATTTCTGCTAATATTTGGAGAATAAACCTTGACTGTTGGGCTTATCACTGAAGAAAAGGGAAGGATTCTCTAAGCTCTCATTAACTTATCTAGGAATTAAATCAGAACCTGTGTCAAAAGTAAAATGCAAGTAGTTCCGCAACATTAAAATAATGAAACTCCAATATTGGTGGAGATTTGTGGGGGTTTTGTTAGTTAGTTGATTTGTGTGGGTTTTATCAGTTAAATGTTGCAATTGTAAGTTACTGGGATAAGCAGTTTTGCCACCATCACAAATCAAAGGCATCATCAAGGAACGTCAATGAGGTTCTGTGCTCACTGAATCTCATTTACTGTGAGGGGAAAGACTGAGTAGTGCTTAATGATTAGATAGATCCAGTTTCTGCCTTACCAGTGCTTTGGTCACCTGTGTAGTGTACTGCTCCAAGTTTTCTGAGACTCCAGAATGACAAAGGATGAACTGTAACCAATAAGGAACAGCATGTAATAGAGGGAAGTTTGGGAATGATGTTACAGTCATGAAAGGAGCTAATTTTATATTACAGTTGTTAACACAATATCGTGATCAATTGTATGAAGTCAGATTCTACCTGCCTCATTAATAAACAATTTGTAAAGCACAGGGAAGGGCAGACTGAGGAGTAGTATCTGCCTTTGCATTCAGAAGACTCTTTTAAAAGACTAATGTAAAGGGATGCTTAAATAAAATTAATTTGCCATATGCAAAATATTTCTTACCAGACTGACCAAATTCTTGTCAGCCTGAGAGGCTGAAAATATGTTTGCAAAGCCAGTCTTGTTGCAATGTTGCTGCACAGAAAAATAATTGCAACTTTTGTCATGAAAACCTGAGCTCCAGCATTTGGGGAAACTGCACCATTTTGCAGAATGGAACACGAGGTCATTTTGGGTGCATGCTTATTAAGGAAAGGAATTGCATTGGAATGTAGGAGGGCAGAGAGTAAGAATTCGAAGCTCCTATGTCTGCAAGAAAACAGGGCAGTATGTATGCCACAGTGACTTCTGATGTACAGACACCGTACTGAAATTCTAAAAATGTTAAGGATGTAAATTAGTTGTACTGAAGATCAGAGTCACTCTAAGTTGTCCATCAGCTCTCCCTGAACTCATTAGTCAACTATTATCCTTGAGCATGTACAGGAATGCCTGCTGGACCTGGGCTTTAGCAAGGCTCCAGTTCAAGCAAGACTTTTTAAGGACATGCACAGGGTTAAACAAGTCTTGTAATTTCACTGAATCCTGGAGAATGCCAGCAAGGCTGAAGTCAGTAGCCTCACAATGAGGTACAACATGCCTTGCCACAGGGTTCCAGCAACGGTTTAGATGTGCACCTTAAGGCATGGGAATGCTGCAAATTCAAGGAGGGTCTTGCAGATCCCAGTCTCCATCTGGATCAGTCCCGTTCTCTGTTTAGCAGTGAAACTGCACCGTAAGAAACAGTGTTACATCTGTCAAGAAAGAAACAATTGAATAATGACATTTGAAACTGGATCCGTGATTTGAAGGATCAAGAATAGAGGAATCTAGATCTTCCTCTCATACAGAGGTAGTTGTAACAGGACAGTACAGGGGTTGTAGAATTATTTATTTATTAATACTTCTAACATTGAAGAGTATTTTAAGGCATTTGTAAGAAACCACTCTGATGCTGGGAAGTAATGAAGGTCCCTTTGGGCTTCCTTTCTCTTCATTTCAGTTCAAGTACCCATTCTGGGCCTGACCCTGACAGAATGAAATCCATGAGTGTTTGGAGTAAGAACAGCATCTCTCTAATGCTGTATTCAAGCTGCATGGAGCAGAAGTGCTGTGGAGCTAACACAAACATTGAATTTTAAAGAACTGGGATAATTTTCACTTCCTCAATTTTTTCATTAGCAACATTGATTTATTTTTACACTGTTGCAGGGTGGTAGCAGGGTGGGCTGGGGCTGGACCAAAAGTGCTTGGTTTTCTCTAAAGTGTTGTGTTTGCTCACCTGAATGTGCCACTGCTCCCACAGAAATGCAGTACTCAATGCAACTCAAGTGTTTACACAACACTGTTGTAAAGCAGGCAGTAAATTACTTCCTCTATGGATAGACCTCTGGGCACATTCTGCTCACTGCTGTATTAACTGAATATTAATGATTAATGAAAAAGAAAAGAAAAGGAAGAATAATTAAACCAACTTGTTATACTTTTAGGATAATAGAAAGTTTACTGTCCGCTGTAGCAGGCCCTTTCCATCCTGCATGTAGTGCCCTGTACACATGCTCTGGTGAAGGCCCTGGCACAACCCACAGCAGCCTGTTTCTCACCCAGAATACCTGGAGCCAGCCTGAGAATCATTACATTATAGATCAGATTAAAAGGAATCTATTATTTTAAAGATTTTCTCTTCTGTCTCTGTCTAGGACAAACAGGCATAGGCATTTAGTTTGAGTCAAAAACAAACAGGGCAACTATACTGACCAGGACAGCTTCAGTTTTCCCTGATTACCTCAGATTTTTGTAATTGCTGAACCACTAATTGCTGAACCACTAATTTGTTCCATTCACATAATCTCAAGTTTTCTAAGAAACACAGAACTCATCTCTTCCACCTCTACTTGTGTACATACAATTGCACAAGAAATCAGGTAATAGCACTGTGACTAAAAGTAGCAGAATCAGGCTGGTAAAATCTGTTTCCAGACAGCTGGCATGCACAGACTCTTAATCTGATGTTTGATAAGGCCCATAAACAGCTGGATTGCTGTGATCCTGGGATCAGGTTGGCAGAATCAGCCTGATTCTGACCTCACACAAGTGCAAAATAATTTCTGACTTTGTCCCTGTGCACTTCATGCAGGTCTTTGGATTATAGTTAAACCATGAACACAGTTCAAGGTTATCATTTCACATTAACAAGGGTTGGCTGAGAGGCTAATCTAAAGTAACCAATTAAGAATTACCATGGAAGCCTGTCATAGTGAAGTCATGGAATTTTCTTCACTAAACCTCTCGGTTACAGGCCTGGTCCCACTGTCTTGACGCTGAAGGGCTTTGAGAGGATTTCAAGCTTGAATCCTGTGGGAAGGGGCTCACTCACAAGCATCTCTAGCTTGCATTGAAACAACCTGCAGCTTTCATTCTCTTCTCTACAAGCAGGGTTTCACTGCAGCTGAGTTTCCTGTAAATGGGTTGCACAGAATTAATTACTGTGCCTAAAAATTATTCAGTTACCTTTTTCCTAATATTCTGAGATAGGTTACAGGATGTAAGTTTGAATCCATCTGGGCACTGGATACATAACATTGCATTTCTTCTCAAGAGAGAAATAAGCAGGTTACCAGAAGAACAAGAAAATAAGTTAGAGTCACACCTAAATCCTTCAATGTACTTCTCAGTGTGGGTTTTACTGTTTGGATTTTTTAAGGATACTCATTACAAAATAATCTTTTAACTCCATGTAGTTTCTGCAATCATTTTTCCCATGCAATAGCAATTTAAAACAAAATTGGGCAGATGTTTAACTGAAGTTAAAAAACTCAATCTCAGAAATTTACAGCCACAGTAAGAATCATTGGTTAGAGATTTTAGAGCCAGCAGAGATTATTTTGATTATCTGCCTTGTCTAACATGAAACTCAGGTTGTCAGTCAGGAATTCCAGTAACTTTTGTTTAGGACCTTGTTTGAGTTAGATTGTCCTGCTGAAATTTAACACCTGCAAAAGCAAACAAACCTTTTTTTTTTACTTCTTATTTAAGCCATTATTTACTCACCATTGCTGTGTGGTGGCATTTGAAACACAATACTTAATTGCTACTTGAAGCACAGAAAAAGAGATCAAATACTCCATGTTGGAAACCATGGGGAAAATGGTGGCCACAATCTTACTTGAAACAACACCACTATTTCAAAAGTCCTTAGCACTGCACCAACTATATTGCATGCTGCATTTTAAGGCAATTTCTGTAAAGAGGGTGTTTTGTTTTAACATTCCTTTTTTTTTTTAACTAAGGGTGCAGACTGAACTCTGAGACAAGAAAGAACATTGTGCAATACTCTGTGCTGTTATCTAAAGAATATTGTTTCTTATCTCTCTGGATTTGTACAGCACAGCATGGCTAAACTTTAGTGATGAGTGAGCAGTTATTTCAGGAGACAGGGGTGGAGGGCATTGAGAGGAATGCAGGGAAGGAGCACATTTAGATATCTAGAAAGATAATACATTAGAAAATTATTCCTTGCTGTTACATCGCTTTCTTATGGCACAGCCTCCTAAAGGGATTAGGAGAGTTCCTATCACTTTGAACACAAATGGAAAAAATGGTGTGTTGTTAGAGATGATTGCACTGGGAGAGAAATAGAGTGGTGAAGTGCTTTCATTAGTCCCATCCACGTGACTCCCGGGGAGCACCTTAGGTGCAGTTCTCCAGGATGTCCCTGAACCCTCCCAGGCACATCTTCTCTACGGAGAGTCCCTGCCTGTGAGACCAGTGTCTTGCTGTGCCAGTGCGTCCAGCTGTTACTCCACCCTGTGAATCAGCTGTACCTGCACACCCTGTTTTGCTGTCATCTCTAAGGCCCTTTCGGTGTTTTCCTGCCTCACCGTGTCAGACAGGTAAAGGGAAACCAGGCCAGTGGCCAGGACTCTCAGTTTTCCCATTCTATGCTGATGTCCTGCCTGGCAGAGCAGCCATGGAGGGCTGGGCAGGGAAACCACCCTGCAGGTCTGGACTGCCGTGTAGACATGGAGAGGGCTGAGCCCTGCTTGCAGGCTTTCACAAATAGGGCTCCAAGACCACATTCCCCATGAGGGGCAGGCAAGAAGCCACTTGCATCCCTGGACCCAGAGCACTCAGACACTCTGAAGTGAGTCTGTGCTTGGGCACTTCAACACGCTGTGTCAGAAACAGGCCATGTTACCTGGCACGGCCCTTATTGTGACAACATCCTGAGTGCTCACAGCAATGGCCCTGCACCTGAACTCTGAAAAAGAAGGCCATAGCTGACACTGTACTTCCCCCTCCCTCTGTGTCTGCCATGGCAGCCAGAACCCAGCCAGGGAGAACAACACAGGGCAACCCACTTTCTCACAGGAAAATGCCGCACATAACAGCGTAGCATGCCTTAGGGACAATATGGTTCACCCAGGACTACAAGGTGTTCCCAGTTCTTGTGCTCCTCTCGCTCAGGAACAAACTGGACCTGGCCTTGGAGATGATCCAAGGCATGACGATGAAGGTTTCTAATGGATATATGTTTGTACTGAGCTGCCCAAAGCAAAGTCTGTAAGGCCAAAAAGCAAAGTCCCGTAAGGCCAAATGACATGGGTAGGAAAACCAGACAAACTTCTTGGATACTGAAACTCTTCTACATGTCTGATTGCTGCAACGACAATGTTTTTACCATTCCAAGATAATTAAACATACTAAACAATTAGCTTATGAACTACCAGCTCTGGAGTCACCCGGTCCTCACCCTTGACTGATACCAAGTGGAGGGACACAACACCCTACTTATGGAGTCCAGCAGCACCTCACCCTTCTCCTCCCACACTGGAAGTGCTTGAAGATGAAAACAGAGCAGTGGACCAACAAATCTGGCTCCAAAGGTGTTGTTAACAATTGCTGAGACGTCACACAAATGAAACCATGGCACAGGAGGTGTTCATAAGGCCACATATGACAGATTTTCCCCTCTCATCTTAACATTTGTCTTTTATTAAAAGAGACCAAAAAATTAATCGTGCCACCTTTAAAAGATAACCAGCTTATTAAATAAATGAACTGCTGAGCTGTGTTCTTCCTAGAAGCAAATCAAGTCTGTGTGAAATCCTGGTTACATCCAAGGCTGCACGTCAACTTTATTTTGAAGAGTCGAATGATACTCAGTTGATACCCATGTCCTGAGTTACCTGCTGCGAACAGGTGAAATTCACCCAGTATTTTAAAGGTGGAATACTGATACTATTTTCCAAAGTGTTTTGTTGAGTTGCTAGCCAACATGCTATAAGACTAGGTGTTTATCTTTTGTGTCATGCGTCAGAGTTAATTACTTCACAGGGTAGGCGTGCCATTGGGAAGCACTGAAAACTCCCTTTGTTTCAGGTTACCTGCATGTCTCAGTGTGGCAGGTGAGCAGTAATCAACCTGATCCCCTTCTCCTTCAGCAAGGCCTCACAGAAGTTATTTGGTTTGGTAGCCTCTTTGTTTCTGAGTTACTGCCTTTAAGGCAGCTGGGGCTGATTAGATAAGGTGACTGTGTATCTGCAGCCTTGACATAAAATGGATTTAGTTTGCCCTCAGTGTTTAGCAGGGTCGTTGAATACCAATTAAGGATATATGTAGCCATTTGTAAATTGTGTATGGGCTGTTTGCTATGAAACACAAATATTTTTTTCTCATGAATTAATATTTAATTGAGGTACAGTTCCAGGTAAGTCCTTGCAAACTATCAGAGTTAAAATTCAGGTCTGGTGAAAGTAGGCAATATTCTGCTTTGTTTAGCAATGTCACCCTGCTTGTACCTGCCTTGTACTTGGTCTGACGTCTTCATCAGTGCCCGCCTGTTTTCAGCATTATTGTCATCACAGAACAGAGGATTTCCCAAGAGACAGGGGGATTCTTGTACTTCAGACTCCAGCTTGGTGTCTTACTCATGATACACTAAGGTCAAAACTACTTTCCTTTATCTGCAGAAAGAATCTCCATTAGTATATTGTCTCCTTTTTCTGCACTGAGAGCTCCATGTGCAGCCTGCACTGCTGTTGGGCAGCAGCGGTCTGAGGGGAGCACAAATTAACTCAGCTCCCAATGGCACTTGGAAATGTTCACATCTGCAGTAGATGCAAGTGATGCAGAGTAGGAGAGATAATGTATGGACCAGTGCATAAACTGCATCCCCAATATTACATAGGTTGACCAGCCTTACACTACAAAATAAAACTGATCTCTAGTGTTCAAAGGGGGAGAGCTTTGTTGCATAGAGCACTTAAATGAGGCTAGAGAAAATATGAGAAGATATGTGAAAGAGACAGTCCTGAGTGACAAAATAGGCTAGAGTGATACTTGGGACTCTGAACCTTACCTAATAACCTCTGCATCAAGGAGGTTTTTTCTGTTTCAATTAGAGAAATATATGATAAAATGGTGTGGCACCAAACTGCACAGTAATGCCTAGCTTATGTTACTGACTTAGCCAAGGCAAGAGCCATGCTAGATGTTTTAGTTTTGGCTGAGTACGTAACTGCATTTTAGATAACGCCACTTCTGAAACTGAATGAGAAATGCAAGTACCAATCAATGCAAACAACTTTCACGACTTACACTGAAAGAGCACTTGGCTCTGGAGAGAGCTGGTCAGGAGGTAGAGTCACTGCCATTCCGTCTTGAGAGTGGGGTTTAAGGCCTTTTTAATGTTACATGCTGGATTTGAAAATCAGGTGAAACTCAAGAGCTTAGTTTGTACTGAAAGTCAAACAATGTGATCTTAAAACTGATCTTAAAAGGTGTGAGTCAGTATGATATCACAGGAAAAGGTACACTGTCTATTAATTGTACATTGAACTTTGCACTCTTAGCCCTGAAATTCTGAGTTTGGGCACCCTTAGTTAAATTAAAATAGCTTATTACTTGTGGTTTTGAGCTCTTACAGCCTCATTCCCACTGTCAGAGCAATACAAATGTCAGCAGTATTTACAATTATAAAACAACTTGGAGTAAAAAAAAAACCCTGTACACAGACTATGAACTATTTTTCTCTCAATCAACCAGTGGGCATTTTTTTACCTCCACCTTCCTTACCACACTTACCTGCTCTAAACACAGATCTGTGCTCTGTCTACAAAGCACATGAACTAAGTTAATATTATTTGACGTGCAGTTTTTGTCAGCACCATCTTAACACATTTCTACTCTGATGCTAAAAACCAAAACCAAACAAAAAACCCAACAAAAGCCACCACAAAAAAGCCAACCCCCCCAACAACAAAAAACAAACAAACAAACAAACAAACAAACAAACAAAAACAAAACAAAAGGAAGCAAAACAAAACCCCCACCCAGTAAAAGAGCTGGTCCCATAGAAAGTGGTCAGATGTGCAGGGGGTATTTGCAGTATATGGCACTCAGCTTTGCTTTTAATCAGATTTCAAATAAAAAGCACAAAGGAAGATATCAAGGTGAAATAGAGATTACTTAGCCAGGGGAACTCCCTTCCTCTTTCCTTTCTTATCATAAGCATTAAGATCATGATTTCATTATAAGACGTAAAAGCTGCGTTGGCCCTAGTTTCCATTTGCTTTGAGCCTTGGACAAACATGGCTGGATTTACACATGTGGTATAATCTCTACAAATTCAGTATGTCATGAACTTCATTCATCATTTTACACATTTTTAAACAATGGTTTGTGACATGATTGTTCTCATTCAATAGATTCAGAAAACTCTCAGTGCTTTTTCTATTTGTTTATTTGTTGGTAAATCAATAATTCATTGCGGATGTCAGTTACAAAGATGATTACCATAGAATTTCCTTCCCTGGTCACATTCATGTTTAAACCTGCCTTTACTTTGAGTAATATTTTATCTGTATTTTACCTACCACTAAGTCTTGCTTTCCCCATTCATTGTAAAAAATTTCTCACTCTGAGTGTACACAAAATGTAAATGCCAAATTATGTTTTGTTTCATTTGAAAAGAAGATTTTATTGCACACTTTGCATCACTCCCTGTGTGAGTTTCCTGTGGAAGAATGTGTTACTAGAGTGGTTACTAAGACAACTCTCATGGGAACTGAAAGCAAACTGTGTTTGAGACTTCTCAAAATTTGTTGAGAAGAAATATGCTCATAATCTTCCTTTAAGCTTTTCTCACCTTTTATGATGGGTAAGAACAAACCAAATAAAAGCCTGAAGTCTTGTCTGCTTATTTTTCTTTCTTATAACATTTTAAAATAATCCTTCATAAACTTCATCATATATACTTTTTTTCATAATCTACCATGTCCTCATAGAGCTCCGTGATGGTCAATCAGAGAGTCAAATAATCCCAAGAAGTACTTGGGGGTGCTGCTGGAAGACAAAATGATTGCAAAGATAAGGATGTCCCAGCATGTAACCACTGGATCATTTAATGAGGTTTATTTCCAGGCCTGAATGCACCTAACCTCTTGTTGATGCAGGCATAAAACCCCAATCTATGCTTACTGGAAAAAAAAAAAAAAGTAAAACAACAAACAACTGAACCTGGCAACAGCAGCTTTTCATGTAGGAACAACAAACAACTGAACTTGGCAGCAGCAGCTTCTCGTAGGAACCAGCAAAAATGAGGCACAAGCCTTGTGCTCTTTTACACCCTTAGTCCCCTTCATAAGAAACCCAGAGACTGTCTCAAGACGGCTTTGCCAATAGATGCTGGTCCACTGTGACCTCAATCCGTCAGGTTTTCAGTAAGCTCACTGTGTGTAGTGGGGAAGTAGCTCTCAGTGCAGACAGAACTGCCAGGTCCTTGATCACTCTTCCTAAAGTCTGACATTTCAGGAATTATAATATCAAAATTTCAGAAAATGCAATAGGTGAAAAGCTGCTCATTCAGTTATGCACAATGAAAAAGAAACTATTGTCAGTAATACCATATGGTTCTTTTTCCTTTTACAACTCTTCCAGCTGACAAAGAAAATCAAAACTCCTGTCCTACATGGCAGCAAATCTCCTTAAATCTGTACAATGTCTCAGAACATGGCATCCTTTCCATTAACTACTCTAATGAATGTCCTTTCTTTTAGCTGCTATACTAAATGCACAGTCTATGAGTTGTCAAGAGGATAGAGCTAGCTACTATAGATTTTCAGATAGTAAAAAATTCCTGGAGTGAATCTGCAAACAAACCAGCAGAGATGCTGCAAAACTCTTCCAGCTGTGCCTTGCCTAACCCAGATGAAGCTTCCTATTCAGAGAAACAGGGAGTTTAGGTCTGTCTGTTCTTGCCACTATTGATTCTGCATAAGCGACCAAGAATGACGGATTTAGGGCACAAGATTCCATGTTTCCCAGTTCCAGGATGATCTGGCTTAGGAAGCTTTGTGTTGACTAAAAATTGGCTGGCATGAAGCCTGTCAAGCAAAAGCCACTTCATAGCTTGAGCAAACACAAGGCAAATACTTGGAATTCATAAATGATCCACATCAAGTTTAAATGTTTAACAGATTAAAGTATAACAGGAAAATTAAATGGGTCTTCTCTCCAAAACAGGGAATGCAGGCTTGATGAGTATGACACAGTTTGGTTAGGGGTCAGTAAGTCACAGGAACTGTTACAGGGAAGAAGACAGAAACTGGGTTCTGCTACTGACCTGCTGAGCAATCGGGATTCTTTCATCACCTCCTCTGCCTTATTAATTCCTCTAAATGGTTAGTAATGCTATCCTCTTAATAAAGCAGGTTAAGAGTAAGTGCTGGATCAGAGCAGATCTTAATCCTGTAACTTAAAGGCTTCATTTTGATTTGGGTCTTATGCTTAATTGTGAGGTCTGACTGAAGATGATGGGGTTAGGGTAGACATAAAAGCTCTCTCTTGCTTGGCTAATGCCTAAATCTAGAAGTAGCCAACTTCCATAGAGCTTTCATGTGGAATTTTCCCCAGATTGTATGTTTGTATCTGTTTTTTCTATATTTGTACTTCTGCCCCAGGATGTCGATGTGGGTTGATTGCTTTGTGCCCATTTCATGCCTTCTCCAATATTCCCTCACACACACTCCAAGGGGGATTCAGTCTGCAAGCATTCTTAGACAATGCTGGTATTATATGTGATGTCCATACTCCCAAAATCCAATATACCAGTTTTCAGGACACTCAGAAAAAACAGAGGACTGAGGGCTTTCACGTGCACTCTGGAGCAGAGGGGAACTGGATTGGTTTGTGTCTGGAAATTATGAGAATGCTTCTGTATAAAAGGGAAGAAGGGACTTGCATTATATACCTTCCCATCCTTCTAGGGGGGAGGTGAGGAGAGAAATAAAAAGGAAGGGGGTCAGGGACACAGATACAGAAGAGAGTTTTGTACTGTCACAAAGACACATACCTAACCAAGTGTTCAGTAAGGTACTGTGCTTTGCAGGCAAGAAGGTTTGTAAACACACAAGGCAAAAGCCCAGGAAGGAGGTGGAGGGTGTCTAACATATACTCCAAGCTATCAACTGTTCTGGTTCCTTCCATGGAAGACAATTCTTCCTATATAAGCTCAAAATGTTCACAGTGGCTGGTTTTGGGTGGAGTGGTATTGGGCAAGCTGGTTGTTATGGATGCCATTGAGGTATCTACCTTTCCCCATGTATTGCAGGTGACTGTGGGAGAATGGCACAAGGTTATGTGCTGTGGCAAACAGGAACCTAGAGATTGTATGTTGCCACACTTAATTATTAGTCACCTACATTCTTTTTGCCCCTAGGTCTGTGTGGTTAGGAAGCAGTGGTAAGCGTTAGGAAAAAAAACCCAAAACCAAAACAAAAACCTGACAAAAACAGGGGTTTAAGCTTGGATATGTAACTAACATATGGAAACAAATACTTACCTGACTGATTATGTTCTATTAAATGAGACATCTCTCTGACATGGAGTTGGTTCAACATGAAGCCCCAGGGTGATGGTCTCTGAGCCCATGCTGAGCTATGGACAGGAAAGGATTTAGAGAATGAATGTCTCCCACAATGGAAATGGGCTTCCCATTAGATCCATGCAATGCTTTGTTTCAAGGGGATGTAGACACACACACACATTTTGATTTTTCTTTTTGCAATCACAGCCAAAATCTGGATTTAAGACTATGGCAAGAAAAGATCTCATTTCTATCATTTTCTGTCCCCTGCGAAACATCTAAGAATGTCACTTATGGTTCTCAGTGAGAGCTGCAGAAGCTGGGTTCTTGCAGCACTTCTTACTTGGAACAGTTGTTCCTTGTGCTTGGCAGCCTACCCAAAACACTCTGATAATTTGGTCTGGTTCATTTCCAGTGTCATCCTACTGAATAAGGCATGAATCCCACCACAAATGTAATGCTTAGCAGAAGAGCATAGAAAGTATCCTTACAAATCATATTTTTGTTAAACTAACCTGATCCAAGTGAATATCAGCAAATTTGTTAAATTAACCTGACCCAAGTAAATCTCAGGGGAATCATTTAATCTGAAAACTGAGGCCATATCTGTTTCCCAAGGATGTTTGATCCCATGACCCTTTTCTTGGAAGCTGTTCAGCTTAGACTATTTCTTCTCACCTGCTGTTGCAAGCTGCCACCCCCACAGCTCTGTTTTGATGGGAAAGCCTCCTCTAATCTACAAGGATCATGCACCAGGAAAGGAGTATTACCATGAATTCTCTCAAACCTCCAACTCGACTCCCCTCCCCTTTCTTTCACAGACCTGACACAGTAATAATTCTTTTATTTGAATGTGGCACAACCAATTGCTGCTTGGTGGACTCTGTGAGGGAAGACACTGTTTGGATCTCTGCCAAAGCAGGACCAGTATTGTTTGGGCTGTCCTTTTTGTCGCCATCCCTTGCTATTTCCCAGGCTCTCTCCTGCCCTATATATTTTCTATGTAGTGAGTTGTTATTCTCCTTGTTCTGTGCCTCACTGCTCCTGTCCTGTGTCAAACAGACAGACACTGGTTGAAGTGGGATGTTGCAGACAGCAGCTTGGGTACAGGCTGCACAATTTCCTTAACCTCGCCGCTCAACTACCTGCCATTGCTGGCACAGTGGAAGAGCTGCGTCCTACAGGCCGTTGCCTATGACTATGTAAATCAATGTGCTCTTGTGACCAGCCAAGCAAGGAGATGCAGTGGGAGGCCAGCAGCTCCTGGCAGACACTATATGCAGAAGTGCATTACATTCATGGGTGAGGAGGGAGAAGGAACAAGGGGCAGAGACACAAACTTTGTCAATTATGTATGCCTATCAGTTGTTAGGCTACTTGCATGAACTTTTTGGGGCTTTATGGAAAGTCAGAATCAACTGAAGTATACTCTATGTTTTATAGTTTCTGAGCTTAGACGGATTTTCAAAGTTTTCTCTTTTGCTGACATTGCTGAAAATATGCTTTACTACACAAAGCAAGCCTGTGTTTTGTTGAGTAATCATATTTTCCAACCTCCCACTTCAAGAAACACAGCGACTATTACAGGCCAGCGCCGATGCCCATCACTAGAGAAAGCTGGAACTCATTCCCCGTTCCCCGGGCTGGAGGGAGGCCGGGGTAGCTGGGGACTCGGTGAGCCCACGCACGGCAGCCGTCCCTCAGGGTCCTCTGCCTCCCCTGTGCCGGGCGCCTTCCCCGTGCCGTCCACCGGCTCGGGAAGCGCCGAGCCCGGGCGGGGCCGTGCCCGCTGGGCAGCGCTGGCCCCGGCGCGGTCGGCGGCAGGTGCGGGCGTGCGGCGGGGCGGGGGTCTCCCCGCGGGGTCGGGGCCGTGAGGCGAGGGGGCGACGCGGGGAGTCCTCCCGCGGCTCGGCCGTGCCGGGGGTCGGGGCGGCGCCGGGCCCGCACACCGGCACCTGTTGCCCGTCGGTTCACGGGCGGCCCCGCCCGTCCCTCACCGTGAGGGGCTCGGGGGCTGCTGGAGGCTCTGGGCCGCGGTGCCCCCTGCGCCCCGGGGACGTCGAAGCGAAGCCGGCGGGGGTGCCCGGCCGTGGGGCGAGGCCGGTGCCGCGCTCCACAGGCGCCGGGGGGAGCGGCGGGTAATGGCCGGCGGCGGTGAGTCACCGCCGGGCCCCACCTGCCGTACTTAACCCGCCGCCGGGCGGCCGGCGCCGCACTCGCGGGCTGTGCTGCCGCCGTGGCCGGGAGCGGCTCCTTCCTCCTGCACCTCCTCCGCACGGGGCGCTCGGCAGAGGCGAGGCAGGCGCTGCATGAACGTTTGTCTCGGGAGTAGCAGAAGCACGAGCAACCTTCAAAATGCCGAAGCCGGTGAGTGGGGCGCGGCGGGAGGGAGGCGCTCCGCGGGGCCGCACCGGGGCCCGCCCGCCCGGCGCTGGGGGCTGCCCGAGCCCGGGCGCCCGGCGAGGCGGTCACCTCCGGGTGCCGCGGCGCGGGCTTTTGCCGGGATGGAAGGGCTGAATCCCGTTCCCCGGGATGGGACGGGGCGTTTCGACTCCAGCGCCCTGGGAAGCTCTCCACGGCGCCGGGACGGAGCGGCGGGCACCCCGCTCGGGAGCCACATCAGCGGCTGCTTGGGGCGGGCGGGATCGCTGGGGCTGCCTGCGGGCGCCGGGCCGCGGGCAGGACGGAGGCGCCTCGGGTGGGCTGGAGGGTCACTTCGCCGCCCTGCTGCCGGGAACGGGGCACCGGAGCCCCGGGAGCTGTGCTCCAGAGATCAGGCGGTGGATTGCTCCGTCTTGTGTAGCGCTTCCGTGCTAGACACGCACAGAGCTCCCGAGCAACTCTCGAAAGAAGAGCTTTCATCACACTCCCGCTTACGAGAAATGATACAACTGCGCCGGCTGCCATTTAGTATGCTTGTGGCCTATGCATTTATCTACAGGAAGCGTATATGCATCTGTAAACATAGGAAAACCTTGTTCCCTCCTTGTTTTGCCATCTAAAAACTAAATGCTAGGGACTCTTAATAAAGGTCTCCACACTGGTCTTTACCAGTCATTATGAAAGACCTGGGGTTTTTGGGTTTTTTTTGTTTGGGTTTTTTTTTTGTTTTTGGTTTTTGGTTTGTTGGGTTTTGTTTTGGGTTTTTTTTGGTTGTTTTTTTGGGGGGGGGGTTTCTTTTTTTTTTTAAATTGAACGGTCTTTTTCACTCCTCCTTCTTTCTCTTGACACCACCACCTCCTCACCGCCTCCCCCCCCCCGAACTTCTTTTTTTGTGGGTTTTTTGTTTGTTTTATTTTAAAGTCTGCTGCTGCTGTGCCGGTTAGAGACGGCAATTCCCTTGAGGAGCCAACTGCCTAATGCGGAGCTTTGAGCAGTCGTTGGAGCAGACGCACTTTTGAACTTTGAAGAGCATAATCAGAACAGATTGTTGTTACTATCTATGTTCAATAGAGGCAATATTTCTTAAAATGCAATGCAGTGAAGGAGTTATGTGAGTCTTAGCTCACATAAATGAAATGTGAAATAAGCGCAAACAAGCTTATCTTTGTGGTAATAAGCAATTGATGTTTTACCACTGTAAAATCAAAATTAATTGAACTTTTTTTTTGTTTTGTTTTTACATTGCAGTTTCTGTAAATCTACCCAAAACCAAAAAACAGACTAAAAAACCCCACAACCCCCCAAAAAACAAAACCTAAACAAAACAACAAATAATAGTAAAAACAAACAAAAAAACCAACAAAAAACCCCAACAAAACAAAAAACCATAAAACACCAAACCAACAAAAGACAAAAACACACCAAAACCAAACTATGCTCAGTCCTTTTAAGAACTGATAATTCTTCAGTCTCCTTGGCTGTGTTACATCAGTGGGAGGTGATATATTGCTGCATATAATAATGTCTAACTGAAAGGACCCTTCTGTAACTGGGGGAAACAAATATATAATTTACAAAGCATGGATATAAAAGGTTGTGTGTGAATAATCTCTTTCTGCCTTGTTAGCCGTTTGCTAATTACAGAACGCTTTCTTGAAATATCCTGGTTAGAGTAATCTGAAATCCTGGTTTAGGACTAAGTCACACTGGAAGCCATGGATAGGTGTACAAAAACTCTTTAATCTCTTAAAAAAAATACAGCTGTGTTTATCCTTTTGCTTGGCAGGGCTATGTTTGTATTCCCTCAGAGATGGTGATTTTTCTTTGTTTCTTGGCTGACTAGCCAGTGAATAACAAAGGTGGATGGTGTAAACCACCTTCCACTGGGGAAGGACAGTAGTTCTGTTAAGACTTCTGAGATGTGACCTACTGGCTGGGATTTATGGCTAAGACTCTTCTGTGTCAACACTTTGTAAATATAAGCATTTTTAAAATTCAATCTGCTGTTCAGTAGGGCTAACTGCCACTTTACTGTAAACGGAAAAGAGGAATTTTGCAGAGGTTATTTTAGTAAAACACACTGTTCAGTCTGACTGCTTTAGACTGAGACTGGATTTGGATCCTTCCCAACTCAGCTCATTTGATATTAATACAGTTAAATAGGATTCATGTCAGTTTGCATGGAAAGAGGAAGTAAAGCTGTCACTCCAGAGGCAGAACTGTGCTCAGGACGAATGTGACAACAGCCTTTGGCATGTGTGAGGAATGATAGCACAACCTCTTGGGATGCACAAGGAAGCAGTGTGAGTTTCTGCTGGGTATTTGGCATGAATGCTAAATATTTATTACCTGTGCTTGTTTGCATGTGTCTTGTCTACATGGCATAAGTAAATATGGTGTTGCTTGGCAAATTTCATCCTGCTGTGTGTGAAGTCTCACACACTGGTCATCAGTTACTTAAAGATTATGATGGCAGAAAGCAAAATTTTGGCAACACCTTCCCCTCTTGCCCTGCCCCCCCAGCCCAATACACTAAACCTTTATATGAAACTATTGTTTTAACAAAAATTATAAATGCACACAGAAAGCTTACAGATCATGTTTGTAATTTATTATTTCAGAGTAAACAAGTAGCGAGTCCATTAACACTAGAACATTAGTGGTTTTGTATTCTAATTGAGTACCAAAGTGATGTGCTAGAAAGCCAACTGTACTCCTGATTCTGTGGTAACATTTGGTCACAATTAGTTGTATCTGATGCATGCTTACCGTGCTCAAAATAAATTTTAGTAACAGTCCAGAAAATAATTCTGAAATAAGTATATTTGTTAATATAGACATGTTTTAGTATATAATTTAACACAGATATTCTGCCATGTGTAACAGTTACAAAGTAACGAGATCTCTCCAAGGTAGGCTATAAATATATAACCTATACCCAGTTCATGAGGGTTTATGGCTGGGAGTTCATCAACAGTTCAGATGCATGATTTCCATCTAGCCTGTACAGAGGTTCATTGGGCTTTACAGGTAGTGAATTATTTTGTAAGGAAATGCAAAAGGTGTCATCTTGTCCAAATCTTGCTGTGTTATCTAGAAATGAGTGAAATGCTAAATAAACTTACTTGCTAAGCCTTGCATCTTTTCATTACTGCAGTGTCTGTGTACTCTCTGCATCTTCCCTAGATTCGTGGTACTAGTTTATTTCTGTTTGACTCTCTAATGGATGGTGTTTTAGGTGAATTATATCCTCTTGCAAAACAAACCCATCTAATAAATTGTGGCTAGAACAGCATGGCTGCGGGCTAATGAACAGTGCTTACCGAAGGAGAAGGAAATGTGATCTCAGGTCTATAGAGCTGTTAATTTGATCTGATCTACCAACATTCTTGGTTACTTTATTGAAGGTGAATTTTTTTTTTTTTTTTTTTTTTTTTTTTTTTTTTTTGGTATGGTTTTTTTTTTTCTGTTTCCTTTTGGGGGGAAAAACATAAAACTTCACAAGAAATTAAGTCAGCTTTGCAGCATAGCCTTTGATTGATGTAGTGTTGCACAAGAACTTTTAATACTTGTGTGAATGTGTATAAAACTGTGTAAAGAGAGAACAGCAGTAAATGCAGTCTAGCAGCTTTTAATGCTAAAGAGAAAATATAGGTGAATAATATCCAGAGGCACCTTTTTTAATACTTTTATCAATGGCCTGTGGTCAGAAGGCTGAGCTTGGTAATGAAATCTGTTAATGCTGTGCTGTTGAAGGGGAGATATTATTGGTGCAGAGGGCCAACATAATAAAGGGGATTGAAGGACTGGGGTAATAAGGTCTCTTTGGATATAGTTAAACTTGGAGGGGTGGTGAAAGAAGGTCCCTCACTAAATAGGATAGAAGGAGATGGATTAATCAGTGGTAGTACAGCTGTCCTGTTGTCCATGTCATCTGCAATGTGTAGGGCTTCTCTAAAAGAAAGCTATAATAGAAGGTGCTAGTGAGAGCTTTCCTTTAATGTAGGTACTTACCTGTGTCCAGAAGAGAAAATCCAAAGCAGAACCTAGAGAGGGGGTTTGGGATGACCAGAGACAGAAATCCACCTCAAGATAAGAGGGTGCTTGGCTACTTTAGCCTGGTAGAATTCAAAGACTTATCTCTTCCTTCACCTGTGTAAAATGTAAGGGATTTAAATGCTAAAGAGAAGAAAGAATTGCTTTAAGCAGAATTTGTGGTTTAAGATACTTTTAAGCCTTAGAACAGTTAAGTGCATGTGGTGGGGGTGTTTTTTGTGGGTGGGTAGGATTTTCTTTTCCCTCCCTTGTTGATCTTATTAGAAGACTATTCCAAGACCTAACATCCCTTAAGATAAAATTTGACAAGTATACAATTTAATGCTGCTGCCTGCAGGAGTGGGTAACTGGAACTGATGTCTCAAAAGGTTTTTCTCAGCCCTGTGTTGTTAATAATGTGCTAGTATCTGCTTGGCATGAAGTGGTTAGACAAGTCCTCCATACCTGTTCGATGTTGAATATACATGCACGCTGTCTTCAAGTTCTTTTCCAGAATACAAGTCTTCTGCCAAACCTTTATCTGTCTGTGAACAGACTATGGCATTAAAATTCAACAAGTTTTCAATAAGCCAACCCTAAAAATATGTACGTGTAGTGACAGGAATTTATTTCTAAATCTAAACAATTAATAATTGTAATTGTTCCCAGATCTTCTTAATTTATTCTTGACTAAATTGAATCGTGTCTTCTAACTACACATAGTGGTTTTATCTCAGAGCTCTTCACAGCAGATTGCTATAACTGGGCTGAAGTAATACTACTTTTTCATATCCTTAAGTGTTCATAATCAATTAAAATACTCTTAGCTTATGGATAGCTATAGATTTAGTTAAGAATAAAATATTACTCTTGTAAGCACCAATTGCAGTACGTCATGTGATACAATGATGTATCATTGTGTACATACCAGGAGATGTATACTCACTCTGGGGCAAAATGGAAACCCCAGGAAGCTTCCATTTGCCAAATGTAAGAGCTCCCACTCACTGCTGCAATAGAAAGGTGGAGGATTCTATAAGCAATAAATTTAAGGAGATGACTGAAGTTATATGAGAATGAGTTCACCGTTTTGCCAAAACCCTTATTTACTGCCTGAGCTGAGTAAGCATTTCCGAGGGCAGTTTGTTGTGGGATGTTAGCTGCTGCAGAGAAACCAAGGGTGTTAACTGTTATGTTAGTCACTACTTAAAGAATTTCTTAGCCTTCTTAAAGGGCAAAAGGAGGGAGATAAGCCTTCCTGTTCTGCTCACTTCCTCCACCCACATGAACATCTTCCTCTGTCCATGAAAAAAAGCTGTGATATGTCAGGACTTTTTGAGAATAAGACTTCTTGATGACCACTGAAGAGTCCCTCATCAGTGTTGTTCTTGTTTGGCACACTGTGCCCAAAGAGCTTTACATGCACTGTAAATCCCATAATCACTCGATTGACCTTGATGGAAGGCAGTGCTGCCCAGGATCACTTAGCTGCACACTGTTAAGTAATGTACTTTAGCTGTGTTGTGTGCTTACTTTGAAGCCTGGGTCCTGCAATAGATAACATTTAGCCTCTGAGCTGAGAAGTGCAGCTCTTTGCAGAAGAACGGCAGCATATGAGATCCTTGCACCTAGGAGAGGGGAAAATTGTTGCTATACAAGGCTGGAAACAAGGCATAGCTCAGTGTAACAACTAACCGTGCTCATCCATATTGCTCATCCATTCAGATCCAGATTTTGTTTCTCTTTCTAGTTCCTACTTCATAGTGGGGAAATACACTTGCCTTCTCTGCATCTGCTCTCATCTTTGAGAGAGCATGAGCAGCAGCCATGTGCTCAGCTGGGGCTGATGAACACCTGATAGTAACAGCTGTCCATTCAAATAAAAATCCCAACCCTAAGAATTAATATGCAGGACTCTGCCTTCTAATTGAGTGAGTAAGAGAAAAACTGTTGCTTGTTGACCACGGATTTGTATTCGGCTAACCACTGTGTAGGCTTGGTGGAAGTGGTACTGACTCCACTGCACAAGGCCTGTAGCCTTTTGCTTCCTTTGAGAAGGGAGTGTGGGATTGCCCTGTTTCGTTTGTGTGGATTTACTTCTCCCTCTCACTTTCATGAGCAAGTGCTGTAGCTATTGTATAAAACTCTTAGGTGTCACTATCACTGTCTCTTCCTCTCTTGTTTTTGCGTGAAAATGTCCATGCTTTCTGTAGTTGCTCTCACCTCAGCGTGAAATGAGTGTGGGAGAGGGTTCTCTGGGGTTGAGTGGACAGATGTCCTATTGCTGAATCTTGAGCAGGCTTACAAAATGACTCTAGAGTGGCTCGGTTCTGCCAAGAGACCACCATTCTGTAGATGCAGAGAGGAGATCTGTAAGCTGCTTGCTACTTGAAGAAGTAGAGATTAAAGAGTCTCACCTTTGTACCCAGGCACCTGAATTTAGCCTGTGTAGCCCAGTAGATAACTTCAAGTCTGTACTGTAAGATCTGGGCTTTAGAGTTATTTATGGGAACTAAAGTTGTTCTTCAACACCTAGCTAAATACATTTAGCTTGCTAAACTTTTTGTCTCTGTAGACATAAGTGATTGTACAAAGTTCCTGCTGAACAAACTGTGGTGTCAATTGGTAGGGTGATTTGCATAATTGATGTTCGGTGATCTCAGTGTGGGGGAGAATAGTTTTTCCTCCCTAACAACTGACACAGCTGTGCAGACAAACTCTTGAAAGGTACTTTTTCTGCCCTCACTGTGTGCAGGGTACGCTTTGGGAACCACTGGTGCATATTTGTTTGCCATCACACATCTGTAGTGAGGGGCCTGTGAAGAGTTTCTTCTCAGAAGCCCAAAGCTGCTTTTGGGGGTTAGGAAGAGGTACATTGCCAATCCTTGCAATCACTTTTCCTTTATGATCTGTAACTGCTCAAGAACAGTATCTTTGTGCTTAGGTGACATTCCAGGCCTTGCTATGACCTACCTTTATCAGGGAGCAAATGGTACCTGTTGCATGCTGTTTGAAGTACCTTCTTGAGAAGTGGAAGCATTGTAGTGTATTGCACATAGATCAGATTATCAAGCTGTCAGAAGTGATCATATCACGTAATGCCACTAATAAAATTCACAAATGCCATGCAATATGTTCCACTGAAGTCTGTAGTAAAATGAAAGAGGCTGATATGGAACAGGTAAAACAGAAGGGTGGGATATCAAACAAAAAAAATATGTCTCTGACAAAAGGATTGATACCTAGAATGCAGAATGGACATACATAGTTACTGGGCCTTGTGTGACTTGTTGCACTGCTATTTCTCCCTAAGTAAATGGAGTTCATTTTCCTTCTGCACTTTGTTGTCTGTATGAACATGGCTGGCCTTGTGGGTCAGGCAGAAGCCCTTGTAGCCTAATAGTACACTTCTGATGTCAGCCAAAAGCTGGTGCCTGAGGAAGAGTATTTCAAAGATATGCACCATTGCTTTCCTCTGAGGTATTGGAGGTTGAAAGGTCTTATATAATGAGTTACTAAATGAATTTCTGTGAACTTGTCCAGTCTCCCTTTGAAACCCTGTGAACTCCAGCATCCATAGTATAGTTTAACAAAAGCTGTCCTACATAACCTTCACATTGTTTGGAAAGTTATCTACAAACCTCCTTGTTACAGTGCTATTTAATTTTTTTTTTCTTATTCAGTGTTGATGCCCTGTAGTTATTTTGTTGGTAGAACAATGAACACATGTTCCTTGTCTACTCTGTTCATGCAGCTCATGAGTTTATATGCCTTTATGTCCTAGCCTCAGTTAATTTTCTTCCAAACTGAGAAGTCCTAGCTAGCTTAGTTGATCCTAGCATGGCAATTATTTGAGCATCCTTGACCTTCTTCAAGTTCACATCTGATGAAAATTCTGCTTTGCATCCTGTAACATCTCCATCTGGGAAGAGTACAGTTACTGAGAACATTTCTCCAATAGTTGTTTCGTGGATGCCTGAAACTCCCAGGTCATAGTCCTGTGAGAGAGTAAGTCATAGATAATCCTTGTGTTCACACAGCCCACCCTGTTCCAATGTAATGTGCTGCTCTTCCACCCCAGTGGAGCAACCACCACAGGATCTGTTGAAAGTGTTGAGAGCTGTGTTGTTGCTGTCCGACTTCTGACCCTGGAATGGCTCTGGGTTTTCCATGCACATTGCTCTCTAGAACGCAGCTCTCTGCATAGGTGTTGGAATAAAAGGCACCAATATTGGTGCTTGGATTCAGGGGAAGCTCTGGGGATATTTTAGCTTTTATTTAGATTATCTACACCTTCAGATCCTGCCCCTGGTTGTTGTGACTTCACCTGTGGAGTTCACCTTTTACCGAAATTGTTGTGTGTTTGTTGCTTTCAAGTGAAAAAGCCAAGCAGAGGTAAGAAGTGGTGTTTGTGTTCCAGACCAAGACTGTAAGATACTAATTTATTTATTTTTTTCCCTCATTGGGATTGCACAAGGATGATATTGCTTTATGTAGTGTAAATATTTGAGATGTTAAATTGTTTAATAGACTCTGAAGCAACAATAAAACTTGAGATCTCAAACTTCTATATTATCTGCACTTGGCTCCATCCTTACATTTCTGATGGAAGACAGCAGAAGATCTGATCCATTCTGGATTCTGAGCAACTTCTTGAGATAAAGCTTTTTTGAGGATTGTTTGTGGGGCTTGCTTTAAACTTCATGTATAAAGCCTTAGTCTCGCAACTTCATTATGTTTAATTAGATGCAACAGCTGTCATGATAAAACAGTCTGTGTATGCAGGAGTTTGATCCAGTGGCCTCTAGCTTTCCTCTGTATTTATTCTTTATGTACAAAGGATCTATTGTTGCTGCACTCTGTGTTCCTAAATCCATCCTAGCATCCATTGAGGGCAAATGACACTTCCAGGCAGTGGTGCTATGTTGAGCCTGTTGTCACTGGCTATGTTTTCCTTCTTTAAAGAACAGACTGCTGTTTGTACACAGATATTCTGAACATGCTAATAGAGTATTATACAGCATCAGAGAGTCTTTAAAGTGAAAACATTAATGTATTTCAGTGAAAAACCATAAATCCTCCTGCTTCTTCATAATATCATGTTCAAAGTAAATCATTCTTACATCCCTCACACAGTGAGGGCAAATGTTTTGCATGAAAAACACCTGGGGTCCCCAAGTGTACAGGGCTTTGTTCAAGGGCAGTATCCTGGGGCCTTTCAGACTTACACTTCATTGCTTTATGTCTTGCCAGAACATAGAGCTCTGCCTAGGTAATTTTACATTTAAAAAAAACCCAACCTAATTTGAAGATTTTAAATAGGCCTCTGTCTTTCCAATTTTCAACTTGTTCCTAGCTTGAGACAGAATGATGCAGCTTGCTTGTTAGGAAAGGGTTGGGGGAAACATCAGTGAGTGGAGAAATACTTTAATTTTTTTTTTTTTCTGGGAAGAGTGCTTGCTTGGTTGTATTGTTTCACCGAGCAGTTAACTGTACAGAGCTGCTCAGAGGTGGAGAATGCTGGGAGCCTGTCTGGGGCCTCGGCATTTGGGAGCCAGGGCTTTCAGAGATGTACTGTCACTTGCACTTGCCACACCTGCATGAAATCTTCATGATCTTTTGGCATGCAAAGTGTTATTGCTTGACCTAAGATAAAGAACTGAACTGCAGCCATGACTGCTTCTTGACTTTTCACGCAGATGCCTACTATGCAGTTATTACATGCTGACAGAAGAGATAGCAGGCCATCATTAAGGGAACTGACATAGGCATGTAATTTAGTATGGCATCTTCTGTACATCTAAACATAAAAAAGTTTGAATTTACATTCTAGGATTATGTTCGTGTTTAATTATAAGGAAGGTTTTATCCTATCTTACAAAGAAGAGTTAAGTGACATGGCTGCAATACCAAACTCGATTGACTGGCTTTCTTGTGACCTGTTTGCGTGCTGGCAGGGAGGGGGAAGTTAATTCTGAAAATTCCACCCACTTTGTTAAAACTGGAATTTCTGGATGACTCCCCAGATCTGGGTATTGAAAGTTTTTCTGCCCACATGAGACCCCCTCCCTCCACTTCATCCAGGAGTCCAGCTTTCAGATTTCACTCCAAGATTTTTATCAGCTTCCCCTCAAATTACTTTATTTCTCTTCCGAAAAACTGCCACAGAAGAAGTTGTAAGTCTTTTTCACCATGCATGGGAGCAGCAAATACCTGGGCTCCTATTGCCTTGACTAAACTTAAGAAATTTCAGTTAAGTATAATTGACATAGCTATTGCTCCTTAAATACTGAGGACCAGTACCCCTAAAAATATGGTTGTACAAGCTGTTGCATTAAAGCTGACTAGTAGTTAAGGCTAACAATTGTACTGGACAATTTTAAAGCAACTACTAGATTACAGATTCTTGTATACAACTCAGTTTACCCTCAGTGGTATTTCTCCCTCTCCTGGGAAGGTGAGCAAGGTTTTCAGGAGCAAAGACCAGCCTACTCAGCTCTGATTTTACCTGCTACAAATGCAGCAATGCCTAACTGCTTCATAGACTCTGAGGAATTCCATTGGAACGTGGCTTAATGTTCCCATTTATTTGCAATGAGGAAGCAATGTTTAACACAATGAGATCTGAAATGGAACACGTCCCTCGGTTCACAGACGGGTATTTTGATTTAGCATGGTATGCTGAGAAACTGGGTCGGTCAAATGGGTGCAACCAGCTTGCCTTGTCAGCCAAGGGATGCCAGTGACCCTGTCCCCTATTCACATTTTGTGAACTGCTGAGGCTCTTTTCTTCCTTGCCAGCAAACTGTGCTCCCCAGTGTGTGAGGGAACATGGCACTGTGTTGCTGCTGCCCTCTCTGAAATGCTATGTGTTGGGCAGGCAGTGCATGGAAGGTTCTGTCATGGGAGCAGGGGAGGAGCATGTGAAAGGCTTTCTTCAGTGCTGTGCTGCGCTGTTCTTTCCCATTCTCATAGGAGTCAGATTGTCCTTCCCACAGAAGAGAAATTGTGGGTTTGTAATTTGCCTTCTCATTTCAGGTTATTGGACACCCTTTAAATCATAAAAATGTAGCACCGGGAAGGACTTGAACCTGTGCTTTCTGAAGGCTGGATTGAAGTGGTTACATAATATCATGATACCTTACCACTCCAGCAATTATTGTTTCTTGTCATGTTACCCAGCCTGCAGTAAGAGGGCTTTTTGCTGTTTTTCTCCATGTGAGTTTAGAAGTTGCAGTCTTCTGTACAAAACATGTCATGTTTCAGACAACTCCCATTTGGAAAGGGATCAGTAATATGTTTAAAAATAAAATCCAGTTTGAAATAAACAAAAAAACCCCAGAAACAACAAAGAACCCCAAACACACAAAGACAAAAAAAACCCAACAGGCAACCAACCCAGAAACACCTTACCTGTAGATTAGTGTAGACTTTCCTTGATTAACTCACCCCCTTCCAAAAGAAGCATTCAAATTTGGATGACAGCATTCCAACTAGCAAGCAATCAGGCAGGCAGAACAGAATAGTCACCTTCTGTAATGCTTCCGGTGACAAATACACTCAAGAATGTAATTTTCCCTTCTATGTAATAGCATCACACCAGGAAATGTGGTGTTTTTCTGGGGATTATAATAAACCACATCCTTGTCTACAGTCCTGCTGTAGCCCATTGTTTGCAAGCCTGTAATTTGTTCATCTCCGCCTCTTCTCCATTCTCACCTCTCCGAGTGCAGCACCTGTAACTATTTTTCAGACCTATCAAGATCTTTGAATTCCAGCCCTGTCCTCCCAAAAGGCTTAACGTATTTGTTCTTGATTAGGTGCTGTTTGTGGTCTTTTAAGGGCACTCCATCTTCCAGGGACTGTGAGAATACTTTATTTTGTTTTGTTATTCCCTCAATCCCACCACACTCACATCCCCTTTTCAAGACCTACACCTGACAGGAAAAGGTCAGAATACACGTCCCTGCAGTGTTCCAGCAAGATGAAGTTGCTGGAAGCCCAACTGGGAGGAAGGTTGTTTTGGTGATCCTGCAGCAGTGAATGGAATTGATCATTTGCTTGATAGTCATGACATTTGTCTCCTGCTTTGAAAGAAGCTATGGAGAATGTAGGTGCACAACTTATCATTTGGTTATAATTTCACATGGCTCAGATTTGTTGTATGCCTAGTCTGTGTTGTATGGTATCACATCTCATGTTATTAGATGAGATTTGATGCATCAGGCAGGTTATTCTGTCAGAGAAGAAACAGAATTGGCTCCAAATATTGCGTTCTTCACATGCTGGTGTTCATAAGTTCTTAAGGACAATGTAATAAATTGAACTAATATTTCTGCAGTTGCTTCTATGTTATTTGTGCTACCTACCTTCTCAGAGTTTTCTTTACCCGTCCACAGTCTCTGAACCATTACCTGTTGACTTAACTTGTGGAGGACAGAGGAATGCAGATACCGAAGTGTTAACAGATTAGGTCTGAGCTCTGAAGCCTCTAGGATTTTTTTTCCCTAGTCAAAGCTGAAAATTTTCCCATAACAGTTTCCAGGAGCTGGAACAACAGTTACTCCATCATTTAGCACAATATCTTTCTTTGTTGTTGAACCTGGAACCAGTGAACACTACTGAATGGAATGTGGAAGAATAGAGAGCAGTTTCAGTGCCCTTCTGATGCTGCTACATGAAGTTGTTTTTCCTATTACCAGACACTTAATCACTACACGCGTCTATGAACAGCTCTGGTTGCTAAGGTCAAAATGAGATTACTTTGTCCTTGCAGATGCGTTGAAGCCCAGGCCAAGAAGCTTGCCTGTTATTTATTCCATTAGTAGTTGCTGCTTGTGTGGTGAAAGAGTAGACCTGCAGAAGTGAGGATTAATGCTGCTACTTTCTTAACAGTATTATTAATACCACTGCTTCCTCTTGCTTGTTAAGACTTCCGTGTTCCTGCAGCACAAGCAAGTCCATATGCACACACTCAGTTTGTGTGTGTGCGAGAGGGCTTAACAGCTCTGTGTGCTGCTTCTCATAGAAAGTGCTGTGCAGTACAGCACTTCAAAACGTGGCTGATTTGCTTAAATGGACGAGTGACTCCTGGGATTTCCAGACACTCAGTGACTGAAGAAAGAAGGCATGTCTGTCTAGGTTTCTCCACTTCTAATTGCCACCGCTTGGAAAGATACTCCACTTGGAAACCTGCTGCTTAGGAGACTCTGGTCTTTCTTCCTCCTTGGAAAGAGGAAGAAGACATTCCTGAGCATTGTCTAAGGCATTTAGAGCTGCCTAATGATAATGATAAGTGACACAGTTAAGTACCGGTTTGTCCTGTGTTAATGGGTAAAAGTTGGTATTTACTGCCCTTTATCTTATGTATTCACTGAAACTAAATTGTATGGTCTTATTTAAATTACTTGCACAACGTCATGGTTTCACTGAACTATTTTATTATGCAAGTGAACTATTGGATTACTCTCATCAGGGTGCAAAATATCCAAAATGGCATAGTGTGTGATAGAGCTGGGGGGCGGGGGGCGGCGGGTAGGGTCTGTTCTGCCTTCCCTTTTCTCTTCAGTGTGGGATGTTTTTCAGTGGAGCTGCAGTATCAGGAGAGGAATGGTTAACTTCAAAGATACCCTGTTCCCTGCAACCAGGGACAGATTCTACACCAAGGTGCTCAATGTTAGAAAAAACTCCAGTTGTGCATTCATAGTGTCCAACACACCCGAAAACTGGATGTTTGTGAGAGGAAGGGGTTGAAGAGGCAGTGTTATCTTAGGCTCCCAGCTAGGTCTTGATTCTTCCACAGAGGTGGTGCCACTCAGCTAGTTGATAGTGTGTTGCCTTCTTAAGAGACAGTGTTCTCTGAATGTTTTTCAAATGACACTT
Organism: Acanthornis magna; assembly: GCA_036785705.1. Taxonomy (NCBI): domain Eukaryota; kingdom Metazoa; phylum Chordata; class Aves; order Passeriformes; family Acanthizidae; genus Acanthornis; species Acanthornis magna. Next base: position 12,689,260 of record JAWUZG010000040.1, on the reverse strand, counting down.
TAAGTTTTTAAGTTAGATACTCTACTGATATGCATGGACTCTGAAAGGCTGCACCTGCCCTATGGATTGATCTACTGACTTAATGTTAGAAGAGATGTTGTTTTAACAACAACAAAAGTAAGAACAAATGCATGACTTAAGGGCATTGCTAAAGCACAGAAGATTCCATTCTAACTTCTAGTACAAGGACTTTCCATAGTGTTACAATCATTTGAACTCTACACTGAAGTTCTCTCTAGCTCTGGCCTTCATCTTCTATTCTCTTGTTGGAGTTGGTAATGTAGCTATCATGTTACAGTCCAGTCTGAAGTCACAGAACTGGTGTTCAGTCTTTCAGTGTACGAAGTTCTTCAGCTTCAAGGAGAGTTTTTGCTTTTAATGCAAATGGCATTGCCTTTTCAACAGCATGCTCTTTCCCTTCTGAATCTAATTTGTTAGCAATTTTATGCATCCTAAGAGAGGGGAAGAGGAAAAACTTGTGTTCTGTAATGTTTTTCAATGCACAAGCAAACCTCCTAAGGCCCTATTTGTCATTTTAAGTGTGTTAGCCTAAGACATAAAAGTAGGTTGAATGGTTAAGGTTGGAAGGGACCTTAAATATAATCTATTTCCACCCCCCAGAATCATAAAGTGTTATGACATTGGCCTATCAAGAAAGAAGTCACATCTTACTGTCTAGGATTTTAGCATGCTTTGTGCTTAAGTGCACATATTTTTTAATAAAAACCCATATTTCATGTATAACAGCTGTGTGCTGTTCTCTCTCCTCCACACCCCTGTGCTCTTAAAAATTAAAAACTGTTTTCATTTTGATTATGGCTTCAACATTGTCCTGGATTACTGCCAGGATTTGGTAGGATCTTACAAAGGACATGCCTTGCCTAGACAGGGTGAGCAGGACTTCACCTGTGAAAGTTGTCTTAACTGTCTTACTCTTTTTGTTGCTCATGGAAATTAGTTTGAGTTGTTCGCTGTTTTCCTCCCCAACAATCCCTGAATTGGTTAGCACCTTGGGTGTTGATTTAATCACCTTGGCGCCATGGGGAGTTTCATCTGGTCTGAGCTGAATGCCAAACCGATCGACTCTCAGTGTAACAGGCATCAAGGTTTCTTCAGACTGTCTAAACCAGGGTTTCATGTGGGTTAAGCTCTGTTTGCTGCTTTGCTACCATTTTCTCTGTGGCTAAAAGCTTTTATGGAGTGGTTGTAGGACATCCATTTAGAAAGATTGTTAAAACCATTATGTTCTTGAAGTTAAGGCTAAAGTTTTGAGATGACAAGCAGGAGGGCTTAATAGGGCAGGAAAGAGACTCAAAGAATATTTGAAGGCAGTCATCAACTCATTGAAGGGACAGAAGGCTCTGTCTCTTCTTGCTCTTGCCTGTCATGTGGCTGGAAGTTTGTCTGAGGGCACACCAGGGAATTCCTCTTTGTCCTGATGCTTATGCAGCCCTCAAAGAACACAGAAATTAACCTTTACTGCAGGCCCCAAGTGTCCTTGAAAGCGTTTTGGATAACCAAGTAGTCATGTTCCTGCATGCCTCTGGCTTTGGATGATTGAAGTGGAAAAGCATATTACTACGATTTTTGGTCTTAATACTAAAATAATTCTTAAAATATGTAGTGGCTAAATGGCTTTAGGACTAAATAGCTCAGTATATAGCTAATCCTACAGTCTTTTAGGGTTGTAATAAAACAGGACTGGGGATTTCAACTTTTTTTACTAGCAGATAACCACTAAGGAGAGATAGAGAAAAATACATACATACGGGTACTAGCTGGAATTTGTGCTCGGCCAACATACTGCAGGTTTTCTGGTAAGGAGTAGGAAGCACATCCTTTTAAGTTCTTTAGCTTGTAAAGTGATACATGTTTTAGACCACTGTGGTATTTCAGCCAAATGCAAATAACTTGCACAGTACAAAACTGAAGACTTTGAGCATATGTTTCCTTGAAGTGGGTAGGGAGGGATTAGAATATGATTAGGGATTTATTGTTGAGAGGGATTAAGCAACAGGTGTTTTTTAAGGTCACATCTTTGAATTGCAGCCTTGCTGTTCCAGAGATTTGGATATCTGAACTTGCCCTTCCTTCCTACACTGGAAGCACTTCTTGGGAAACCTTTGGTTCTTGAGGCATGGGAAGAAAACCTTAAACATAATTCCATGCTCCATTATGGTTCCCAAATGCTACAATTAGGTTTGCCAAGAGCTCCTTTTACCTTCTTGCTTGTTCTTTCATCTTGCATTTAGAGAATTTTTTTTAAGTCCTAATTTAAAGGACAACACTTTAAAAATACAGCTTGAAAGTGGTGGCACTAAGTCATCTTCTCTGGTCCCATGACATGGAAACTGCTTTCAGTCATCTTTCTTTATGAGGATCCTCTCTCATCTGGGAGAGAGCAGAAGAAAGAAACTATAAAGATACTTGATGCCTTCGTAGAACCATTTAGTTTGGAAAAGATCTCTAAGATCAAGTTCAGCCATTAACCTGACATTGCCAGGTCCACCATTAAACTGAAGCAGGTTGGTTAAACATTCAGTGCCTCACCGAAGAGTGCAAAGCTTTCTAATGTGTTGACTGAAACTAGCTGAAACAACTTGTTTTATTCACTGTTCTGTGTTAATTGTAACATTGTTTCACCTGACATTTTCCCTAGCGATTAAACCTACATAATTACGGTGCTGGAACTACTGAAGGTCAAAGCTTTGTAGTGAGGGATTCTGTTCCTCTCCTGCCTCTTTTACCTCTCATTTCTTCAGGTGTGTGCCAGGCTCTCCTGGTCTCTTAGCCCTGGCTTTCTGTAATGTGACATTTACAAAATGATGGGAAATTGTCATGAAATCTCATCTGCTTATAGCTTACCTGTTGTCTGGCCTTGTGTTTACATGTCCACTTTTTCTTCTCTTTAAAATACCGAGCTAGAAAGCAGAACTATACGACACGAGCATCCAAGTTTGGGTTTTTAAAATTTGTTTGGAGTTGTTGGGTTTTTTGAGAAATAGTGTAATGTTGCGAGCAATAAGCAGAACAGTTGGAGATAATCCTTTCCTGATTTGCCATTTTACTGTTCCTTATGCCATTCCCTGCAAGATTAGTTGCTGCTTTTGCCTCCTGATTAACTGCTAATAGACTTCTTCTAGTCATTAAACACTCCTGCCTGCTGCGTTCAGTAGTAACCTCTGTCTTGCAGTCTAGTGCCATTGCAGTAAATCTGGTTATGTTGTTTCTTCACTGACAGCAAAAGCTTATTGAACTCCTGCCCTGTAGTATCATTCAGTACCTGTTACTGCTGTTTTTATGTGCTGAGTAGATTTTTATGAGGGAAAGAATGAACGTTTATCAGGTTAATGCTGATTGCTTTATAAGAATAATCTGCAGCCTTTTGCCTTTAAAACCTCAGATTAATTCCAGCTCTAATATAAATGGAAGTTAAATTATAAGTCTTAAATTTAATTTAGTCATTAGGGCCTTTCGTAATCCAAGGGATGGCCTGCAGGCAGCTATACTGTGCACTCACAGTAGCTCTTAGTCCAAGAGGGTTTAGGCCTGGAAAGGGTCAAGTCTAAAATACCCTTCTGTTGAACCAGAAGATCAGTCCAATCCTGTGTTGAGTAGGAAAACCTGTGGAGCAATTTGGTTAAAACAGCAGAATGAGTGCCCCAATTAAGTTTGCTGGTGTGATAACCCAATTCTAATTGAGGCTTAAGTGTGTTTATTATAGAGGTTACGGGAGTGCATCAAAGCGTGGAGGCTCTTGTACACAAAGTACTGTGTTAACACCTGGAAAAAACTTTCAATACGTCTTAAACAATGCTTTTTGTTTTTCTCCTTAGATCAATGTTCGAGTTGTTACTATGGATGCAGAGCTGGAGTTTGCCATCCAGCCAAACACTACAGGCAAACAGCTGTTTGACCAGGTCAGTGAAGGGTTGGTGTGGGCTCTTGTCATTTAATTTTGGAGTACATTTCAGACTACAGTGTTTTCTTAAGACTACTGGATTCCAAACCTATCTTTTTTCTCTCTACCTCCTAATCAAAGGGCCTCAGTCTGAACTAAGATCTCTAAATTCCATCACGGTAAAAGAAAAAAGCAAAAACCCTTGCAGGTATATTATGTTCCAGTGAAACCTGTCTTCCTAGCATGTTGGATGATGAAGTGTCACAAGGGATCTAAAGTGTTTAGACAGCATAAGTAGAATGTAAAAATGCACCTCTTGCTTTGAAATACTGCTTAGCTCTTATATAGTTCTTAACTTCTAAGGTTGAAATGTTGCTCTCATGCATAAAACCTTCCAGAATCAGGTCTTCAGGTGGCTGATGAAGGTGTTGGCATGGCTACACTTATTCAAAAGCTGGATTGGAGCTAGCCACTTGCCACAGGTGTTTGAGTCAGAGTACTGGAAAACCAGAAGAGTTTGTGATCTTTGTGCAGCCTTTATAGGCAACATGCCTTGTAAGAAGCCTCTGTGCAGCAGGACTGAGCAGAGATTTGTGCTGCATGCCTTCAGGGATTCCCAGGGAAGTGGAGGTCATGAGTAGCCAAGACTGTCTTTCCTTACTGTTATTCTTGCTGTTACTGCATTAACAATATACAGGTCTGTTTGAAGATGGACCTACAAAGGTCAGATACAGACATCTGAAACAAATGATGTGCTATTTGTAAAACTTTGCTATTATTGTCTTAAGCAGCTTGCTGTTATAAAACTGAAGTAAGGCCTAGATTTCAGCAGAAAAACATTTACTTACTGCTCTGGAATTAAAAAAAAAAAAAAAGAAAAGAAAATACTTCAAGCCATTTCTGCTGTAGACCTGAAGAATTGGTCTATGCAGACTCCAGTCACATGTTTTAAGGTGTTCACAAACTGTTGTTTGCACTTCTCCCCTCATACCCACTAGCCTTGATAGCAAAGGCTGGTTGAGCTTTAACTCAAGTAGGAAGTACTGGCTAAACAACATCCATTCCTTTTAAAGTATAGTTGGTACAATTTCTCATTTCAGTGAATTGACTAGAACTTGCTAGGCCTTATGGCAATTTTGCATTGAGAATTACTTAAAAAGAAATCCCAAAAAAAAGTCAAAACAAACAACCCACAAACCAGTTTAAAAAATAAACAAAATTCCAAACCCCCAAAAAACAAAAAGGAAAAAAAGCTTTTAATGGGTTCTTGAAAGGAAGGAAAGAAGGAAATTAAATTCTAATCACTGCAAAACTTCATGGTACAAAACCGAGTACTCCAGCTTGTGTTTAGCGTTAAATCTAACTTTAATTCCTTTTGATTACTGCTGATGTGGGATAAACATCAAGTATTCATTGAACACAAAGGTTGAGGGTTCAATCCCTGTGTGGTTCATTCACTTTAGAGTTGGACTCAACGATCCTTGTGGGTCCCTTCCAACTCAGAACATTCTATGATTGTGTGACTGGAAATTTGCTGAAGTGCATTTGAAACTTGCATTTTATGAAACCAGAATTTGGTGGAGGGGAGGGTCACCAAGTTGATTAGGGGGATGGGGCCCCTCTCCTATGAGGAAAGGCTGAGAATTGTGGTTGTTCAGCCTGGAGGAGAGAAGGCTTCAGGGTGACCTAATTGCATCCTTCCAGTACCTGAAAGGAACCTCAAAAAAGTTGGAGAGAGAGAGGCATGTAGTGACAGCGCAAGGGGGAATGTATTCAAACTGAAAGAAGCAGGTTTAGATTAAATATTAGGAAGAAATTCTTTACTGTGAGGGAGGTGAGGCACTGGAAAAGACGCCCAGAAACGCTGTGGATGCCCCAACCCTGGAAGTGTTCAAGGCCAGGTGGGATGGAGCTCTGAGCAATCTGGTCTGGTGGAAGGTGTCCCTGTGCATGGCAGGGGGGTGGAACTAGACAATCTTTAAGGTCCCTTCCAACCCAGGCCATTCTATGATTCCATGATTTCATTCACTGCAGATCACCATTGCATCAGAGTAACTTCTTCCCCCAACCCTTTCATGTTAATCCAAAACAGAGAAATCAGATTTCATCTCTGACAATACAAAAATCCAAATTACTGAAAGCCAGGTTTTTAAAAGCAGATTAGATTTAGATTTTCTTCAGATAATCTAGATTAGACTGTAGGTCCTTACGACAAGCATTCAAGAAGGACTTCTCCCCTCCTCCCCCCCCCATATATAAACTAATATTTACATCTTTTAAGAGTCAGGGTCATCTCTGTGGCAGAAGAGAAGCTACCTTCTCTGTCTTCAGCCGAGAAGTTCAAAATCCTGGGAATGTGGTAAAGGCAGGATATTTCAGATTCAGGATACTTCTATTTTAGCTTGCTGTCTGGGTACTTTGGGATTTCTGAAAAATGCTTGTTGCAGCACTTAGTGTGTTATTGGCATAAACCTACTCCTTGTGAGGATTTGCTCCTTACATCCAATGGCTTGGGTTTAAAACCTGTGATTGAAAATTCTTATCCATATCTTGTTGAGGGACACTTCTGCATATCAACGGAAGGCTGAGACAGAAGTGTGCAGCACAAAACCAGAAAAGGTGAAGACCATAGATTCGCTCTTCAGTTCTGTTGAGCAAGCCTTTTGCTAGGCCCTTATCTCGGGTGGAGTTTACACTCAGATAAAGCCTGTGGAGGCAGCAGGTTTTCACAGGTATAGGGAGTGGCCCAGCTAGAACTGCAGAACCACAGTGGGGGTTTTGAAGAAGTAAGCTATTTTTAAAAACGACAAGGTGATTTCTTGGCCTGACTGTCAGCTCGCAGAGCTACTCTGGCAGTGCCCTTGTGTTTTAGGCTTTGCTAGCATGACTATATCCTGCAAGTAAGGTGGATTACAGCTCCTTTTTATAGGACAGGGAAAATAGTGGAAACCTGTGAATATTAAGTTCCGCTCCACTCAAGCCAGACCTGTGGAGAGTTTATGCTGCAATGAGGTCTGAGGTGGCCCAAGAACCAACCCAGTGGGTTCTGCAGCTGGCTGGATTATCTCCCAGGTAGTCATGTGCCCTCCTGATCACGAATAAAAGAAGTTCAAATGGAGGAGAGTGTAACTGGCATTTTCTGGAAGTGAATGCATTACTGAGTGGAAAGGGCAGATTTAAGATTCGCTGCTTCATGCCTTTGAGGAAGCAGAGGAGGTGTCTCCCATCTTGTATATAATGCCTTGCTTCTTATTTCTTCCTTGTTTTGCATGGAGGAAGTTTACGGAGCATTTCCCAGAATACAGGATAAAACATTCTTTGTTCTTTGTATTGGAACTCAAACAGTCAAATTGTGGAGTTTGGCTTAATACTTTCTCCTTCCTTGCCTTGAGATTTTGATAAGAACTTGACAGGTCATAACTTCTGCAAGCTTTCTAACTCTATTTATAGGAAAAGTGTATTTCTTGTAAGAGACATTCAGAGATAATGACTTGGTGATTGCTTGATTTATGCAACTTTTTATTTTAACAAAGTTGCAACATGCTTCCATGCAACAGGAAGTCCCACACTCAACATACCCTTCTTTTCTGCTAGACTTCATAAAAATGCATCCAGCTGTCAGGAAACTTGTTTCTTCCATGATGAAACAAGCCACTTTGAGGGAGGAGGGAAAAGACATTTTAGTCAAGTAAAAGCTGAATTATTTTCAGACCCCAGCCCTTTTAAAAAGGGAGGTCTTGTTTGCTTGGATTGGTGGGGTTTTTTGTCTTTTGGGGTTTTGGGTTTTTTTTAACATAAACTCTAGTCTTAGCTAACACTCTTGAGTCTGCTCTCCAGCCAGAGTGTCTCCAGCAATACTGTAAACATGGGGGTGAAACAGACCCATGGTTGAGATCTTAAGACATGTTGAAGCACATGTAACTACATGTTCACAAGTCTGTTGCACTTCCCTAACTTGCAAAGTGGTTTTAAAAACTTCTTGCCTTCCACTCAGTTGAGCTCTCTATAGCAATGCCTACATCACTTTTTGAGGGGTACTCTGCAAATAACATCATGGAAGTGATCCAGCTATGCACGTAGTAGATCTTTCCAGATTTTCGCTGTGTCTAGAGCACAGCTTTACAGGGAGATGAGCTGGCAGCCAAGCACTTGCCTATAAGAACAAGCTATCAAGATCAGGAAGAGGTCAGGGACATGTTAGACTCTACCCTTCACTGAAGAAAGTAACATGTCCAAACAGGACTGTTTTTACTAATAAGTGTGCCATCCAGTCAATGAATGGTGTTTCCGCATCTTTCAGCTGGTTAGTATTTACAATATATGAAATGAAACTTGTGCTAATGTGGGGCCATCAATGTATTTTTGTCCTTCATATACTCAGGCTTTTTGGGAGTTTAAAAAAATAATAGCTTTGACTGTGAGTACTTGCATCTTGTTTTAACTCTTAGAGCCACACAGCAGCTGTATGAAGCATCTCTCAGTTGCTTCCTCCAGAAGGAATGATCTTGGTGAAATAACTCATCTGCTTCCCTAAGTACAGTTTTAAGATGGGTCAGCAGATAAAAGCAAGCAGAAGCCCCACCTGCTGCCAGTGTATCTGTCTAGCAGTTGGTGGCCTGTCACTTGCTGTTTGTCTCACCTGGTTTCCCCAAGATCATCATCTTCTAGAAACTGGGTGGGACAATTATCTTAGCCCATGCTATCATCAACTATGGCAGCTGTTTATCTTTGCCTACAAGGAGAAATTAAGAGATGCCAAATGAGTAGGTTTAGGCTGTTGCCTGCACCCATCACAGGTGATGTGGGATTCAAAAGGATACCTGGACCTCAAGTGAAGTCTTACCTGCAATAACTTTTTTTTTCCACTTTTCTATTGCAGGTAGTTAAAACCATAGGTTTGCGAGAAGTGTGGTACTTTGGTCTTCAGTATGTGGACAACAAAGGATTCCAGACTTGGCTGAAGCTTGACAAAAAGGTAGCAGACTTTGGGCTAATTGCTGGCCAAAGGTTAAAGCTTGTATGATTCCTGATGTGTTATTGGCTGCAACTTCATAAACCTTGTGCCTGTTGTTGATTGTTCCCTAATTTTCATAATTCTGGGATTGTTTTTAGAGATAACTTTGTGATCTCTGTGGATGAGGTGTGGCATGGTAGAAGTTTGCCCTTTCTGAGCTGTAGGAAGCATTTGTCAGATGTGCAGCAGCAGTTGATGTTGGGTAGAAGCAGCTGCACTTTCTGCGGCTGGAGGAACTCCTTGGCTAGTGATGGGCTTAGGCCCTGCCTGTGCAGGATCAGTTGTGCACTAATTGGAAAAGGGGCACTTCCAGGCTGGGCAGTTGAGTGCTGACACCTCTGATGTGCTCCTCTTTGTGTATTCATAGCTCTTATGAGGGCATGAACTGCTTTTCTTGATGGGGCAGTCAGTGACACACCTGTTTAATGTCAGGGGGCTGTTCTCTGTCAAACACAGACAACACTGGATGGGTTTGCCATTACAGCACAGTAAATCATTCTCCAGTGAGCAGTGTTTGCTGTACAAACAGTATTTAACTGGCTTAGCTGGAAAACATAATGCGTCTCCCCCATGTTCTCATACCAGTAAGCAGCCAAAATTAAGGATTTCCCGTAAGAAATTGCCAGTCACCCACCTCTTATGGCAAATGTCCCAAATCCTTTTTTCTGTGTAAAAGCAGTCTATTCTGTTTTTTGCAAAAAAACACCTGCTTAGCTGTGGTGTCACCTCTGTCCTCAGGTTTCTGCTCAAGAAATCAGAAAGGAGAATCCCCTCCAGTTCAGATTCCGTGCCAAGTTCTTCCCAGAGGATGTGTCTGAAGAGCTGATTCAGGACATTACACAGAAGCTGTTTTTCCTGCAAGTGAAGGAAGGGATCCTCAGTGATGAGATCTACTGTCCTCCTGAAACAGCAGTACTTCTTGGCTCCTATGCTGTGCAGGCAAAATTTGGAGATTACAACAAAGAGGTGCACAAGCCTGGATACCTCAATTCAGAGCGTCTGATCCCCCAAAGGTAAAGGAGTTGGTTGATGGCAGTCTCCCGTCTTTATTTTTTTTTAGATTTAAATTCAAGTTTAATACAAAGAGTTTCATTTGAAAGCATGTTTGGGTTGTTTGTTTTTTTTTTTAATTGAATTGCGTACAATTGGGGTTTTCCCTTATTTTATTTCTACCTGTCGTATTTGAGTATGTTTTTGCTTCTCTTTGGGTTGGTTAGAGCGAGGAAATATAGTTTTTTTATTCAGCTTTTATTTCTTAAACATTGTTGCCATGCTGGTAACTGTGGCAGTATGAAAGTCTTTTCTTTAAGAAGAAAAGAGCAGCATCAAGTCAAGAATATGTCATTCCTGAAGAAGATTGGCTTGTGAGTCCTTAATCCTAATGCATAGTCCTAAAAATCTTGTATGTCAAAAGCTACACAGTCTATCACCACACAGGATCAGTGGATGTTATCAGAGCAATGGCTTCTATGAAAACTTCCTGATAACATTGCAGCAATGTCTAATTCCAGGGATTGCACCAACTTTTGCTTCACTTTAATCCCCTGGTGTCTGCAGTGTGTGTGATTCACTTGCAGTGTTTTGCCTACGCCTCTCATGTCTCTCGTCTGTGACTGAAAGTCTGTTGAGTGAAACAACCCTTTGCAGAGGGTTGTTGTTCATTCTGAGCTGCTCTGCTTCACAGAGAACATCTTTGGGCTGAGTAGAGTTTTCCTTCAGTAAGGCTCCCACCAGGGAGAGAGTAAGACTATAGCAAAGATCACCGTCAGTGGATACTGCAGAACATCTAATCTTGCTCATATCTGTTTCCTTGTACAGGGTGATGGACCAGCATAAACTCTCCAGAGAGCAGTGGGAAGAACGGATCCAGGTGTGGCACGCTGAACACAGTGGCATGCTCAAGTGAGTGTTTTGTGTTGGTCCTTGGGTTGGTCATCCTGCTGCTTGTTTGATTACCTTAAGTTTGCATTTCCACAACATGGGTTTGGAAACTCTATGGTTTAGATTCTGAGTTGCCTGCGTGAGCTACTCCTGGTGTGTGGTTTTTAGTTCAGTATTGAATCACATGGTAAAACACAGTAGTGTATTTTGTACTGGTGCTGAGAACACCAGTGGCTTCCTGAAGATCTTGGACCTGTGTGCATTGTATTAGTGATAACTTTGAGTGGGAGAAAGAGTAAAGGTGTATGTCAAACCTTACAGTCATTGAAGCATTTGCATTGACAGATCAGGAAAGCTCAGATACTATACTTTCCTACTGACTGTACTGTGAGACAAGGATGAATGCTGAGAGAGATGAATGTTGCTAATTTTCTCTCTGGAAATACTACGGATTGGTGAATGGGGTGTGTGTGTGTGTGTGTGTGTGTGTGTGTGTGCTTACAGATGTGATATCAGAACTTCTAAAGTGAATCCCAAATGGTAAATGTTAAGTTTTAACTCCTGTGTTTGAAGTGAAGTTTAGGAAAAATTATTTCTTTCCTCTGAGGTGTTTGTGCTTTCTGAGATAGTTAGATAAATGAGAAACGAATATCTGCTCTTTTTCCTTTTCAATCAGAGAGAATGCCATGCTGGAATACCTGAAGATTGCTCAAGACCTGGAGATGTATGGAATCAACTACTTTGAAATCAAGAATAAGAAAGGAACTGACCTTTGGCTGGGGGTTGATGCCTTGGGGCTCAACATCTATGAAAAGGATGATAAGTAAGACCTTTGTTTTCATCTCTGATCTTCCAGAGAGGGTTGGTATGGGAGATTTCTTGTTTACAGGATCAGGGCCAACTTAAAAACTTCTTTGTGTTCCAATTTTGGATCAGTAGGTGAAGGTAGGAAATGGGCTTTCACATCACCTGTGCTTTTGTGCCTTTCCTGACCTGCTAACGCTACCTGCTGTATAAAGAGAGATGTTGTTGTACAATGCCATCTCCTTAATCGTGCACAGTGGTGATGCTGAACCCTGAACTGAAGAGTTTACCAGGCTTTTCCTTGAGTCAGGTCACCAGGTTTGCCATCAGTGGGCACAACACGAGAACCTGGCTGGGCTAAGGTATCTGCAATGTTCAGACATCTAAGGACACTCCTATCCTGAAGTTAATGATGGATGTGTGTGCAGCTGCCCAATGCAGAAAAAGGCAGATTACGGGGTGGACACAAAAACAAAGCTGGGTGACACCCAGAGCCCAGGGAGGATCTAACCTATATAGTTACTGTGAGCAAGGAATGAAATGAGGGCTTGCTGAGGTACGCAGAGTTTTAATCAGCTCTTCTGGTAAAGGCAGAGCCATTATTAATTGGATAGTAGGTGGGAAATGATAGACTACATCTATAAATAAACATAGTAAGAAGGTGAGAACAGCTGTGTCTAAGCCTGCTAGTCTCTTCTAATACTCTGCAACTGAAGGATTGAAGGGAGTTAAAATAGATATTTTTTAGATGGAGCATTGCTGTCTAGACTGCTTTTTTCCTCCCCCGATGTTTCAAATCTTTGTTTCATGTCACTAATCTGTAACAGACTATCATTGAAATACAGAAGGGATTTCACCTGTTCTACATCTTTGCCTCCAAAAAGCTTTGACTGCAACCCAAATATTAATTGGAACTCTCTGGAGCTTCTGTTGATATGGTAAAGAGAAAGGCAGTCTTTTCTGCAATGCTAATATGTGCTGTCACCCAGAAAACAAGGAGTGTCACTTGAAAGAAAAGTAGTTTCGCTCATGTAATACTTCAGTCTTGAATGACTGGTCTTGCTATGTAACCATGGTCACACAAACAGGTTTTTCAAGCTGCAGAAGCAGAGTGTAGCCATTGACTGTAAAGAGCTATCGAGAGCGTTTGCAAAACAAATACAGTGCTGGAATAAACTGCTTATTTCTGCTGTAACTCTTGCCACTATATAATTAAGTCTTTCCAGCAGATATGGGGACTAGAAAAATAGTAATGTGTATGGCAGCTCTGGTTTGTAGGTGTAAAACTGGGGGACTGAGGGCAAAGGTGAAAAAGTAGAGATTTTATTGTTGAAGATCAACATGAAGAAAATGAGGCTGTACTACAGTTGTGTGAGCCTCTATACTGCAGTGCATGTCAGTGTCCCATTTCTAGGTATATTCAAGCTCTTTTTTTTCCTGCATTAAAGAGGAGAATCTGCAGTAGAACTTACTAATGAGTGAATTATTTTAGTTGTCTGTCATACAGTATTATCTAGGATTTAAGCACTGGTTCTAATGTGATGGAGGCTGGAGTAATTAGTTAATCTTAGTCTAATCAAATCATTTTCTTTACAGTTCTTAATGTTACACACACACACACACTGTTGCATAATCTTGCAGTTGAGTTAGGGGTTAGGGAGTGGAAAGTTCTGAAGAGGATGAATTTCATCCTTGATGTCTGAATTTAAAAGAAGTAAGTTTTGGGGGGTTTTTTTGTGCTTGGACCCAGCAAAATCTTGTGATGTAGTAGCTTTCCATCTCTTCGACAATGAATGAAATTCCTCCCATAATTGCTCTTTTTTCCTTTATCAATGCGCTTCATAGAATTCTTGCAGATTTTGAGTGGTCCACTGCGGTGATAGACATTTCTTTAATTGCTAAAAATTAAATCCTTGTGTCTTCAAATAATTTGCAAGAATAATTGTAACAGACACATACGTTGGAGGGGTTGGATAATAACAAGAAGATTGCTCATCGGTATTACCTTTTATGTAAGATACAATTCTTAATCATTAACAGCTTTCTCTAGAGAATTTACACTCCCCTGATAAGAGAAGAATAGAAGAATTATAATGTGATATAAAATATAAAAATGAAATACTTGGTTGGGGCAATTAAAGGACTTTATTACAGTCAAATACACAAGTCCTTGTAATATTAGAACTTTCTCCAGAGCTGATCAGGGTAAAGTATTGGAATAGCTCAGAAACATTTGATCTGAAGACAAACTGGATGCTTTTTATATGCAAGAGTTTGGAGAAGTTAAGGCAGAGGAAAATCTCAAATGATTAGCGAGCCTTATAGAAATAATTTCAAACAAATCAACAGATCTGGACTCCTCAGCAGCGAGGAAGAGCTGGGAGTCTGAATCTTGCCCTTTGCTTCCTAGGGGAGCTTTTCAATAGTGGGGAGCCACGTGGCACAGCCCATTGCATGACCAGCGAGTAAAGTTCCGCTTGGTGACTCATGGGATGGGCTGAAAGAGCAGTTTGTAGGAAGGAAAGAACAGGGCCCTTTGTTACTAACCTTGCCTGTAATCTCGGGGAGGAGATATGTGAAGGGAGGGTGTCGAGAAGATGGAGCCAGGCTCTTCTTGGTGGTTCTGAGCAATAGGACAAGGGGCAATGAGTAGAAACTGATGCACAGGAAGTTCCACCTGAATGTGAGGAAGAATTTCTTTACTGTGTGGGTGACGGTGCACTGGAAGGAGGCTGTGGAGTCTCCCCTCACTGGAGATATTCAGGATGCAGTGCTGTGCCATGTGCTCTAGGATGACCCTGCTTGAGCAGGGCAGTTGGACCAGATGATCCACTGTGGTCTCTTCCAACCTGACCCATTCTGTGATTCTGTGAAACAAAAGAAAATAAACCTTCTACCAATTGTACCTGTCCAGCACTTCAGAGTGAAGGCAGCATGGAGGTGACTGGGCTAGCTGTAACACAGCAGGGTGGGTTTGCCTGAGGGTGCTGTAAGGTGTGGGGAGCAGCTCAGTTACTTTGGCTTATGCTTCCCATGGTGTGCAAGAGGCCTGTGGGAGGCACTGCACATAAAGTCTGCATGCTGAAGATTTTGGGCCCGGATTTCAAAGAAACAAGCTTAAAAGCAGCTGAGCCAGTGGTTTCAGTAGAGACCATCACTATTACATAGCCAAAGGTCAGTCAGGTGGCTGATGAAAATGAGAAGAGACTCAGTAAGGGAGGTTACTGGGCTTCTTTTCCTACATCTTGTGGTGTTCTGCTTCAGTTACTGTCTTCTCTCTGTTGGGAGAGCTTTGTGAAGCATTGCATTCCACCAAGTCTGTGTGTTAGAAGCAATATGGGGGAAAAATGTTTATTGCATCATCTCCTAAAACAAGTTTTTCTTCTTTCCAGACTAACCCCAAAGATTGGGTTCCCCTGGAGCGAAATTAGAAACATCTCTTTCAATGACAAGAAGTTTGTTATAAAACCTATTGACAAGAAGGCACCAGTAAGTATATCTAAAAGGGATTCCTGAATACTGCATATGAACAACTGATACTGTTCCATCTCAAGACAAAGTAGTCTTGGGAGAGGAGAAAGCTGCAGAAATTCTAGATGCAAAATGAGCCTTAGTATAGAGTGCTTTTAGAGCTGTCAGTATTTCTGTGCAGCATAAATGAAGGGTGAGAGCTAACGTGGAAGAAGATAAGGATTTTACAATGGCAGAGTCCATTTTTCTAGCAAACTAGGTAACTTCATGCTCAAATTTGAGATTCTTTGCTAGTTCTGTGAGTCCTTGCTGCATTTCTTTCAGTGCATAGAAGCTGATAGGTAAATTTTATTTTTGTTTTTTCATTAAAAAAACCCCAAGCATTAAAAATGTTCATTAAAAAAATTACAAAAGTAGTTTAAATGCTACTGCAAAACCACATGGATACATATGACTTCCCATCCATCACTGTTCACTTCCACACTGCTGACAGAGTAAAATGTGGTTTTCATTGACTTTCTTAAACACCAAGGTAAATCTCAGGGATATGACTTTGGTGGAGAACTGAAACGTAGCTACCTGTGAATGCTGCTTTTCAATACTTAAAAGTATGTTTTCAGAGTTATTTTAGTGAGGAATTAGAAACTTACTTTGACCTATTGAGGACATAAGGTGGAATAACTGGTATAGGTGGATGTCATTCTGTCAGTCTTGTGAAATTATTGGAGTAGTTGAGAAAGACCTCCTCTGCTCTTCCCCCACCCCAGTTCTTGGCCTTGGTGGGTAAGTACAGCCCTGAGAAATAATAAGCAGCTTGGCTTTGGCAAAGGATGATGGCTTATAAATATCTCTAACAGCAAAAAATCCTCCCAGTAATTTAAAGGATACTAATGCACAGTGTGCTGCAGGGATTTCTTCCTTCCCCCAGATAAGAACCTGGGGGAGAGGAGCTTTTTTCTGTAATGCTGCTGGTGAAAACCAACAAAACTCCCTAGAGATAGAAAGCTGGTCTGTCAGGCATGCTTTTCTTCATAGAAGAGCCTCTCGCATATGTTGTATATAATTACAAAATACAGATCACGGCTTGCCACCCACTTCCCAAACAGTAAATCTGAGTTTGAAATGGAAGGCTTGCAAAAGGCTGGTACAGAAAGGTGTTAACATTGAAAACCTCAGTTATGTGTCCTCCTCTCTGTCAATTGTTCTTTTCCCTCTGGCTGGTAGTATATTTAAAGCTATGCCTGAAAGAAGAATTTATCTGGGCACTAATTCTGAGTATTCAGGAAGCTGTCTGGCTCTTTTCATGTGCTCGTGTCTCCTTTTAAAAAGGCAGGCATTATAACTACAGCAAAATACTCAGTCCACCCAAGCTGTGGATTAGAAGCTCTCTTTTAATTTGGAGGATTCTACATGCCTGTGTTTAAATTGACAGTAATGTAAAGGGTAGAGTCCTGTGTCACCTTGCCCAGAATAATCTTTTTAACTTTTAGGTTTGTCTGACCATGTACTCCCAGATCTTCAGCACAATATCTTTAAAATATTGAGGTGCAGTGCTCCCAGTTGCGTGAGATCTGGGGTAGGCTGGGGATGAGGGAAGAAGGCGATTCTTTTATATTCTTATTTGAATGTTTTGTCCCTTGGTTATGGCCTTAAATGACAAATGCAAGCACCGTCCATGCCCTCAGTAATTACTTCCATGTAAGGAAGCTTTGCCTCAGCACAGGACCTGTTCATCACAAAGTGCACAAACTGTTTGTTTTTACAATTGCTTGTCCAAAGTAGGAGGTCGAATGAGTACCTTGCAGTCACAGTTATCACGATCAGACCTGTGTAGCTCAGAATGGCTCCGGCAAGGTTTAGTGGGAGAGCACAACACACTGCCCTGACTGCCTCTTTCCGCAAGTCACTGTGTGCATTAGGGAAATGTGTTGGAGAAAATTAGTCTCTGTCAACATATTCATCTTAATGCCACTTAGGGAGCTTTTCATTGCTTCTAGTGGGACTTTAGTTTTCCCAGAGATAGCCACAGTTGTGCTTCTGAGCTCAGGCAATTAAAAACATGATCAGTGCTGCCATTCCTGGCTCCATCTCTTGCTATCAGTGAGGCAATCCACAGGAGAGTGATTCCAAGGAATGGGTAGTGGTTTATGGTGGTAATGTGGCAGCTTGCCCACTCTCCCTGTAGTACACAGAAAAAGGACAAGGATGTTTTTCCACTGTGTAAGTTCAGACTGTATTGTAAATGTGTGTGGTTGTGGACTCAGAAAAATCATCAGGCAAGTAATGAACTTGGGCCCTCTGTATCCCTTCCTTGGCTGGTTTTCTTCTAGAAGATCCATCTGGACAATAGTTTCTGTAAAAGTCTGGTTATGACACAGATAATAAATTTGGGAATGTCCTTTTTACTGAACAAGAAATTTTAGAATATTTTGTGTTTTGTTACCGCCTGCAACATGATATTCCAAATAACCCATGTGGCTGGTGGTTAAAAAATTAGTTTTCATTTGACTCTCTTGTAAAAGCCTAGGTCAACTTAACTAGGAAATGCCATGGAAATTAATTCTATTGGAAGGCATTTGTCTCTGAAAAAACACCTGGGGCCTTGAATATTGATTCAGATAGATGAAGAAATTTTACAAAGTTACATTTGTAGTTTGTGCGTTGTCTTTCAGTTTGCAGTCACAAAACTGCAAACTGAAAAACTACTCAATACTAGAGGTCTATATGTTGCCCAGATGTTTACCTGCCAACCCAGAATCTTCTGCAACATCTAACAATCTCCATTTAAATGAGACTTCATCAAGTTTGGAATTTTGTCTAAAAGATGCCTTTTCCAGAAGAGTAACTTGTCAATTCTATGTAGACTTTAAATGGAGAATAGAAATGACAACAGCTTTGGCTTCAGATTATATTTGCAGTCCTTGCTGCTATGTTTAAATGGCCTGGCATGTATGTCTGGATTAGAGTGAAATTAATGGCAAGATGTTCTGTCTGCAGTTAGCTGAGAGAAAAGAAAGGATGTTTGGAAAAAATTTACTGTGGTGTCTCTCTCCTAGGACTTTGTGTTTTATGCTCCTCGTCTGAGAATTAACAAGAGGATCCTGCAGCTCTGCATGGGCAACCATGAACTGTACATGCGACGCAGGAAGCCTGACACCATCGAGGTGCAGCAGATGAAAGCCCAGGCCCGGGAGGAGAAGCACCAGAAACAACTGGAAAGGTGGGCTTGGATCCAGGCAGCTGATGTGGGGTGGCAGAAGTAAATGACACCGAAGTGCCAGGGTTCAGCAAGCAGCTTTAGCTGCTGGGCAGGGACCAGTAACGGGGGTTTCACTTGGGCGAGGCTCTGAGCCACCCTAGGTTCAGGAGCAGCACCTGTGGCCCTGGAGCTCTGGAGTTCAGGGGGGACTCTGGGTATCCTGCAGTGGGACTTTGTTATTCTTCCTGCTGGGCCCTGTGTCCACACAGTCAGCTGTCCTGGCTGCAGTCTCAAGAGCTGCATGAAAATGTGCACGTAAAGGCACAGCAGGCTCTGGTGTGGTGTTGTGCACCTAGGCAAGGGTTTTCTTGACTCCTGAGTGTTGCCATCTGATTTATATGCTGGGCTATGGGATGTTTGGGAGTGAGGGGAAACCTTCACAGGGAGCACGCATGTACACTTTCAAGACAGAAGGAACTGGGAGATCTCCTACAGGCACGAAAAAGGAATGGCAATTCTACCACTGGCTGCAGGTTGCTTATGATTCAAGAACTCATGCTGCTTTGCTCTTGTAAATTGTTTGTCTGCATTCCCCCAGTGCTGTTGTTTTCACACCTCCTTGACTTTCCTTACGGCAGAAGTAACGAAGTTACATCTCTGCTGTGCAGTGCAAGTTCTGTTTTTCCTCTCTGTTAAGCAACTATTTGGAATTCTAAATTTTTGTGGAAACCAACAAAAATACAAATGCTTTTATGAAACAGGGTATCTAAAACTGAACACAGATTCTGAAGAGATGAAGGAATGGCCTATTTCTGTCTTCTGGCTCCTGTTTTGTGGCAGCCACTTTCCCACTGAGCTGCCTGGAGAGATTCCCAGCCAGCTTTCTTGTCTGGCAGTAGCTTGGGTCTGAAACTGAGCTTCCAGCATGAAATATGTTTCTAACAGGAAACAACTAGAAGATGAAAAGAGGAGGAGAGAGACAATTGAGAGGGAAAAAGAGCAAATGCTGAGGGAGAAGGAGGAGCTGCTGGTGAGGCTACAAGAGTATGAAGTGAAGACTCAGAAAGCAGAGAAAGGTAAAGTACTTGTCCTGGCTGACCAGAGCGCATGTTTTGTGCTCCATAGAGGAGTTGTATGGGTTACTGACTATGCCTTGCCTAAATCTGATGACACTGGGATCGCTTGGCAAGACTTACTAATGTCTGCCTATACAGCTAAACATACACATGTGCATTGAAAGTATGAAAGTAGCATAAAATCTGCAGATTTTATTTGGAAACCAAAGGGTAGGAACTCTGTTTTCCCCTGTTGCCAGGAGGATTTAAGTACCACAGCCTCTTCCAACAGTGAGCAAGAGTTCAGCCCTCAAGTGCTTTTTACTTGACTTCTAACAGAAAAAGTACTTTGGGAACAAGCCTTTCCAGCTAAATGAAAGCTTCTGTTTCAATGCACAGAAGAGCACATTGGAGGCAGCAACATCTGGTCCGTGCAGCAAACTGTCAATTAAGGGCAGCAGAATCATGCCAATGTTACAGACTTCAGTGCAAACATATCGCTGAAGATTTAATTACAGTGTGCATCTGACTACTTCTGAATCCAGTTACTTGGTGTATTATGCAAATAATTACTTTGAGGTGCACAGTGAAGGGAGTATTGCAAGCTGGAGTAAAGTGCTGTCATGACTTCTGCAGTTACCTAGGAGACTGTAGTTCCTTAGCTTTGACCAGACTTGTGGACTAACCACATTGATCTGTCCCTTGCCAGAGCTGTCAGATCAGATCCAAAGAGCCATTCAGCTGGAGGAGGAGAGGAAACGAGCCCAGGAGGAGGCAGAACGCCTGGAAGCTGACCGCCTGGCAGCTCTGCAGGCCAAGGAAGAGCTGGAGAGACAAACTATGGACCAGATAAAGAGCCAGGAACAGCTGGTAAGACCCAGTTATTCTGAGAACAAGATCTACAGGCATGTTACTGTGCCCTTGAGTAAGGCAAAGCCATATTGTACAGGGAAAAAAACAGTGCAATGAAGTACTGGACCATGTCATAGCATCATTGTGGCCCTGGTTTCTATCATAAGCCATCTAATTTTTAATTCTTAGCTTCCTATTCCTATTTTTTCTTTATTAGGGTTAACAATATTTTTGTTGTGTTTGTTTTTTTGGTTGGGTTGGGGTTTTTAAAGAGTCCTTATAATTCCCATTTTATTACTCAACAGGCTACAGAGCTTGCAGAGTATACAGCCAAGATAGCACTTCTTGAAGAGGCAAGGAAGCGTAAAGAGAGTGAGGTTGAAGAGTGGCAAATCAGAGTGAGTATCTGCTTTACAAGTTGCTCTAAAGTTCTGTGCTTAAGCAGAGCACACTGTCATGCTCAGCCTGGTGTGACTTCTCAGACTTGTGGAAGCAAACATCTGTACAGCAGTGAAAAAGGGCAAACTTGTGATCAATGTGCAATACACCTGCAAAAACAGCTTTCTTCCAACAAACCTTCAGTCAAAAGTGAAAATGAAAGCCTGTATAAAACCTACGTGTGAATACCGTATGAAACCTAGTCTGATCATTCATTGTCTTGGAGCCTTGGAGAGGAAGGGGCACATGAATAAATAATGCACGTAATCCATGATATAATGTCTGAAAATATTACATCAGTCCAGAGAAGATTCTGCTAATGCAGCCATACTGCAGGTATCTGTTTTGAGGAGTGTGTGCTGTTATCAGTGGCTTCTTGGTACCTGGATCAGAGGAGTTTATTAAAGTGATGCACTAAAATCAGAGACAGACCACACAAGGCTCGGTGTGGTGGTGCTCCCAGTGCCCAGCGAGCACTGTGGGATGCATGGGAGGGCAGAACCACTGCAGTAGCAGGGGAAGGTGACTGCCTGGTGTGTAACTGCATTAAAAATGCCAACTTAGATTCCCAGCTTCTTACTTTGTGGAACCCCTGTCTTCAGCCTACAGCTCTTCAGATGGAGAACAGGATGAAGATAACTGTAGCTTCCCATAGAACTGTTTTTGCTGGACTGTTTTTTTGGAAGAATATTTTTTGTTCAGACCCCCTGCACATTACACAGTGGTTGATGATAATAGCATCGCTAGCAAAAAAAAAAAGTTCTGTAAAAGACCATAATAGAGTACCATCAGCTGCAGAGATTTAATCCTCCCTTGCTTGTCATAGTGGACTGAAAAAACTGGGGAGATAAGCATTTAAGTATTCATTAAGCCAATTTAAAGCAAAAAATTAATTTAAAATATATTTTCACTCTTTTCCCAAAGGCCAGGGAAGCACAGGAGGATCTGGTAAAGACTAAGGAGGAGTTACACCTGGTAATGACTGCTCCACCTCCACCCCCACCTCCTGTCTATGAGCCAGTGAATTACCATGTCCACGACAACTTGCAAGATGAGGGCTCTGAGTACTCTGCCTACAGCGCCGAGTTCTCCAGCGAGGGCATCAGGAATGACCGCAACGAGGAGAAGCGCATCACTGAGGCAGAGAAGAACGCACGTGTACAGAGCCAGCTGAGGGTAAGGCACTGCTTGGAGGAGGCAGAGGAATTGAAACAGTCATTCCTGGATAACAGGTCCTTTAACAGCTTGGTTAAACACACAAAACATGATAGTTTCTATTGGTTTACAGTTCCTATAGGAAGTTTGAAATAAAGGCAAGGTATATAAAGATTACTCTTATTCTCAAACTTTGAGATTGCTTAAATCATTCATAGTGTTTATGGAAAGCCTGTGTCATATCCATGTCACTGCTCTGTTCAGGCATTAACAACTGTCAGCTCTCCCCAAAGAGCTTCTCACATATAACCTGTATTTAATGTTCTTCATATTGCAGGCGCTGACAGATGAGCTGGCCCAGGCTAGAAAGGAAAACCAGAGGACCCAAAACGACATCATCCACTCAGAAAACGTGCGCCAGGGACGGGACAAGTACAAGACGCTTCGGCAGATCCGGCAAGGCAACACCAAGCAGAGAATTGATGAGTTTGAGGCAATGTAAAGATGCTTGTAAGAAGGCGGCAGGACTGTGGGAAAGGCAGATCTTAATGCTGTGTTCTTGTTTTTGGGGTTTTTGTTGTATTGGTTTTTTGGTTTGGTTTTTTTTTTCCTCTGAGGAGGGGTCACTGTATGACGTATAACAAATGTTCTCTAAACCCAGAGGTGTTTGAATCTCCCTTTTATTCTGAACCTTCTGTGAAATCTGGTATAGTTTAAAACTTAATGTACCACAGATCCTGGTAACTTGCTCATGCCTTTGCTTAGTGCCAAAAGGCCTTATGTCACATCTCTCTTTAAGCAAGACAAATTTTAACAGGCCATGCTTCTATTTGAAGATGTGTGTCCTGTGCAGGTGCTGGATTCAGCCTGGTCTAAAAGATAAGCATCTGTGGGTGAATTTTGTGCCATATGTCTTTGTATTATTAGCTACAGTGTAAAGTGTAACAGCTGAGAAGACAGGTTGTGGAACTCAGGATTTGCAAGCACCTGTATGTGTGTCGTACATCCATGCACAGGTGCTTGTACACCCTGTTTTTCCCTTGGTCTTGGTGCCCATGTTCCCTTTCCCCCACCCCACACACACACACACAAAAAACTGACAACACCTCAGAACTACTTTGCTTAGAAATTAGATCTTTTCTGGTTGCTGTTCTCAACTGGAGAAATTGTGCAGTGATGGCTCAGAAGTGGCATAGGGACACTGATACCCTCTTCATGTAACAAGTAGCAAATACTCCTGGAATCTAATACAGCACTGTGTTTGCATTCCAGCTTCATTACTGATCAGTTATAGTGTAGTATTTATATATATATATATAAAACATGCAATATGTGAATTGCAGTACTAGTTAAAGGGAAATAGTTTTGCTCTGTATATTTTGTTACTTTTCAGATTTAATAAGACTTGCATCTGTAAAAATGCCTAAACAAGACTGTAGTCTGATACAGTGCAGCTGATTATTTACTATAAAGCATTATTTGTAAAGATCATTTTTTTACTTAATGAAAACTGTTATATGTACACGTGATCCAATATATACAATTTTACTGCACCTATTTTTCTAACAAATTTTCTAATTTTTTTAAATGTTTGATTTAAAGTTTCAGACTCCAAAGATGAAGGGACTGTTTGTTTATATCACAGTTGTATTCTCTCTAGTAGAGAGCATTTCTGTGACCATCCTTCCCCCACTCTCCTCTTTTTTCCTTGAAAATCTGTTAGAAAGTGAGATACAGTATGTTGTCACCTCTTCTCTTCCATTTACAATATCTATGCTGCGTTATACTTGAGTTTAATCTTGTGTGGGGTTTTTTTTATTTGCAGCAGCAACCATCTAAATAAAAGATCTGCAAAGTAACAAAGGCCATGGAGTGAAGTGTTTCTTGTGGGGGGTTGTGCAACTGCTCTTTTAGTTCCTGAGCTTAGCATATGAGTCCCTGTGTCTTTAAATCTCAAATCCTTAAAAGCCACACTGACCTAGAAAGAAGGGGGAGTACTTACAAGGACTAAAAGTATAATGCAGGAGCACTCATTACAGTTGTATACAAGTTTCTGCTGACCCTAACACTACAGCCAAGGCAAGGCAAACTGACACAGGAGCTTGGCCCTAAGCTTGTCCACATGAAGAAATTGTAAACTTAGCAACACTCTTGTCATGTGCTGTACACCCTTTGGATCAGACTTGTTAATTCTGTCTTACAGTGGCAGCTGATAAGACGGAACTTGTTACACCCACCTATTCTATTGGTTGTAGTCCCACACTGCTACTGACAGTGAATTTATACATTTAACTTTTTAAGCACCATGCTGTAGCACACATTTGAGAGATGTGGCCACAGGCCAAAGCTTTTTAGAGTCACATGAAACAGAGTGGCAGTTTAGATAATGCTGAAACACAGAGGCATTAGCATCACCCATTTGAAGCAAGCAGACAGAGATAAGCTAGTTTTGAATTCTGTGGATAAAACATCAACATCAGAGTGAAATAATGTAACTTTATTGCTGTAACCATTATTTTCTCTGAAGTAGTCCTAGTTGTGTTTTAAATTAAATAATAACAGTTCTGCTAGTCCTGGAAATGGAAAACTACATATTGTCTGGCTACCATTGCTTTGTCAGCATAACACATCTCAAACTGAGGCTCTTACTCCTGAAGAAACAACATTATCCTTACACTCCAGCTAGAGATACAGGTTAAAGCCTTTTGAAGAAATAAAACATTCAGAATGTCACACGCGTTCAAATACATACTTCTATTCCCCAAAAACTGGAATAGGTGCTGTTGCAGTGTACCTTTCCTCAGACCTGAAGTGTTGTACCACTTCAGATTAAACCATCAGACACGGGGAAGGAAAAGTTGCTGTGTCATAATCTCTCATGATTTGAAGTTTTCCTTATTTGAATGCAGTACAAGGGTGAAGTCCGTCCATGTGTTTGGGTTGTGGAGCACTTCCTGCCAATGGAGCACTGCCTGAGAAGCAAGGTCTGTCGAACCAAACAATTCCTCTGCAAGAAAGCAAAAGGAAAGAGCACAGAGTTACTTTTCCCTTGGCCTTACCCAACTTCTGGCCAACCCTTTCACCTGCTCCTACAGTAATTTCAGCTGTTCTGGAGCTCCTAAGGCCTCAATTGCAATAAACTGTATTTATACTTTTGAGCTATCATTTACATCCTGTTAAACTGGGATCCCTCTCTGGAGAGTCCAACCTGCAGCAAATAAAAATTTTTTGGTTGTGTGACTAAAAGCAGAAGATCAAGTGTGCATGATCATAATAGCAGAATGGCACTAAGTCTCCTGCTTCACTTCATCTCCAGCGACTTTAGTGCATTTCCAGGCTTAGGGCTTGGATCACATACAAGCAGATAGCCCCCGCTCGAGCAGAAAAGCAAATGCTGGCTGGGATAAGCAAAAGAAGTTCATGAGGAAGCCTGCATAACATAGTGTTATCACTAGTGATAATACTCCTGTAAAGTGCATGCTGATACCAAAACAACAGGACTGAGCCTCAAGCGTTTTGACCCTTTCCTCTCCAATACTGAGATCCACAGCACTTAACTCACTGGGAGGACAAGGATGGGAGACTCCCTTGGACAGCCTTCAAAGAAAATATTTCCCTGCTCAACTGCCTGTGAAATAGGGCCTATTCAGCAAGCAAAGGGTTTCTCAGACATTGCTCAGCCTCGAGAAAGAAGCTCACTCTTACATTAGAGCCCAAAACTCAAACATGCAACAGTCTATTCTGAGCAAGTTTCACCTCCTGTATTTCATTGATTGGATTAATTTGTGGATGTAAAATAATAAGCACAAATATAAGCAAGATTAAAGTCTACTAGATTATTAGTTCTCCTGCTTCCTTTTGATGAGAAGTTATTTAAAATTAGCCAATTCATAAAAGAGAAAGGAATAAGTCTTTAAAAGCTGTAGAGCTCTACATGAGTTAGAGCCATACCATTTCTGTGCTTGTCTTAGCAGGGCTCTGACCCTAAAAATCACCATGCTAACAAATGGCTTTCCTGAAAATTTCCACTGACAACCTTGAGCTTCTGCACAGACCTGAACTGAAGCACATGCATCAGTCCTTGCAGGATCAGAGCCCAAGACTACAAGTTGCTTAGGACAGAGGCTGAGATGGTATGTGTAGGCACATGATAGCAGGCAATAAATAGCACAGTGTAATTATTCTTGTTTTGGATGTAAATTAAATGAACTTTTTCCCCAGTTACCTTCAACTTTTAGTGATACTTACTTGCCCCAAGCTTGGCTCCTCCTAGGAACTGATCACTTGAGCTGAAAGTTGACTTGTGCCAGACAGTCAAGTGTAGACATGACTGTTGTAGCTGAGCTGGGGTCACAGCATCAAAGACAAACAAGTGTTTCCACTGTGGACAGGCTTCTTTCTTCAGGACAGGAGACTTTTGCTTTACCTCTGCTTGGTCTGGAAGGATAAGACAACTTCCCCCAAAAAATAAGAGTTTGGCAAGGTTACTGATTTCCCAACTAGAAAATGGAACATTTTCAATAACCAACCAGGGCCCTTTGGTTTGCTTTAAACAGCAAAAAAGTTCAGCCTTAGTGCAAGGTAGAACATGGTGTTCACGTGTTTATTTTGGGACTTGCACCTTTTCCTGCCTGCCTTCAATGCAGGTGCAAGTAGGCTCTTACAGTCTGCTTTGACTCTGCTATCACTGACGGCTGAAAGAGTCTTTGTTCCATGTGCTGCTACCCAACAAGGCCTGAAACCTGCCTTTCAGGAGATAAAATGCTCACCCATTTCACCAAAGGTGCGTGCCACAACAGGTGACATGGCTTTATGAGATGCCATACTCATACTTCCAGTGGCATTTGATGCCTGAGAGCAAGAAAGTAAAATGATCCCACATACAAGCTACTCAGCACACTGAATAAAAATTCAGTGCCTTCTCTTTCAAAATGTCTAGGATGAAGAGGATAAAAGTTTTCAGTGTATCCAGAGCCATACTTAATTCTGCAAAGGCACAACTGAAACTGTGACAACATCCTCTCTATTTGCGCCTTTTTTTCCCCTCTCCTTATCTCTAAAAGCACATACTTAAACCAGTGAACTCTAAATCTAATGACATAATTGAATTCTAAAGTTCAGGGCCAGAAGGGCAGGTGGGATTTGTCGCCACCCTCCAAACTGCTGCTGTTCTGCAGACACCCAAGTGTCACCGTTCCTAGGAAGTCTGACTAAGAGTGCGGTCAATGCCACTTTCCCATGCCATTCTCCTGCTGAAAACATATTAATATGTACATTTGCACAGAACACGTGTGACATTTTCTATTCGAAGTGTTAGGTCTCAGACATACCCTTTAACAAAGGAGTTCAGCATTCCAGCAGATCTCAGCATGGGCAAGTTCTTGGCCCCTAATATCATAACCTGAAGCTGGCAGTTGAGAACTCCTTGGTCTTTGTTTCCTGAAAAAGGAGCACTTATCACATGAAATGCCCAGTTAGTTCAGCTCTTTGCTTAAAATGCTGCTAGAAGTAGGTAGGAGAATGCCTAAGTGGCACTACTGAGATAAGGAGTCATAAGGCTGGACTAGGAACATTTGAAAGATTGGAACGTTTGTACAGTGAATGATTCACAAACAAAGAAAACCAAGCAGGGAGTAGCAGGCTGCTTTGTGATTCCCGTTCCAAAGACAAAGCTTTCTGTTGTATTTGTGAAAAGTAAACACAGGGCAGCACACACAGAAGCATTTCTCTGAAACAGTCAAAAGCAGGAGAGAGAGCCAAACCCATAGTGTGATATTGCTCCTCTCACAGCTCGAGGCACAGAGCAGAGACCCAATACACAGGCATGCATAGGGAAGAAAAATGGAAGACACAGAGTTGGTAACTTTGGGGTCATTTGGAAAAGAAAAGAGAACAAAAATAACAGTCAATTAGAGCTTCCTGTTGTTCTTTACCTGCTGCTATGGTCCTGACACAGTGAGCACTACTAGAGCTCTGAACCTCTGTACACATCACTAAGGTCTAGGCAGGTAAGGAAAATGGGGTGTTCCTATCCCTTTTTTCCAAAGTGTTTATTTCACACCCCAGAAGGGACTTGCTCTGACATACTACATCAATACTTAATGTACCTTACAAGCTTTCATTACTGGAAACTGAATCCTGACTATACATTTTGTACCTAACACCTTTCAAGTGAAACAATCTCCCGAAGATGAGACCACTGGAGGAAGCCAAGGGTGCTGGTCTGGTACCCTTGCAGATATTTCCCTTCCACTTTTTTCCCTAAATTGGCAGTCTCTACCTTGGACAGCAGAACTAGTGCTCCACCTCCAGAATAACCTCTACTGGTAACATCATGACAGGCACAAGTTTGCAAAACAGCTGGATGCATCATACTGCTGCCATTATAATGTACAACTTTTGTTGGCATTAAAAGCAACAAATACACACAGTTTGAAAATGTTTTGATTTTAACTAATCTAAAATATAATAAACCACAAAGCACTATTTGCTGTAGCTGTTAAAAACCGCATACAGGAATATTATATGGACACTTTGCCAGCCCTTCACTGATCTCAATTCTTTTCTAGCCAAGGAGTTCAGAGAATCATAAAATCATTTATGTTGGAAAATACCTCTAAGATCATTGAGAGCAACTGTTAAGCACTCATGTATGCCAAAACATCTTATACCTTCAAACTGGAGATTTTGATACTGGGCTGGTACCGACAGCCTTGCAGACATGAGGAGCTCACCGCTGTACTGGATAAGATCATCTTCACGTTTCTCAAGCTGAAGAAGGGGACATAGAGGAGTCTGCATTACTGCAATCATTCTCTCCCATATCCTTCTCACAGCTTCTTTGTATTTGTCACACATCTTGCTAATGGGCTGTATTGACAGCACTTTCCCCTAAATGATGTCATGGGGTGATCTTTCTCATGGTTTTCACTATATCTTGCTCTTAAGGTACAATTAAGCACAAAAACTGAGAGTCACCTTAGGTCTGAGTGGGTAGCAGTCAAACAACTGCATCGAGTCCTCTTCAAAATTCCATGCTGCCAGGGGAATCACCACTTCCCCCAAAAACACCCTGTATTTGAGAGCTCCTGCATGCCACACAGAGATCTGAAGCTGCCGACTTCTCAGCTGGGAGTATTCAATCTTGTACTAGAAAGATAAACAGCATTTACAGAGTAATATACAGGATGAATACAGGCCCATGTTCATGACTTGCTCCCAGGAAGCTCAGCCACAGCATGTCTGAAAGCATGTAGATGCAGACAGAACCATGCTGGCTGAGTGCGCTTAAATGCTGAATAATGCTCATTCAAATAGGAAACAAAATTCCAAGGACACCTTGAACCTCCTTGCTAAAGTTTTGGATTATTAATTCAGAACTTTAAATAACCCTTGACCATTTTTGCTGGGTTTCTTTGGTGTATTTCTGTTTACCAGCAGAATTTGGCTGCTCTGGAAGCCAGTTCAAGATGAAGACCTCTAATGATGGTGCTTAAACTCCTGTTCTGGTCAGTTGACATCTACTTAATGCAGTCAGCAGGGGCAAGGAAGTAGTTCAGCTGATCACTAATTAAAGCCTTGATCCACTCTCCAAACATAGTTAGAGCCCTTTGAGACACAACTGGGTACCTAATATACCCACTGAGCCTGGCAAACCCAGCCCATAGGTGACCTGCATGGAAAGCTGGAGGCAATGGCACAGGCGAAGAAATCAGTACCCATATTTAGGCTGCTGAATCACAAGCTGGGTGTGGGCTCTGTGGCTGATCACCCTGAGTCACCCTGGGCTCCAGTGACTCCCAAGAGCACTTGCACAGCTCTCACACAAGCAGATACCTCTAAATGCAGGTGCCTTAACTTGGAGCTGAATCCTACTCAGTTGGATCTCAGTGTCATGATGGAGTTTACCTGCAGTAGTGCTATGCACTTTTGACCATTTTTGCTACTCTGGATAAACTAGTAATTAAACTATTTTTAAATACTTCTAAGTAAACATCCTTAGAGTTTATGCAGCCAGCTCAGGCATGGCTTTCACTCTCCCTTTATCACTTCTGCATGACTGGCATTGAAAAAGGACTATAAAATTAGGACCGATGATTTCAACTTCGGGCTCTTTTTTTTTCTCCCAACTTAAACCCTATACACAGGCTTTGGGCTGTATGAGAATCATACACATTACAAAAACCCTTTTTTGTATATTATCAAACTTTAACTCTGGTCTTTAAAACATTTTGCTTGTTTCACTCACTACTGATTCTTGATGTACATACACACCAAGAGTTGGGAGTAACACTGAAAACTTCAGTGTAGTTTAAGAAGTAACACTACAAGTTTGCCCCTCCACTAACTTTGTTTCGTATCTCTTCCAAGTCAATATACTACTGAAGAACTCATGACCTTATGCTCCACTGCAGCCTGCCAAAGCACACCAAAATTTTAGTTTGCAATGATCTGAGTACAAAAGTGGAGCTGGAAACAACCAAACTAATGTAGGCTCTCCTAGCTGACAGTACTCAGCTTTATATTTCCTTAAGTGTCTGTGAATTAAAAATAATGGCTCCTGTTTCCTATACACAATTCTAATAAGGATGCAAGAAGCAACGTTGAAAGGCATTAAGGCGTTGAAATCACAACTACTCTTCTTTGGTGGGTTTATTAATGCTTGAAATTAAACAGCACAAAGAAATGGCCTGGCATCAGTTGCACAGGGAAAAGGAAGCAGACAATGTTTTAGAGATGATGGATTTCAGTTGGCATACAGTTAACTGTATAGAGACACTTCCAATGGCACTGACCAAAGGAGTATCACTTGAAAGGGATACTTGTGTAAAATTGCAACTGTTCTGCAATACACCCAAATTCTGAATGTACAAAAAAAACCATCTATGGAAGACACTTCACTTTTGCCACAAGGTAAATCAGAACAATACTGGCATTCACTAAAAGTACTTTCTTGGACAAAGGCAGACTTTTCTAACAGTTTGCAATTTACTGTTGCAGCTCCAAAAGCAACTCTCTCTTATTTAGAATGAAAACCATAATTTTTAAAATTAAAGAAGTCAGCAACTCCTAAATTTGCCCCACCAGGTCGATCCAGAACTTGAAGAATGGTACCATGGAAAAGCACACTCAACAGCATGGAATTGCAAAACATACCTTCAAAGTCTCATCAAACTCTGGATCCACTGTGCTCCTTTTGACAGCCGTCTTCCGCTTACTCCGAGGAGATTTATCAGGAAGCAAATAAACCTTAACATACCTTGGAGAAAAAGATACATGGAAAGTCATCAGAAGGGACAGGAAAGACCAAATGAAGAAAACGTTTAGACGAGAGGTGATTTTTCTTAGTTCTTAAACAACCTTATTGACTTTGGAATTCCAAGCAATAAAATAGCAAAATGTGATTTACATCTTTTCTCAATAAAAGCAGATAGAATATAAGGATCCCTGGGTAACATTCAGCTAATATGTTTCAATTCCATTTTACTTGGGAAAGGATTAGGATCTGAATAGGAATCTTCTGTTGTCAGACTCTTGGCCTCTCACAAAAGAGCCCCTACAACCTTGTCAGTTGTAGTGACAGCTTTATGGTGAAAACAAACAGCATATGATGTGCCCAGAGGGAAAAAAAAAAAACAACTCAATCAACTTTAAGATCACTGCTGCTTGTTCACAAAGAAAATCTCATCTTCACAACATCAGGTATCATGTAGCAAAAAAAGGCATTATCATACAAATAATACAGAATAATACATCAGTCTTACAATTGTTAATTGCTCTAATAGCCACTAAAATGAAAACAGGAGATTGGCTAAAGGGCTCAAAATTGCCCTAACATTGATTCAAGGAAAATCAGCCAAAAAATTTCTGGAAGCTGAGTTGGACCAATATCAAGCACCAAAGATTCATACCCAAAGTTTGTCAAGTGTAGGTCAAGTGAACACCAATACTTAAATATTCCCCTTAATATCAGTTCAGTGGCCTGTACTTGTGTTATGGCTTCAGAACTAAAGAGTTTCTGCAACAGAGAGTGCTCCCAGCTTGTGAGGAAAAGGAGTAGTTGTTTGCATAATACAGAACATTTTTCAACTGTACTTCTACATATTTCAGATATTATGATTTACATGAATTTTAAAAGAGCCTCTTGATTAACTTACTGGGCAAATAAAATCAGCTGTATCTCATCAGTGCAGAACTTACACATATTCCCTATTTTTTCATAATTTATCCATAGGTAAAGCTACCTTTTAAAATAAAAAGGTACTAGAAGATTTAGCTTCTTGTTCTATGAGCCCTGATCATTTTAATTAAAACATAGCCAGTCAGACTTCAAACCAGCAAATAGGCTAAATAATTCATCAGGTTTTAAACATCAGTTAAAAGACTGCTTTTCAGCAAGCATGTCAAATAAGTGTGCTGTACTTTTTCAGTTGGCTTGGAAACCAACAGAAATATATAAATATATACCCATAGGGAACATAATGTTCACTGCACAGCACTTCCCACATTGGCTTTCAGGCTTCCTGCAACTGTTTGCCTGGCTTAATTACCAGGGGACTTAGAGAACCATGACCCACTTCTGCAGGGCTCCCAAATGGCCCTTCTCCACAGGCTGCTCCTCCAGCAAGGCACTACTCATCACGAGACTTGTCTTTATGAATATTCTCTGCAAGAGGCATAAAATCCATCATCCTTTGTGACTGCAAGTCCACAATTCCAATGTGGGCACTCAAATGCTCAAACACAGTGAGACAGCAGGGGCGAGAACAGGTAATTAGGGGTTCTACCTGGTGATTTTTTATCAATGGTAACTGCATGGTCAGAGAGGACACTTTAGTGATAAACACAGAAATCACCAGGGCTTAATTATCCAACCAAAAAATTCTATTGTGTATTCTATCCACAGAAGTCAATATTTCTTCCTCTTACAGTGATACATAATTCTTAAGCAGCTTTAGATCTTAAAATACGTTGCAGCATCTGAAATTTCTACTTTTATCATAGAAGATGGAAGCACATAAGTAGTACAGCAACCACCCAGTGACGCCCAGTGGGTCAGCAGATGAATTAGATGCAGGACATCTCATGTTTCAGCCACAACTAAGAACTAAAATCTGAACAGCTATTCTTGAGAACCAGAGGTACTCACCAGCAACACAGGTACCCAACTGCCTGCTCACAGGCAGGGAAAGAATTCCTGACAGAAAATGGTTAGAATGGAATAAGCACTGGTATGAAAACTATTTGTCTTGCAGAGTGTATATGTGCAAAGGGCTGGTACATATGTTGAATGTTCCTAAAGTGCCAAAATGCATAGAATCATGTATCAATCGTTTCAGTTAGAACATATATAAGTATTTTAAAAAACCAAAATATTTTCCTTATGTTTCTTCTCTATCTCTACGGAAATACTTACGGGTTACACTTTTTCTTCTTTTCTTCTCCATAAGCCAGGTTCTTGCATCCCTTGATGCAAACTTCCAAGATGCAAGATCCGAAGTTGTACTTTAAGGCAAACTCTATTTCTCCCGTGATGTTAGCCTTGCCAAAATTGCCAGACTCAGTGCAAGTGCTGTTAAGACTAAACAAACTCCCCTAAGAAAAGACAAAAGTCTAGTAAAAGCAGCTTCAAACTGAACAGGACAAAACATCTATTTTCCTAAACAGTCAGTATCTTTATAGACATGACAGTAAAGCTACTGCAAATCACAAAATTCAATGTAACCAGCATAAAACATTCCATTGCTTCCATAATAGCCCTGAAAATCATGACTGTAATTGCAATTCTATTCCTTTGCCCTCTTCAGTAAACTCTCTAAGCTGAGAAAATTCTTTCTTAACTTCTAGATCTAGAAATTGTCTTCATATAATACTGCTATGTCATCTCCCATGAGAAAAACGGGATAAGTGTCTGAAAGTGAGTGGAAAAAGCCCTCTGAAATGTAAAACCATAAAAATATTGAATTAGTCTGTTTTTAATACATAGCTAATAGTAGGGTACACTACCAAGACATTCAGTTCTACCATGTATTAGAGGAAATACCAAAGTGGCCTGCATATCCAGTAAATGCTTTACAAGATGCCCCAATTCTCTACAAAAATGATTTAATCTGTATTGCAGACCATTCAGGAAAGACTAAAATAGGAAGACTTCCAGTTGTTGTATGAGGGTGCATAAAGATGATGTTTCCTAGATCGCCTTGGCCACTTTGTTCTCCTTTCATCTACTTTCACCTTTGGGGCAAAGGTTTGGATGCTGTCCATCCACAGATATAAACAGCACTTCTGTCTAGCATTTGCAGAAGCCAGGACACTGCAAAGAAGGAAGAAACTAATCCTTTGTGTGGCCCAGCCCAGACACAGAACTTTCTGGTGCTGTCTTGCCTTCACTGTAACAAATTACCAACTCAGAACAGTTTGGTCTCCATTCATTTATAATGATATTCTTTAAGGTGAGCCCTAGAAACCTTTTACATAGCATTTGTCACATAGGCACCACTGTTGTTGTCATCAGTCTCTCAGCAACACTGCCCTAGATTGCTAAGATATCTGTGTTAGATCACTCCTCCCCTGAAAATAAACACCAACCCACACAGGACTGGTTAACCAAGGAGTTCTGCATTGCACAACCCAGCAGCTACGAGTGCAAAGTAGTGTTTGTTAGATCATATCTCTCTTCTATGGAGATGCTTTTCTTACTTTGTATAGCATGCCAAATATTCAATTCACACCAGCAGATTTATTAGATTAAAGAGGCTATCTACTCTCTCTTTTAAGCTCTAAGCAACACACACGTGTCAAAAACAGGGTTAGAGTACTTACTGAGGAAGTCAAAAGAAGTGTAAGGACTGTTTTGACCTGATGCTTGTTGCATGTAATTTTGCTCCCTCCACAAGAAGTGTACTACCAGTGTAATAAATCTACCTTGCAGCTTTGCTCATCTCTGCTCTTTCATTCACTGACATATTTTTATTCACCAGACCAGAAAATGGTTATTTTCCACCAAAATCCTTTATGGCAATGGAATGCAAACAGAGTTTTGTCTTAGGCTCATATGTCCCAAAAGAAAGTTCTGCAAAAGTCCCTGATTATTTATTCCACAGAATACCCTATTTATTTAGGGAGGCTGGATAGGTGTTACAATTAATGATGTTTGGACTGAATATCACTACATATGTCTCACACCGGATCAGGCATCACATGCATTCAACGGGAAGTCACCACCATCCTTTTGGTTCAGTGAGCAGGGATTTAGCAATGACTTAATGTATTGTATTTCTGCTGGCGTAGCTGGAAGCAATGCCATCTGATGTTTTGGAAAATACCTTTTTATGCGATGGCCTTCAACATCCAGCAATTACCCATAAAGGGAAGTTTAATGGAATTAGACCTCCATCTTTATAAGACAGTAGAAAATATTTCAGTTTTAAGCCTGGGCTGCCTATAATCCAGCTCAAATGGTTGTCATTGGAATCACAAACGTAATACAAAACTGTTACCCATTTGTCAGCTTAACACCTCAGACTCAGTGCAGTAAACTTTGAGGGAGCACCAAGGTCTCTGTGTGTGTTTGCTTCTCTGTAAAGTGAGCAGCCTGGTTTCATTCTGATTCCCCAAGTTATTTTAGCTCCCTTCTTTACAAGATCAGTCATGAATTCTTTGGATACTTCACCTTGCTTAACCTCATCACTAATAGATAGAAATTAGCTTCCACACTTAATCACAGAGTTTTTAAACGATGTGCTGAATTAATTTATAACCAGCTTTCTTCTCTCTCATTTGCAGTATTCAAAATGCCATCCAACAGAGGATGATTCAATGTCATCCCTTAAGCCTTTGAACTGCTCCCCTGCCTTCCATCACTGTCAGTTTCCTCTTCATTTACTGACATTTTGACATTTGAATTTCCACTGACATTTTCAACACCACAGTTTTTGCAAACTGACAAAACCCTTCTGTTAAATGATGCTTGAAGAGAAAAAGCCAGCTAGTAGGTGAGAAAGTACCACATTCATAATCCCAATCCTAATAAACAAATGGGAAGGATGTTAGTTGCATTTGCAAAGTTCAGAAGAAGCTGCTCTATCAATTATTCATTATCAGTGGATATATCCATCTATCAATTATCCATTATTAATTTGACTTGCCTTATGCTTCAAAAAGTTCACAGAGTTGCTATGAGGACTGTTCCAAACGCATCAGTTTTTCATCAGATACAAACACAAATACAATTCTTCCTTCATTTTGTAATGTAATCCAAAACAAACCAACATCCTGCACAAGCTTTTACATCTGTTCCCTTTAAACACCTGTTCTGTTGGGTTTCACCTTTAACTTACATGTTTTCTGCCATCACAGAAAACTGTATCACTTGTGGGACTGGTTGTTATGTCTTCTTCCTCCTTGCAGCTATCTTTGCTCTGAGTTTCACTGTCATTTTGGGTCCCGGTGATGAGATGTTGCAGACTGGGTGTACTTTTCATCTGTAAGAAATTTAGAAATTTTTGGTTTGTTTGCTTGGTTTTTTTTTTAATTTAAGAAAAATGTCCTGATTTCTTCAGGAATACTATCAGAAAAAAATTCAGTAAATAGGTACAATTGACTCTGATTAAGGTTATGCAGGTGTTACACTTTCAAAGATAATGTAGTAACTTAATTTAAATGCTGATTTATAACTCTCTCTACCCAGTTAGTGGTACATTCATTATATTAATACTTTCCTAAAATCAACATACCACCAGCTAATCTAAGCATCACAACCACAGCAATTACTAACAGTAGTGTACTAATAACACACCAAAAGTAGCAATATACTAATAAAAGTGCTTATTAGGCCTTAACAAAACAGTAATCTTGCCTCCAGGAAATTAAAAATTGTATTTTGCAATATGCATGACACATGCCCACATTTACCTATGCAAGAATGAATGTAAGTTGAAAGAGACTTGAAAATAGAAACAGACTTATAAGTACTTATTTCACTTTATTTATAGAAAAAAATTAAGTTCCCAAGATGTTCTTGACTTTGCTTTGACTAGGTCCATTCACCTTTCCAATTTTTCCATGAAAACCCTGATAATATGTGGAAGAGTTTATATATATACATATATATATAACCAAGCCCCTCCTTGAGATTTATCTTCCTCCTTGAGATTTATCTTCAACTTATCTTCTTTATCTTTATCAAGAGGAACAGTTAATAGAATGAAGTACTGAAATACAAATACACAGGCCTAGAAATAAGCTCAAAATACTGGTGCTTCTGGCACATCACTTCCCCTGGATAATACAATCTATGAGAAGGATGCTGACACCTTAACCGGCAGGAAAAGAAGCGAGGTAAGAAATTTTACATGGTTAGGATCTAAGAAAATAATTTCTCTTAAAAAGTTGTGTAACAGAGGTTACCTGAAAGACTAAAAAGAATGTAATGTGACTGAACCAATAAAAAGGATTAGGCCTTATTTGCATAAAAGAAACAGGAAATGTAAGAGAATCCCTGCTGCACAATCAGCAGAAAGCACTAGAGAATGAGGACAAGAGATAATATATTGAGGTTATTTCTGACAAAACAGGATGTGCAAAATCCTAACCAGTCTGCTGTTACCATAACACACAGAAACTGTTATGTCTATTAAGTGCCCTACCTTAAGAATAGATGCAAGAATTAAGTTACCTTGTGAGAGGGAAACCAACAGAAAATTCATTCAGAATATAGTCTCAAAAAAATCCCAAGCAAACCCAAAACAGTATTTCCTAGCAGAGAAATTGTCTTCTGGTTTATAAAACCTGAAACACAACCAATTTCACTTGCTAACCAAAACAACCTACTACACAGTAAATTTTAGCTTCTACTTGGATCAGAAAGACTTCTCTGTTGTGCAATACAGAACATAAAAGACTGACAAGGCAACATACCTACCAGAGCTAAATTCAGCAGCAGGTCACATAAGCCCAGCCCAGCTCTAATGTCTGCTTCTGTTGCCACAGGAGAGGTATCCCACAGCTACCAACGCACCACAAACAGCTCCCAAACGTGGCACATGCCTGCTTGTTCCCCTAGTGAGGCAACTATAACTGCAGTTCCCTTAATAAACTTAGGGATTCTGATGATGAGAGACCCTCAAAAACACTTCGCAAAATCCAGATTTTACACTGGCTGGTTCTTGCCATTGGATTGGGTTTTTTCCCTAATACTAAGGTTAAATATAATCTCTTTCAACTTTAATCTGAAGGAATCAAGCTCTGTACACATCACAAATTCAGAAAATTTAAGAAACAGATGCTGTTCTGGAGACTTAAGCAGTGCTCCAGTTCTACACACTGCACATTCAAACTTGTGGTTACAGTTATTACAGTCATTCCTAAGAGAAAAATACACAGTTTCTAGGGGGGAAACCCACTGTTTTGATTAGTTCTCTGAAAATGAAAGTTCTTTTTGGGGTGGAAATCACAAGAAGTAAGATTTCAACATTATATTTTCTTATAAATAAAATTAGTTGTTTTGCAAGTGTAATTTATAACAGGTTCTGTCCCATAACTTAAGGCATAATTCTAGTAAGGATGCAAACAGCTACCCTTCCTAAAGGAAAACAAAGATGAATGACATTTACAAGAAAAAAAATCAACAGTAATTCTAACAAAACTAAAATTCTAACTTAAATATAATCCAAGTGGTTCAAATGACTCAGAGAAATAGTGCTCTGGTGCACAAACATTGAAATCTATCTTTCAAAACCTGCCATGAAAAGTGTGGACATAAATTACGTCCCAAATCTTTAAATGAGCAATTAAAAACCCACACAAATAATTTGGATTCTCCTAACAAAACACCTCTGAGCCAAAGAATCCATATCCACCTTTTAGAGGTGGCAGATTGTTTGTGATCAGCATGCAATGA
Source organism: Acanthornis magna (assembly GCA_036785705.1). Classification (NCBI taxonomy): domain Eukaryota; kingdom Metazoa; phylum Chordata; class Aves; order Passeriformes; family Acanthizidae; genus Acanthornis; species Acanthornis magna. The sequence continues at coordinate 12,650,590 of JAWUZG010000040.1, read as the reverse complement.
AGCGTAGTCTAAATTCACATTGTCTCTGTGATCTTTTTCAATGTATTAGAAGAGCAGTGCTCTGCCTGGGGAATAAAGTTAACACCAAAGTGTAGCTTGCTACAATGAAAGCAGCACTCAGGTAACTAATAATTATTGCCAATTCTGTTGATAATTTGATTGTATACAAAAATACCAGAAATAATTTTATGGAGCTCTCAGACCTTGCTGGGCCAATTCAAATTGCCCAGTTCATGCAGTTTGAAATCCTGTCTCTTCCATTTATCAGCACCTAACACTTCTGAGGAAAGCAAAAAATGTGCACAAGGGAGCTGTGAGTAATGTGTGCCATGAGGCCTGGCCCAAAGCAAGGGCCTTTCTCAGCATCTAATTCAGGCACTTAGCAAACCACATTGACCTCATTCAGATGAACAAGGCAATTCAGAAAGTACCCACTATGGGGAAAACTGAGTATGGACAAAGCTCAACCACTTGAGAGCTGAAAGTATACAAAACAAAATCTTCAGTGTAACTCTAAAGAAGAAATGTGAGATCATCTTCAGCCCTGCACAATTTGTAGGAAAACAGATTACTGGATTTTTCTCAAACTTCTCAAGAAAACACTGAAAGCTAGAGACTGTAACCAACGCAAAAAGAAAAGGGAAGTTGCATAGCAACTAACAGTAATGGTTTTTTCCCCAGCCTAGCTAAAAAATGCTCAGAAAATGTCAGGATGGCTTTGGGATGGTCATAGCTTGTCCTGTTCGGCAGCAAAAGGGGCAGGAAGAAGACGAGACACAGAGTACCAGCCTGCAACCCAACAATCACACAAAGCACATACCGATTCAACCTCAAGAGAGTGTGTGAGTACCTGAGAGCAAAATGTCCCATCCCCTCGCTCCTTCCTTCCCTTGGTAAAAATCTGTCTAACATTTCGACTCTGGGATGAAACCAATTGTGCAGACTCTGTCAAAAACCCTATGAAGAATCAGAGTTCTGACCACAGTCAGTGAACACCAGTCACGTCCTGTTCATAAAATAAAATTCCACTGTGCACGACTGCTCTCACAAATATATTTCACTCCTGAAACAGCTCTTACAGTTAGAGACTTTGTACAATAATATGGATACCCTGCTTGTAATGTTGATTGCAGTGTCAGACAAGCTCCTTCTTTGCTTCCTTCTTTCCACATTCTTCCCATAATCTGTGGTTAGGACACATCTGTCAGCCATATCATTCTGGGACTTTGATATTTCTGAAGGGAAAATAAAGAGAAAAGTCACCATAACAAACTTTGCAAGCAATCCTATGGATTTATAGGCTAATTTTGTAGCTTTCAAACTGTCATCCTGCACCTTTAGCATTGATCTCCTAAGACAAAGAAACAGATGGGAAGACAAGTGCTTGTCACATTGTATATAATTATATTTTGCCTACCTAAATCTTTCATGCTGTTTCAACTGGAAATTATACTCCTTGCTGCCTATCATTTTAGCTGCTGCATGGAATTGTATGCCATCAAATAGAGTTTTCTTGCAGAAGCAGCTACTACAGTTCCTATGTATAATTTGATTTGTAAAATGGTTTGGTTTGGTTCAGGATAAAAGCAAGATCATTATAACAACAAAGCAACATGACAATGAAAATAAGAAAGAAGAGTATATTAGAAAATACTTAGAAATGTATCCAAAATATGGATGAAAGGAGGGCTATTACATACTTTGGTCCCAAACCACATATAATTTTAGGAACGTGACTAGCCCTCTTTGACCTCAATAATATTACTCATATGGATAAGCTTATGTCCATACTTAAGCACCTTGTTGAATTAGCACAGTAGTAACAAGTAGATTATTGGCAAATAAATCTACAGGACAATACGACATTTAATGCACTACTTTTCGCTTCTTATTCCTCAGAGTACATTCAGAATTTCACTTAAAGGGAAGGGCAGCACTCATCCGTGACTTCTGAAGTTGAATATGAGCAGGCTTAGCTGCAGATACTTTGCTGTCAATCCCAGACTCTCATGAAGAATTAAAAATTTATAAGTAGTACATGAAATAGCTATCATATGTTTAATTCATACAGAAGAAATAAATACTTCTCTCACAACATGAACCTCTGTGGAGGAACCTCAGACAGCAGACAATACGACATTATGGTATTCAAAAACAATGGCACTCAAGTGAGATTTTTAAAGACACTCTGGGTTAGTTTTGTTCTTAGCAGCAATCAGTCCTCAGATGTTTACTGTACTCTGTGTACACCATTAAGGCACCATGTGACCTATTCAAAGGCAGGCTCAATTAAGCCATCTCTGTAAATTAAACCAGGTTTTTAACATACACAGTGAAATCAGAGATCATAAAAGAGACTGGAGTCGAGAGTTCTAATGGAATAGATACAATCTGAGTAGCTGATCAACAGTAGAGGCAGAAACACCACTTGCCTCACACTCTCTTAAAATGAACAGGTTACAGAACAGGTTATTATGAGAAAACACAAATGTTCAGTTTTCATATCTATTCCGCTTTTGACTTTGCTACCCAAATGTCAGTAAGACTGACACTCTCTCTAGTGCCAAGGGCAATTTCTCACTGCAAATAAAACTACAATGTAATTCATTTTACATTCAGCAAATGGCAACTACTGGATTATAATCTCCTTTTGCTGCGAAGCCACACTGGAACAGAAGGTAACAGCATAAAGGAGCAGACTGTACAATGGCAGCTTTGTGCTGCACGCGCTGATCCCTTGTTCCTGCTGCTCTCAGACACGCACACACACTGCTGCCAGTGAGAGTCAGAGGCAGAATGAGGTTCTCCAGGTTTATTTACTGCAATACACAAGAGCTGGGTGTATTAAATACCTCTGCAAACCAGGACATTTTTATCTAGATAAGATACAGAGGACTAACTTTAGACACTCATGACCAGAAACGTTTCTCAGCACAGTACCAGGTTTCATTGAGAAGCCATATTGTCTGAAAAAGCTGGTTTCTTAAGTCAAGAAATCCCAGTCTTTCTCTCTGTAAAACTTCCTATTATTTTTTATTGACTTCAAGGATTGCAACAGCCTGTTAATACCTCCCAAATTAAACTGCTCTACACTAACTGAGGATGAGAGCACGTGAGAGGGGCTTCTGAACTGAACTAACATCTTGCTGCTATCTCCCTCTGCAACCACTGCTCTGCTCTGCTCCATCCATGGCTTCTGACCACATGGACCAGCACTCTCTGTTGTACATATTACAACATATATCATACTTTGAGCCCATTTAACTCACTAAAACAGCAGAAAAGTACCTATGTGTTTGGCCTAGATTAATGTCCTGCCCTTTAAATTAGCTAAATCGGTTTCCAGAGGGTTCCAGATGCTAATTATGGCAGCATAAGTAAAGAAACAGAGAGAGAAGAAAGCTGTGAGTGGAGTAGGACCTTCCTTTTAATAGCAGTGAATTAATAAATTCGCTTGCTGCAGTCCTGACAATGTTTACCAGTAACTCTGGGATATGGCCAGGCTTCAAACTAACAGAAAGCTGAATAAATTACTTTGCATCCAGTTCTGTGCTGCCGCTGTACTGCCACTATTACAGTTTCCAGTAGTAGTGTTGTACACCACCCTAGCCTTCTGTTTAGGAGCAAGTCACCATGTCTCTGCATACCTTCAACATGTGCTCATGCAGACACAACATTAAATTTGCAGTTTTAAAGGAGAATAGATCTTTATGATGGGTGGAAGAAGCTCAAGGAAAGACCAAACAAGAGCTAAGACAAGAATAAGGGGGAAAGGCAGAAAGGCATTAAAGACAGATTTATTCCAGTCTAATCGCACATGTGAGGTTGTCTAAATTGAAGCTAGTAAGAAAATACTGAGGTTTGTTCAAATTCATGCAAATTTGCAAGCCTCTGCAGTCTTCCTAAGGCTCAGAAGTTGTTTTCCTCTGGTCACTGATGCCTTTGTTTTTCACAAAGGCTGGCTCTCCTCAGTGTAGTTAGCCTTAGAGATGCACACACAGTCTGCACCACTAGGAACAGCAGGCAGCATAAGAGAATGGAAGGAACCAAAAGCATCAAAATGGAAGCAGAGTTGTTAGGACTGCAGAGCACTTAGAAGTGTGCACTGAAAAAACCCACACAGTTAGACAGACCGACAAAGAGGAAGGAAGTCCTCATGAATACTGCCAGTGAATGAAAATATTTAGCTCTTGTTAAATGATCGACTCTTTGACAGGGTCAGCTGGGGTACAGACAGATAACAAGACCAGAAATTGGTTATTACTCTGTGCTAACATGAATTAAATATACTGCATCTGAACACCTGGTAAATTTAAAAAAAAAACAAAAAAAACCCAAGTTACACAGTCTTTTCATATCTTTACGAGAAGCAAGTTCTGGGTTGATGTAATCAGTTTATTTAACAACTGAGTGAGAGTTAGACACTGTATTAAGACTTACTGTATTATTTTTCAGGTTGACACAGCCTTGGCATTAATCATTTCAGCCATTACTCGAAATCCTTTTTTATTACAACTTCTTGGCCAACGCCATGGCCAAAATTTTGAAACATTTGACTATGTTATTCTAGAATGACAAAACAGTGAAAGCGACTTACTTTTTATATGTGTTGTGAGAGACAAAAACAAGTTTTCCACAGATTTATTAAACCTTTTAGACTCTCCAAGTTCCTGTAAATGGGAGATGGAAAGAGTAAAAAAACCACAAAATATTTGTTCTTTTAAAGTTTCCATGACTACTTATCTACAGACAGCATGACAATCAGATGGTAAGGCAGCAGCCCTTGGCTCACTTCTGTAGACAAATACATCTGAGGACACACACTGACATGGTTGGAAACTGTCCCACTAATGGGTGAAAATGATAAGTAATCTTTTCAGTTCCATGGTCTTTCACATATAAGTGGAACTCCTTGTAGAAAGATCACATAGCAAGTTCAGAAGTAGAACTAATTACATCACTGATTTGTTGTAAGGTATTTAATACTTTTATCTATTACAGATGCTCCCATGTCTCTGAATCAAAGAGTTTCATCAAATTCCAGGTAAGCACATAAAGAATGTTTATAGAATTGGAATGTGCTTCAAAACCAGGGCCTGAGGATCCAAAATTAAATGAAACAGTAATTTAGTGCAATTTCTGTGTGTTTCAAGCCATATTCTACCATTCTGTCCACTAGAAACTGGAATGCAAAGGCAGCTATCAAATTCACTGGTTTTCATTCAGTAATGAAAGTGACACATGACTATTGAATGTCATAGGAACATGGGATCCTTCAGGTCCGAGGGGAGCTCAGATCTCAGTCCAGTCTTCCTGTGATGAGGCACCAAAAACCAGATACAATATTCTAGCATCAAGCAGAGTGGTTAATCACTTCCTTAAAAAACTGAAAACTAATTGAAAACAGCCCTCATAGCCTCTCAACTTTCTCTCTTAGTACCAAAGCAGCATAAAAATAAAGACAAAGTAACAAAAGGCTGCATTTATATTGCAGAGTGATATTACAGTAGTTGTTATTTACCACATTTCTGTGGCTGACCTTTTCATATGCATGACACCCTAAGCAGTGCACACATATGACTATTTTGCAGAAATATACATTTACCATCACATTGGTTCCTGCTGCTGATTCTGTGAAAGGAGGTGGCGTTGGAGGTACGACAGAAATTTTACTAGAAATTTAAGAGATATAAAGTGAAATTATTAATATATTATACCAATAGATTGTCCTTATTATCTGTGTTTCCTGCATTCTATAAAGGTCTAGCTTGACATCCTGTGTCTGTAAGAGTTGCAGCACAGGTTTATTGCCTGTTCATAAGAATTAGAACTACCTATCTTCTCAATGTTGGGGTGCTCTAGGTAAAATTATTAAATTAGAACTATCAGGAAGACCTAATTTAGGACAGGCTCCCTAAACTTCTATATGGCTGGCAGTATTACAGTCTGTATTCTGAGTTCTAAAACACAATTTCTGTACAATATACATCATGCCTTGTTCAGAGATGTTTTCAGAAAACAGTCATCTTTATTTACAGTACTAAGAGGATCCTTCCTTGCCTGGGACCAGAGCTGTTAAAGACCCTTTAAACATTCCTGCCATTCCATCTGTGGTAAATAGTCCTGGTCTGTGAAAAAAACTCTGACTGATTCTGCTATCACAACACAATCACAGACCCCAAGGTAGTTGGTGAACTTCCTTTTTGATTCCCTTTTAGTGTTACCACATCTAGGTAAAAGTGAGTCCTGGTTAGGATCTTATCCAGCTGACTGTAAGTTTCTTTCTTATGCAGCTGTGCCTTAGCCAGATAATTATATTAAATTTTCATCTTACTTTCATCTTTTCATCTTACTTTACATGGGTTTTTTTTGGGGGGGGAAGTTTGGTTGATTTGGGTTTTGCTAGTTGTTTTTGTTGTTGCTGTTTGCTGTTGTGGTTTTTTGGTTTGGTTTATTTTAAAGCAGAGGATTACCTTAAGAACATATAGTTTAAGCAGACTGCTACTTCATTATATAGCACAAGTAATAACTTAAGTATGGTCATGTTTCAGCCTCGAATCAAAGTATTCATTCACTGTAAACTCAATTTTTAATTTTTTTAAAGTTCGGTAAGTAAAAATGTCTAACTTCTTGTCTGCTACTTATTGTAAAACTAATCATATCAGCAATATCTCCAATTAAGCAAATAATGACGTTGTTATGACACATAGTTAATAACTTTCATTTACGATATTTTAAAAGTACTATGCAAATTTGACAGATAATTGCATAAATAGTTGTGCAAAAAATAAAAGCGGATAAAAATAATGCACATCCCTTCATTTTAAGTAAGATAGTATTACTCTAAACATAGTACTCTGTTGTACATGAGACCTGTTCTGTGGATTGGTGACAGTGAAAAAAAGTGAAAATTTTTCTATTGTCATTTGAACTCTGAAAGTATTGATTTTTTTTTTCATAGTAAAGGAATACAAACTACTGGCTGGTTTATAACACAAAATATATCACCCATACAAATTCTCCATGTCCTACGACTGTTTGTCCTTTTATGAGTCTTACCTCAGATTCTGATAAGATTCCAAGAGCTTTGCACCAACTGTTTCATGTCTGCCTATGAAGGAGGGAAGAAAAAAAGAATCCAAAGATCATTTTGCAGAAACAGCAGTTACTTACACCTGTACAACACTTTTTAAAATCCATGCCTTTCAGGAACTGGTTAGTATTTACAGAAGCTCATGCACATGTAAGTCAGGAGCAAAGTCAATTCCCAACTAATGTATCAGCTAAGTAACACATGCCAAGCAACACACAAGTCTCTCCTGTATCTCAAACTGCCACAATCTCACCCTCCCCTGTTGCAGGTGACACATTCAGACGAACGCTTCACAAACGCTAAGGATAATCACACACAGATAATCAGACACAGGCCCATTCCTGCAGGTTGCTAAGTGCTCTCAGCCTCCCGAGGTGCAGGAGGCAGGTGGTGCACGGGCTCACTGCACGAAAGCACACTTTAGCCACAAAACTCAAACACTAAGGGAAGCTTGAAACTGTGTACAAGAGCAGGCACATGGTCAACTCCTGCATCTTATGAAAAATTCTTTTCACTTTTTCTGCTAGAGATCTGAGCAATGATGAAAATGCTTGACTAGCTCAGAAACATGAGCAAAACCCTTTGCTAAGAGCACCCTGGCAGGGAAATAGCAACCATGGCACATCCCTCAGGTGAGCAGCCACAAGATGCAAAGACATCAAGGAGCAAGAGCTCCATCAGGCACAAACAATGAAGACTCATAAAACTGTAGTTTGTTGCAGGGGGATCACAAATAGGAAAAAGGGCTAAAAGCATGCAACAAACAGCCAATTGAAATTATCTGTAGTGACTTGCATCACTAGTAATTTCTGATACAGAAAGCAGCATGTGATCCATGTTTTGCTGTAGATGTCATTAATTATAACATTACTTACATAAAAGTAACAGACCTTGGTAGTGATAGAAACAATAATCAGCTTATCAAGGTTACAATTTCCATTCAGAACTCCGGAATTCTCTCTTATTGATAAGTAATATTTGCTATCTTAGATTTTAAATCAATTGGTCATTGACAGCAATCTACCACTTTTATGAAAATATTGATCTTATTCTTTAGGTAGAGGCTACAAAAAATTAATAAAAAGCATAACCACATAGGTTTTTCTTTACTCCACAACATGAGAAAACTTCGCTGCAATTTTTTTTTCCAGTTAAACTTACTTTTCCAGTGAATACTTCAGTTATGCTATATTTTCAAACCAAAAGAGGGCACTGTCCCTCCAGGATTGAAGGATGCATAAAGGTTGCTGTGTTTCAAAATTTGTCACTTTTTTAACACCTTTAAATATATCAGTTGGTCTAATCAAAGGAACTAAACAAAGCATGTTTTTCCCTGCAGGTTTATCTTCTGTATATCCTTAGACCTTTGTGACTTCAACAGTATTACCATTAGACTAACTAAGCAGAATGCTTCAAGCACCCACAAAGTTTTGATAATTCAAAGTGAGAACTGATTTATTTTGCTGGAAGAAAGGACAGTCAATATCTTGCCATATCATATTCAGTCTCTGAGAACAACATAGCATTCTTCATTAACCAAGAGAGATTGGCAAAATTACCACCTTTAGACGCACTGAAGAAAAAGTGAGGAAAAATTATTAACAATGGTATTGGATGAAATTGTGCTTTAAACAATCAGTCAACTAACTAGAAATTGTGTTAGAATGGACTTCAGTGAAATCTTTCAAGTTTTAAATGAATTATTTTAACAGGAACTTTACTTTCTTAATATGCTGCCTGCTGCCTTTCATGCACACTTACGATCCAAAATTTGCCTGATTACGCTCTTCCATTTATAAAATTCTTCCTATTCAAGTTTCCCAAGAGAGGTTTAAGGCCCAGTTCCTTCCTTTTCACCAGCTACTCTTAAATATAGATGCAGATACTAGAAGTGAAACTGTATCATTTAACTACAGCTGGGAACAAAATTAAATGGATGCCTATCTGAAGTGGCACTTTCAAGGGAAAGAGGAAAGAAGTCCTCTCCACCTTGCTAGTTACTGTAGGTGAAAATAAAAACTAACAGCTCCTTTGGCTGGCAAAACACACTCCCCACAGAGCAATCCACCCACATCTGCTATAATTTCTTTTAGGGCTTTGTACTTTTAATGGCACTGAAAAGTCCCAGCACAAGGCAATGGCACAGCTGACTGAAGGTAACAAAACAGTGTTTAGCTCTCTGTTGATTTATAGCTATACGTGGGGGGTTTTATTCCATTCTATCATTTCTTTAAACATTAGAACTTCCTCATTGAAAACAACTGAAGTTTTAACTTTGACAAATGATGAATGCAAGATCTTTTTCCTCCTGCACATATAACATTTCTATATTAATTCCACGTCATTGTATTTCTTAGAAGTCTTACATGCTCTTTAATTCAAATTTACATGACCAGCAATTTTCTTATTTTTATTACTCAGACAAAATAAGTCATACTTTTAAATGCATTCAGCTAATTTGTGTTCATGTTTTATTTACTGCACAGACAGATGGACTGCATGGTAAAATGGAAGAAACATTAGATACAGTGTCAGACTACATTCTGTGTTTCACTTAGATGATGACTACACATTACACAGCAGTTTATTATCTGTTCCAGTGATTACCTCCACCTGGATATTTCTTTGCTCGTTCCTCAAAGAACCATTCACCAGCCTTCACTTTCACATCTCTGAAAAACAATCAAAAGAGACTTAAATCAAAATATTTCCAAGCACATTTCTTCAAATGTTCAGTAACCATGTAACAATCCAACATTCTCTCTCAATCCTACCATAAAACTAAGATCTCATGACTACTCAATCCATTGACTGGTTTCGCTGCACAATGGCTTCATGGCCCATTTCTCCATTTTGTGGAGACTACCATCAGTTACACCAATGTTTTAAAAAGGCACCAGGATCACAGGATCAGAAAAGTAATGACTAACAAGTGCAAAATTATATGAGATTAAATAGCTTTGTCAAAATCAGAGTTTCAGCAAATCTTACTCTTGCTGAAGTCTGTAATTTGAACTCACCCATTATTAAAGAGATAAAAAAAAATTAACTGCGGACAGGATTCTCTGGATTCTTCAGGTTCCAAATTTGTACCTAAATATCTTAATTTTCATACGACATATATAGTATCTGCCTTCTTGGTAAATTTTGTGATACTTATTATAAGATGAAGTCTCATGGCAAAAATTTCCTCAGTGCAGGCACTGCTAAACTGTCTTCTATTCCCAGTAGCTGATTTCCCTTCTTTAAAATTAATCTCTTTACTACCATTGCCCCTGCCAAAATTGCTTGAAACTGGCAACAGCATACATAATTTCCTCAACATAAATTCATTTAGGGCCTACCTTCATTAGAAGGCAGAATTTCTAAACACAAGAGCTATAGCGATACCCACCAATGGTCAGGCAACAAAACTCCTGGGTCTGCAATTTCGCACCTCATCTTATTCTATGTCAAAATACACAAACTATAGGTAGGATGCTTTTTGTTCTTTCTATGCCTTGATTTTAAAGCCTTTAGGCATTTACATTAAATCTTTTAAAGTAGCAGTGCAGAATACTAAACCCCCCCCCCCAAAAAACCACTACCCCTGCAGACTAAAATTTATTTTCATATCTAACCAGAAACCCTAGCAATCAACTGAACACAGAGAAGTCTGAAAACTAGGTTTAAATAACTTTAAGACAAGATACTTACTTATTTTGGAAGGAGATCTATTAAATAATAAATGTCTGAAATCTCTGTCTGCACTAGAAGGCCTTTTTCAAGGCCAGCCTTCCCTTTATGTTATTCTCACTACCCCCTGGTTATCTTCCAGAGTTTAATCTCCAGTTCTGCACAGATTTATGTGATAATTGAATCTACCCAGAGAAGTTCTGGACACCATTCCTGGAAGTGTTCAAGGCCAGAGTGGATGGGACTCTGAGCAACCTTGTCTAGTGGAAGGTGTCTGTGCCATGGCAGGGTGAGTGGGACCCAGATGATCTTTAAGGTCCCTTCCAACCCAAACCATTCTATGATAATTAGACCATGCACAGAATGAAAATAGATCTGAAAATATTTTTTTTTCCTTTGGATAAAGAGTGTATTGAGTTAAGATATGAACAAAAGTACAGAAACAAAGCTGATAAAGAACCTTTGTCAGGTAAAATAGACAAAACTGCTCCAAAGCAAATATCTTTCCAGACTCCTAGAAGACAGGATTCCTTTAAAAAACTCCCAACAGACTATACCAACTCCATTCACATACGAGATGTCTCTTCCAGGCAGAAGATAAAAACTTTGTCAGTTCACAAGGCTTTCAAAACTTCTTATTTTGTAAGAAATATAAAATTTGCGCATCCGTCCATGCTCTTTCATGGAGGTTTTTAAGCACATTCCTTACAAACATGACCCCAGCATCTAGGGGAGAACCTCACTAGTGCTGCTGCTGCTGTTTGGCTCAGGAAAAAATTACTCTAGTGATAAACAAGACACAAAATTACAGTTACTTGGGACCTGAAAATCACCTCGTACCTTTCTTAGCCATCCTATTTTCCCCTCACCAGGATAGGCAAAAGGTGCTGAGTAGCAATTACCACATTGCTGCACTCCCTACCCTTCTTGAGATTTGCAGCTTTGATGTAAAGCTCACTGAAGGCAATGGAAGAATTCTGACTGAATTTAATTGACTTTATATTATGACTAAAGATCAAAGGTGCTCTCTTTCCACTATAAAGAGAAATTCAACGACAGCTGACATACCCATCTGTATCAGCAACATAAAAAAAGGTAATTTCCTCAAGGAAAAGTAAAAAGGTCTTTTCATTAATCTAAAGAATGTTTTCCTGGTTTCACCATTAAGTATCTGGACAAGCTTATGAAATAATTAAGGGTGTGCAGAACTACAGAAGGCAGCCTAACAACCAACCACTCTCTCTTGGGGGATTTCCACTGTGGCCACCAAATAACTGGAAACAAATTCAAAACAAGAGGAAGTGGAGAGGGGTATCTAGAGGAGGATGTGGAAAGTTAACTTTTTAATTTTCAGTTTAGTGCATATAGTTTGAAACACTGCAAAACACATTTATCAAAGTCTGGTAACTCTTTTGTATCAAGTATAAATAGAGCTGATCTACCTATTTTGCATATTAGTTGATAAATAAACTGAAGACTCAGAGAACATTTTGTTAGCGATAGTTTATAACCCTCTTCCAAACTATAAAAAACAAATTTCTTTGAGACCAACACTTTGCCTTATATTTTCCCTCTATTTTAATCTCATTTTGGCACCTGCAGGGGATGTGGAATGGTGGATTCATCTTGTAGCAGCATAAAGTAAAACCTTCATCCAAATCCTCACCCTTTGTACATGGATATTTATCATCCAGGAGAGCTTTTGAATACTTTCCAAAACTATCATTCTTTGCCTACAGATTATTTTCCATCAAATGTGGAAATATATCTAAACCATTTTGCTTAGAAATATTGTAATTAACAGAATGGACTATAAAGGAACATTTTGATATTAAAAAAATGTACCAATACAGTAAAAAAAAGATTGTTTCCTGTATCTTGAAATACAAATGTGATGTAGTAAAAGAAAAAAACAATTGATTCAAAGTAAATAAATTTCGATTTCTGATCATATTTGAACAAATCCTAATAATGCTATTAATTGTTTTTGCTCTTTAAAGTTTTACAAAACATGACTTCGAATTATTCATCAATCCAGGTTTCTCACTCCTTTGTTAAGAGGCAGAAAACAGTAATTAGAAAATTGTCAAGAAATTGGCTATACTACATCAAAGCACAGCACATATACAGCAGGTTGTGAGGATGCACTGCTTCAACTCACAACTGTTTCTAAGCTTTGCTGTTACCATCTTTGTCACACTCAACAGTACCCCTGGCCTACCCTGAGGATACATTTTGCTAAAGGAAGGGAAATACAACTACATGAAGTATAATGTAAAGTTCCCATCTATTTCATTGCTACCAGGACTTCAGCCATTTTCATTACACCAGAGGCTTCATTTCATTAACTGTTTAAGCAACAGATACACAAAACCAGTGGGCATCCATTCGACAACCAGTGTAAGCCAGCAAAATTCCTTACCCATGAGCATAACAAATGGTGCATTTCCAAAGGCAGGGGGTCAGGCAGACACGGCATTCCGAGCACACCCGATGACTGCATCCATTGCACACTGCCCCTCTGTTCATCAACAGCCCCAGTGGTTTCTGGCAGCGAGCACAAGATCTCTCCTGGTATTCAGGAGTTGCATTTTTTGCCCCTTTCCACCGAAGTTGCTGCAGCTGCAGTTTCATTTTCCTAAGCCCACAGGTAAAAAGGAAAAAAAAAAAAAAGAAAAATGAAAAAATTACACAGGAAAAAATCCTCATGTAAAGCACAAGTTAATTCCCTGATTATGCAATACCATTACTAGTGGGAGATACGCCCTCAAGTGTGACCTCTGTTGAGCACCATTTGAAAACATCCACGCACAGCATTTTTGCAGTGTGAATGTGTGTGCGACCTGAACTGTGCATGCTAACAAAGAAACAGCTCAGTATAAATGGGGTTTGGTTGATTTCAGGCCCACTCAGGGCACTGAAATCACTGTATGCAAGTGATTATACATTCACTTACCAAAACTGACACTAAATGGTGTTCCCTTCTATTTGATGTTTTTTTTACCATATTTATCCAAGAATCAAATATTCTACCAAGTAGATATGGCAGATAACGCAGTAGAATTCTAACAAATACATCATCTGAAATCTAAAAAACCAAACCCACACAAGCCCAAAATATTGAAACCCCTCCTGTCATTAACTTTGCTTCCATTATATGTACCAATAATCAAGATCAATGCTTTTAATTGCTAGTAACATCATCAGCAGTAGAAAGGGACTTTCTAACTAATTCAGACTTTCTATAGAACCCTTCACCTAATTATTACTGTCATTTAATTTTTCTTGTAATACTTACATAAATGTTTGCTGTAAACAAAGTTTAACTTTTCACATTTAACAGACTAAAGTTTTCTATCTTATCCACACAAATACTTTGTTTTACAGGGGTATGCAGTATCACAAAGCAGGGTATAAACTACAAGGAAATCCTTGTCCTAGCCAAGATATAAAGCAAATAATGCGCTGGAGAATTATCCTTTAGCCTCCCCTACTGAGATACTTGCATAGTGTGAAATTAGTAAATAAAATCCTTTCCTAACCAATGACACCTATTGACACAAGTAACAACCTCCAAGGCAGCATGGTGTGCTTGCTGCCTGTTGTATGTGAGTAGGGACAGTGATGGATTTAGCACAGATTCTTAAATCCAGTCTTGGAACAATGTAAGCTAGACGAGCCAGCTGAAGATCTGAACATGTTCTGTGTTACCAGGACTAAACATATGCATACATAGAAACATGATAAGAATGCCATAAAGCCTTCACAGGAGAAATACAGGCAGCAACTGAACTTTCTATGAAGGCCAGAAGTAAAATTCACCAAGTACATTATTCACTGAACAGTATTTGCTCATCTTTAGTGTAGAGTCAATAGAACGGCAAAACCAAGGGGCTCTGGATAACCTTCATTTTCCCAGAGAATAAAAAGGCATTAGCTAACAAGAAGCTAAAAGAGGAGTACATTTAGAAACACAACAAAGTAGAAGAAGAGTAATTCAGAAAGGGGAAAAAAAATTAAAACAAAAAAAGCCCACAAACAAACCAAAAAAACCCCACCAAACAAAACCCCCCAAACAAACAAACAAAAAAAAACCAAAACAGAAAACCAACCAAAAACAAACAAACAAAAAAACCCCAACAAAAACCAACAACAACAAAAAACCCAGAAAACAGGAATAGGGGAACAGCACACACCTTATTCTTTCCTCCTCTGTTTTTCTCACCATCTGGTCACGGTACAGGACTTCCAGAACAGCCTCTCGTTCCAATTCCTTAAGGAAGTTTAGATTAAATTCACAGGCCATTTTTGCCAAATTTCACTATTTCACTTGTTTTGTAGACTCCTGTCCTATGGGTTCTACAACATCCAGAATGATGGTCTGGGTTTTTCCTAAGTGCCTGCACTCCTACTTGACTGGTGAGGTGTTTCACTGTGTCATACTATTAAAAAGAACAATAACCGTGTCTGTCTTCGCACAGATCATCACTTAAGTGTCTCTGCTACCCAGGGAATATGTACAGTTATCAAGGTCACAGCAGTCTTGACTTTTTCACGTCTTTTAACTTCCTTTTCTTTTTTCTGCCGAAAGTGGTTCCAAAAGATATGAGAGCTTGCAGCAATATCTCAGACTGGACTTGAATTGGCAGCAGATGGAGGGACAATTCTCACGAGATGGTGTAAAGGAGTGGCAGAAATGGTTTGATTTTCTTTATTTGGTCTTGTAGGTTTGGGATTTCTGGGCCTAGTAAAAAAACCAAAACCAACATATTATCTTTTCTCACCTCTTCAAGATACTTCAAATAATATGCAAAGAATACATGTTGATATACTAAAACCTTTTATGCAGTAATTCAGACACAGGAGAGGTTTTAAGACAATCCTGTTTTTCAGAGAGTCTCACCATATTGTCCATGAACACTCAGGCACATACCTTCACTTTTTTTGTATAGTCAACATAAAGCAACCAATAAAAAAGCTTAAGTTAGTTTTGACCACAGGCCTACAGGTCCCATGACTGTCATACTGCTTGAGACAAAATTTTTGAGAAAAAAATGTTCCTTTCTAATCTTATAATATTGAAAAGACATCACAAGACTAACAGGAAAGACAACCTCTAAGTCACTTCCATCAAATACCTATGTCTGTTAAGTCTAGATAAACAATTTGATACCAAATAATGCTATTATCTTTGCCACTACACAGAAACACTAAAAAGTTAAGATATTTTTTTTTTTCCATCTCAGTGCACTAACAATTTCGGCCCCAAACAAGTTCATGTACAGATACATAAGAAGTATAAAATTAAAACAAAATCACAACTGTAATTTGGATCAAATCTGTGACCTTCACTTTTGCAAAACACCCACTAAAATATAAAATAATTTTAATATACTTATATACTTTGCAGCAAAGTCAAGAAAAGAATTGTTATTTAACCTAAACCAGCTTACACACCATATTAATTTTCAATATTACTGTCTAATGTTTAATGCATGTTACTAGAAATGGAAGACAATTCCACTTACAGTAAACCAATATTAAAGGGGTGGATATGAAAACTGGTTAAGCATTTCAAACTTAACCTGAACTAAATACACACAGTCAGACTCTATGCAGAAGGTGTCAAGCTCTCCCAAAGCAGTTAGTGATGCTTCACCAATGGACCTCAGCTGAGAATCTGACAAACTATCTGCATTGCTGGATCATTATTTCAAAATACTGAGTTTTAAATTAAAACAACCAACCAAACAAAACACCCAAACAAAAAAGAAAACCACAAACCAAAAAAAACTAAACCCCCCAAAACAACCACTACAACTTCAGATATATAGTGACAATGTATTTTTGTCAGTGCACGGAATTACTTTACATAGAGCTTGCACCAATTAAGTTACTTAATCTTCCACCAAAAAAAAGCAGAGGGTGATAATATGTATTCACAAACAGGTTACATTCCATTCCTGTATGGGTTTGTTGCTGGTTTTTGGGGTTTTTGGTGAAACAGACACCAAAGGTACAAAGCATTTCACAGAAGCTTGTGTTCAAGAAAAAAAAAATTATTTCCTGTGGAAACACATGAGACAGAGATAGGCACAATCATATTTTGCTTCCTGAACAACTGCAATTTCACAGGAAATTACTCATTTGAAACATTAAAAGCCTGTGAAATTTTTTTAACACAATATATGTCATTTTCAAATGCATCCTTCATCTGTTTTTGTCTTTTACCTTATGGATACCTCCCAGGATGTTTAAAGCCTTCAACTCAATTTAAGTCAACACAATATAAAGAGCAGTCAGTATAAACTCTGGGGGCTCTGTCCTACACAGGATACCAAAACATCCATTACAGGGCAAGCTACTTTTGCCATAAACTCCTAAGATTTTGGGCATATCTAGAACATCATCAGAAAACCCCACTAAGGTATCAGTAAAAGCTAGCAAGTGCATGGCAGTCAATACTGAGTGGAACCAATAAAACTGCTCTAGTTATCTAACAGAAAATACATGATTGTCTTGCAGAGCTATTAAGAACATACCACAGTAAAACAGTTACTAAGAGCAACACCTGCAGTTAAGCAAGTACAGAAAGAGTTGCTATTTGATGTCTCCTTTAAATTCTTTAAAAAAGGACTACCTCTCTTGCTCACAGAAGAGCACTAAGTTTTCCCATACATCAAGCCTGCTTGGGCAAACAGGTTTCCAATGACACACTTCAAACTAGTTACACTTCATGCCCTATTCCGAGTGATAAATCATAAGCACTGAATCTAATGCCAACAGGAGAGTGCCAACAGGGACAAGGTTGGAAAAGCTAGGATCATCTCCTGGTACCAAACAACAGAACAAATTTACTGCAGAGCAAAGGGCCAGGGGGCCCTCCGTCCTACAGTATCTGCACTATGAAGAGAGGGGAAAAGCCACCCATGGCTCTCTCAGCATTGAGCTAGATCATCACACTCTGCAGGCAGTAAAGCTTAAAATACACCACACAACCAGCAGGTACAGCAATATTGCACCTGAACACCCCTGCGGTTGTTTTTTAATGTTCATGAAGATTTCAACTCTGACAATCATTGTATTCTGTCAATATTTCTTGTGCATCCGAAAAAACCCTCTAAATTGAGCTTAATGATGAGGGAGCTTTAAGAATAAAGTATTATAAAAGTATTACAACCTCCAAAATGGGAGATAATCCTTCGCCCCCCAACAAACTTGAACTTGTAATCATTTCACAGAGATGTTAAAATTGGACTGAAAAGCTCTCTACCATTGTGAAATAACAACTTTTCTCTTATATCAAACGTGCCTGCACTAGAGTAGTTTTTTGGCAGTAATAAATTAGTGTTTTCAGTAATGACCCTCTTTGACAGGAAAAAAAAAACTTCAAAGATGCCGTCCTTTCATGTTCACACATTGAATCCAGCTAGCTAGGCGTTTTACACAGTCAGCTAATCTCAAAGCTGAGCATCTTCTATGCAAAACCAAAAGTAGCAGCAACCTCTTTAGAAAACACCACAATACTTCGTCCTTTTTAGCACAAAGGTCACATTAAATATTCTGTCCAAGCATTATTTTAAATGATGTAATTTTCATTATTACTACACTTTGTATTTAAAATAAGGTAGTGTCAGGCACCTTGCAGATGGATAAGTAACTTCTTGAAAATACCATAAGAAACCCCCAAGCCATTGTAAGGGAGAAGGGGTCACCAACGTGGCTCTGCCTAAGGAGAGAGAGACAAGTATGCACATAGTGCAACCTCAAAAAGACATGCTTTTTTCTATCAGTGTAAAATAGTATGTAGTTACATTACTGAAGATCAAGCAAAAGGCTTACCTAACACTAGATTCAGTTTGCAAAAACAGCTTCCTTTCTAAGTTTTTAAATTTAAAAATGCCTGACTTAGCAAGCTTTTCCTCAAAGCAACTTAACATGTAATCTGTTATTGCTCTCCTTTCAGATCCTTAAGCATTAGCAAAATAATGACAATTAAATAATTATAAATTAACAGATCTTCTAAAGTCATAGTCCTCATTGACTTGAGATAATTAGATTACTTCATCCATTAACACAGAAAATGAGTCTAATACATCAGTAGTGAGGAACAGATTAAGAAAGTTCAGAGTAAAACCAGTCTCAAAAGCTACTGTAATATGTGGCTATTTTCTATTCTGCTGAGACCAATCACATAAATTCATTCTTAGTGAAGAAAATTACAAGTGTTATTTGTTCTACCTGGCTGCAACAGTTTAATTTTCACATTCCTGCATATACACATGAAAATTATTCAAATTCTTTGATCATGCATTACAAAAATTAAGTCTCTGATATTCATAACATCCCACCCCACTCTTTTTAAGAGTAAAAATTAAGCTAAACAACTAAATCCAACACAAATATTAAGTTGCAGGTGTGGTTTTTCCATTAAATCTTTTCCAGTTTGAAAAACACCATGCCAGTAAGTAAAAATGCATCCCCCTGTGCTATGTCATACAGAATAGAGTAAAAAGACATCCTTACCTCTTCAGCAGCCACTAAAGAGATACCAGGAAGTAAACTGCTTATAAGAGATGAGTAGCACTCTTATTATTTAATTGTCTAAGAAAACTGGTGGCTGCTCTCCACCCCATTTCCTTCCTTTGGGCACCGATACTGCTGATGTTTGTTCAGAGAAGCACCCCAAAACAGCTAAAAGCAAACACACTCCACAAAGAGGTCTCTGATTTGTTACCAGGAACAAGCAAAGAAAAGATACTTGTTTTTCTAACATTAAAATGAGACTCAGCACAAGAGACTACAAAAGTTGGCTGACATACCAAAATATGCTCAGTCTTCAAGCCGCACACAGGAAGAGAAGTGGCTTTGAGATCTATATAGTTTCTTTTTTTGACACTACAAATTTGAAAAGGCTTCTAACCTCAATGTCTCCAGGACATGCACAGAAAGCTTGGTTTGTATCATTAACTAGTAACAAAACAGTTTTCTATTTAGGTCTGCATGATAAAGCAATTAGTATAGATAAAAATTCAAGAGAATTCAGTTTGTATGCATCTGCAAAAAAAAAAAAAAAAAAAGGGAAAGTTAATTTACCTCACAACTAGAAATCTGACCTCAGGTAACAGTTGGAAATTAAAACATTCAGATTGGATATCCCAAGTCAGTCTATTATAGAATTAAATATAGGTAATGAAGTTCAAAATTACATCCCAATTATTTCTAAGCCTGGGGAAAAAAAAAAAAAAAAAAAAAAAAAGGCTATTCTTACAGGTCAATCTTCTTTCTTGTTCCCAGATCTACCAAATTGTGTAAACAACACAGAAGCCCTTCTTAACTGCTTCAGGTGTTTTAAGACTCGTGATTTCGACTTAAAATTAAACAAAGCACAGCAATTCTAATCACACAGCAAAGTCTAAGAACCTGCATTTTTATAACCTCATTAAGTTAAATAGGATCAAACATTTCCACCTGTGTACATCAAGTTTCATCACCTTCTTCAACTGCATCATGGATGAGAAAGCAATTGTTATTGGGGCATAGAGCTATTCACATCTGTACCATATTTGGATAATTTGGGCCTCAATTTCAGGCAAAACTTTAACTAAGAGGCCAGAATTAGCCTGAGGATTCTAACTACCCACAGTGACAGATTACTTGTATCCGAAATCCAGGTTGAGGAACATTAGTGCTACCATCAGCTTTCCCCTAATCAAAGCCTTAATTGTCACATATTTAACTCATTGCATTTTTCCCCTCTTCTCTCTGGACATGGAAAATTGCTGCAGTATTCTGTATGTGTTAAGAATATAACCAAATATATGGTTATAAAAGCCTTTTGTTCGAACAAGCACCACTTGTTCAGTCTTCCCATAGTCCTCACCTTTTTGTCTCTGCTTTTTGGAAGCAGCAAGTACAAGATTTGGAATGGAGCTGAGGATGTGCTCAGTACCCAGCCACAGTGCCACCATATCCCTCCAGCGCGAAGGATATGCCCACCCAGCCACAGGAAGCCCACAGAGCCCCAAAGTGAGGCGGCTGGTCAGGGTCTCCTTTTTCAGGAGAAACACAAGGCAGAGCCTGACACAGGACTGGAGACAAGATCAAAACTGATCAGTCAGCACACCCAGGCCCCGGGGCTGTAACTCCCTCAACCTTCTTGAAATACAATCCCCAAAACTGGACACGGTATTCCTTGTGCTGCCTTACTGCAGAGAGAGCAACAGGAATGCTGCTTCCCTCATCCTACAAGCTCTATGTCTAATTTCTTTCTTTTCCCCCCATTTTCTTTTTTTAAACAGCACCATACAAGAAATTGAGGTTAATTGTACCTGAACACCCCCCTACTGTGTTGTCTATGGAACAGCTACTGAGTGAGCTGGTCCTGCACTCGCAGAGCTGGTTATTCCTGCCTCTGTATAGTCCTTTGCACTTGTCCCCAGTAAGTTATTTCTTCCTCCACCCAGACTCTTTCTGCAGTCCATGCAGGCCCCGCTCAGCCTGAGCAGCATCTTCCACGGCCTGGAGCAGCTCTCAGGGCCTGGTAGCATCAGTGATTTGCGTGTGTTACAGCCTGTAAACACTGCACACACACAACGTCCAGAAACTGTGTCAAGTGTTTTCATCGCCTTGATTCTTACCACGTCTGCTAAAAATAACAGGATTTGCTTAGAATTGTCATGATTCAGATATTCTTCTGTGGTGGGCTGACCCTGTCTGGACGCCAGATGCGCACCAAAGCTGCCCTGTCACTATCTGCCAGCTGGGCAGGGTGGAAATATAATGAAAAGACAGGGTGAGGTTTTCTGGTTTTATTTTCTCAGACTGTGAAAGAAGGCAGGCCTTCTTTTCAAGCTGTTTCCCGAAACAAGATGCAGATCCTCCCTTCCTCCTTGGGAAGCAGAGAAGGACCTCCCAGGGAAGGACCTCTTGGATGGCTGAACACGAATGCTAAGCTAGCCGCACGAAAAGCACAGCCGCGACAAGTGGCCCCCCTATCTCTCTCAGCCACAGGCTTTGGGATGTTTGACACCACCACAGCCGCCCTGCCGAGCGCCATCTCCCGTCGGGTCTCGGCCGCTGTCGCCATGGAAACCGCGCCATGTTGGAGGGCGCCGGGCGGGGCGCGGCCCGGGCGGGCGCTGGCGCGCAGGCGCAGTGCGGCGGCGGCCGGCGAGGGGCGCAGCGGCGCGGGGGCGGTGCCGGGGGTCGGTGGCGGCGCGAGCGGCTCCGCCGGGAACATGGACGAGTTCCAGGCGGCAGAGGAGGTAACGGGACGGGGGGCAGGGGGAGGACAGCTTTCCGCCTGGAGTCACCTTTCAGGGTCGGCGGAGGGTCTCAGGCGGTGCTGGTCCGCCCCGGATCCCACCCCTCGGTGTCCCCCGCCGCCATCCTTGTCGCCCTCCCCCAGGGTGGAGCCGCGTGTCCCTGGCACCGGCGGCAGCCGGGCCCAGCCTTTGTTCTGCCCCTCCCCGGGAACCGGCCCCTTGTCTGGGAGTTCCCTGGGCTCCCCTCTACTGATCCGACCCCCGCCTGCTCCTCTCCTCGGAGCTGCCGCTGCAGGTCCCTCGGGGGAAAGGCGTGAGGGTGTCGTGGGTTCGGGCTGCCCCGCCGGAGGAGCGGAGTGCCGCGGTGGGAGGGTGGCCGGTGCTCTGAGGTCAGGGGAAAGCAGGAGCAAGCTGTTTCTGTGCCTAAAGAGGAGTCCGAACCTCTGGTTTGCGTGTTCCAGGCGCTCTGATGGGGCGTCACACCCCATTCGCAAGATCCAGAGTGGGATAAATCAAGGATCTCAGTCAATTATCGTGCCGAATGACCACCTGATGTCCCCCCGCTAAGGAGGAGGAAGCAGCCAGTGCTGCTTTTGCAGAGGGGCAGTGTCACTGAGCTGTGACACTGTTAAACAGCCGCGATGTGACTGGGTGAGACAATAGCGAAGCAGCGAGAGGGGCGAAGGTGTGTCAGGCTTGTGCTGTTCTGAAAGCCTCGTCCTCATGGCCGGGCCTGGCCTGTGTTGCAATCATAAACGTTTTTGTAAAAAATACATAATTAACGTACTCGAACATCATTCTTACAGCTGTTTTCAAAAACATCTTCAGAATCACTAAAGGCTATAGTACTGCTCTGCAGTTTGCCTGTGTTGCCTGGGAGCACCCCTTTTTAATCAAAGTGGTAGAAACATTGTCTCTGCTTGCTTTGTGCCAGAGGGGTACTGCAGGGGAACTGTAAAGTAAACTATTTTTCCCCTTTTATTTTTCAATACAAAAAAGTTCGTATGTTACCTGATTAAAAGATGCCACAATGATAAAATGGGTAATGTTGTGTTATTTCATAGTTCAGTTATAGCACATATATCCCAAATCTGGATATCAGAAATTTATGTTCATTTTTGTCATTCCAAAAAAGGAACAAGGTTGAAAAGTAACAGCAGCCTTAGAAGCAAATTGTCAAATCGCTCTATTGTTTCAGTACAGATTAGATATCAAAATATCTTTGAGAACTTGGGTTGAATTTAAATTATTGTACTTTGGTGTGAACCATATTTGTACTTACTCAAAGACATTTCTGAGCAGACTTTGTAAAGAAAAAAACTGTGTGTGGTTTATCATCTGTCTTCATGTCTGCCATACATATTCTTAGCTTATGCTCCATGGGAGAGAGTGTTTTGATAATTGTAGCTCTTATTTGGTTAAATACACTGGTGCACCTTAAAATGTAAGCACCCGTAAAATGTAGTACTATGAAAATAAACGAGGCATGTTAAAATTAAATCAAAGTCAAGAAGCTGAAAATAAAAGGCAGTTTGCCACAGAACATAAAAGCTTTAAAAAATGTTGAATTGTGCAAGCAAGTTGGTGCCACCAAACAGGTGCCACCAAACAGGTATAGAAAAGGAATTGCCCAGCATGTCTCCCAGGATGTGCTGTTACTTCTGTCATGGGGAATGATCAACTGCCCTCATCTTGCTGAATGTCACATGTCATTGAAGCTGGTTGTGCTGTTCACCTTCTGACCAAAGGTTTTATGAATGCAATGTTGAAATTCTCCTGAGCAGGTGTAACTGCATCCTGCCTGCACATATGAATTATACTGTTGTTCATTTCTGTCAGCTGGGGAAGCTGTTTTCACTGACGTCCTAGTGAAAACCCAGTCAACATACACCTGGTTAGGTTCATTTTTACATCCTTATTCGATCTTTTGAAATGAATTAGTTTGCCTTTACGTGCTCTTCTTTTGTCCTGGTTTGTGAGGTGAGGCTGTGAGATACCAGCAGTAACAAGGTGGTATGTGACTCACTGCTGCACCATGTGGGATCCCCGTCAGTGCTCCCTGGCCCTCTGAGTGGCTGCCCCAGCAGTGGGGGCACTTGTTCTAACCTCCTGACATTGGGAGGTAGCAAGAGCAGAGGGAAAAAAACCAAGAAAACATATATTGCTAACCAGACATGTAAATGGGTGGTAGTTTTAAGATTAGTAAAATGTTGGGGCCTTCACTGTCTTTATTATGCTACATGCTTAATCTCTGCTCCCTGAAGGTCCAGCAAGCTACATTTCTCCTTTGGTTTCCAAGGGACAGTTTTCTTCTTATCCCCAACTGAGATTGTCATGACAGTTTTTCCTTCAGCTATGAATTGATATCTTGTCCACATCAGTGCCCTGGAGATGTCAGTTGCATTTAACTGCAAGCTGAGGTTATCTCTGAGAGCCCACTGTGATGTGTGGATATTAGTGCTTACTGGGAAGGGAGAATATATATGTACACAAGTGCTATATGTGTTATTTTAAAATGCTTCCAGGTCAAAATTTGAAAGCTTTCTTGACTCAAAGGCCAGTCAATATTAGATCATCTCTTACTTTTCATTACTTTTCTAAGAAGGTTAACTTGACTGAGTTCAAGGAGCCAGACTACATATATATGCAAATAAAGGAAGACTTGCTATATTCTGACTTGCCAGAAATCTGACAAGCATAAATTAAGTTTCTAGTGCATGTTCTTAACAGAGTTTGAACCTCATAAACAGAAGAATGTGCCCACTGATTATTTAAAACTCTTTTTCTTTTGTAGGCTACCTTTGTTGTTGATGAAGTCAGTGGCATCATTAAAGAGGTAATTTAAACATTTTAATTTTGTTGGTGTGAAATTTCGTATGTCGTATTCTATGTGTCAAAAGGTATTCATTTAAATGTGATAACTGATATGTAACAGATTTCTAGATAGGCTGCTCTCAAAGTACAGGTGACTGTTGATTTAATCATTGTATGGGCTTCAGCGGAAATGAGACCATGCTTTAGCTGTGATATATATTGCAAATCCAAGAGATATTTAAAATCTTTTCATATGCTCCTCTCTGGTTGCAGTGCATCCCTATTAGAATTTCTAGGGGGATGTTTTATGATAAACCCTGTAGAAATAGATCTTATATTTTAGTAAAATACAGGAGTTTATTATAGACTGTCTGCATATGCATGTTACTGTGTTCTTCCAAGATGCTTTTCTCCAAAATGAGTTCTTGTTTGTTTGGAATGATTGAACTATTTTTGTTGCTAAGAAACGTGAATTTTCTGTCTAGAAAATTTCCAGCGGGATTTGGAATTCCTTTTGTAGACTAGTGCAGTCTTTATTGTTGCAAAGTAACTGTTTTGGTCAGACTCTAAATTGAATACACATGCTTTAATACATGCTCCTGTCTCTTCTGAATTCAAAATAATTTTGTGGTTATTTTTTAAATAATTTCTGTGATGAAAAAATAGGCCAGTGAAAAACATGTAGCTTTAATGGACCTTTATTTATATCTTAAAGAGGGAACTGTCCTCATGACTAAAATGGAGTATTTGGGTGGAGGCCTCTGCTCTATTAGTAAGCAGCAACTACATGGGTCTTTTGTTTTAATTTGGGTGTTTGTTTCCCAAAAATTATTCTGCTGAAAAATCTGAATTTCATTTCCATAGAAGAATATGTGTGAATGAGCTATTGTACTATTGTGCCTTTCTTCATTTTCTTCAGGACTGTTTAAAGGCAAGACCCTTTTCATAATTCTGGCTGTAGGACATTACAAATAATCTAAATATCTCAAAATGAACAGAGGGTGGGATCTATGATGATTTCCTCTGTGCCTGGCTCAGACTCCGACCTGCGAGTTTTTAATAATTGAAAACACTTCCAACAACCAGTGTGGACCAGCAGTACTTAGCATTTTTCTGTGGGTATGGGGTCCATGTTGGAAAGGGTTAATGGGTGCCTTGTAGTTGACAGCAGTGCAGCTCCTTTACCTGTTTGTCCCCCTGCAGGCTATAGAGGGTGCGATCGGTGGCAATGCCTACCAGCACAGCAAAGTGAACCAATGGACAACAAGTGTGGTGGAACAAACCCTGAGCCAGCTCACAAAGCTGGGGAAGCCCTTCAAGTACATCGGTGAGCTCAGCTTTCCCTTTTCTGTGAAAGCTGCTACAGTCAAGTGCACCAATAGGTGGGGGGTGGGGGAAGATCTTAGTGAGAACCTTGTCTGTAAACTGCTCACATGCATGTCTGTTTGCTTTTGTGTGTGTATGTGTGTGCTAAGCTGAGCAAAAATGGAGCTAAATGTGAATTAATGTTAGTGATAAATTAATCAGAGCTTCTCTACTAACAGTGACCTGTGTGATTATGCAAAAGAATGGTGCTGGGCTACATACAGCAAGCTCTTGCTTCTGGGACAACTCCAGTGATGGTAAGGAACACAGCTCTTGGATTTTCCAACTTGCAGCTTAAAGCCAGTCTCTTTAAGACTAGGCAGCATACTTTTTTCTTTCTTTCCCCAAGTACTGTAGTTTTGGAGTAATAGCATACTGTTTGGTATTCTTTCCATTTGGCTGTGATGCTAACCAGGCTATATATGAAATGTTTAGCTGTCATGAAAGCTTCATTGTTAAGATTCTTAAACAAGTTTTAAAATGTATATAGGGGCATGCATGTAATCACTGTAACTTCCTTCTGTTTCTGAAACCCTTTTTTGTGTTTGTAGGAACCTGCACTGTGAGATGGGAGAATAAGACCATGTACTGTATCGTCAGTGCCTTTGGACTTGCAATATAATTGCCTTGAAATCGTTCATTCTTCTCTTTTCTATTCCAGCACTTGATTCCATCTCCACTCAAACTGTGAATACCTGAACAACTTGTTTTTAATATATTTTTTAAGTAACTTTTCTTCAAATGTAGAAATTTGAAAACATGCTGTTACATGTTTTATGTTTGTACCTAGGACCATACGAGTGTTTGCTATACTTTTTTATCACTTCAAAACTTCTCTTCAAGGTGCTAATACTGAAATCTGCTGCAGTGTAAACACTTTCTCTAGATTTCTTTTCTAAGACCAATATAAATGAGACACTGACTTTCACACTTTGTACTTTTGGTTAGCATTAAATTATTGAAATTCATAACCACTGGTGTGACTCATTTAAACTTAAATCTTTTGTTATTGGGGAAAAAGTTTCAGTTTTTTCAATTCTCTTCACTGTAGTCGAGGTACCAGAATGCAAAGCACTTTCAAAATTTTACCAAAGTCACTGCAAAGTTGCAAAATTAGATTATGTTTATCGAAAAGTAACTTGGTTGCATTTTTGAGATCTGTTTAATATTTTTGTATGGTACTTAGGGCATGGATTGATAACTATCTTCATTGAACAAAGACAGCTAAGAAATTTTTCACATTTTGGAAGTGCTCAGCAAGCTGTACCTGGCTAATCATTCACTTCTGCAGCCAGTTACATGTGTTAAGTAGGGCTTGAACTTACTTGCTACAGTCCATGTTAATTTTGCTGATAGTGAGGGTGATGAGTTCTGGTAGTTGTTGAAACATGATCCTTTCTGAAAGGGGAAAAAAAACTGCCTTGAGGCAATGTGACTAAATAACATGTGAGTAAGTCTCCTGCCTTCTAGAGTAAAGTTGCAGAAGAATAACAAGTAAAACAGGTTTTCCGTATAGACTTGTGTAATGTTTTCTCAGCCAATTAAAGAAATGGGAGCATGTGATGAATTTCAGAAAACCTCTGCAAAGGGCTGTGCTACTTCTGCAAGCAGCAGCTCACTGCTACTGTAGCTGAAAGAATTACAGACCAAGTGTGAGAGAGGTTCCCTGGGCTGGAGTCAGTCTGAGCGATCTGAGATTTGCTTCTTTGTAGAAGGCACTGTCTAATGTTTCCAGAATCTGGCTCTCAGCTAAAGCTGTTTAGAGAGAGATGATTGCTAATACAACAGGATGATTCCATGATCTGGGAAGACACAATATTGCAAATTCAAATGACAGGAGAGGATTTGTTTGTTACAGTGTTACGTGCTCCATGATAACTCTGTTCAGTGTATCCAAACTGTGGAAAACCCTGTGCTTGGCAAGGCTTTGACCCTTTTCCTCCTTATCCATGTCTGCTATCAGGAAGGCAGAACAGTTGTATCAGCAGCTTTGGGTTTGGTACGCTGGAGACTTTTACTAGAGCTGCAAGGCTTCTGTATGTCTGCTGACATTGCAGTTTCCAAAAAGCTCTGTAAACACATCTCCTTCATGACATGCCACTTCATTCTTCTCACGTCTTTGTGAGTGCTACAGAGCTATACAGAGTGTACATACCTTACCCTGAGGAGCACATACCTTACCTTGCTGTTGCAGAGAGAGCCTTAGCACGGGTTTAGTCTTCAGTAGGAAATGACACACCTCTGAAAATATTAAAACCAGATTGAATAACGTGCCTAAAACAGTCATCAGAGTGAGAGAGAAAGTTGTAATGAAAAGAATAAATCTTCTCTCTTGAGTTGCTAAGGGAATTTTTCATCTGGGTGCTTAGATACTTTATCTCCTTTCCATCATGCCAGAATGATGCTGGCAATGTAGTACCTACTGAGTTATTTATTTACATTTAAAATAAATAGTTTTGTGCACTCTGAGTCAATATTTGCTTCTTGGTCAAACCATTCACACATTCCTTGTCCTTTGTTCATGTTAGTAACAGCAAATCCCTTGGTTTTTGCTGTTTGTTATTTTGTGCACATGCTAAACTGAAAAAAACCCCACCCCAAATGTCCGACGTGCTCATCAGCGTAAATGCTGCATGGGAAGAAAAACCCCTGTTGCATTAAACCAGAAGTGTGCTACAGAAAGGTAGATACAGTTTTATAGATGGTTACAGGTAGTACATAAGCAATAACCAGTACTTTCAATATAACAATTTTAAGACTACAGAAAAGGGTTTAGAGGTTGTGGATTTTTAGGTCCCCCCTCCCATGATTAAGGTAGTGCTTTTCTGTAAAAGTGCACAGCAATTGTATATTACTGTTACACTGTTCTACAGTAACTGATTTTTAAATTTTCATTACCTTCAAACACCTTAATTTTAATCACTTTTTCCAGCAGCTGATGGGCAGCTTATCTCAGTGCCAAAGTAAAGTGATAAGCTTGTGGAGTCCTTGCTCTAATTACTTTGCCTTAAAAAACATTAGCCCAAACTGTGGGCTGGAGCATCCAAGAAGGTAATTATAAAGTCAGTCTCTCTTTCCTGTTTCTTGCTTATTGCCATGGCTCTTCATATGAGTACAGCTATAGAAATGGGGAGCACGGCAGCCCCAGTCTGCAGGGGAGGAGGAGGAAGGGGGAACCCATTTACTGTCACTGCCACAGAGGAGTCTGACATCTGTTAACTAAAACGTAAGGAAATGGTTCCAGGATTAAATGCTTCTGCTAAATGAGCACTACCCTGATCCTAAAGCCAGGAGTAAGCTGCATATCCATTTGTGCAGGGAAGTTTGTCACCATTATATTCAGCACAGAGAACTTTCAGTCTCTCCTTGAATTTATGTAAGAAATGGCATCGCCCCAAACAGCAAGTGATGTGCTGATCACTTCTGCAGTCTATGAGCAGACTTTGGGAAGATACAGAGTTCTAAGAAGTTGATGAATGACATCAGCATCTTCACCATCTCTAAACCTTTTTTTTATTGCTGGCATTAACATTCACCAGGGGAATCCTCACTGCCAGCATGACCGCTGCAGGCTTTGCAAAGCCACTGTGAAGCCATTTGAGAATGCCAGGTCCCTTTTGTAACCTGGCTGGCATATTTAGGAAAACTAGCAACCTGTCCTTCCACCTTCAAGTCCAGATAGGGTAATAAAAAAAACCTGAACAATACAAAACATCTGTGCTGACACAGCCTCTTGGATCCCATTCTAATGCAATTAACCAAGTTTAAATATGCATAAGAAAATGCATGTAAACTGAAAATATGTGTAAGTAATGGAACAGTTTATGAGAAGGGAAGTAAAATTCAGTAGAAGGAAAATAAACCCAGGATACAATATAAAGATATAAAACTTTATTATGAACATATTTAACAATGATTATGCACATAAAGTCTTCCAATAAACTTCCTTGAAGTAAAATATTCAGTTTTCCTTCATATTCCACATTAGCATGAAGTTTTACAACATAAATGGATAATTTGCTGTTACTAGCATAACTTACGGATACACAGAATATTTAACATGTCCTCATGCACACTTTCTCAAAGCAGCATTTAATTACAGCTTCTCATTAAACAGAGCATTTATCTTACACATTTTTATACCATTTTGGTACACAATTTTTCCATATTTTCATTTTACATATTTACAAACTCCTAAAAAAAGTTTTACAGTAATGCAAAAGTTATTACTGGCATAAGCAAAAGGAAATGGGTGGGGAAATTAGGTAACTATGGATAAAATGTTGTCATTTGGCTCAGAGAAAGACAACAGATCAAAGTCTTTCCTAGCTGGAACCATTCTCCCCAATACTGGTACCACAGAACCAATGCACTAGCTGTTTCTCACTGGTGTTAAGCTTTAGGCTTCCTCTTTGCCAGTCCTAGGAAAGTTTTCAACCAATTTCAACACCAACTGCATTTGTAAAGCAAATACAACAGAAAACAGTTGCTATGACTGGCTTGCAATCAATTACAATCGATTATTGATTTATTTAAGTCCCTTGTAATCATTGTGTATGTGGAAGTCTTGCAGTTAATTAATGGTGGACCTCTCCTTTAGAGCAGGATCACTGTATGCTGTGGGGCTTTTTTGTGTACTTTTCTTCTTTTGTACAGTTCCAATAGTGATGGAAATAATTACTTTAGCAGTAATAAAAGGAAAGCCAGGCTAGCTTCTGAAACGGATTTCTTCTGTTTGACCCTTAGACTTCAATACTGTACTCAGAGGTGAATTTATGCCACTTACTCCCAAGCTGTTTACAATCCATATTGGAATATTCTTCAGATACTGTCTGCCTTCCAAACATGGAAATAAGAGGAGTCTTGCTAGCAAAACTAGTTCCTCATGTGGTTCACTGCTTTTGTCACCTCACTGTATATTGAATTTGATGCAACAGTGCTTCAACCAAGCTACCATAACACTGTAGCACTTCCAAAATAGAAAGCTATTTTGCATGGCAAACATTGCTTAAATATAATCTCTAAAAATGACCACAGAAACTATTTTCTCACTCTTTTCACAGTGAGATACTTTAAGTACACATTTCCCATTCTTAGCTTTTCTATTTCCACCTTGAACGCAGTGATGTAGTGAAGTTTATTCAAACAAAACAGCAAGAGAAATGGGTTGAAAACAGCTTAGAAAAAATAATCTCCAAATTAGATTACAAATATGGTTTTAAGTTAATGAAATCCCAAAGCATGGCACTATTTCAGTGTTAACTGTAACAACCAGTTCAGACTCTGATAAACATTAGCGTACTTTGCACATTGGTCAAATTTTACCTCTTCGTAACAATTTAGGAGAGAATTAATATCGGAGGAAAAAATATCTGCGTATATAAGAATCATGTAAATACCAGTTTTTGCAGACCCACTTCCTGTACTCATTGTTACGGCAATGGCACTTAAAGGGTTTGGCTTATGCAAACAATGCCAAGTTGGTTCCCAAGTCTGACTCTGCACATTCAAATAGGGAGAGTTATCTCAGGAATAGTAAAAATGAGAATGGGCTCTCCAGTTTTAGGGTAACAGAGCATCTCCCATACCCTTTAAAACAGTCTAAAAAGAACTGCTGAAGGTACAGTTTACTACAGTTCACTGGAAAGAAAACCACCAACTTGAAATATTTCTTTAATGTTTTCCTATATGTTCTTCTAAAGTAACATCAATTAAGAAATTAAAGGGAAAAACCTTATCTTCCTCCCCAGCAGTTTCCTTGCTTTAGCCATACAACAGCGCTTTGGCTTCTAACAAAGAAATGATCCCTGGCACAAAAAGGTTTTAATTTCAGATACTCTCAAAAAATTTCACAGCTCTACATAATTTTAGAAACCTTTCCCTCTCTCTCACACACACAATGTCTCATGACACATCTTTAGCAGGGCACTGATTTAATCTGAACTACTCTACAACAGTAAGGGCACAACCACATGAAGCAGTTCCTTTGGTCCTCTCTAAGTGAGTTGCTGCCTTGCGAAGTCTCCCCATCGTGATCTTGAACAGCCACCAGGAGGTTATTGCAGTGGGAATGGTCTAGAGCAGTTGCTGCATTAAAGCACAACAAATCTCTTTTTTCCCCAATATGATTCAGCAAGTCTAGCAGGACTTCATTGCACTATTCTGCTTAAACTACTCTAATGATGAGCACAATTCCCTAAGTGCAACCCAGCACCATTTTGTAGTAGATTAACAGTGCTTTAGAGAGTCTTTTACAGCAGCAGGGCAGAGAAATTTTACAAGAGTAAATCTCTGTTACAAATACATGAAAAAAAGGAGATACTTTAAGAAAGGTCAAGTATCTGAAAACAAAAGTAGTTACAAACAAACATCTTAAATAAAGAACTGAACAATGGTGTAGGAGAAAACCAACTTCTAAATAGAGAAGCAGCAGCATTGTACAAGGAATACTTAATTCCCATATAACTTTGTTCCAGCACAGACTGGAATACAGATAATCACAAAATGTGCTAGTAAAAGTTCCCATCATACAGGTGGCGACTGGTATGACAAAGGAGCTGAACTGTGCACAGAACATGCTCACAAGCTGACTCTCAGGCACATTCAATACATGAGCAACCACAGTTGTTCCTAGCATGTAGAGTAACTACATGAATATAACTTAAGAGAAAATTGATATAGAAAAAAACTCTAAAAATGAAATGTTTGGAAATCTGAAATTGTATTTCCTTAGAAAACTTTCATACTCTATTTTCTGTAAGTGTAACAACCTCCCCCCAGCATACAAGACCAGTAAGACGCCAGTACTGGCTCCCTTCTGAGATTTGTTGTTGCTGAAATATTTCCATTTAAAAGGGCTGTTTAAAAAAACAATACAGATACTTACGTTGCGGCAGTAAAGCATGTCATGAAACATATTATACAAATCATTTCGCACCACCAGGACTATTGTGGCTCACTACAACTTGACTATTTGCCCGTATCTTGCACTTACAAATCTGGTAAACTTACTGAAATGTATTTGAAAAACGGCCTTAAGTCTGTATCACTTATTTGAAGAAAGAATAGAAAGCTTGTGTCTTCTTGCACTGACTGGGAAAAAAAAAGACCACTTCATTCCCTGCCTCCAGCTCAAAAGGCTAAGGTAGAAAATTGAAAGGGAAATGAGGCACTTCATACCACAGTGGACAGTATACAAAACAGCTAATGCAAATGCAACAGATGAATGCTGTACATCATCCTAAAGAGAAAAAAAAGAAGAAAACCAAAACCAAGCAGCAAGGAAGCAATTTGAAATTCAGGATATATGTGAGACTTTTAAATGGAAATAGACAACTTTATCCACAGACATCCTGCTATCCGGCATTTTATAAGACATGTAAAAATTTTGGTTTCTTAAGTTTTCCCCACAACCATTTCCTGCATTTGTTTTCTCAGTTTTATCCTTGTAAACAGAAACAGAAGCAGGATGTCCTTCCTGGGAGTTGGTGTTCAGATGACAGCAGACTGTAAGAAAGCCAAGGAAGTTATCCATCTAGGAAAACTTCAGAATTGGCTTAATTCCAGATTAACAAGTCTGTCTACACTGAAACCAGTCAATCAATCACTGTCTGACTCTTCTTTATACTTGGCTCTAATAGCTTGGCCGTTCTGAAGTGGCATCTCTTCATAGTCACTCCTGCAAAACAGACACATGTTGAAACTTCTGAACATGGTGTTCAGATAGGAAGTTGAAAATGAACAGGAAAGTTCTAAACTACACTGAGACATCAAATTGTTACTTGGGTAAGAAGCGGGTATCTCTTTTTCTTCCTTGTGGGAGCTATAAACAATGCAGACAAATTTTCTCCAGAGGACGATGCATAATAGAAGTTATTCCAGTGAAAGCCATTTTTCACATGAATTTGCTTAGAAGCAAGCTGGCACTACCACTACTCATCTAACTAACCAAAGGCAAGCTATCCCAGCATGAACTTGTTCAGGTTAGTGCAGTGTTGGTCCCATCCTCACTGTTCCAGCCACTTCATCATCTTTGGTAAAAGGTGAAAACATCAAGGACAGGTAATGGGTGTGTTTCAGTGTCTAGCACCGACACACTTGACTGGGATGGGTTTCAACTGCTCCTATAATTCTTACATTACATAAAATCACACAAGTCAAGGAAGTTTTTCTAGACTTGATTATTCTTAATTCAGTAAGTGCTGGAGACTTAAGAAGCACCATTCTCCTTCCCTGAAGCATTTACCTATGAGCTGCCTCTTTGCTAATTCCACCTGACTCCTGCTGTCCTTCCCAGTGTAAAAAGGAAGCCCTTTCATTTCACAGCTCTTGCTGCCTTCACTCCATGACCTACCAGCATCATAATACTTTCTCACCTGTTTGTATCAGTGCCATGGAAATCCCTTTTAGAAACCAAAAAAAAAAAAGAAAAAAAAAGAAAAAGAAAAAACAACATGCATTCTCATTGTAATTCTGTTTCAGAAAACGATAAATTTCTATTCTTTAGGCAGAAAACTTTCACTAACCAACCCTTTGCTTAATTAATATGTAAAAGAATATTTCAAATATAACACACCAGAAGTAACTCTCCATAGGTATTTTATAATCTTACCCATAAATCACATCATCATCTGAATCATTCAGCATAGAAAAAGCAGGATTGTCTTTCAATTGTGATTCTGGAAAACACAGTTAAGGGTTAGTTTAGTGTGTTAAATACAGAAACATGACTGTAGTTCTAACTCAACACTGTAGCAACAGACACAACAACTTTCAAGGCAGTCACAACCGCAGCTCAACAAAACTATATCCAAATAGGAATTCTCTCCTTTAAATTCTCTGCCCTTCAGCCACATAATTATGGTGTTCTTAAGAGCTAAGGGGATGACATAATTATCTCATTTTTAGATAGATATTCTCCATGTTGTGTAAGTTGGATTTCCTCCCCTGTGCAATTTCCTGTGTCGTATTTCAACATGCACATAAATTAATTATTCTAATCAAAATGTTGTATATATTAAAAAAGCACAGACTTCTTGGTTATTTCTAAGCTACAAATACAGTAGACCAAAGTTGGAATCTCGTGATTGCACATCACTGATTATCCAGTTACTTTCTATCCTTGTAAGACATGGAAGAAGGACTTGAACCTTTGTGGTGAGATGAAACACATACTTTCCAATGGCTATTTATGACAATTCCATCTCGTTTGTTTTAATGCCTTCATTTCTTGCATTATCTGTGCTGCTTAGCTGCAGTTCATAGTTACATGCAAGTAAAATTCAATCTAGCAATTTGCCAGAGCGTCCTTTTCTTGGCAGCCTTTTACCTTCTGCTGTCTACAAAAAAACATTTCTGCAACTCAGCAGAAGTTTTCAAATATTTCTGCATCCAGCCAGTTCTTTCCATTCTGGATGGAAAACCAGCATTTTTTCTGTAACAGTTCTGTCCATCTCAACTCTATAAAGTTTAAAGAAAGGACCAGCTTCACTATTTAGTGCCTTCCCCCTGCATGCTCTCAGCATGCAAGATATGAATGGATAGGCTGCTACATAATCTCATCTAGGCCTCCTTTCCCATGAAAGGTTGGGCCACAGCATCTTTCCAGGTCTCTTCCAGCCTGGGCTCTTCTATGGTTCTGTATTTTGAACAGAATGCTTAAAGCAGAGAATGTACTCAGTATAAATATTTGTTTTAAAGATCTTTATCTGTTAGAGAGGGAAATGCTTTATAATCATCATGTAAGTCAAACTGTATCCTCTACATAGGAATGCAAAACCAGAAATGTCAATGATTCAGTCCTTTATCTCCCTTTACATGGGCCCTGTGCAGACCGCTCCATAGCAAGTTCTCCAAAATTCCTCCGATAAAAGAGATCTGTTTCACTCCTACTTTTCCAACAGCATGTTACCGATTTCAGAGTCCAGTTTGCCAGCATGCCAATGTATTAACTTTTGTTAGAACAAAGTACAAAAGAAGTGATGTTGTCACTTCTTGAGTCACTTCAAAGGCTGGTGCATTACATGCAAACATCATACTGACTGTAAGCTTGATCTAAGTGCACAAGAATTCAAGCCTAGCTAATCAGTTGATTACATTTTATGTGTTCCTTCATATTTCCTCTAATAATTTGCTCGGGAACAGTGCAGCTTCTGCTTATGTTAAAGCAAATGGAACAGTAATGAGACAACCAAAATACAAAGACATTGCACAGCATCTGCTAATACAGCAGCTCTTGTCATCCAAGTTTGCCAGGCAATAGCTCATACTTACCATATAATGCATTCTTTGAGGGGGAATACACGAAGGCTAATGTGTAGAGATAAAAGTTCAATAAACCATAAAATGATAAGAATTCTGCTGGTAGTAAGTGTCAAGGATATTACTCAATATAGTTTCATACATATTAACTTTGGAAACAAGACCCAACCCATACATAGGCTGTTTCTATGGAAAGAATGTTTACCTTACTGAAGTTGGAGAGCATGAATGGCTAAACAAAAATGATGTTTTAAATTCAATGACAACTAATGTACTCAAGCTATTTCAGGTAAAGCTCCCACTGAAAACAAAGCTCTAACACAGTAATATTTGCTGAGGTACAGTCTGCTCTTGAGCAGTGGAGTGCATGGTCAGTCAAATAGTTCTGCCTTCAGTGCTGAAAGGAAGAGTAAGCTGGGTGTTCAGATGGGTTTCATTTGGTATATTTTTAAAAAATTTCTTCCTTGGCACAGTGATTAAGAAGGAAGGAGAAAGGACTATGTGTGGATAGAGTTCTGAAGACAGTTTCTTGCCATTTTTTTGGGACAATACTGAAGGCTTTACATATTGTTTTCTCCTACCTCCCAACTTATACCTAAGCTGATCAGTAACTAGAGCAGCTGCAGTTACACAAGCACTCTCAGAAAGTAGAATGAATTAGGATCTCATGGTTCAGGGCCAGGAATACAGATCATAATCCCACTGCCAACAGACATCAGAAATAGTCTCTCCCAAGCCACTTAAATTCTCTGTTGTGACCTATACCACATGTACACTTGCACCAATACACAAATGCATTTTCAGTGACTTCTAAACTATTAATTTCTCACATTTTAGTATGCCCTGTGACAACTGGTAAGTATAGAGCAAACAACTGAGGCAGCAAATACAGCCGAATTTGCCATAATATCTCATTAAAATTACTTCGATATGCATCAGGCATGTGTATCTAAGTCTTCATTCCCCTTGGAGAGTATCAAAAGCAGTTGTGATTCATGCGATGTGGACGCATTAGACTGAGACTGTCTAGGTCATAACCTTTATGAAGAGCCTTACAAAATGCTGACAGGAAATCTCAAACAAAACAGACTCAATTTCAAAAGTCCACCTAGAAGTCAAAGGTCTCAGTCTTAGGTACATAATTTTAAAGTACCTTCTGCATGAAAACAGATTAACATTCCTACATGAGCAGTATCACAACACAAGGATATAATTCTGATAATGAGTTGACAGCTCAGCAACAAAGTTGTCCTGTAGAACTTGTGCTCCAAAGCGTAGGTAGAGTATAACAATGCTGTGGGAAAAAAAATAAAGCATATAGGTGTACTGTGTCCTAAGGCTGTAAAATTGAAATAGTATGTTGATAGAAGAGTATATGAGAGAATAATTATGTTAACATGCTGACCATTTATTTTAAAATTTAAGATAAATATTTTAGTATTTATTTTAATACCATTTATTTTCATATTTAAGATTTGCTTTCCTAGTTCTAAACTGATTCTTTTGTGATTAAAAGTAAGCACTCAGCTGAGAAGCAGAAATTTTCAGATTTCATCCACTACAGGCAATCCAACAGTCAACAGCAATTTGAAACAACAGCTTGGTGTGGGGAAAACAGATATTAAAAATACTGTAAGAAACAAACTTTGAATTTCTGCTTTGATTAAGTGAAGCTTACAAAGCTCCAGAAGAGCTCTGCCAAGTGAGCCTCTAAATCTTGTAGTGCACTGCCATGTAATATAAAGTAATATAAAGTTAGCTCAAAAAGCCTCAAGAAGGGTTATAAAAACTAAGAAATGCTTGCCATCATAGTAATATCAAAAGGCATTCTTCAGTTTCATTGACTATTTTATTAGCAACAAAATGTATTCAAAGCCCTGAGAAAGAGCTTAGAAAAGTTACAGTATTGACAAATGTACTTTGAAAAGCCTTACCTAATGACAAGCACTACAAAGGTCAATGCAGTCAAGAATTTTAACCTGAGATCTGAAAAAGATTGAGAAAAATTGTTATTAGTGAATTTACCCCTACATCTAGGAGAAACAAGCGTGTTTGGGAAGAATCAAAAGAAATATTCCTTACCAACATAAGGCATGTTTCGAAGTTCTGAGCATGCCCTCACTATCAGGAACAAAAGGTAGAGAATGTATGTGGTTGCCACCACAAGGAAGAAGATTTTCATTCCCTATAAGAAAAATGTTAGATTTTATTATTTAATAAAAGTTCACCTATTCCTTTTTCTGTCAATAGAAATCATTAGTTCTCAAAAGCACAACACAGAATGGTGCACTTATACAGGGAAAGTAGGCTCGTGAAACAAGGATGATGATACATTCAGGTAGGTTTGGGGGGAATGTAAAGAAAGGATGCTTAATAGAAGCCAGGGTTTTGTTAACCAGCTTCAGAGTTGGCTGAATCTCAGTAATTTTCTAAAAACACAGCTCCCAAGAATAACACGAGGACCCATGTACATCAAATCTTCCCTTACAACAAGAAAGTCTGAAATTTACTAGGGCAGGGGACCATGGTGGGAGTTCAGATGTACAAAACTGACTTCGTAACAGACTTAAAAATTTTTCTTTCAATCCCAACAGCCAAGAGTTGGTGACTAAACTTGTGGTGTTTAATCTCCAGATTTGCAAAACAATTTACTTTTCTCAGTGGGGTGGATCTCAATATGGTCTATGAATGATCTAAAGCAAAACCAAAACTACTCTAGTAAGACCATGTGACCATCATCTTCTATTTTCTAAATTGTTTTATAGATTTTTATAGAAGAACAAACTCCTTATACTGCCTAACGGTACCTAACAATTGGACAGCAAGATGACATTTTTGACTTACCTGGAAATTACCTGTGTCAACCCTGTACTGATATGTAGGATCATGTACTTCATTAACGCTAGAAAAGATGCAAAATTAAGAAGTAGTACGTGCACAAATCCAGACAATGTTAAAAAGACATACTGACCAAGAAACCCATTCACAAAGAAAAGGTTTAAGGTTTCTATACACAGTTTATAATGAAAGGGTTTGGCTGTGTAAGTTGGTGTAATGTCATTAATTCCAATGGAGTAATGACAATTTACCATATATAGCAAATTAAATTTGAAGAAATATGGAGGATTTAAATTGTGATCATGTCTAATATCCCCACTTGTTTTTTAGAAAATGCCTATCTAGTGGGAGCATTTCCTGCAACTGCACTGCTTTCAACAATGAGAAGGTTAGAATGTATCTTCCTTCTGAGAGATAAAATAAGAGGCAAACACTTGAGACTAAACAACATAGACACTACAAATGTACTAAAATGGATTAAGTTTTCTGGGTGGGCAACAACAAATTGGAAAAAAGGGAGAACCACTAAACCAAGCAAAAGAACAGAGTTTTGAGTAGGGACAGCATAGCTTGACCAAGCCATGTCAGTACCAATTGTGTAGGTTCAATAGCCGAGAAAGTCTGGTCAAACAATGTCATGGTTAACTACAGAGAAACATTTGCTTCAGATACTAAAAGCTAATTGAGACACAGCACTGGATTCTTGTAGGGAGCCATAACATACTGACAAAGTAGTGATTTCTAGATGGCACTCCGATTTATGAAATTCTTTACTACTAGGTTGTCCACAGAGAACTGTTTTCCAATCAGTCACAATTGGCAGAACAGAAAGATGTAAGAATTTGAACTCCATTCCTGTATCCCACTCAGTACATTAAGAAATAGATACCACTAGTTATAAACAATCTTCTCATTCTTGAACACTCTCAGCTCATCCTTGTGCAATACATTTTAAATTACTTACGTTTGCCATATTCCCAGTGTAACAGAGGCCAGCCACAATAGTCCAACAATAAAAAATTTGGGCAGATAGAAAGTTAAGCACTTCCTTTCCCCCTGTTGAGAAAACAATAGTGTGGAGAAGGTGTGAACCCACATTTTGAGATTTTATTCATTCTTGACAGAATAAAATAATAACTATCATCTTTGTTTTCTCAACATGAACTGCATTAAGAGACTCATCTTCTGTATTTTTATCCTGCACAGGTGATTAGAGAAGACATTATATTGTATCATCATTTGGGTTAATAAGATGAAGTAGAGCTGAAACATCCTATTTATAAGGTCCCATATATTTCACTGACAATGCAAATACAGGAATAGGCTCCAGAATTTCTATTTCTCTTATACAGTACTTTAAAGTAGTTTAAAAACCCAATCAACTACCACATACAATACCAAAACCCTACAAGCAAGAACAAAGCATAATAGCATCATCATTCTGAAGACTGTTCCACCTATTTCATTTGGGCTTGGTAAATACAAAATAATCTACTTCACCATAAATCACTTTAACTCCAAAGCTTCATATGTCACATTGTACTTAATGAATAAAATAAACATCTGTTTTGTAAAAATTTGGTTTCATTATTGTCACCTTTGAGAGAACTGAACAAAACAAGTCCTGTCTCCTCAGCAAATAGAAGGTACTGTTGCATCCCTTACCTGTACTCTTATACCATGGTAGACACAAAGCCAGAACAACAACAATGCACACAGAAACAGTGACTGGAATAGATCATCCAGCATCCCAGGAAACCAGCTGTTCACCAGAAAAGAAAGGGGGAAAAATGGATCTGTAACAAAATAAGAAAAAAAAGAAAAGTTAAACGGAGATAAAAATAACTTTCATTGTGAAAAGTAAAGCAGAATCTATCTTCAGTGGAACAAAAAACCCTAGATTTTTCAAATTACACCAGTAAATGAAACTGAAGTTTGCTTTATTTTAAAGAAATTAACAAAATGGTGCCTCCAGCAGCATCCTCTCTGTTGTAGAAATAATCTCAAATGGTGGCCAACATTTCTAGCAGATTTCAGGTTTTATTAGACTTTCTATTACACCACTGTTAATGATGATGACATAAAAAATTATCATACAGTGACTAAGATGCAAATATTCTTTTGGTACTGCTAGAAAGTACTAGAATTTGGTATGTTTTTCAGGACTAAAAGTAGCCTCCATTTTTAGCTAAAGTGTGAGTATCTGAAAAATGGAGAAATAAGACAGCAGACAAACAGAAACTGACACAGAATCAGTATGGTAGGCACTTATTCCAATCAATGCTTTAAAGAAATAGTTGATATTCATGTGACTGAGAATTAAATCCACCCACTCGTTATGCCCTTGAATTTGCTACTCTTGGAGAGGGTTAGTTTTTTTTTTTTAATTTAGTATTCTGAAGCCTTATAAACAGCTGCTTATAAGTTCAAGAAGAAATTCCATTTTGCCTTCTCTTTCTGATTTTTTTTCTATTTCTTTTTTAAAAAGGAGCCTTTCTAAAAATTTCAGGATACAAGTACCATTGTAAAGCAGCAAGAGAGGAAGTAGGATGGACATCCATTTCTGTTCAATACCCCAATCTCTCATGGAGAATTTCCGCAGGGAATGTGCAAACAGACACTGTAAAACAACAACAACAATTTTTAAAGAAGGAATATAGCCTTAAATGTTTTAACCAGAGCTAAGAGAGAACACAGCACATCGCAAAGGCTATTTCATGAGGTCTTTGCCACTGAAAACACTATAAAATGAGAGCCAGGTCTCCTAGTTTCTACTTCAAATTTGCTCGCTGATCCCAATGCAAATTACTTAATTTCTCAAGCAAACTGAGAATTAAACTAGCCAGTACATGAAAACCAACAATGTGTGAAAAAAAAAAGTTGCCTCATTACTGGTCACACACTATCAAAAACTTCTACTTAAACTCACTTTTTAAAAGAGTGAGTTTGCATTTTATATTTTGAGTTACCTGCCGAGCAACATCATCTGTAAGAAAAATGCTATGCAAGCGTGCAATACTTTGGTGTCCCTACTCCGAAAATTCAGGATTTTAGATTTTATGTCGTTTTTTTACTCCAAACACTTCTTTTCCAGGAGCCAAGACATGTTAGAAAGGAGATGTGATCCAAATCATGGCATAATTTAGGTTGTAAAGGACCTCTGGAGGTCATCTGGCCTATCCTCACAATCAAGGCAGTGATAATTTAAAGTTAGATCAAGGTCATATTCAACTGAATTTTGCTCATTTTCAGAGGCAACCAGCCCACAGTCCAGCCATCCCATTCCAAAGTCTGAGCCTACCTACACTGCAAAAAATTACTTTTGTTTAGCATCTTATCACAATTTCCTTTGTCTAAGCAATTTTTTTCTGTTTAATCCAAAACCAGAGTTTAGAAAAAACAAGTTTTCCCATTTATCCTGTTTTGTTAATGTCCCTTCAATGTCATTTGTAAAAACATAAAAGTAGCAACTAGATAAGTATTTCAGAAATGTTTTTACACCCATTAAGTGATATGTCAACTGTGCTGCCTGGGGTTATATTACTAAGTACAGCACTACAGAGCACTGTTATCAGCTGACTCCATAATAAACTCCAGAAAAGCTGAAACAAAATCTTACCGTGACCATAAAAGTAAGAACTACAAAGACAAATCGGAACCATATTTCCACTTGTGAAAAAGTTGGATTATAGGTCTTCCACTACAAGAAAACAGAAGAGCCCAATGAATACTAATTTGACAGATCACATATGACAGGAATAATTAGCACTTTGTGCCGATACTGAACAGTTCTGCGGCTTTTCAAAATTTAAAGGTATAACCAAATTCCACTATGTCATCATGGAAAGATAAATTTGTACCTATAGGACTATCTGATAAAAAAATAAGCAAAGCAGCCTAATAGCCTTGCTTTTCTTTTATCCTCCTACTTCATAACATACTCAGTGCTGTCATACGTTAAAGCATTCTCCGGACAAAAAGGATAGTCTTCATTGATTTCAACTGCATTTTCAATCAAAGTTTGAATGTCAATGAATAAGTAAATCCAGTATGTTCTTCTGTACTACCAAGGTCAGATGCATAAATTGATTATGAAAAGGTCAGTAAGGTATGGGGTACTTCCTGTAAGGGGTTTGTTTTCTTAAAGCTTACTCACTTGTCTCAGAAGTTAAAAAAGAGAAAATCATGTGAAGGAAGGATAAATAGCTTACTAGAAACACAAAAATCTTTACACAGGTTAAGGAGGAAAGAGTCCTTCTTCTACTCTAATTATTAGAAAGGCATAAATATTAATTATAACATATCAGTTTGTATAAACTCTACTCTGTTGACAATTTATCTCATACCTGGCATGCTTCTGAAGCCATTTTTGAAATGTAAACTCCCTGGCACAACATATGCTCTGCTCATCTGAACAAGAAGCTTTACCTTTCAATGCATTAAATCTGTCAACCTCTGTCTTGTCTTTTTAAACTGTAAATGTAGAATGAAAATTATATGTAGAGAATCCTATTACACAAAAGGCAATCCACTGATTTCAACTGAGATCACCATAAACAATTGTAATAATGAGAAAAATTTGACAATTTTAGTCGCTGCGGCAAAGTTTGGGTTGGGTTTTTCTTGGGGGTGGCACACAGGTCTGCCTTAAAGGCAGTGGCAAAGCAAGACAATAAACTCTATAACTATAAATGCCCCAACACTTTGTTCTGTTTGAAATCTGGAACTAAATAAAGGGTTGTGAGCTTAGGGTTTTTTCCCCCTTACAGCTTATTTTTAATTATGTGCTTTATGCATTAGAATATTAAAAATATTAGTATTTAGAAAGTTAATTTTGTATATTAAAAATATTTTTTCTTTACAGTAAAATTTTTGCTTGTTACCTGCTCTGACACACTGAATGCTGTATACAGGTAAATATACCATAGTAACCTGTATTATAAATTTGGTTTAGTTCCATTTTGTCCCAAT
This sequence comes from Acanthornis magna, assembly GCA_036785705.1. Taxonomy (NCBI): domain Eukaryota; kingdom Metazoa; phylum Chordata; class Aves; order Passeriformes; family Acanthizidae; genus Acanthornis; species Acanthornis magna. The sequence continues at coordinate 12,606,307 of JAWUZG010000040.1, read as the reverse complement.
GCAAATGTTTCTAAATTTCCTTCTGGACTCAACCAATACACGTGATATAAGTGTTTCATAAGCAATCTTTAACGCTACGAACTGAGATAGCTATTCCACTGGAGATTATTTTAGTGAATTATTTTAGTAACCTGCTTGTTTTAGCAGAAAAAAATATGGTCTTCCTCATAAGCACAGCCCCCCAAAAAATCTCTTCCTTTTTCTTTGAGTTTGTTAAACCTTTCCAGCCCACACTTTTGTAAAGTCTGGAAAATTCTGCTTATTCAGATACACCTCCTGGAGAGGCTGAAAAAATTTCCATGCTTCAGAGAGGCAACATCTCTATAAGCAAATGCAGAAAACTGGATGTTCTAATCTAGCTTGTCTATTGTAAAAATATCTCTCAGGAATCTGACTAAATGTATCTCTTACATAAAATAGCAGCACTAGTTCTGTGAGAAAAGTATTTCCTCACAGAGTTAAAAATATTAGTCTAGACGTTTCATCAACAGTAAATGCTACAATAGCTCTGACATTAGTAGCGACAAAAAAAATAATTATTATGTATTTTTATATTTATCTTCGAACATCTGATACTTTTTTCTTACAGTTTTTAAAGCAGACTTCTACAGCATTAAAGAGACATCTTTTACTAGTATAAGGCTTTATACTTACTGTGAAAGTAATATTCTGGATGGTGTACGTTAACTTGTTTAGGTCTTCAAAGCTAACAAATATGTTGTACTGAGTGTAGTTCAGGTAGCCAAGGTGAGCAACAATGATTTCACTGCATTTCTGTGAACACACATAGAGAATAGTACAAAGAAGTCTTCAAATTATTCCAGAATATGCACTGTTAATATAGGTTGGAGAATTTGTTTCTAAATGGTCCAATACTGATGAAATTTATTATATATCTCACCAATCTCTATCATTCTGATAAAGACTTTCTTGAAAGATACCAGACAGAGCAGAAGAAACTGAATCAGTCAGATGGATTAATGGCTGAACAATAAACAGGGCCAGCTTTTCACTCAAGCTGGTGAAAGCAACTGCTTGAAGCACCAGGACGGATCTGATTAACTCTGTCAGGCAAGCTTGTGAGATGGGGCTATCTTGTACTAAATCATTTTCAAAAGTTAAAGGAGGAAAGAGAAAAGCCAAGCTTTTTGCTCTCTTGGCTGTGTGTAACTAAATCTACTGAAGGACTGTTAATTAGTTTCTGCAAATTTCATAGGTATGTGCATATATCTATATAAAAACACTTAATTTACTATAAACGCTTATCATAAAAAACCTCAGCTATGTCCTTCCTAAAGGATTTGCATCTCAAGAAGCTGTTCTGGATGTCTTTAAGCTCAAAAATTTCAGTGAAAATGACACAAGAATCTTCAAACATTTCTTCACAGTGGCAAAAAAAATTGTCTTTTTCAGAACACGGTTGCCACCTGATTTCAAGCAGACTTTGCAAGGTGTTGGAGAAGAATTTTTCTCTCCTCTGGAACCCCATATCCAATCTTCTGCTATAATATCCCTTTTTCTTCAGTACTGCTAAACCTGTTTAGGTGACTGAACAGGACCCACTGCTTTACTGACAAAGAGCAACTCTAACAAGAAAGAGGGGTCTTTAACAGGCAATAGACACAAATCACAGAAGTAAACATAAAAACGATAGACAGGTAGGTGTCTTGTCAGCATTACTGCCTACACTGCCATTATAAATAAAACTGTCCTGTAGCGTCTTTCCGGAGATATGTTTAACAGATACATTCTTCTTATTTGCAACGTAAAGTAGCATGCACACAAAGAGATTTAAAGAAAATGCACTAATCAGAGTTTTGTTTAAGCAAGTACATACCTGTGCACAACTGAGCAATCTAGTCCGATTGTGAACCTGATTGTTAACATATGGTGTGCTTCCATCCTTCACCACTCCCAGTACTTTAACTGTCATAGTCACATTTTTCTTGAGGGATACTGCAATGAAAACAGAAAGCATTAGTAGTAGTATTGCTACTAACAGTAGTATTGCTACATGCAGAAATGAAATCTCAGAGTTCCAAAATCGTTTAAAACACATTCAAATGTGTTTTAAACTATTCGAATAGTACTCAGACTTACTCAGTTATACTTTACTTAAGTAGGGGTACAGTATTTTTATACATAGGCAGTAAGTCACAAGCCCTGTACTGAATCTTGACAGATTAACAATTACTAATACAATATTTCTCACATATATACAGGGAAGCTTTATGGAAAAATTAATATCATTACAATCTACACATCTAATTCCCCCCAAAATTAAGAGGGAAATACAGAGATTATCTAGATACTACTGTTTTCACAGAAATAACAAACAACTTTTCTGCTATTGCTGCTTACAATTCAATCAGTGCTGTCCATGTCTTTATCAAGGGAGGGGGTGAAGTGGAAGAAAAGCATATCAGAGGAAAACCCCACCAACTACAGCCAGAAAGGAACAGGATCATGTGTGTGACCGTTGAAATTAAAGATAAAATAGACAGATTGCTATAGTAGTTTCCTGAGAATTAGGTAAGATTCTCACCATCGTGCTGATCCAACTCAACTACGCAGGTCAGCCACAGCTGCTGGTTGTAAGTTGACAGTGGTGGCGAACTTAAATTAAATGGCTTCAGCTGTAAAAAAACCCCACAAGATTAGCACCAGCCATTACACTGCTACAGGACCTATCTGTAGTTACAATGCTGAAATTATTTGCACAATAATGTTACAATGCACACAATTATTTGTGACAATGTTTGTGAGAAGAGATTTACATGTGCTGCTCTGCAGATAGTGTGATAAGCAGCTCAAACAGAAGTCTTCCAGACAGGTAGCTTAAACAGCGCATGCATTTTGCACAGCACTGAAGTAAGGAAGGGTATAACTACCTAAGGCCCATAAAAGCAGCAGCAATGAAACAGAAAATTTCAGATACGAAAAACAAAATCCTGAGGCCTAGCCTGAACATAATACTTTTTAGCACTTTACATCAAAAGTCAGATTTGTGGGCCTTCATCTGTTACACAGTTTTAAACTTGTTCAATTATAATTACAAAAAAAGCAAGATTTTCTACTAGTTTTCAAAAAATCCCACATTTAGTTCAAAATAATGAAAGATATCATTAACAGATAAAACCTACATGCAGGAAAAACTTACCTAATTTGAAATCAAGATGTGCTTTAAAACAATAAAATCCACCCACTGTATCAATCCAAATTTATATAGGTGACTAGTAGGTAAAAAAAACAGAAATGTCCCAGTGTATTTAAAGAAAATGGACTTCAAAAAAAAACCAAAACACAACAAAACTTTTTTAGCACTTTCACAAAAAATACTTTAGATATTAGGTTGACTGTGAAGAGCTGGATAGGAACAAAAACGAAAGAACTGAGAACCAAAATATGAAAGCTTTTAAGAACATGAATGTGAATGTTCCTGTTAGGAGGCCAGATCCCATGTCTTGGTCACATGACAGTGAACAATTAAGAAGAAAAAGAAATATTCCTTCACAAATGATAGAAAGGGAAATCACAAGAGAGCTACCATTAGTTGCCACTGAGTGCATTGTTTTTCAATTTGTTTTCAATTTCTGTTTCCGAATCCCCCATAAAAATCTCCAACATTAATTCACCAGGGAAAAACTCACGTTACTTTATCAGAAACTGCTGTGCAGAAACATCCTAGAATTCTCTACCTGACATGCTCACAACAGTAAGAGATCAGAAATTGCTGTTGGCCATTCATGAAATAACGCAAAGGTAGTACAATATTGCATGTTCGGTTTCAAACTGGAAAGCACCACACTAAGACATTTTGCAGTAAAAGTTTAAATATTCAAAATAACTGGGGGATGGAGGGAAATGTTTAACATTACCAACATTAAATAAAGCTATTCATATAATCCAATGAAATTTATTAACTCTTACCTTTAGGCTGTTATTTAAGTCAGTTCTTGCTACAGAAGTTTCAATTACATTAGGACCTACACAATATATAAGAAGGAAGAAAGAAAATAATATTGAAGTACACATATTACTGATAAGTCATTATGTGAATACAGGTTTTCAAAGGACTGTACAAAATACCTCCCTGCAAAGCAGGTAAATAGTACTTCACTTTTCAGATGTTTAAGCTAAAGGGTAAAGCACTTGGATATTTCAATATAATTCATGAATGCGGCCTGCATGTTCCTTTAAGTATCTCTGCCATAGTATTTCTAGGCATGATTAAACTGGAAGTAAATTATAAATTAAGAACTCCATGTCGGAAGCCCAGAATGTGCACTCTAAACTACTACAACAAACCACACAGTATTTTTATTTATATATATATATATTTATATATATATCCCAAGCTTTTTATGGGAGTGCAGTCATGAAAGGACTCAGCTACAGAAAAAGCTAGCTAAGCACCAGTGGCTCTGTTGTTACAGCGACTCAAAGCTCAATAAGGGCTGCAGAAACCACCTGAAAAAATAGTGTGTTAAATTGCACTACAAATTTTCTATGGCCAAACTGTTACCATTACCAGGCTTACATGGAGCAGTGCCCATAATGCACTGCACTCAAGGCTCAGGCACCAAGGCAAACACATCCCATTGGATTTGGTGCATGATGCTAAAACTTTTTTATATACATGTAGTACTTGCCTATACAACCACAGTAACAGTATTTTTTGACTACAGATGGATTTTCATTGCATTGGTCTGTTCAAGCGAAGATATCACATGTTTGTTTAGCAACAGTTCTCAATTTACTCAGATTGACCCCCTCCTTTTCTACAGAGTCCTGGGGCTATCATGTACATCATCACATAAATAAAGATAACTGCAGAGAAGCTGTATAAGCAACTTCTCCCACGGCAGACAATCTATTTAGTAAATAATTTCATGTCCAATTGTACTGGGAGATGTTCAGCTTGGTATCAGACCTTTTATGCAACCATTCCTCCAACCATTCTGGATATGGACACACACACACTTAGCAGGTACTGATCAACACATCCATCCACTCACACCCTACCTCTAGATCTGTATGCAGTAAAGGGAAAGCAATAAAATCATAATTTATGTCAGAAGAGACCTACAGAGGACATCTAGTCCACCCCCTTGTTTAATTAGATCAGGTTGCTGAGGGCCATGTCCAGTTAAGTCTTTGACATCTTTATGGACAGAGACTCCCACAACCTGTCTGGGAAACCTGTTCAGGTATTTAACCACCCTTATGCTAAGAAAAATTTCCCAGTATCTAACTGGAATTTCTTGTGTTCCAGCTTTTGTTGCCTCTCCCCCATTATCATGCACCTCTGAGAAAAAAAAGCCCCATCTTCTGTGTATTCCCTGATAAACTGGTTGCAGACAGCAGTACAATTTCCCTGAGGAGAAGAAGAATACACGTGTTTTTAAGTACACAAAACATGAAAGGACTAAACCAGGAAAGTGACAGAGAAGAGCAGAAAAAGATCAGTATCTATACAGCAGGGTGTGAACAAACACAGAGATGTATAGCAGGTAGGGATATGAGCAGGACCCGTATTTGGGACAGTAAGATTCCTCTGTCCAAATGATCTCTCCCTGTATATATTTGATCTCACAGTTTAATGGAATTTCTAATCCTCAAAATACACTCTTTTAATCACAAACTCAGTATTATAAAAATCAGGCAAGAAAAGCAGTTTCTCACAAAGACCAAACACTTCAAAGTTACTACAGAAAAACAATGGAAAAGAAGGAAGTTTATAAATGAGCAACATGGGATCACTCTGTGCAAGAAATATTTTAGGTTAGCTGTCATGACAATTCTAAACATGCTGCACTGCTTAGGCTCCTACAACCACTCTAAGAACAATATTAACCATCTTACAAACTTAGAAGGAAAAATTAAGAATTTCAGCCATCAGAACCGGAATTTCATATTAGAGTTGCAGTACAACATCACTGAAAGCCACCCACTAAAAAGTCAGTTCTGCAACATTGAACTTTTCAGTTCTCAAGCAGATATAAACCAGATTTTTTAAAGTAATTTTTTGTTTTAAAAAGCATAATTCAGTTTCAATGGGTGTTCCCAGTTGGTAAGTCATCACATGTCAGTAATTAAGTCTTGACAAAACCAAAAGAATTAGCCTTTTTTAAGGGTTTTTTTTTTCAATTGGAAGATATGAACCAATTTTGGGACAGAGAAGTCATAGCCAAAGCTTTTAAGAACAGCAACCAAATAATGAAGTTCTAGTGCTGTAACTGCCACTCCTCTAGCGATACATAAAAGCTTTTTAAAGCCACTGACCAAAATGATGCTGTAGCTGCATTATTAACAAATAGAGACTAATTTAAATTGTTAATGTTTTTCTTTTAGTCTTGATCACTTAACAGAATCACAGCTGAAATCAAAGAAACACCCTGTGGTGATGAACAGGAAAACTGCAAAGGTACAGAAAATGAGTTCTGCACCTTGGATTTTCTTTGCACTTGTCTCACCCCAAAGATAACACAGACCCATTGGGAAAAGGGAAGGAAAGTGAGTGCAACTTGGAAAAAAAGACCAAACAAGTCTGAGTCTGTCTTGGGCTATAAGAACTGTAAGAGCAACATCCATCTCAGATGAAACTGTCTTGACTTCTCAGATGAAAAGCAAGACTTCTGCCAGGCTTCCCAAACTGAAGGTAGAGATGCTAAGTGTGGGCAGTGGCATATTCAAGTAGCACAGAAAATATGGATGGATCTCCCACACTTTCTTTTACTTAAGTGAGTTTGGTGAGCCTTTCTCAGACTGTACCCTTTAATGAGGGAGCATTCTATTGTTAGGGCCCCTCCTTCTATTCACAGGAAGCAAGCAGCTGTCAAAAAAAGCCATGAGAAGTATCACAGTAATTGCTCAGCGGGTCTCCTCCCAAGGTAAACAACATTCTTTCAAAAATAATTAAGTTATAATAATGAATGGTGTTCACGCTTTGTCAACCAAACTATCCAGCAAACCAATCTTACAAGGACAAGAATCCCACAGCCATGCCAGTTCCTGAAGGGGATGACAAGGCCTGGAACCACACCAGGGTACAGATGACCAAGTGCTGCTTACAGCAGCCAGGTCCCCTGGGCCACAGGTCGTATCACCAGATTACTCTGCATGCAGACACAATACACCAGCACAGCTCTCTCTCAGGTTCTGCTACTGATTAAGAACAAAACAGTTTTTTCTTCCAGGGGCATTGCTTTTTCCCTTGTCTTACATAAAACAACTTTCTTTCATTTCTTGCAACCTGGCAGTATAAGTACACAACTACAAATATGGTTCAATTTTAAAGCCAAATAGCCAAATTATACTAAATTAAATAATGCTTTTTTTTTCCTTTATCATTCATATAAAATGCACTTTTGTAAATGTATTTATGCAGTATTTTAGTGGCCAAATAATGCCCTTCAGCACCCTTCAGCATCCTTCAGCAAGTCACAGGAATACCAGCTGTTAACCTGTATGAACTGAAAGCCTATTTAGACCTTAGGCAGCTATAATAAATCAAACAGCAGGAAAGAAAGTTTTATTTCACAATTTTTTTTATTTAAGGCTATTATGAAAAAAGTACAAGGCACAGATAAAAAAAAAAAATAAAAAGCCCAAACAGCTGTCTCCAAGTAATCCACCTTTCTTTCCAAGACAGGCAGGATTGCATGGCCCCTGGGCCTGGGCAGCCCTTCTCATTCTAAAGGACGTGAAGGACAGGATAGAGGTAGAGACAACCCAACAGACCGGTCAAAAAGTGTCAGAGAGGGGCACAGGAGAACGCACTGGACATGCTGGGTGATGTGGAAGTCAGCAGTAGAGGAAGATCATAACAACTTAAAGCAATTCTTACATAGGGGGTGGGCTGCTAAAAAGTAGCAGTCCCTCCCTTCCCCTCTCCCTGTCACTTCTGTATTGATAAAGCTCTCCTGACAGCACAGTATATTTAATATTGCTATGACAGCACATGGACTTATTTTTCAAGAATGTTTTAGGTCTGGAAAAGCTCTCTGGCAGGAAATAAAGAGGGCTCTCTTGCTTTTCAACTCCCTAGTGACACTGCATCTTTGCTGACCAGACTTCCACAAATCTCTCTGATCTCCAGGATAAGTAGCCAGGCACGAAGTGCTTAGCCTGCTGGGTCATATCAGGACTCTCACACAGATCTTTGAAACCAGAGATCTAAGCTCATATATGTTTGACAAGTGAAGTTCATATTTTTACACGAAAATATTTCGTATTTCTGTGGCAATTATCACCCAAACATTTAGATGACTTTACAAACAGTTATCAGCTTCCTCACAGGAAACCAAGTATTAGCAGTACCATTTTAAAGACAGAAGTACAAAGAAAAGCAATTAATGTAGCAGTCTGCTGAAAAATTATGTTGCAATGGAGTTGGTTTTGTTTCATTTTACTGACTCTCCCCTCAAAAGCAGTTCCAAATACCAAGTCTTTGTAGGGAGTACTCCCATGAAAAAGTGAGATGGAAGAAGCACTTCCCTGTCCCTGGCAAAAGTAATGCTTCCTCAGACATCTCAGTAGCAGTAAGCTCATTAGCATTTGAATACATCTGTAAATACCAAAAGGTTTAGACAAAGTGTACAAGAACTGTAATCTTTTAAAAAGAGAACATCCTTACCTGCTATTCCTATGAAGACTGTCAGACCAAAACAAACAAAGAATACTACAAAGACCAGAACAAAATGCCTTTTGGACAGTGTGTACAATCGCATCGGGGCCAGCCTACAGGAAGCAAAAGAAACCACAGAATTAGTGTCGGTCATATTTCTAAAGGGGCAGAAAACAGACCCCGTTCAATCTGCAACGGAGAAAATTAAACCAAACTGAAGTAACACATAACACTAAGAAGAAAAATATTAATGCTGCTTCATAGAGCATGTATAACAACAGGAATTATTAGACATATATGTGCACACACATTCATGATCCAAAATATATTAATTTTGCCGATTCTTTTCATGCTAGGGTTTTCAATTGTCCTAAAACTTGAGAATAGAGAACATTTCTTAGAGAGAGAAAAAGCTGTATTTTTGTTAGTTCATACATTCATAATTTAAACATCCATGACACCATGTCTCCAGCAATGACAGCTTAATGTAAAGGGATAGACATCACTAACAACTCAGTTACCTGCATAGGATCTTGATGAGTTGTCTATACCCTATAAATACACTTCATCCCTGCAGGATCATCCCTAACAAGGAGTAGGGCAGAACTCCAGATCTGCCCTAGATGTGCAGGCTCGGGCTTTGAATTCTTGTCTGAGCTCCACCAAAGCTTGGGAAATAGAAAACTGAACTTAAGTTTACTATTGGACACCTAAATACAAATACACATACAAGCAATGACATCTCTTGCACTACGCTTTGGTGGTTATCATTAGGTTAAAGATAAAATGGGGAGGGCATGAGTGTGGGTGTGTATTGAAAATACCAATCGCATTCCCTGGAAAACAAGTAACTTCCAGTTCTGTTAGCCTAAGGGAAATATGATTAAATACTTAATCCTATGTAACGTATCCCTCCTGCATATTCCTTTTTGTTAAACGCGTAATTCAAAAAAAAGGACAAATCCATGATGTTACAAAATATAGCCAACATTTCCACTTGAGCTATGTCAGAACTGAGCCACCATATACCTGACTTTCTACTGCTGTTTCAGTAGGTATGATCATAGGAATCTGTACAGTTTATATGGGAAAGCTGTAGGATTGGGGGGCTGATGGGGTGGTGGTGATGTTTTTTGATAAATTTGTATGAGCACCATCATGGAAAGAAATTAAATCATAAGATTTTAATGACAGTGCTCCCTTATAGCCTGGAATAAAACTTCCTTCTTCTTTTCACCAGCTGAATGGTGCTCTTACCGGTTCAGCATGTTAACAAAGAATTGCAGAAAAGATGGTGAAATCCTTCCCATAAGCCCAGCCTGAGCCCTGGGACCAGGTACCATGTGCTGCATGCATAGCAGCCCTTAAAAGCAAGACAAACAATTCACTTTAAACCAGTACAAGGATTTAACAATAACCTCTATTTTCTTTGAGAATCACTATATTCTCTCCAAATGAAGTACTGTAAAGAAAACTACATTATTCCTTTACTGTAATGTTTGAGAGATCCAGATCTTAATATATTAACACACACAGTAGGTAAGGAAGGGAGGAAAACTCTGCTGAAGTAATGAGAACTGCAAGCAAACAACTGCAAATGTCACAAATCTGCACAAACTGGCTGTGCAGGACTGCAGGCACAGCGCCTGCAAAACACTTGCCACGCATCTTTATACACAGCAGAAATTCTGCATCAGCCTAGAAGCCAGAACAGCTGATTGTACAGCCAAAAAAGGCAAATACATGAAATTACCAAGTAACTACCACATAAGCAGTATTAGATCTCTCTCAAAGATCATCACACAGAAGCCTCACAGACAAATACGATTTTAAGTTGACTTTTAAAAATGCCAATTAATGGAGGCATTTCAAACCAGAACTTGTCTGCACAACTTTTGCAGGGATATAACTACAGTATTTTTCTTAAATCAGCGTCTTAAAACCTCAGCCTTCATGCACTTAAACTGTGTTAAAGCCATTAAATCTGTACTAGTACTAAACTAAGGAGCATTTCTCTATCAGCTTCAAGGGCTCTTTCAGTTTCACAGATGAGCTGCTATTCACTAAGTACACCAAGTATGAGATACTATCTTGAGATACCAAAGTATTAATCTTAACAAGAAAATCCTTGTTATATAAAAATGGTACATAAAATGTTGGCATGCCTAAATTAACTGTAAGGGTTCAAGTGGATACCAAATGCTTCATGGCAGAGCACATACTGAGGATCTCTCAACACAGGAAAGTCCATGGGTCGAGCATAGCTGACAACTGGAAGAGTATCATGATGGCAGTGCAGTATAACATACAAGCTCTTCAGAACAGCACAAGTATGTCTGGGCATCCACATAACAGCTACAGGCTGATGCAGGATACTTCTGACTTGCTGCACGTGTTCTTGGTTCTTTTGATAAGTTTCCTAATTTCAAAGTTTTTGCAGACACTTCAAAGTGCATGATGTAAACATGAAAAGCAGCTCTCTCCACACTCCTCACAGGAAAGTCACCAGCTCCTCACCCAGCCAACACAGGGTTACAACCACTGGCAATTAGCACCTTGGTTTACTCATATGCCAGGGCAGATGTGCTTGTGAGCTTTTGAAGAAACACATTCCAGACATTGGCTCATTCTTTATTCCAACTGCTCTCCAGATGGTGCAACACCTAGCAGACAGAATGGGTAGGTGTACACCTACCTACCAACAGGGATGCTGATACCTAACAAAGAGGAGACACAGAGTAGGGACACACCCAGTGTTTCACTTCCATTCATACCTGTACTCAAGTCTCACTTAAGCCACTGACTGCGCTGCTTTAGAGCTCAGTAAGGCAACATGGATTCTCCTATTAAGAGCAAATACAAGAACTCAGCCAAATCTTAACTACATTTGTCATGAGGGCAAACAACAATTTATAGCATTCCTATCAGATGATGCATGCTTCATTGCCTCTGGCCACAGTCGCAGAACTTCCTTGTGTGGTTTTAAGTGTCTTGTTGCACCTATCACCAGCTGACATACAAAGCAGGTAAAATCACCTTCCCATAAGTTCACTATTGAACACCTGCCTTTTGGAAAGAGATTATATAAAATTTATGAATATTCATAAGTGCAAGTTGGGGATCCCCCATTGACTGCTTCTTTCTTGCATCAGCAAGGTCCAATAAAGAATGAAATGTTGGAAACGTGTTTATGGGAAAATCAAAAAAGGTTCCTCAGTCTGGAAGCACCTGTTCAAACAAGTAAAGAACTGTGCTTTGCTCTACCAGTGGAAGATGCTTTAATCAGCTCAACCACAGCAGTCAAAAGTTCAGGACTAGCCATCCAAGTGTCTGCAGATCTTACAGGGAGCTTTTACCACCCATACTCAGACTCAGCTTTATCCTAATTCAGTGTGGTTTATAATTATGTCTGAAACTGACTGCAAAGGAGAAGAAAGCACTGAGATACAAACAGAGAAATATTATACTTAGACATCTCAAACAGCAGTCAGTAAAAACTAAACTGCACTAGTGCAACCTGTGACACAGTGAACTTTGGAGATGCACACTCATAACAACTGCAATCTTTCAGTAGCCATTCATACATGAGATGTAAAAGAGGGTTACATCTTGCTCTTGGAGTAAAGTTTTGTCTCAAAAGGCTCAGCAAAATGCTTCTCAGGATATTCAATGTTCAAATGAACATGTTTGCCTCCTGTTCAAACCACTTCTCATGACTGCACAGCAAAGTCTTTATTAAAGACCATAATGAAAAACAGAGCCTGTTATGCAACAGTTTTCACTTAAGATTGACTTTAAAGAAGGGAAAACTGTGGCGAAACTGAAATTAAGCAGTAAGTAGGCACAGAGTTGATATTAAATTCAGAAATAACTCACATTTATTCACAACACTTTTTCTGAAATCCTAGCCTCAACATCTCTGCCTCCAACTGCTCTTCTCTATTTTAGGCTCACTCCCAAATAGAACCATCAAACCCACTTTGATTTGAATGATTATATATGCTACCTACATTCACAGTACTGGGTCTATCCATACACCCTGCACTCGCTCATGGCTTAAAGACATTGCTTGCTTCGGTGTCCCTCAGAAGACCTTGAATTTCTTCTTGCAGATGTATTCCACAACGTTTAATAGCTAATGAGGCAGCACATGACTACATAAAAAGAGGCATAAAATGAACATTGTCAGTACTATACAGAATTGCTACATGGCAACTGACAGACAACCATGACTGTGCTTTACTTTTACATGTCTACACGGGGTGGGTTTGACTTTTCTGGTTTTTTAGTTCTTGTTTGTTGTATTCATTTAAGTCTGAATAATTAGTCACGGCTATGGCCCTGTCCATGCAAAGAGATATCCGGGAAAACAAGTTTTTCTTTTTCCTTTAACAAACAATCTGAGAGTGGAGATACCGGGGGGTGGGGGAAGGTTTTATTCACCATATAAAAGAAAAACTCACAGCGTTCCCTGAAAAAAAAAGGGCAGTCACCCTCGGGGTAGAGTGGCAAACCACAGCCTCAGAAATATTCATTTAACCCTGGGAGGGCTAATTTCCTTAACGAGGACAACGTGTATAAGCTGAATCAGATTCCGATTGCTCAGAGAGGTTGGGGAGTCTCCCTCCCTGCAGATACTCAAGACCCGTCCGGACACAATCCTGTGCCATGTGCGCTAGGACTGACCCTGCTCGAGCAGGGAGGCTGGAGCAGATGACCAATGACCGTGGTCACTCCCAACCTTGCCCATCCTGTGACTCTGTGAATGACAACCCTCAGCTCCTCCCTCAGAGGAAGGAGCTTCTTTCTCCCGGACCCGCACCCGGCCCCAGCCCCGGGCCAGCCGGCGCCCCCTCAGGCTCGCGGCGCCCCCCGCCGCTCCCCGCCCCCACTCACGGCTCCATCGCGGCGCCGCACGCGCAGTGCGGGCACCTCCTCCGCGCGCCGCCGCTGCCGTGGCACAGCCGCCGCCGGCGCCGCGCGACGCCTTCCGCGTGCGTCACCGCGCGGCCGCCACGCGGCCCCCGACACGTCACGGGGCCCGCCGCGCCCCGGCCGCGGGGGAGCGGGGGGGCGGGAGGGGAGCGGGGCGGGGGAGCTACGGCGAGCCTGAGGGGACACGGGGCCGCGCTCCGCCCGGGCGGCGAGAGGGAGAGCGGGAGGGAGCCCTCGGCAGGGAGCGCCGTACCGTGCCAGCTTATCTTTAGTGAGCCGGCTGGCAGCGTCAGCACACGGCTGGTCCTGCCCTGCTGAGTGCTGCGGGTTCAAAATCACAGTAACACAGAATGACGGGATCACTTAGCTTGGAGGAGACCTCCAAGATCATCGAGACCAACCTATGACCGAACAAGCGCCATGACATGGCATGACAAGTGCCATGTCAACTACACCATGGCACTGAGTGCCACTTCAGTCTTTCCTTAGAAACACTTCCAGGGACAGTGACTTCACCGCCTCCCTGGGCAGCCCATTCCAATGTCTAATCACCCTTTTGGTAAAAAAAAATTTTCCTGATATCCAACCTGAAACTCCCCTGGCACAGCTTGAAGCCATTTTCCTCTTGTCCTGTTGCTGGTTCCCTGGGTGTCTATAGCCTCCTTTACGGCAGTTGTAGAGAGCAATTAAGGTCTCCCTTGAGCCTTCTCCAGGCTAAGCACCCCAGCTCCCTCAGCTGCTCCTCATCAAACGCGTGCTCCAGACCCTTCCCCAGCTCCGTTGCCATTCTCTGGACACACTGCAACACCTCAATGTCCTTCTTGTAGTGAGTGGCCCAGAACCGGACAGAGCACTCGAGGTGTGGCCTCACCAGTGCCCAATACAGGGCACAATCACTGTCCTGCTCCTGCTGGCTACACCATTGCTGATCCAGACCAGGATGCCATTGGCTTTGGCCATCTGGGCACAGCTGGCTGATGTTCAGCTGCTGTGACCAGCACCCACGGGTCCTTTCCCACTCAGCCACTTCGCAATCACTCTTCTCCCAGCCTGTAGCACTGCATGGAGTTTTGGCCAAAGCGTAGGACCCAGCACGTGGTCTTGTTGGACCTCATACTGTTGGTTAAGAGGCCAAATGTGTCATTGTGTCAGGTAACGGGAGTATTTTCCACATTTCCAGAGCATTTTTTCAGCTTGTGCTATGGTAGTAGCAACCACAGGTAGCAGAGAGAAATTTAACCATATAAACTGAAAATACTTTGGACAGAGAAGTGGTTCTAAATCCATCCATTTTAGGCAAAAGGCGCAATGTGGCGTATCCATGCTGAACACGCACGTGTTTAGTGCCGCCTGAGTTGTAAATGATTTTGTTTACCAGCTCTTTCAGTGGAATTAAAATGCTGTCGCTGCAGTAACCTGCATGCAGCTTTGTGGTATTCAAGGGATGTGATTGATGTATCATGTTTGCAGAGAATTCAGTCAGTTCACGAGCAACAAAAATTAAATCCTAGGAGCAAGCAACTACTTTAAACACACTACTTAAGAAAAATCTCTGGATCACACCTAACAGCATTTTGTTCTAGCACAATGTTAGGATAAAGTTGGATTCTGTTCTGATTTTCTGTCAAATGTCCTAAGACTGGGCAACAAAGATTGTCAACTGATCCACTGGGTAGTGATGATGAAGAGTAGGCAGGTTTAGGAATTAGCCAGGCTGTATTTTATACTAATTTTTGATAGGTCTAACATTTGCTTATAGAAAGCCAGCACTACAATTACTAAAACATGTGGGAATACCTGATGTGTAGTCTTGAATGAAATTCTGAGTAACTGCCTGGCTATTGTGTTTGTTGTGTATATAGGGCAGGGACACTTCGGGATGACCCCAGAAATGTTTAGATAGCTCAGTCAACATGTAATTTAAAAATTACCTCTTCAACAATTAAATATTTTCATTAAAAGCTTACTTAGATGATACAATGGTCTTATTGCATTTCCTTTTTAAAAGTACTTAGGAATAATAATATTATTCATTTTACTCCCTTACTCTGCGGGCAGTTATGTCATTACTTGTGACCTGTGGGACCCAGTATGACTCTTGTCATGTCACCACTGAACCTAAAAACATGCTGGGAATTAATCTAGTGATTGATACTGGTATTTATCACATCTCTGATTTACAGCACTGATGATCACTTAGTAATCTCATAAACAGGCTATCTTGAGAAATACATAATACCAATTGATGAAGAAAAGGTGTCCATGCATTTTAAATCAACAAGAATTTAAACTGCAGACAAGAATTAACTGTGGGAGAGAAAATAAAGCTTTGAGTAATCAGGACAACCTAACAAACTGTATCTGCTCAGAACAAGTTATCATTGCTGAGTCACAATTTCGTCATTAGATCATAGATGACTATGACATGCATTGTGTAGCTTTCAGCACACTTCAGGCTTCTCCAACTAGTTTTCCCTGGCCAAAAGACGATGGAATGGTGCTTACAGCATCTGTGACCATTCCCAGTGTTCTGGGAAGCGCGATTGCAGAGTTATGACTCTCTGCAGTTCTCCTGCCATTTATGTGCACACAACTGAGCTGTTCCGAAGACTGCTCCAATCCCTCTGGCACTCAGGTGTCTCACTAATGTGAATTTATTATCCTCAAACCAATAATACATTCCTTTCATTGAGTAAGTAGGAAATCTGAAGCACAGAGAGACTAAGCCTTGCCAAAAGTCACTTGGAGAACAGTGTGGAGGGCACAGCTTGAAATCCAGCTCACTTCAATTAGCCATGGGACCGCATTTCTCTTTGCCATCTACCAACTTTCAAAAGGTTGTGAATACACTGTAAACATGTACATTGCACATTATTTTTTGTGAAAATTTTGGCACTGAGCTTACAAACTAAACACTTGGAGAGAAGGCACTGTGAAACTCCTCTCCCTCCCCAGAGTCAGTCAGTCTCACTCTCCTTTGCTTCTTCCAAGAAGGTGCCACTCAGTGCCTTGTCTGACCTGCTCTGGGATGAAAGTGCAAGAAGCTGCTGCCTGCCTCATTTGTTGTAGGAACTGGACAGTGTGTGATGAATGAGGCTTGCCTGAGCTGTGATATGCAGGCTGAATGCTTGCTCAGCTGGGATTCTACTTACACTGACCAGCTTAGCACTAGAGCTGTACTTTCATGACCAGTTTACACTTTCATGGCTCACACCTACAGGTTCAGTGACAACAGATGAAATCCAGCTTTTCTGTGGCTGGAGCTCTTTGAATTTTGCCAGCACAAATGTTAATGCAGTATCCCGGTGAATCAAATAATGGAAATTATCTGAGTTAAAAGTCACTCAGGAATCAGTTGCTCAGTCAGTGTGCAGATAAAGGATTAACTGTGGGCAGATGAGGAAGAGAGGAGAAGTGTGTGACCAGGGAAATGAGAGCTAGGATGACTTCTCCCAGCCACAGAACCAGCTTACGGCAGCTTAAAGCAATCATGAAGCTACAGTGTTAGTCTCATTCTCCTCCCTCTGTTTCAAGCCTTCTGGCCCTAGCTATATACTTCACATTGGGGTCATTCAGGTTCTTCCCCTAGCTGCCAGGACCCTGGAAGAACAAGAGAAGGGTACCAGCTGTGGCTCAGAACAGTCACTGAAGATCCTGCCTGGGTCAACGCTGGAAACAGCATGAATCTTGCAAGAATTTGACTGCAGATGTCCAGCAAGGTCTTGTTGACCCCACAGCTTCTCACAGACTTGCACTTTGAGCACTGGTGAAAGATTTTAAGGTGGAAAGAAAGGTGTACTTATCACAACAGCCTTCTCTGGCAACTTTAAGATTCTTCTCTGAAGCACACAGGTACTAGTTTCTCTAAGGAAAAATGAACAGCTTCTCTTTATTGCAGAGTCAATGATGTGGTATTCTCTGGTCTCTGCCAAAGGAGCAGAACCACAGTGATGAAATTTTCCCACATGGTTTGAAGATTGTCTGTGTAACATCAAGCATTAACTAAAGCTGCAACTTAAAAAATACATTTTACCATGTCCTATATATAGTCTTTTCTTTTTGATGTACAAAATGTCATATTGTTGCATGATCGGAGTTTGAAATTTATCCCTTGTTTAAAGCAGGGCAGATTGTAGGTCATTTATCTCAGGTTCTGGGTATTATTACTAAATTCAGCATCAACACTGGGCTTCCCTGTATAAGCTGATTGGCCAGTGAGACATGTTCATTAACCTAGAAACTGATTTTTCAGGAATGCCATGTTGTTACTTGCAGTTATGCAACTCTGATGTCAGATCACAATTCAGCCACCCTCCTGCTCTCCCCTCTCTATCAGGTAGGCACTTCAATTGCTTCACTTCCTATCAAAATGTTTCCAGCAAGCTGAACTCTTCAACATCAGCTAGGTGATAAGAGTTATGAAATTCCCCCTGAAAAATATCTGTCAGCTGATTGGGAAGGCTGGTGTCTTATGGTAAGCTTTGGTATCTCACTGCTAACATGTCAAAGAGATAAAAATGTATTTTAGTAACATTAGTACTAAGCTCTTTTCATACCAATAGTCTGCTCAAAATGGCCTAGAGAAGCGGGGGAGTTGTCATCTGCCAGCCCTCCGCCAGCTCTCCCTGCCCTGCCATCCCGTCCAGGAGACATGCTAAAGGAGGAAGGAACATATTGGAGTGGGAGGGGGAGACACCAGGCAAATGAACAAACTGTTCATTCAAGTGGCCTGTTTGGAGCAATTTTTCAGAGGTACAAATTAGAGGAGTCCTGAAGCTGCTGTGATAAATCTGATGTACTTTATGGCAGTCCCCACAACTCATGGAAGAGTGTAACATTTTTTCTTTCTCTGCCTTCTCTCAGCTTATCTACTGCACCAAGCACCACGTGGTGTACCACAGACTAATCTTCAGTGCACTCAGTCCAGCCCAACCCTGTATTTGGGTTACCATTGAGGTTATTTGATATCACACCCACTAGTCTGTAAGTACACAGTCTCTTTGACAAGCACACAATGCAGTGCCATATCGGGCTAAGGGAACCCTTAACCTAGACAGATGGGGTTCATCAGTGGGGCTCATCAGCTTCATGCTGAGCCATGGCTAGCCCTGATCTCTGGGTCTATCCCAGCTGGCTGAGTAAAGTAGCTCTTACTCATGGAGAAATACACCAGAAGGCACAAGGTACAGATTGTTCTGGGCTATTGGGAAGAACAAACTTACTAACGTGGACACCCCTCTATCTCTATAGTGTGAATGAGTGCCCTGGGACTTTGCCGAGTGAGGTTGACATAACTTGGGATGGCCAAGGAGTCTGCCAACCTTAGTTGTACCCCAAAGAACAGTCTGCTTACAAACAGCTGCTGCACCACATGTTCAATGGCACTGTGCATTAAAGGAAAACATCACCAAAAACATCACTAAACTGGGGCAGTCTCAGAGCTGAATCAGAAATTACTTAGCCATCCATGCCACAAGAGGACAGTTACTTGGGATTACAGCTTCATCAGCCATCTCTGAGCTAGGTCATACCCTTGCACTGAGTCCCCTGTCACTGGGAATAAGCACGTACTGCACAGCTTACAGCATGCACTCCTGAGTCGACTGACTGCTTGGTGTTTTTCCATTTCTGTATCAGCTCTGCTCCAAAGCTTTCCAGTCTTGTGTTTTCTGGTTGGCACTGAGAGTAAGATGTCCTTATAGAAATCAGAAAGGAAATTGCAGCAGCCAATTTTTTTTTTTTTTGAATACTGATTATGGGTAAACTCATGGCCCCTGCCCCCTTTGCCTGGTGCTTAAAAGACTAGATTGAGGCAACAGAAACCACCAGCTGATAGCTCAATGGCTTTGTTTCACCAGCAGGAGGGGAGAGTTAAGGCTGGCAGTAGCTGATAACCTCACATCTGTGAATACAGTGTGTGAAAGGGAAAACACATGCTTTTATATGGTTTTACCATCTTTTTTTTCCCCTTTTTTTGGTCTAGTGTAAGATATTGTTTGCTTTTATTAACGTTATTATATTAGAGAACCTCCTTGGTTCAAAGTAAAGACAAGTCATGTGGCATTTCCTTGGTCAAATTTCCAAAATTCCTTCTGCTCTCAGAGCAGTAAGTCTCTACATTACATCCCTGAGTGTCCTTATAACCTGACCAAACATACTGAGTGAAATAAAGAGGGACAAGAGCATCAAGTCTCTAATTCTCCTTCCCATAAGTGAGAGTTGGCCATAAGAATACACTGTAGCATCAAGAAACCCTCCTCCATACCAGGAATCTAAAAAGCAAGGTTCCATTGCTACATCCGTCCATAGTGCTGAAGGGCAACACTCACCAGAACAGCAGGTGTGCAGTAATGGAAAATTACTATACACCAGGTCACTTAGGTTAAGATCTTGGGAATGCAGAGAAGTACTAGCATGACTTGTAAGTCAGGAAATGTTATTTCCATGCTAAGAATCCAATATGACTCAATTTCATTCTACATGGCCTGCAGCTGATACCTCTTGGGGATTTTGTCACTGAAGAAAGGGAAATCTAGCACTAATTCTATGAGCTCACTTGATTCAGTGAGGTAGCATCTTTTCTTTTCAATGCAAAAAGTCCCTCCATACACCCTTAAGGTCATAAAAATGAATTAATAACAGTTTACCTTGGAGAGCTCAAGTTTCTTCTGGAAATAAAGCTGAACAAATGCCTCTCCCAGGACCTGTTATTTGTTAATTCAACAAGTTAATGTCTCCCCTCTTTCTCTATTCTAGTGCCAGTATTCCTCATCGTGCTGCCAGATGCACACAGGTACATTTCCATCACTCCTTGTCACCTCCCATGGCTTCTCATACTGTGCTCAGGTGCAAGGAGCCACTGTTTTGCCAGGAAAGACTGTGGTTGTGTTAGACTCTGCCAAGCTGTCAGGCAGTGTTTCCAAGCTCTGTGACTCTGTAGTCTTTGCTGTTGTGAGCAATGAAACAAATTCAATCTAATGGACCACCTGCCCCTTCGCTGGGAAAAAACAGACACAGCATAGTGAAGTCAAATGGTTTAAGCAGAACAGCTGGGTAGTGTGCACAAGCAGACTGCCCAGATGCACGGTAAAATAGAGCTGGAAGAGACCTCACAAGGTACCTCATCTTTCCTTCTGTCTTAGGAGGGCATCTGCGAGATCTAAGACTTTCTTGGCATGTGTTTGTCAAAAGTTTTTAAAAACCTCCAGTGATGGAGATGCTAGAGTCTCTCTGGATAATCCTTTCTTGTATTGTTTTGCCATCCTTCCCATTCAGATTTTTTTTCTTGATGTCTAATATGAACTTTTATTGCTTCAATTAATATTACTCTGTAATGTTTTGTCCAAGATGAACATGAAGTTTCTCTCTACAGAAATTCTCATTCCTCCAATTTCAATGTTTGTTCTTTTGAGAGAGTAACCCCAATTTTTCCTCAAAACTATGTTTTCTAGACTTTTGATTATCCATATCCCTGTCCTTATCCTCTCTTCCACTGACAGGCTCTTGACAGGCCCAGAACTGGGCATAGCTCGCACTAAGGTCTGGAGTGGTGACTAAAGTAGATGATGTAATTCTCACATCTCATGTGAATCATGCTTCTGCTGTACAACCAAAATTATTTACCTTCGTCACATGTATATGACAATATCGTTGAAAGAGGTTATTTTATAAAAGATTATAATTTCCATACCCTTTTTTTACAAAAATGTTATATAACTGTTTGTTCCCCAACTTTTATTTGTGTGGCCGAACACCATCCATTCTCTGCATAGTTCCTGGCACCTGTTCCTCCTGATGTTCATTCTACTTTTTTGGCACCTTCCTCCAATTCAAAAATTCTTTTCATTTATAACCCAGGCCTCCAACACCTTTGGAGCCCTTCCTAGCCTTGTGTAGTCTCAAACCATCCATACTCTCCAGCCATCACTGGTCAGTCACAGAAACAGCAGACAGGGGAAGGCTCAGAAGAAACGTGGGTGTAGCCCACGCAGTTTATCTGTCCCTTCTGATCTCACCTTTGCCAACGACTCTCATTTCCGAATCTATTCTATCCTGTTCCAGGATTGTTACACGCCTGCCTGTGGAGCACACCCCCCCGCTTGCTAGGATAGTGCAGAAGGCGTAGCACAGAGGGACGCGGATGGAAGTTGCCTGTGTACAGATGGGCGAGGGCAGCAAGAGAAGCGCGGGGCTGGCTGACCGGGAGGCGCTCCGGGGCACATCCCCAGGGCGGAGCAGGCGGCCCCTCCGCCGCCGGGCTTCGGGACCGGGAGCTCGCCTGGAGCAGCCCCGGGGCCGGGCGGCCTCTCCCGGGCGCTCAGCCTCGTATGCTGCCCGAATCCACGCCGCGCTCGCCCCCCGAGACGGCCCCGACCCGGCCCGGCAGTACCGATAGTAGCGATCATCCTTGTAGGGCGTGAGGTCTTCCTGGATCTCCCGGTAGGTCTCCCGCACCCGCCTGCAGAAGCGCTTGACCTCGCCGCACAGCGGGCTCCCGAAGGCGGCGAAATCCGCCTCCATCCCGCCCACGCCGCCGCCTCAGGCTCCGCGCTCCGCCATGGAGCCCCGCCGGAGCCCGCCCGGCGCTGCGCGGCCGCGGGGCGGGGGCGGCGCAGGAGCCGCAGCGGCGGCGGCGGATGCGGGGGGGAGCGGATGCAGGAGCGGGGGATGCAGGGAGCGGGGATGCAGGGAGCGAGGATGAAAGGGGGCGGATGCAGGGGCCACGGATGCAGGGACGAAGGATGCCGGAGCGGGGGATGCAGCAGCGGGGGATGCAGGGGCGGGGGATGCAGGGCGGGCCCTCTGCGCACGGCCCGCGCCCGCGGGGGCGGCGGGAGCGGCTTCAGCACCACGGAGAGGGGCGCCCGGGGCCGGGAAGTAAGCAAAGAGCACGCATTACCTCTGAAAACATTTTTTTTTTCTTTTCTTTCTTTCTTTTTTATTTTTCTTTTTTTTTAAAATAAAACTGTTTTATTCTCAAAAGCATACCATCTCTATCTAAAATAAATTTCCTGATTTTTATTGCCTCTTTACCCCGACGCAGCACATATGTAAAACAAATCCTATCCTAAATCCACGTTTCATGGTCACGACGTTGTAAATGGTCCAACACTAAGAATGACGCTGTTTACATTGTCTAAATCTAGAAAATCTGAGCTGAGCTCTAGTCAGTTTGAAGAGCGCCATGTTAGCTTCATTCGGATTAAACTTTTCTTCATAAACAAATTCACATTTAAACTCATTTAAATTATTCTATCAATTAAAGTCTTAATTTCCACTAATTATTAGCAATTATTATATCCATATTAAACACAAAAAACCTGTTACTATTGATATGCGATAATTGTGTCTAGAAGGTATAAATATAGAAGTCTGCTGTACAGCTCCTCCCATGTAAATATCTTCCCCTTGATATTCAGGAAGCCGGGCTGGGTTTATTTCCCAGCCTTGCCCTTAGTGTGTATTTTTAATCACATACTAAGACTGGAACATGCATTTTTACTTAAATTCATCTCTCACAAATATGTGCTGACAAGAGGTTATTCCTGGTGCTGCAGTGGGAGAGGGACAGACAATTCATCTTCCCCAGCAGGTGGGAAAGGAACAGAAAGGTTCATCTCTGACCAAGAATTTCCATTTCCTACCTATGAATATTTCTAAGCTTGAGAAGACATAGCAGCAGTATAAAAGCCAGGTGCACATTTAAGCTGGAGACAAAGGATCCTAACAACCTCAGGGCTGTTGCTGAGGAGCAAAGAGCTCAAGGATAGAGCCTGACCAGCTCCTGAATGGCTGCTCTGAAACCCTGGGACAGGCTCAGCAGGTCCCCTGTGCTTCTGTGACTATGCTATAACATGCCAGCACCCATTTGCTACCACACATGTGGCTGATGTAGCCATATAGGATTTTCCTGGACTGGTTTATTTCAGGGAACAAGAGGGATCATTAGGGATCAAGATTTAGCCATGTTTTCCCTCAAAGCAAGAATTTAAATTCTTTGTTACGTGTGATGAATGTGCTGCTTCAAGCTTTCAGGCTAAGAAGAGGGAATTATCAATTGCAGTTCCTAGGTAACATTTTTAAGGAAAAAAAATTAGCCTGCATGCAAACCTTTTTGTCAAAGAAATTTCAGGTTTTCTTTTTTTAGTAAATGAGAAAAGCATTAAAACATTTTTAATATTGAACAGATACTTCTATTAAAACTACCAATCTATTTTCTTTTGTGAAAACCTGATGAATGGAATATTTCAATTTGCTGCTCACTTACCCCCAGCCCTGCATACCCAACAGATCACGCTTCTACCATTATCAGGTGTCAGTCTTCTCTGCCCCAGGCAGTCACAGCACAGGCTGGGCTGGCACAAAAACGTGTTTGGTTCTGCAGGAAGCACAACTTAAGTAAAAGCAAAGGGAGGCCAAGGTTTCATAGACAGCCTTGCAAACTAGGTGCAAGAGTAAGCAAAATATCTACCCCGTTCATTTCAGGGTACTCTAATTCATCTATCCGAGCACACCACCTTCTGTGTCAACCTGATTTTGCTGATTTTCACAGAACATGATAAAAGAGAGGCAGCACCAAACCACCTCTAAGAACAAACCAATTGAAAGTACTACTGAGAGTCTTACAAATCTCAGTTAGGATTTAAGCATCTGGAACTCAGTTCACCCCCTGAGAGCTTCTGGGATTCACGAGGGAGAGAAAAGCCCCAAAAGTCTAGGACTAAGTTGTGATCAAACTCAACACCTGAACTGCATCATATCATGTAACAGAGTTTAGTTTTGAGGGTGGTGCTTAACAGAAGTCACCCCCCCCAATATTTTTTTCCCTGGTTCTCCCCCTGTGTATAGTAGGCCTTTTGCAAAGCCTTTTGCGGCATCAGCCACATGTATTACATTGTGATAGTAGTTAAATACAAAGCTTAGCAATCCACGTAGAAGCACCACGATTATTACTCTGGACTCTTTCAGAAGCAATAGCAGCTGGTGCTGAGAAGTTAAGGGAATAAATAATAAATGCTGCCAACTCAAGTCCTTGTGCTGCCCCCCCTTTTTTTTTTCCAGCAAAAGAACAAACCCCTCAAACAAGCAGAAGTCCAGCTGCTTAACAAACACTTTCTCCCTCAAAACTGTTTTGAGACAAAGAAAGGCAGTAGTGGCAGCTGCTGGCTGAAAAGAGCAACTGCCTTTTTCCTTTCAAGTGGAGTTAAGGATGGGCACATCAGATGACACAGAAACAAGCACATGTCTGCACTGACTGCCAAGATAAGAGAGCCCATGCTGCTGTTACACAGCTTCATTTATGCCCCTGAGTCTCACCACATACAGGAGTTGTCACTGAGTGTCTCCCAAGCAGAGACTGTGCTGAGCCCCACAGAAGCCTCGTGAGTTTGGTCCACCTGCCCTGTTATTCACTGCTGCCTTAACTCTGGAAGAGCATAACCCTTGCCTTTCCCCAGGCCATCATGGCTTGGCTGCCTTCTCCTGTCAGAAAAGTGCTTTGTCACAGCTTGCCAGCGATGTGACGATGACGTGCCTATGCCTGTTGTCACGTAGCCCTTGCTGTGCACGCCGAGGAGCACAGCAGCGTGCAGGGGACAGAGGTGACGTTGCTCAGCAGGAGGGTGATGTTCACTGTGATGCAAAGTTTCTCATTTATTTGAAGAGGTGGCAAAGAAGCCCAGCTAGGACAGCCCCTGACAGAACACTCGTAACAAATCATCTCTGAGCTGACAGGGGCTTTGGAGCCACAGCTGCTCTTGTCATCGCTGGGAGGAATAAAGCTCTACTCAGTTGGCTGCAGCTGGCAGCCCTGACCCTCACAGCAGCAGCAAGGAACACTCATCGCTCTCTCTCTCTGTATCTTTGGAGATGAATCTTCCCTGTGTCTATCCTGCTTTGAAGAGATGCGAGGGCAAGAAAATACAATAAGATTTTAAATCTCTTTTGATTAAAATTGAAGAAGAAATCTCTTGTGAAGTGATTTCAAGAAAGACAAAGAGGAGCACTAATCACACCTGATTCACACTTTGTGTCTCTCTCAGTATGGCTGAGTTGCTCTTCTCTCGACTGTCACATTGACAGCAATGGGAAGATTGAAATGGCCTAATTGGGAGCATAACGTGGTTGCCTGTTCTATATCTAAAGTAACATTTTATATGGTGTTTCATTGTGATTATTGGCTTTCAAATGTCAACTACATTTGGAATAATAATTAGCAGTGGTATTTATTAACTTAAATATCCCACTGGTATTAAAAGAAATACTTCTAAGGGAAATAAAAACTCAAGAACTTGTGATATCTACATAACAACTAGTGAAGACTTTAGACCAACTGCATACTTTTAACTGAAGCTACTTGTCTTTTAGTTACCTTAGTCCATTAAATAGATCATCATCTTTACTTATCAGTTATCACACAGCATATTACTTCAGAGGAAGTTTTATATTCAATGTTCAAACTACATAGATGTATTTTTCTAGAAGGTTTCATAATGTTTGCGAAAATACATGTAATGACATATCCTGCCAGTTTTACTGTGCCTATTTTAGGCAAAACACCTTTGTTTTGATTTTGGGATGCCTATTACTCTTCCTTTGAAATTTGTGTCTCTTGTGAAATAGTCTTATTTCTCAAGAATTTTTAGGATTAACTAATAATCATGCAAATTGTATCATCTCAGACTAAAAATGTATAGTGGGTTGACCCTGGATGAGCAGTAAAACTCCCACCCAATTTCTTGCTCATTCCCACTCCCTTCCCTGAAACCAGCTGGATAGGGGAGAAAATAAAAAGAACGAGAGTTAAAAAGCTCACAAGTAGAGATAAAGACAGGGAGATCAATGCCCTATTACTGCTGAGAGAAAACTAGCCTTTACTCAGGGAAATTAACTTAATTTATTGTCAATTGAGATAAACATTTGGGCACTGATTTAGGTAACAACAAACAACAGACTTTTGTGGGGGAGCTGCCACACCATGGAGCACCTCCTCCTCCAACCTTGGTGATGCCCTGCTGTTTCCTCACTCTTTCTGTCCCCTCCTCCTGCCTTTGCCCTGTCTTAAATATGTTTCCACAGCGGTGCCACCAGCTGTGCTCATGCTGTGCTGGGTCCAATTTGAAGCCGTCTGAAACCATGCTGGCCCAATGCAGGGCAGCCCCAGTCCCTTCCCAGAGAAACCAGCCCTGCAGCTCCCCCTGCCAGCACCTGGGTACCTGCTCCACATACTGTAGGTCATTATTCAGACAGAAGACCATGATACTTTTCCATCATTTATCATACTTCCATTTCTGAACTGCTGTCTGTACATCTCGAGGGAAGCAACTAAAACTAACGTGAAAATAGTGAAAGGTGCAAGGCATTTTGGAAAACTTCGCTCCTTTTAGAACCTGCTTATTGTCTGCATACACAGTCACACATTAATGAATGGCGAGACCCTCTAGGTATGGCTAGATCTGATTAGAAACATTCAGTATCACCAGGGGAGGGCCTTACTCTGTGCTTGGCAATTTCCTTTCTCCAGTCAGTCATTTCTGGTCTGAACTACAAAGTTGAATACCCAGTTATATATAGCACATGTTGTTTTCTTTTTTACAAAGTGATAGAAAAACAAAAAAACCTAACCCCCCCCCCAAAAAAAACAAAACAAAACAAAACAAAAAACCCAAACAAACAAAAAAAAACCAACCAGGGTTTTCAGCATGTGTTTGCAGCCCACTGGAATGCATTAGCGCTTTCTTGTGCAAGTCAACAAATCGGTCTCCTACTCAGCCGTTTAAGACTACAGCTAATTTGCCATTTGGGCATATTTCTGAGTTCCCAGGCCTGGGAACATGGGTAGATAATCACGAGCCCACAAGAGACAGGGAGTGCTCATCCTCAGGCCCTCACTTCTCCCCTTGTAGGAAAAGAAAGAGGACGCTCCATGCTGCAGGAATGTCCTCCAGCCAGGTCATCATCTGGCTGATAGGAAAACCAAGACCTTGCCTATTCCCCTGGAGACAATTTGCCTTTGGTCGTTGCATGTTTCACACATTTACCTCTGCATCTATCCAAATGCATTTAACTGAAGCAGCCTTGTTTGGAACACTTCACAGAATGTAGAATCCACGACTTCTTTGAGCTTGCTCCAATGTTAATAATTTTCATCATTAAGTGTGTCTTGCTTCTTTTTGTACTTGGCTTCAGCCCCGAGACATTAGTGCTTGTTGTGCCTTTTCCTGCTAAATTAAAGTGCCTTTTGATACCAGTATGTTAATTCAGTTAAGTTTTTTAAGATAGTGAGAATTATTTAATTACGGTTTTCTCTGAAATAAGCTAAGCAGACAAATCTCTTGCTGCGAGGCATTTTCTTCAGTTTTTGAACTTTATAGTTTTTTAACACTCTCCCTTCTTCCAAGACAGCTTAGAAGCCTGGCCAACAGAAGCAGACCCAATATTTTATCAGGTGAAATCAATTCCCTCCTCCCACTGCCCTACTTAACAATCTGAGGATTGTACTAGCTCTTTTTGCAGGAAGATCTCAGGATTGCTAACATTCCCTACTGAGATGCCTTCTCTAACCTATGCCTCCAAATCAGTCCTGCAGCTCTTAGAGCTAAATTACTGATTTTGAAGATATGGCCACATTCCTTTCTCCTAAATGCATAGCTTTACATTTGCCTGTATTAAAAATGCATTTTGTCAGTAATTTTTCACTGCCTTGTCCTTAGTGCTATTCACCTTTCTGGAAGTTTTTTGCCATGTACAGATTGGATCAACCACAATCCTGTATCTGCTTTTGAGCCCTCTTTTCTGTCAGATCTAGTATTTGTCTCTGTAAAATCTCACCAGAAACACTCCACTCAGTGAGGATTCCACATTGCAGGCTACTTTGTAAGATCTCTTGGTTCATTCACAATCCATATAAAGCCCACCTCATTCACATGAGCTATTGCCAACTTTTTTATTGAAACCCCAGGAAGTATTTCATCAAATGCCCTGCAAATGAAATTTTATCTACAAATTGAGGTAATAACCTCAAATAATAGTGTCAGAAGACACAGTGGGATAAGAATTCTTTTTTTCCCCTCCAGAATAGCATATCGCCTAAAACTACTTTCTCATGGTTTACATCCTTATGTTCCAGGTTTTAACTGACTCCAATATAATCCTTTTTATTATTTTGCCTGCATGACTGGTCTACTTCCTGCTGCCTATTTTCTTTTTCCAAGTATTGTTAGCTAAGCATCTTCTCAAGCTGTTAGAACATATCAGACTGTATAACATTTATTAAGAATACTCACCAGTTGGCTGGAATTCTCTTCAGCCTGCTCTGTGCCACTCTTGATGACAAATTAGTCCAGTCTCAACCCTTCAAAAAAAGAGTGAAACAGGATGAACTGACCCAGATCAGTACTGCAAGTCATTAACTGTACTGAGGAATGAGTTTGGCAGGACACTTAATTTTGTACTTGATCTGCCCATGTATTTGAGCAGAAGAGGAAGGAAGGCGTTAACTGAGCTCAAGTCTAGCAATATGTTCTCCCACAGTAAGTAGTATGTGATACCATCTTGCATTGCTCAGGGTGACAAAGTATAGCTAGTAGACTCCCACATTTTTTCTTAAAGTTAGCTCATGTACTTTGTACCTCATGTACTTTGGAGAGAGATGTTTTCTTTAGAGCTAAAACTGCAGAATTGGCTCCAGAATGTTGAATCTCTTGACATACTGCCTAATGCCTCAGTGTACTTTTTGCCTTCTTACGTGAGAAAGGAATTTCTTTAGAAGCATTTCATTTGGGGACTGTACAGTATGTTTCAAGCTATAGTAGGATTCCATCCAGTTACTGCTGTCCACAAGAGAGAGCTGAGAATTATTAAAATGACAGTTCCTTGGATCCCAGTTTATACCAAATCCATGTCCTGGGTATTCCTCATTGCATCTGTACCCTGAGCAGTCCTACACAACACAGTTTGCTTTCTCACATCTCGGCACTGCTTTCAAGACTCAAAATTCTTTGATGATCCAAGCTGTCTCTCCTGGCTGCCCGTGGGTGTACTGTCTGGTCCCTCAGGGAATTACAATGAGTATTCCTCTTGCTAGTTTGCTGAAACCCATTGCTTTGCAGTCCCATGTGACTTCTGTTGCAGCAAGGATCTGTGTCACTTTATTTTTGTGGCATACTATAAGACACTGCTGCAGCCTGCAGCTCTCTGATCTCCTCTGGCTTTCCAAAGATATATTCAGTCTCTACTGCTGCGGTCTGTATCTTTGTTTTCCACCTGCTCCACAGGACAGTCCTCCTCTCAGTGAATTCATGAAGGCCCAATGAATTAGGGTGAGCTGTCCTTCCTTCCTATTCCTACTACAGGTGCACCTCAGGAACTGGTGTTTGCTTTGTAGATGTTTCCTCTTCATTCTTGATGTGGTGTCATGAAAAGCCCCTGCCCACCCTTGCCACCCCCTCCACACTTACCATCACCAATAGATCAAATTCCTTTGAGGCTCTCTGGTATGCTCTTTGTAACACAGCTGGAAAGCTAAAGTGTTGTGCAAGTTGGTTTTATTTTGATTTTTTTTTCTTTTTAATTGGCTCGATGAATACATCAAGGGAAATAAGGAACAAGGCAATAAAAGGGAAGCTATTAGAATGCACCACTGTGGAGCTGAAAGGCTGGCTTATTCAATCACTTGGAGTCAAGCACAGATAACTGTAGTTACAAGGCTTCTCTGTGTCACTGCATTACAAAAGTGATTGTGAGGGAGCACCTGGGGGGAATATCCAGCTAACTTGGTGAGCGTGCTGTGCTTAAAGCTCCTGGGAGTAGCATTCAGCTCACAGAGTCAATGAACCAAGGTCAGAAAATTCAGATGCTGGTGTCATTTGAAGAAGCAAACTTTAATAATGCTTTTGAAGACATCTGTGTTGCCAGATTTTTTTTCAGATCCTACAGCCTTGGGTAGCTTCAAAGTAACGATTAAGCTTTTAAAAATGGTGCCCTGTCTGTTGGCAATACATTTTTTGCACTGTAGCATTTAAGCTTCACATATTATCAGTAAAAAAATGGATAATTTATACAGTAATAATTATATATATTTACTGTTTAAGAGCATACTAAACAGACAACACAGTATTTTACCTTAACATGTTTATAAACCATAAAATATTTGTAAGATTCTATTTCAAACAAAGTAATTCACCTGTACTGTTTGCAACTCTCAATGAAATGATGTCATTCAATATTTCTTTAAATTTTCTGTTAGGCAAAGAGTTGCAGCTTGCACCTGCAGAGGGCTGCAGTTTATACCTTTGTTCAATTCAATTCAGAGGAATTGCCAATTTGGACATGTACAATGACCACAGATGACACACTTGACAATGAATGTGACAGGCAGCCATTGTGGGGAGGATCCAAACATCCACTCCCTGTCCACATTCTACTGGGTGCCAGGTGCTTAGCCACACCTTACAGGACTGAGCCACAGGTTTGCACTGCGGGAACTGCCTCCCAATTCCAGTGTAATTGTACACAGCACATGCCCACGGACAGCTGGGACACACTTCACCATTTTGG
The DNA here is from genome assembly GCA_036785705.1 of Acanthornis magna. NCBI lineage: Eukaryota > Metazoa > Chordata > Aves > Passeriformes > Acanthizidae > Acanthornis > Acanthornis magna. The sequence goes on along the minus strand of JAWUZG010000040.1, from coordinate 12,575,187 downwards.
AAGAAAGGCTAATACGAGGAACCAAGTGACACCAAGTATTGCCCATCATAGGATTTCACATCACGTATGTTTCAGGCACATCTGAGGAACTCACCAGTTCTTGGGGCTACACCTGCATGAGTTTACTGCCTCCCAACTTACCTCACCCCCAGCAGTGTTAGCGTCCCAAACAAGACACATAGGCTTGTTTCAGATCCCCAAACATCACTCAGGGGAGCATTTGACTTCATGGATGCCTGTGAATCTTGTCCAGGCTTGTGCTTCAATCATCTGATATTCTGGCTAAGATATAAAATTGCTGCATCCTAGGCTAAGCTCAAGGGCAGGTGTGTCTTCCATGGTAATAGTGGCTGTTTTGTACTCATCACTTGAAGCACAGATTGCATGCAAAGAAGCCCACCAGATCTTCTGAAGAGAATTTAGGAAGCCTGAGGTTTTTTCAAATCACTGATTAGCTCAGGGACTCACAATATGGGAAATTTATCACACAAATTTCCACCATTCTGCCACAGATTTGATGAGGACTGAGTTGCTGATGGGATTAAAAGCTTCTTCCATTGCTACACAGTTCTGTTCTTGAAATGAACATGTGCTTTCCACCCTCTGTTGCATCAATCTGAACCCCTTTTTTTCCTGCCATCTTTTGGAAATAGCAAACATTCATTGAATTTTGCATCTTCATTTGATTAGTACTAATGGCCTGATAACGCCAATACTTAGCTAACACTTAGCTGTTTGGGTTAAATTCATTCTGTAGTTAGAGACAATGATATCAGCAGGAATACACACTTGTAACAATCCAATGTTGTCAGTGCCTGGGGAATACGCAGGGAATCCTTAATCTCTCTCTGTTGTACAACAATTTGTATTTTTCCTAGGAAATTCCTCCAATGTCCTTTCCGAAGCACTTTCCAACTCCATTCTTTCTGTTGGTACTTGAAAACATCTTATATTTCTACTTGGATGTCTAGTTATAATGTTTCTATGAAGGTGAATCATGTCTAAAACAATTCCTCCTAGTATCATTATGTTCTTCTTCCCTAACTTTATAGACTTTAGTATTTTATCAACATCAGAGAGTTAACCTGGCCAAGCAGTAAATGGATTGACAGCACCTGCCTCATTTGCACCAATGTGCCCTCACTTTTCTAGCAAAGTTTTAACAGCCACCTGATACTTTGAAGTCGTATTTACTAACTCTTCATGAATTATCTTTAAGTTAATCAGTTAAATCATGGCTGTCAGTTGCATTGTATGATGTATAATTATTGCCTAACTTAAAAATCTGGAGAACAAATTTTATTTTATACCTTGCTCTTTGAATTTCTTCAGCTGGTTACTCCTCAGTTGCATGCCCCAGTAAGATTTTTCCAAAAGAACACAGAGATCCAATTTAAAGACACTTGACATCATCAGTTGTCAAAATAATTTTAATCATCTCTTCTTTTGATGAAATTGTTTGCAACTTTGTCTCTTGCACTCAGGAATCCACACATAGTAGATTAATGCAACAGCTTTTGGTACATGATAAATACTGATTTATCTTAATGAATTCCATGTTTTGACCTTTCAGACCTATCCAGATCATATCTGGGACCTTTTCTTCATTGGCATGCTTGTAATTTCAGAGATGCAAGCAATCTTTCCATAAGGTTGTTAATTTTTGTTATCTTTGAATAAACAAAGGTATTTTCTTATGGGATGGGAATTGCTCTAAGTATGCAACATTTTCTATTTCAGAATATTTAGATTTGAGGGTACCATTCTCACCATCTACCATTGTATTTTGATTCTTCTCACATCTAATATTCACACAGTAAAAATTTCCACCAAAAAAAAACTTCCATGGTCACTGTCTTTCTAGTGATGAGGTCGCAGATGACCATCATTGTGGATTTTACATTGATGTATCTGAATACAAGTGATTTGTGCTTATGCATCCATTCATGAGGTGTTTTTGTCCTTACTTGGCATTCTGCCTCATATGCTACTGGTTCCCCATCCCACGCCATCTTCCCTGACTTCCCAGAAGCCTCTCCTTTGTCAGTTCTACTGCCTTGCTCTTTGGAGAACTTTTTTGTCATGCACATACTGCAGTACTTCTGATGATACTCAGTCTGTGTCATTTTACTCTTGCTTGAATTTTCCATAATCTCCAAAAGTGGAATCTAATTGTGGATTCTGGCAGTTCTCCAAATGATGCTTTCTCAGTTTATGGCCTGAGGGGACACTCTATCAGCATCAGGAACTTCTGAAATTCATAGCAGAATTTCCAATGTGAGTTATAGATATGTTATGGGTTTTGGAAAGATGTCTTCTCTCTCTTCACACGTGCAGATATGTTGACACAAAACTACTAAAACCTGTATATTGTTCACACGTGAGATAAAATTATTAGTATTATATAAATAGCAATACTAGCAGTGGATTTATGGACAAACCTGGAATCTTGGTTTTGGTGACTCTCTAAGCCACACAAATAAAACCTGTTAAAATGATGCAACAAGCTTGAAGTTTATTTACAAACTACAAGTGACAACATGTGTTGTTTGCCACCTCAGATTATACTAGCTGCAACATCAGCTCAAGGACAAAAATCTTAAGGTATGTTCATAGATCTGATGAACACAAGGATACTTCCCTCATTAGAAAAATCATAAATGAGACAGAGAAGTCACTTAAAAGTCAAATCACAGTTACACAACTTCTGCAAATGAGACTCTGCATTTGGCTGCCTCTGCATGAGACAATTAGAAAACTCTATGGCGTTTAAATCATCTTTAGTATCTTCCTTTGGCAATAATGGCCTTATACAGACTCTTCTCTAAAATAAACATTGTTTCAGATTACAAAAAGTAAAAAAATATCTAAATGGCTTTGAAAGAAAAAGGAAGAAATTAATCTCACAAAAACTGTGCAACAAAGGGAACAATTAAGCTCCTGTTTTAAGAGAGGACTACCACCACAGAGTGCAATGAGAAAGGAGAACAAAGAAATGTTACTTACTGGAGTTCAAACCTAACTTTCCTACTCATCCATGGGGAAGTGATAAATGGAAGAAAATGTGGAACAGCTGGAAAGGATAAAAGTATCAGGAGATGCAACACAGCAAAACATTACCCCAGGTGAATAGATTTCCCTTTGATCTAACAGAGATTTGAAATTTGTCAGTTTTAAACAGAACAGAAAATGAGGATATGCAATAGACATCTATAATGGATAGGAGCAAGATGAAAGGTCTGAGATGAATTGTGATTTGTATGAAATGCTCCAGGTTGGGGTGGTTTTTTTTCTGATCTTGTACAGCTCTCACAACTAGGTAATTACTTGGCTCCCTATCCCATTAAGATTGCATAATGAAATCTGGGCTGCTTTTGAAAAAAATAGTAAGTAAAGATTGCTATTTTATTATTGATAGTTTGGTAAGAATGCCAATTAAAAATTGAGTATGTCATTGCTGAGAGAACATCAACAGCAATAACCTGTCTTGGTGAAAAATTTCATTATCTAGCCAGTAGTTATTAAATAATATAGATGAACTTAAATATAGGTATAGTTGCTGTATTCCCAGCTTCTCTCATAAAAGAGAAGCTGTCTCAATATTGTTCCCTCAGTGTCTGCATGTCCTGACCCCTACAACAGACAGCAATGGGCACAAATAGTCCACGTTAATTCAAATCATAAAAATAAGATTGTACTATTATCAACAACAGCAATCACATTAAAAAATGAGTAAGTAAATGCTATTAGTCCTTCTACAAGGCAAGCAAACAATCACAGGAACCTTCCTAGGATATTTTCCTAAAGGTCTACATTTTTATTTGTTTACTGCAGCCCCCGTTAATTGATGGATTTTGCATTTGCACCACCTGCCATTTCCAGGCAGGCACGTTTCAGTAGTTATCTCCCTGCAACAAACCACCTCCCCAGATCTGTTTGCTTCCTTTCATGCCTCTCTCTCAATGCCTTTCATTCCTCTCTCTCTTCACAGCCAGTTACAGCTCCAGTGTTCTCATTTACTCACATTTCTGTTCCGACGTGGAGAAGGTGATGCAACAAGCTTGATGTTTATTTACAAACTACAAGTGACAAGATGTGTTCATTTAGTTGGTTGCACCCAGCAGAAAGGGGCCTACCAAAACCAATCTTCTGGAACAACAAACCAAACTGCACTTGCTCAGTTCCCTTGAGCAAAGCAGATACAGGCTGTTACTGTGACTGAATCAATTACCAGTGCTGTAGCTGGCAGAACACCCCCAAATTAACACAAAAAGGGCAGGGAAGCAGAAGATGACTATATTGTAACTCAATATCCTACACAAAGAAGAAAAAACCCTGAAAACTTCTGGAGCCTTGATCTAAAAGGAAACTGTGATAATCAGCTCAGTTCACCTGGCAGTTACTAGTTCAGGTAAACACTGACACTATAGTTAAAGCAAAAAAGCAAAAGGCCAAAACAGAGTGCCATGACAAGAAGCTATATTGCTGTTCCATTTCTGTTTCCAAACGTAACAATTTCATAGCTTTAGCAGAAGTTCAGTTTCATCCAGTTAAGCCCACTGTTTTGTCTCCTACCAGTTGCCATTTGCAGATTCCTTGGGAAGAGTGAGAACAGAGCAAATTCATATGGTATTTCCCCATATACTCTCCCAGCATCTGACTGTTTTCAGCTCAGGGAACTTTCAGCTCCTGGGGTAGTTTGCTTCGTGTCCGAGTGGATCTCTCATTAATATATTTTCCCAGTCTTGCTTGAATTCTTGTAAACTTCTTATACCACAGCATCCTTTGGCAAAGTGGCTTTAGCTAGTCATCTCCTTGAAGAACCTCCTCCTTTTTTTGATTTCCTGCCCCTCTAGTATTTCACTTCATTTTATAGTTCCTAGTTTTTCTGCAGGAAGAGACAACAGGTAATCCCTATCCACCTTTCCACACTACTCCTGTTCTGGTGGTTTTCTAGCAATTCCTTTAAGCTGGTTTTTTTCCAGAGTGAAGGGTGCTAGATACCACACTAATTGCCCATGTAGAAGTTGATTTGTGTCTTCTGCTGTGCTTCTGTGAATCTTCTCTAGATCCTTACCATTTCTGACACAAGGGGACCAGCACTGCACAGTATTTGAAGTGTGGTGAACTGCAATTTTATACAGTGATCCTGTATCTTTTGCTTTGCTGTCAGTTCTTTTCCTAATCATTAGCGATATTTTATTTTCCTCTTTTGACTGCTGCTGAGCACCAACTTGATGTCTTCAGAGCACTATCTACAAATCTGTCAAAAGGTGTCCCCTTGGTAGCAGAGACCACTGCAGAGACCATTTCTGTAAATGTGAAGTTAGGATTGTTTTCTTCCCATGCATTACTTCACATTTACCTACACTGAGTTTCACCTGCCATTTAACTGTCAAGTTTCATAAAGACTTTCTGAGATTCTTGACAACTGGCCGTTGCCTTTATTATTTTGAATAACTTCACATCACCAATAAACTTTGTAGCTCAGTATTCAAACCTTTTCAAGGCCATCCATGTATATGGTGAAGAGGTGAGGATCCAGCACAGATCCCTGCAAAACTCCAATGGTAACCTGGGTCCATTATGAGGATCCATGCCAGGATTTTCTCATTTGTGCCATAGCTGGGATGTTTATCAGGCAAGGTAAGACACTTTACCACCTTTTTTTGGTTTTCTTTCTTCCCAGAATGCTTTTTTAAAAATATAAAACAGAGAATAAATACTGGCCATCATAGCATTTTATTCTGTTGTTAAAGATGGCAGGACAGAGGAAATGTCTTGAGGTGATGTTAAGGTTTCCAATTTATCAATGACAAAATTAGAAGTACCACAAACCCCAAAAGTGATTTCCTTAAAAAGTAAAGCAAGTAGGGTAGAAATATCACAAGAATCAGCTGATATCCAGGCAGATAGGAACATTACCACCACAAAATCTTTGCCATCCATCCTCCCACATGAATGACACAAGGTATGATGGGGCTGGTACACGCACCAAGTTCAGTGGAACTCTACTAGGGTAGAGTTACTGAAAAGAGAAAGTGTAATGGCATCTGGCTGGTTATTATTCAGGTTGTTCCAGCACAGATTTGTCATCTGCTTTAAAAGTATTTAAGGTGCTTGACAAGATGCAGAATGCAATGGAAACAAATCAGTGATTTTCTAGTCTGCAAAATTTTATTAAGCAACAGCTGGACAACTCTTACAACTCCAGATCATCAAGGAAAAATAGGGCAATCAGTCCATCTCTCAATCATGTAGACAGTAAAGAATCTGGACAAACCACATTTTTATAGGGAAACCAACAATACTTTCTAGGCACCTCCTGCAAAATCTATTATACAAGATACATAAAAGGAGAGGCAGATCAGGGTAGTTTTTTAAGTACAGTGGAAACCAAGTATACCATGGTATATTCAGGAGAAAAAAAAAAGGAGATTCAAAAAATATAATTAAAAATAGTCTAGGTAAGTGAAGTTCACAAATGGTGTGCCAAATTTTCAAAAGCCTTAAGAAAAACATGCTGGGCTTGCTCACTTCAGAATGCATGCACCTGCATGACTCTATGCTCATTAACATAAAAAAAATTAAAAGGAAAAAAAAGAAAAAAATCCCAAATCACTTTCAAAGTTATAGTACCAAAATAATGCATTTATAAACAAATGCAACTCCCCTTCTTTTTCAGGAAACCCTACAGTGCCTCTTCAATCGAATGCATCCCCATGCTATTCCACAACACCATATATTTTATCTACAATAAACAACGAGATCTTGAACAGACATACCCTTCCCCAAACACACAACACACAAACAGAAAAAGAAGCAGTGAATGCAGAAATAGTGAAACAGAAGTGAAAAGCAACCAAAGGCGAAACATGTATCAAGCAAACAAAAGAACAAAGGGAAAGTTAGAAAAGTTCTGAACAAACAGCTTCAAACAACAGAAGTAGGAATTACAGGCCGAGCATTATTCCTGTGAAGTACTGGAAACTCAGGTGTGTAACACGCTGTTCAAAATTGTTTCTCTTATTATTACTTTATCTGTATCTTAAGCCATCTACTTCACAGTCAGATAAAATTCCAAAAATACACCACCTTTGTCAGGATTTAGAATTGCTGAATCAGACCATATTTTAAAATTGTAAACTGGAGGGCGAGGATTAAGAACAGACTGGCAGGCTTTAACATCACACCATCCAATTTTTTCATTGAACACTCTGGACAGATAAGTATTTGGTCTTTTCATTTATTTAATTTTGTCTCACAAAATCATGTTGTTTTGATCCTGCAGTCAGTTCTGTGTCAGCAAACCAGTGCACTTACATAGTGCTTCCAAACAACCTATTTTGCCTTGAAACACAAATTCCTTGTTACAGATTCATTTGCAAAATCGAAAGTTGAAGGGTGAAGCTTTTGGTTTTCTTTGCAAGAATTGCTTCACTGAATCTTATTTCATTCTTTCGTTTCATTAATTGCTTTTGCCTTAATTTTTTTTTAGATGCAGCAAGAATCAAACCACCCAAAGAAACTCCTGATACATCTTCAGCGATATCAGGCAACAGGGAAAGCAGAGCCTTTTCATCTTAAAACATCTCCGTGGGACTTTTTAAGAAGAAAATTAAATAAATACAAAGACAAAATAATTCACATAGACCATTGTTCACAAGAAGTAATTAATTTTATTCCTTTGAGAATGGTGCACGTAGATTCCAATCCTGTAAAGAGGACCTGTGGTGCCTCCCTGCAGACTATTCCAGAGGGCAGCAAGACTCTAAATTGGTATTTGCTAATGAAAGTTTGTGCCTTGAAGGGGAAGAGACATGAAAACAAAAAAAATTTGTCTACTAGGATTTTCCCATTTTTGTAAGCAGTACAGCTAACTTGCTGTCTTACACTGGGAAAACCATTATACCAATCTCTAAATAACATAAACAGCTTGCCCTCGTAGCCTGTGATGGAATCCTAGAAATGGGAATAAAAGTCAAAAATCTGAATGACTACTCTGTGGCCAGGACTTTACTTCTAGCATTCTTCGAGGGGAGGTTATAGGGAGCTGTCAACACGGCTGTTGGCTAATGCTCTATCATTTCCTTGAGCAGATATATGGGTCATACAAGTCATCTTTACCTTATAATCTACACAGTAATGGGGAAGTATATTTTGGGTTGGATTCTGCTGTCTTATCTTGATGTAACCATGTGGTGAGGCTGGAAGCTGTCCCCCTGTCAGCATGCCACACAAGTGTCTCATCTCTTACTAATCTCTAAGTCTGATTTACAGGTCTGGAGTCATGTGGGCCCTGCAATTTCCAAACCATTGCTCTGGGAAACACATTCTTAAAAGTTAAGGGAAATTCACTGTGTCTTCTCTCACCTTTCATTTCATTCAAGTTTTTGCACTTGCTGCTCTTTTTATATGAGGATTTTAAATGTTTCTGGCAGGTAAGAGGGCACCAAGGTAACACAGGATCACACACATCAGGCTGCAAAAAGCAAATGCACAGAAATTGTCGGAGGCAACAATCAGGCAAGCTCCAAAATCTGTTTGTAATTTCTGAGAGGACACTAAAAAGACACATCAAGGAAAGCCTGGACCTATGGAAAGTTTAGGCTGAAGGCTTCAGCAAAGTTAGATATCCTTGTCTGACACCTGTAGACCTTCATGCATCTTCATAAAAACACTGTTTTACTTGTGGCTGCATCACAGAAAACTTTTGTAACTGAGATGAACGTGTGTGTGCAGATTTACTGATATTCAGGCAGCCCACAGTAAATGTTACTGCGATCTCTGGAGCTGAGTGCAAAATTCCTAATATGGTAATTCCTCTTTTTTCCTCTGTCATCCCCCGCCTTCTTGGTTTCTTAGGATGTTGCAGAAACAAGTATACTTACTGTTTAAAGTTAAAATTTGCCAGTCCATTTATGCCAGACGTTAAATATAATTTTTCAGACTCTGTTAGGAGATCTATTTCAAGGATATCACCATTATTTTTTCAAAAGAATCAGGTTTTCAGTTTCATCCCTTTGCAACGCCAGCAGAGCAGTTTCTGACTTCAGATGGACACTGTGGCTGCTGGCTGGCATCAGGGCTTTCTCTGCCCAAAGCTGCAGCAGCCAAACTCCATGGCAGCTTCACGCTGCTCTCGGAGCAGACCTAGAGGAATGAGTGGAGGAATGCCTGCTCCAAGGGGTTCCCTACAAAACATCCTGAAGAGGCAAAGCTGCCACAGGCAACGTTGGGGCACGGCTCCATCAGCTCTGTGCAGCACCAGCTCACCTGCCAGAAGCACTGTGGCTGTGCTGGAACCAGCTGAGCCCAGCTGAAGAAGGAACTTTGTAAGTCTGAGCAGAGGAAAATGCTTCTACTGCTACACTATCTCCTGTGCCTGATCTTATTCCAAGCTGGCTTGCTTGTATCCCCACATGGCACTGAACTATGCCATCACCAAACCCCACTGAACTACACAACAATCTCCTTGCAAACAAGCCCGTGTTGTTATACCCTCTCTTATCACGTAACCCACCTTACTTTGCACCTCAAGAAAAAGCAAACCATGCCTTCTATTTTTTAAGCCACTCCCAACCAAAATATAGTTAGAAACAAAGAAGGAAAACAGAGGAGGACAGATTTCTGCAAGTCCCAAAGAACTCACCTAGACTTTTTGTAGTCTACATACTTGTCCATAGCAAACTCATTGCGTTTAGCTGCCAAAAAATATTTTTGCCTGCATTATGAAGTTTTAGCATATTATCCAGCAAAACCAGGTCTTCCTATATGCATTTTTAATTTCTTGCACCAAATATACCTGCAAGCAAACAATTGCTTATAAAGATGCTCTTTAAATATAAATAAGTGTATATAACTCACTGATACATAGTAATAAAATAATCCCTAAATCACTCATTACATTATGCAAGAAAAATAATTTGTCTTTTGGACATTAACAGAAAATTAAATTATCTTTAAAAAAAACACTCAAAACTTCCTAAAGAAAAATCAAAACCAAATTAAAACAAAACAAAAAACCAATTCAACAGAAACAAAATCAACTCCCAAAACTGTTAAAATTATTGCACAACTGAATAAAAAAAGCTTTGGAAAAAACATCCTTTACTAGTGGAAATTACTGCATGTATGAAAAAACTAGGTATTTCTGAACACTCTGCTACATTCTTCCTAGAAGAACTTAAGTTATCTACAGAAAAACTCGGTTTTACTAACGAAATAGAAAATGTTAACACCTATCTTTTGGCTGAATGCAATAGCAGTCTTCAGGATTCAAGTAATTAATTGGTGGTGTTCTTAAATTTGTTCCCTATATTGTATCTCAATGGAAAATAAAACAACTTTCACTCATTCTTTGTATAATTTAGGATCCAGGTGCACAGTCAGACTTTTATGTAATTCCCATTCCTTTCATTAAAATGCTATATATTTGAGAGTACTTTCTCTCTCTAATGCTCTCTCTACACATTAAAATCAATTAAAGAGACTTGGCTAAATTATTTTCTAAAAGATAAAATATTATCTTATCTTACAAAATTTTCTGACAAGTAAATGGAAAGGATGTTGGAAATACCATTTATTTTCCCAATTTTTTATAATTATTCCTTCCTTTTTATAATTATTGCTCCCAGCAAAGAGCTGGGGCAGAAACCAGAGCTCTTTCTATGCCAAGGCTCTTTGTGAGTGCCATCAGAAGGATGCAATCATGACCTGGACCAATGAAACCAGATTACTAACTCTGCTACTCATTCTATCGGGTTTCAGTACTTGGTTCTGCATTAGAATAAAACTGCTGATAATTGGAAAAATTTGGCAATGAACAAAGTGAACAGGAATACTGTTCTCTGGAAGGTTAAAGAAACTGCATGCAGAAGTCTTTCTATTTAGATCAAATTTTCTTCAGAAAAGAATATCGTTTCCATGTACTAATAATTTCAGATGGTGTGTTCTTCCAGCTGAGTCTTTCCAACAAATAACTAAGTGGCCCTCCCCTCAGCAGCCAAACAAGCCAGCCCTGCTATGTTTCTTGTCTTACAGCGTTCAATGTGTGCCTGTCAAACGCTAATTAGGGTACAACTGGTTAGCACAGACCTAAGGGCAGGTGAGGATTCTCATCAGAGAACTTTCCTCCTTGTGTACTGCAATCAGTGGACTAAGAATTCAACCTACTGCTTTTACAGTCTGTAACTCAATAATGACAAAGGGCTTAATAGTGTTTCCTTAACAAAAAAACAAGTGCATTTCCATTGATTTTCAAGGGACCAGAACCAAATCTCTTTCAGTTCCTCTGCTCCACACACATTATACATAGAGATACTCAAACTGCTGAATAAATCATGCATGTGAAAAGGAACACTAATGGGCCCAGACAATTAATGGAAACAAAGTGAATTCATTAAACAAAAATCTGTTAAATGCTAAGGGTAATGTGCCTGACCACTCCCACACATAAGCAGGAGCTGCTAAGCTTTGGGATAATACAGTCATGGTACCATCTATTTCCCCACTCCTTCCTTCCTAATTCTCCTTCCTCTCTCCAATTAAACCATCTCACAAGTGGTTTTTTCCTGGGCCTACCCTGTGGGGCATTACCTGATCTAACTCATCATATCCCTTGGCAACTCTCTGAAACTACTGGCATTGCTCCTCTGTGCTGTACAGCTCTGGAAGCCTCAGCAGAGCAGAACTTAGAAGCTCTCTGCATATTGGTAATTTCTACTACAGCAGGGTCTTAAGTGAAATGTTCCTCTAGAATAAATCAAATGCAACATACATCTGCCCTACTCAAGAAAAACAGAGAAAATCACAAGTATTCATCCAAATTCATACTAAGTTTTTCAAGTAAAGAAGTTAAACCATGGTTGAAAGACAAAGCAGCCATTGACATCCCAACCAGGAAATCTTTCCCAGTAGGCCTTTAACTTCAAAAGATTAATTATCGAAAAAAAAAACTGCTGTGATGTTTTGTAATCTAATGTTCAAATAATTATAGGAATAGTTTTGGGGTTTATGCATTACTGGGCAAACTACTTCCATACCAAAACAAAATTCTGTAGCAAAATACTGACAAAGAAAAAGGAAATAAACATGCGCGCAACACACGGACAACAAAGAAACTCTTTGTACAAGCAACCCTTCTGAAATGCTCAACAGGTCTGCATGTCCACCAGAGAGAACTGCACAGCCATACTACTGTTATTAAGCTTTCCTCTGTAACACTCCATGTAGACATTGGTTTCCTGCTCTTAGCTGGAGCAAGTAGCAAGGTGACAAAAGACATGATTCTGCCCAATTTTTCCTTTCTTTCAACTCATTTGTTCTCCAGCCAGCCATGATGATGTTTCCTGTAATGAATTTACTTCCCTGATGAAATTTCTTCTTGTAGTGACTTGCTACACTTCTGTCTCCTTCCTAACTCGAGCACTATTGTAGAACTTGATTTATACTGATTGTTAAGAGGAATGAATACACTGTGTCTTCTCATTTGCTGGAAAGACTTTGTTTACATGGTGTAAACACATTGAATTGAGAAGCAAGCACAGGCACGGCCTCAGAGGTACATCTGATCACACTGTACCTCTCCCAGCTACAGGCCAAATCAGAGAATACTGCTGGCCAGTGTGAACAAAAAAAGCAACACTCACGGTTATCTCCTCTCCAGTTTTCTGTCTGAAAACATCTTCTGAAAGATGTTTATGCCAGTAACAAAAGAAGCAATGCTTGTAACTATTTGCTTCTCTGTCTTCTGTCACCTACTGAAAGATGTTTATCCTCAATAACAGCACATGAAGCAGGCAGACGTCAACTTCTTTAATACAGTGGGTTTTTAAACCCTGGTTCCAGCTAGGACAGGGTTAATTTTTGCAGTAGCCAGGACACAGCATGGCTAGAACCCAGAGGTTATTCTATACCACCTCCCATCATTTTCTAGGGCCGTGGGAAGGGGTCCCATCCAGGTTGCATAGTGTGGCAGCACGGTCAGGTATTGACCAGAGGTGTCCCTGTGGTGAGCACTGTGCGTAAGTCCTTCACCTCTAGTGCACTCTGTTATTAACATTGCTACTGTTACTGTTTGTTTTCTTATTTCACTGCTGTTTGCAGTAAATGGTTCTTATCTCTTATCTGTGATCTTTACCTTTTGTGCCTCCAATTCTTCTCTCCATCCCACCACAGGGAAGGGAAAAGGGGAAGGGGGAGTGAGCAAGTGAGTGGTGCACGGTTCGGAGTGTTTCGGTGGGAACACTAAATTGGGGAATACCATTCCTAAACCCTGACAAACACCCATTAGTGCCAATTTTTTCTCTTCTGAATAATACATGACCGTTTACAAATTAAATGTTTACCTACATAAGCCTCCTTGGAACCTGTGGTGCTCAGTTATTAGCAGATATCAGAGAAGAAACACGTGTCTTCAAGTATTATACTTCTTTTTTTTCTACTTTTTTGCTGCTATCACTGATGTTTTAGTAGTTGAGTAGTAGTTGTAGTAGAAACTGGACCAGAAAAAGTTATGTTCCCTGTTTTTAAAAGAATAGCATGAGATAAGGCAGTCTATCAAAAAGAGCAGTCTGTTTTAATCCCCCCATGAGCTTACATCAGCTACTGTAGCACACACGGCAGAACCACCACAACAAGCCAAAAGCCACACTTCTCCACGTAACACTGAATGGTTCTCAACCCTTCGCTCTTTCTGAGACCCAGCACAACGCTTGAAAAGAAAAAGAAACCGGAAAATAAACAAGCTAACAAACAAACAAACAAACAGAAAACAGCCCCCCACCCTCCACCCCGTGACTGATTAGAGTTAATGCCCTTCTGGTGGGCACCAAGAGACTTTTCCAGTTTTACTGCCTTCTTAACTCCCAGGCATCTCTGCACACCTAAAGCAGGCTGCCCTGACATTTTCCGGTTTGGACTTTATGAGAAGGTTAACATTTTCCTCTCTCCAGTCTCTGCTTGTTCATTTGAGGCGTTGAGTCACATTAGCCAGAGCAACAGCAAAGGCTTGCACTGCAGAAAATGGATACTGAAAGTCCAAAATGTAAGCATTGCCATCAATTCTTCCAAACTGCATCACCTGGAAAGCAGGGGAAGAGGGAAAGGGAAGGAAAAAGAGAACAAGGTCAAAAAAACGAACCACAGAAAAGGAAGCAGAGTAAAAACAAAATTTTTTTGCTCTTTTGTATGAACACGTCTCCTCAGTAAGTATGATTGGAGCTACTGACAGAATGGGGTATCATGCCAAAGAACAGTGAGAGCAATGCACTTGTGGTCTGTATAGAGTATTTGACTGCAGTATTTGACTCCACAGAGTAAACTGACACAACATGCTAGACTGCATACAGCATTGGTTTAAGCAGCTTGTCACCAATTATATCAGCAGATGTGGGTAACCAGCATCATGCTTCCCGCAGGAAAATATCGGTCTCTCCCTTGGAAATATCCTATCATCAGCCCATCAGGAATACAGATTTTGTTTTCAAAGAAAGAAGCTTTCAGGGATGGGGAATAACCAATTTTCTCACTCTAGCATTTCATAGCTGATAAGGTGTTCATTCTTTGCAGTTCTGTTTCCCTCTGCATAAACTTCACTAGCACATAATTACGGCGAGAATGAATTAGCAAAGGGGCAGTGAGAGCTGTTTGAAATGTAAAAGCAAAACTAGTCAGGGTGTTCATTGCTCTTCCACAGGGAATATCCAGAGTTTGGCCTATTATTACTGTTTTTTCATTCGCTTCATCGGAAATCCAGATTTTATTTGCTCTACAGAGAAGATTCTTGAGCTGGAATGGAGACTGTGCAAGTCAAGTCAGGCTTTGTTCCCTGCACCCCACCAACAAAACCTGTAGTTGGGTGATTTTGCAGAGCTGCCCCATGGCACATATTCATAGCCATTTAACTGAAGAAGAAAGGGGTACAAATGGCTCTGATCGCTGCCTTTGAGCTGTTGTTACAATACATGCAAAACCAAAAGACTATCACTGGTCATGCATGTTGGATACTTAAGACATTTTAAGACAACTTAAATCAGAGGAAGTTGAGAGCCTTGATATCTTTAGTAAACCAGAAGTGAATTACTTCAAGGACAAGGAAATAAATATGAGTCTCCTTAGTCTCAGTCCAGCATCCTGCTAATCAGCACCACTTAAAAGGCTGGGTTTGGTGTCGTAGTAGTAACATACCACTCTGGTCAAAATTAAATGTTTTGATTTTTTGAACTACCCATTGACCCTTCTACCCACAGCAGTTCAAAAGTGGCCCAGCAGCACTTTGTTCTGGGGCGGATCAGTGTCTCCCTCCTCTACCACTAAGAGCGAGCCCCAGGGGCCTGGTAGCTGCTCACAAGTGGAAATTTTGGCATGGAGGGAACCTAACTGCCTTAGCTACCTGTTGACTGGCTAACCTTTGTGAGCAGGGCAAGAAGGAAGCAGTGTTCACTCAATTAGCCACCATCCACAACCATCACCAATGGCACATGCAGCTACCGCTGTGGAGAGCCACTGTGTTTATTACAAAACCTTCAGCAGTGAGAGCCAGCAAGACTAAAGGAGGCCCCTGTTCTCATGTCTGACTGCAGTAAGACCAAACATATTTTGTATATTTACTTTACAATTGAACTTCACCCTCCATACTGAACTTAGACCTTCAGCAGCTGTTTTTCATCAACCACATGGCAAAGCTTTTGTTCACGGAACAGCTGTCACAAGCAGAAGGCGCTTGGCAGCATGAGAGACAGCTTATTCCTGGCATAGCTTTCCCACACCCTGGCCCCCATTCCAGCAAAAGTGTGCCACCCCTTCCTACCTGTCGTCCTTCCAGCTCAATCTGGAAGTTTTTTGCCGACTCCTGGGTCACCCGCCCTCCGAAGTCCAGCTGGTAGACTTGTGTTGCCTCGTTCCACAGTGGCTGCTTGTTAGCCATCACATACACAAAGCCCTGGCTTCCCAGTCTCCCATCCTCCTTCTCACTAGCCTTCCGGCACTTGAATTCATCCAGCTCACTGGCTGTCCTCAAACTCCTTTTGGTTTTCCAACCCTTTTTACTGCCCTGGCTCTGGTTCATCAGTTCATCTCCACTGATAAAAAGCTCCGGCTCACTCTCTGAGCTGTCCTGAAACTCATTCGTCTTGTTCAGTTTCTTGGACTTCAGCTGATCCTTCTGGCTCTTGACCTTCTTCTTCTCCCTTCCCAGCCGAGGGCTGGCTATCAGTGAATTGAAGTCAGTCAGTGTCCTTGCCTCCTTTTTGACCTTGCCCTCGGTGATAGCCTGCACATTTCCTTCCTCGGCTCGACTGTCCAGGCGTTTCCGGCTCTTCTTGCCAAATTTGTCTGTCCTTTGAGGAACAGGGCTTTCTGTCAAGGAGAGCACCTCCTGGAAAGTGTCTGCTGTCTCCACCATCACCTCTGTGCCCACGTGGCCCTGCAGCTCTGCCGGTGGGGGAGACATCACTGGTTTCTCCACCACGAGGAGTGGCTTGGGGGGCAAGGTGCCCTGGGGGTTCTGTACGGGTGGGCAGGCGCTGTAGGAGCTCCACGGGTGCAAGGCGATCGGTGGCAGCTGTAAACTAGAGCAAGTGCTACTTCCCGGGTACATGGGTGGCAAAGGGCAATAGGAGAGGTTGGATGGATAACCTGGCTGAAGCACAACTGTGGGCTCCTGCTGTGCAAACTGTGTTGGGGCCAGAGCTTCTTTGGGGGAGCAGGGGGCCTGCATTCCCTGAAGGGGTGGGGCACTGTAGCTTCCTGGGTAAGGTACTCCAACCCCATAACTCGTCTGAAAAGTGGCAGTGGGACTGGTTGGAGACTTGGGGGAAACAAATGGCACTCGAGACACATCCAGATGTTGAGCTTGACCAATGATGAGCGGAGGAGGTTTTAGAGGGTTGGGCACTGAGTTCTGAGATGTCCTTTCCTGAGGAACCCATATCTCTTCACTCACCATAGGATCCCACTGGTACGGCGGTGGCCGTTTCACACTAAGGGTAGCCTCTGTCAAGGACACAGGTACGTGCCGTACTGATTTCTCCACCGGGCAGTGCTGAGAAAGGGCCTCATCCTCCGTGAAGGCGGAATTGATATAATCCGCTCGGTCACGGGAATTGTCAGGCGGGCTCAGCAAGCTGTAGGAGGACTGGGAGGCCAGAGGTGAAGTACTGACAGAGTGAGCAATGACAGAGCTGTGCTGGGAGCCACTCCCTGTGCTCAGATCAGGTCTCATGCCACCAACACTGGAAGTGCTGCTACCAGCATTGGCACTAGCCATGTTGCCCGCGCCACCAGTGCCCGCACTGCTGCTGCCGCTGCCAGCGCCGCCACTGCTGCATTGGCTGCAGGTGTACAAGGCCGTGGGTACTCTCTGCTGGTACTGCCCTGACACAATGTTGCTCTTGGCTTTAGGGGGAAGTTGCAAGGTGGCTCTCTGACCATCCATCAGCTGAGCCATTTTCAGGGCTGCCTCTCTGCTGTTCCTCCGCAGAGTAGCATGAATGATACTGCTGTCCAGCCTCTGTGCCATGCTTCTGCCCTGGGACAGCTGGCTGGCAATGTCAGGGTAGGGCGGCGGGTCCCCGGTCGGGATGGAGTAACGGGGGACCGTAAGCCGGTTCAAGGTGGCGCTGGCACACGGCTGCTGCATCTTCTTCTCGGCAGCTGTGATGCGCAAGGTGGCAGAGCTGCCGGGGCCCGGCAGGGTGTAGGTGCTCTGGGCACAGAGCATCCTGGTGCGAGGCCGGCACACCTCCTCCACATTCCCGCTGCTGTCGAACGTCGTTATCCGCTCGTACCCCAGGGGCGTCTGGTAGTGCCCGGCCGGGTAGAGGGAGAACTCCCCCTTCTTGAGGCAGAGATCGAGGGGCGGATGCGGGGGGCCGGGCGGGGGCGGCAGGGCGGGGGCGGGCGCGGCGGGGATGGTGCCGGGGTAGGGAGGCGGCGGGTTCATCTTGTTCAGCTGCAGCTCCGGAGCGGCTCCGAAGATGACGGCGTCCCCTTCCACCAGCTGTGGCGCCGGCCGCGGGGCCTTGGCCTTGGGCGGGGGCTCATGCTCGCGGTCGCCGTGGTCCCGCAGGTCGGCCAGGGCGATGGCGGGGGGCGCGGGGGGCGGCGGGGCGAGCGGCGGCGGCGGCGGCGGCGGCGGGGCGGGGCGGCCCAGCTCCCCCACGGCCAGCGCCCCCGCCCCGGGGCCGGGAAAGCGGCCCGGAGCCCCCGGGAAGGGCCCCGGCCCCTCGCCCCCCGCCTCGGCCGGCGGGTTTGCCAGCACGTCCAGCTGCACGTTCTGGTTGGCGAGCAGCGACTGGACCAGGCCGATGCTCTGCGTGGGCGACATGGCCTGCGCCGAGCTGTGGATGGGCGCGATGGGGATGTTGACGGTGCAGGGCGGGCTGCTGGCGGGCGCGCCGGGGGCGCCGGGCACTGCAAGGGACAACACAGAGCGTCACCGCCGCCCCGGCCGCCTCTCCCCGCCCCAGCCATCCCTCCCCTCCAGCTGCGGGGCTGCCCCAGGCACGGAGGGCTTTCTAAACTACTTGCTACCCTTGCGGACTCTGCTGCATCGGGAGGGGCTGCTACCGCTTCCCAAAACCTGCGGATCAGGCCTCAGGGGGAACACGCAAGCCAGCCCGTCTCCCCTGAGTCCCATGGCACAAGAGCTACTTGTAACGGCTTGTGATCAACTTTAAAGCCACTTCTTGGGAGTGACACTTCAGAGGTCAAGTTCTGAGTGGGCTTTCAGCCTCCACTACCATCCCCATGGACTTGCATGACCTGAATTTGCACTCCTCATCCAGTTTTAACTGCTTCTACTCAAATCAATACAAGTTTTGCTAAATCAGGACTCACTAGTTTTCAAGAAGAGGCTTTTGACAGTAAATACATCAAGAAACAATTGAACAAAACAGGCAAACAAACAAAAGAAGTGGAGGCTAAGGAAAACAAAGTTGAAGACCTGCACTGAAGGCATTGTATAGTATCTAGTATAAGGTTCCTAGACTCAATGAGCTTGGGAGAGCTCGAGAACACAGGCAACAGTTGGGAAAAGTTGAGTATAGTGGGTGACAAATCATCCAGCAATGCAAGAGGAATGAAGCTGAAACAGAGAGAGACAGGAACATGATGGAATGAAATGCAGACAAAACTTGTAAAAGTTCTCAGAAGATTTGTAGGGAGAAGATGTGACGAAATAGATGGGAAGCCAAAAAGAAGTGGGTACTGTAGTCAGGGCAACTGTGGCATCAATGTTTGGACAAGCTGCAATCCGAAATGTGCAAAGAAGCATATATATATATATATATATATATGGAAAAATTTCCCACATATAGTGGCATTGAAAAAGGGACAGTGTGGCAAGAAGTGGTTGATTCCAACAGGAACTACCACTGAAAAGCTGGAGCAGGAAAATGAGGACACTGGATCCAAGTAGAGGTGTGGAAGTCAAGACGGAACCGAATAAAAAGGGAAAATAGTAAATACTGTATTAGAACTCCCAAGAATATTGCAAGTTCTTTTTTATTAAACTTTCTGTAAAAAATCCCACAGAAAATGGTAAGTGAGTGGTATCAGTTGGTTTGTGGAAGGAAAGGAGATGAGACCAAGGATCTGGTGTCATATCCAGGATCCTTTAAGTGTGCCAAATTCTGTGGAGACCTCTGCAAGACCAGATCACGTAAGAGATCCATTAGTCAGGACTCCTCCAAATGCTGCCCAGTTCCTAACTAATTTCTAATTAAAATTCTAGTCATCTACCTATGCCCTGTAATTACATTTTTGGTAACATGGCTTTTATCAGCATCAGTCATGAACGTGGTAGGTGTACAGATAGGACTGTGGCTACGCTGGCAAATACTTATAGTAGTTCTTTTCATTCCTTTAGAGGAAGACCAACAGCTAAACTTAACTGACCCTAAGGCAGTGCGGTTCTGTGCTTGGCTGGCAGGCCATGCTTTCACTCTGATGCCTGCAGGCTTAGCAATTTAGCTGCCAGAGCCTGAGGTTTAATTGTTAGCTTGGCTTGAACAACCCCAAATGTTGCTGTCATTTTGCCTTACCCAACAAAATACCATTTGCTGTGGTGTTGCTTAATAGTCCTAAGTGTTTAAATCTGATGTTTTCTTCATTTCTCCAATGGTTTTTAATTGATTAGTTTGTATACCTTGTAAGTTAATTCACTGTGCATTTGTCTTGCCAAATCTTTACTGACTACATTAAAAAACACCTGTCCCAAGTGTGCCTCACTATGAACATTCCACTACTCAAGAGCAGCTTTCTACTATG
Source organism: Acanthornis magna (assembly GCA_036785705.1). Lineage (NCBI taxonomy): Eukaryota > Metazoa > Chordata > Aves > Passeriformes > Acanthizidae > Acanthornis > Acanthornis magna. The sequence goes on along the minus strand of JAWUZG010000040.1, from coordinate 12,554,916 downwards.
TTTTTTTTAATCCATCATGTAATCATTATTTACCCTGCAATATTTTTTCCTTTAGTATATGGTACTTTTTCCCTTTATATAAAGGCTTTAAGAAAGGATATCCCCAAAAGTATTTTTTAAGATTTAAGCAGCCACCATTTACTAAGTCAGAAATTAATTTTCAGAAGAAACTAGAAGGGAGGAAGTGGACAAGAGGAAGGCTGTTACGGAGGACAGGGTAGTATGATTCTTTTATTAGCCTTCTCAAAGAGTGGTTACCAGCAATTATGAGTACCATTTAATCTCTTATTGCCTATTCAACCCAATTTTCAGGAAGAGATGTGAAAACTTTGTATTCTTTCTTTTCTATTTAGTTTTCATATTACTTTCTGACAGCTTGGACCATATTTCATAATAGCAAACGTTGAGTGCACCCTATTAATAATATATATACAATCACCGATATCTCTATTATTTTCTTCAGATACTACAGGTGAATATCATGTAGACAGAAATTAAGCATGTCAAGTCCCCCAGACTGTGAAGAAAATGGGCTTAATTTTAAACATACAAGTATTTCTTTAGAAGTCCAGAGAACTACTCTGATGCTTGGGTCAGATACAAGCTTTGGTGCTGTCTGCAGCTGAAACCCTGGTCTGAAATAATGAGAGCATTTCCACTTATTCCAGTAAACTCTAGCACAAGCCTTTAATTCCTTTGCAGTGCTCACACTCCTTCCTCTTTAAAGGTTACTGGCATGACAGCCATGTCCATAGTTCCAAAAGTCTGTGACCTGGCAACAGGAATCCCTCAGTGATATGAAAATTCTGAAAATTTATTAATTTATCTTCTTTTCTAGTATTTGTTAATTGTATTGGCATAATGATTTTTGTTTTGATTGAAGGAGGTCCTTCCAGTCCTTTCACCTCCCACATCACGTCACCTGCACCCAAGCCTTCCCTGCACAGCTTAAATCTTCCGCCACCTTACATTTCGGTGAAGTGAAAAATTCTTCCTGACCTTCCCTTGTTTACTGACTACTTTACTACTTTAGCCTCTTAGTAGTGATAAAAATCCAAATGAGCATTTATCATGTCCCAAAGGCTGGCTGCGTTTCCTGGGAACCTGCCCTCCAACCCAAGCTCCTACCAGCTAGCTGATGCAATCAGGTGTCAAGAACAACCTGTTGGGGCTTCCAACACATTACCGTTCTGTCCTATCAAGATGCAGAATGCAGGGCTTCAGTTTGTGGAAAATTCCTAGCAAACTAAGATGAATTAGCAGATGACTGATTTCCCAATAAACTTCAAACTTAGGAGCTCTTTATGGCTTATATTTTCCACACATTTTAGAAAACAATGCCCATAATACATATTAGCCCTATTCTAACTCGGTTCTACAGGACCCCATCAGACTAAAGCATTTTGATTTGTGTGTTTACCAGAGGGGACTATGACACAACAGACCTGACCTCCATCCAGCTTAACCCGTAACATGGCAGCCCTCCAGCTCTTCCTTACCTGGTAAATCATCTTCGTCTTCGCTGAAAACATTTGGATTAAAGACAGGCATGTTAATGTAGTCCATTGAAATCTTCCGCACTTCTGGGAGATATATTGTCATTTGCCTCGGCTGCAGATGCAGCAAACTGGTTTTATATATTACTACAGAAAGAACATAACAAGAAACAAAAAAGTCTGTTACACAAATAGCATGTAAAGCTACAGAAGAAGCAATTCAAAGCAGACAGAAGGGCTATGAATATTTTTATTTACTGTATACATGTGCATGGGCAAGCCATTATTTGTCAGATCACTATGTAACACTTTGCATAAATGGGATAAAAGAGATTGTTGCTTTCAGCTATTTCTCTTTAAATGGAAGTAGCATCTCTGTAATTAATTACTTCATCTTGTATTCACATTTATTTTTATGGAAGAAAAACATTTTTTTCCATTCTGCTTTTGAAACTTTTCACCACAGGACGCTACCAACTTATACGACTTTAGGGGAAAACTGGAGAGCTCTCAGGACGGAAATCTCTTGAAGATTACTACATACAAAGAAATCCCTCTGGGCTCAGGAAGTCCCTGGCACCCAAACCACCGGAGACTGAGAGAACATTTGAAAGAAGTATCATTATACATTTACTTTACACTTACATCCTTCCCTACCTATCTGCCACCTTGACTGAGAGAATTCATCTCTGTTGAATTCAACTGTGGTCATTCAACTGCTGTGGTCATTCAACTGCTGACAGCAGTCAATACAGCCACAAAAGGTTATATACATCTAATTCTGCATCCAGGGTATCTTTATGTACTCCTAACCCAACTGTATAATGCAATACAGGACAAAGTAAGTTTTTTAAAGAGCTCAAACTGCTATACTTGTGTTAATATTTCAGTTCAGAGCTCAGTTCTGCTAAGTGGGACCCTGTTCTTTACCCAGCCTTCTTCCTTCCAACAGGACTGAGTAGAACTGGCCTACCCAGAAAAAGGATGATGGACTAGGCAAAGCTGCTTTTAATGAAGGCTACCAGATTACTGATGCTCCAGCAGGAGAACCATGTAATCAGGCTCTGCACTGACTTGAAGAATCTTGAGCATGAGGCTGTAATAGCTTTTTTGTATAATTCATAGCTAAATGACTATAAAAATCTGACTTTTAAAAGCATTTCTATTACAGTAACTTAAAACCTATTATTTTTATAGTCCTTTTGTAAAATTTTTTAAATTATGTGGGTTTTGTTCAAATAAACTGTAAAAGTAAAGGTCTGGGCTTGAATGTTAATTAACCATTTTATTACAAGTGAGACTTTTAGCATTTTATTGATCATCTCATTATAGTATTTACAGATTTTAATCTCCTTTATTTACAGTGAATTTCATAAAATCTAATTCCCACTGTCCACAGAAAATAATGCTTTGTTAAAGAAGCCTTTTGATCACCTGAAAAAAAAAATCTCATGGCGTAAGTTTGTTGTTTGTTAGAAAGAACTTGACATGCAAAAAAAATCAACAGTTTACTTTTACCTGCACCAAGGTTAGTTGGTAGGAAAGCAGCCAAACCCACAATTTTAAATTTGGTTCCCCAGATATTAGATGTGACCTGAGCAAGGTAGTTGTGCTGCAAAACAAAAACAAGACCATTTTTACCTGATAAAATCTGTATGAAGCGCTAATAAAAAAGGCAGAGCAATCAAGCTATATCAAGTGATAATGCAATTTCAGCTTCTCTGGTTTTTATCATATTGAAACAGCCTAAAGTACCTCCACAGCAACTGTTTTACCCAGTCATTAAGAAGACTCATTCTGATATCTAAACACCATCAGAAATGATGTATGCAACAGCCACAGGGTGATTAAAGCTATTGAAGATCTGAACAACACAATGTCTGCTTAGTGAGAACAGGTCTGTTTTCAGGCACTTGCTGCTCCTGCCCAGCAAGAGCACAGCTATTCTGTATTTCAGACAGTGATACACCCTGCCCCTTGGTTCTATGCTCATAAATCACTTTATAGAACAATAAACAAGACAGAAATTAATTACTCATAACAACAAACATATATTCCCCTGGAGCTCCTAAAGCCACTTTCCAAACCACTGCTGCCATAGTACACATATTATGGGTCTGAAAGACCAATAGATTTTTCTCAAAGGCCAGGAGTTATGCTGCCAATATTGGGAGCAAGATCTAAGCCTCAGGTCTTCTGCTCTATTTAAAGGGCCTTTGGTCCTACCTCCGTGTAACTGTTCTAGAATTTTTCATAAAAAGGAAAAAGTGAAAGGAGAGCAGAAAAAACCAAACCAAACAAAAGAAAATTAAAGGAACACAGACTGTTATTCATGAAATATACAACCCAGACAGTTCTACAGCCTTCTAAGTTTCATTTACCCAGAGGACATGAACACCACAAAGAGCACAACGTGGTAATTCCTTTCCTTCCTTCCAATTAAGACTGTTTCACATTAATTATGAAACAGAACATGTGGTCCGCTGAAACAAACATTTCCTTATCTCTGCAATCCCCAGCAAAACACAGAATTACGATGGCATTAAGACAGTTCTCAGAAACTGATGAAGTGTTTTCACATACCCTTTCAAACAGCCAACAACATCACCTAGAATAAAACCTCTCTCATGGATTCACATTGACAAAAGTAAGTGGTGCTGGGACTTATCAAGCAACACCTGATACTCCATTGCACTTTCAAACTAATATTGAACTGGAATATGCAATTCTCTAGTTGTTCCATCTCCTTTTTGTAATTTAATGGAAACTTTTATTGGTGATCATTAGATCTCTATCACAACTTGCTGCCTCTTGAAAAAAATGCGTTTGAATCAGGCATGGTAACAATGTGCACAATACCTGAGTAATATCTTCTAAAGGAAACTCTCTTCGTGTCAGGCTTGGTGAACCAATAGAGGGTTTCCTTATTGGTAACCTTGGCGATCTTGAGATCTCCTGTGCAGCTCGTGACATCTTTGGAGATTTGCGAGCTTCTATATTGATTCTGCAGGTAAAGCAATACTTAGAATTATCAATGGGCAAGCTAAAATGCACAAAACTCGTATCTTTGAATGTAAAGATGTCAGAAGAAGACAACTTGTAGGATGCCCTCAAAGTGACTAATAAAGACTGTAGAGCCTACAGGATGGAGAATTATGAGTCAAATTGAAAAATACAGAAGACCTGACATACTTGCAGTAACTCTGACTGGATGCTTTCTAATTAATCTAACAAAGTTTAAAGCAGTTCTGCCAGATACATTACATCTTCCACTAATCCATAAAAAGGTGTAGGGATGAATGATTTCAGCCATGCAGACTTCGAACAAAGTCTCAAGAAATGAGAACATGACACCTCAGTTGACAGATTTTCACATTAGTAAAGTCTGTTTGAAGGACAAAATATATTCCATGGTGGGCTGGGAGGCAAAAGAAAAGGTGGGAGAGTTTATAAAATCTTTCTTTGAGGCTGCCTGGGGAGAAGTTGTGCTCTATTGTTTCCAGTTACATTTTGTCCTAGAATCTTCACCCAAGTCCAACTCTATGGCAGTCTCTGAGATCACCCCAGAACTGCACCCTGTAGAGGGCCCCAATCTCACAGAGGATTCCTCTGTGCCCAAAGGAGCTTGCCTTTAATTTTACGAAGTGTCAAGAGAGGGAAGGAGAGGAAGGGGTAGAAGGCAAGAAGGGAGGCCACTTGGAGAAAAAGAAGAAATATCCAAGAAGTTATTACCTGGGTAGTTTGGGTGATTTGCTAGCTCGACTGATTTTTGGAGATTTCTTTGCTGCCCAGTCATCGCTGAGCTCGATATCGCTGGAGTCAGAGCAGTTGCAGCTGTCAATCACAGTGGAAATCAAGCTGTTTCCATAGATTTCATCTATCAAGACAGGCCCCAAAAAATTTAAGTGCTGCTTCAGAAAACTGGTATAAATTATAACTCTCAGTCATCAGAAGCATAAACCCAATCCACAGGCAGCAGTTGAAATAAAACTTTGCAGAGAAAAATTAAACATTCTTCACTCTTTAAACTCCAAATTTCCAATGGTTTGAACTCAAGTGAACATGATTCAGAGGGATGAATAGCATTCAATTGACTTAGAAATTGAGACTAAAGAATATTTTCTGCAATCAATTTTCCATTACTCAGAATACAAGTTCTCTTTTGTAAAACAGAACGCAGCATGGTATAATTTCAGAAGCTTCTAGGTCACGCTAAAGATTTTTTTCACATCAGAAAAAAAAAACAGGTGCCACCATCCATGTTGCATATATATATATATTTAAAGGCTTGAGGATTTAATATCCAAAGTATTGCTAAATAATTTTTATACAGAGAAACAATGAAATTCTACCTGCTTTTCCGTCTGTTTTGGGATCCATGATGACAAACTCTGGCCGCAACTTGCTGATACGGCGTCCTTTCAGGATGGGCACCAGTCCCCCAAGGTATTCCAAATACAGAGTGTAACACGGACCACCAACCTCTGGGTCATCTTCTGTCCGTTTCATCGTGCAGTGAAGCCGTTCATTACCAGCTGTTGGGTAGCTGACAAAATCTCTCATGTTGTTTGGGTCTGGGATTGGAGGCTTAATTAAACAGAGGAAGGAAAGAGAAAGTTTCCTATAGGTTATTGGTTGGGGTTTTTTTCTGTGGTGACTTAATCCCAACACAACTAACTGAACTTGAACCCAACTCTAATTTGGCAGGTGAAGATTGGTATAGGTTACTTCCTGAGTTATGCAGGACAGAGTGGCTGTGTATTATTTAGTTAGGTCAAAAGCAGCTGTACACAGAAAACGAAAATTAAAACTAGTTACATCAAAAAGGAAGGTTGTGCCTGTGGTCAGAGCACTGAATTAGACAACAAATCTGTTCTCAAGTTCCAGCTCTTATTAGAAACTTATTTTTGAACTTGGGTAAAGTGGTCAAGTCAAGTAACAAGAGTATCTTGTCTCCTGCAGGCCCTCCAAGTGAACCTGGACGCTCAGATCCCATTCCTGGTTAGTATTGGTACATGCCATGCTATTACGCTACAATGCTGTCAACTCTGAAAGAAGCTTGTCCTCCTTAGACCACTTCCAAGCACATCCCATCCTTGCTGAGGCTCTATTTGTGTGCCATGTAGAGAAACACAAGTGCAAAGCTCAGAGTGGGTTACTTTGCCCTGCTTGCCAGCACACTGTATTAATCCATGACAAACTCAGTCCTAAAGCAGTAGGAATTCTTTTATCTAGGACAATATGGCCTGTATGACTCAAATGCTATTAATGTGTGTAAGTCAACAGAGTTTCTTTCAAAATGAAAGTATAAGAAAGAAAAGGCAGGAACAAAATAAGCTGCCTTAACCTGGCAAATAGGTATGGGCTGAGGAGTGACCTATAAGGTGGTCCACAAGCTGGAGCAGGAGGACAAATGTAGACACAGAACAGGGTGCCTTGCCTAGCACTGAAGGTGTGGCTGACAGTATAGGCTGAGTGGGTGACTGGGGATGAGCCAGGGTAAAGTATATGTGCTGAGGAGGCTCCAGAAACAGGACAGGCACATGGCTTCTGGAAACCCTGCTTCTGCCTCTCAGTCCCACAACCGCTCTGCACTCCAGCATCCCCTCTAGGAGGTGACACAAGGGTTGCTGGCAATGATGTGCCCTTGTACTGCCCTCTGATCCCCAGCAGGGCTCCCAGCCTTGCTACAGCCAACTACTGCCTTTATCCAGCCCAACCCGTCCCCTCCCCTGCCTTCCCTGACAGCCAGGAAATTGTCACTGATGCTCTAGAGAGTGGTGGCTCTGGAACAACATGGAAAGCATCCTGGGGAGAAGGATGGAAAGAACTAGAAAAAACTGGACACCACTGGTCTCATAAATGCTTTGCATCTTTGGACGTCCAGGAGTTATGGTTACAGCAAGGCATTTATTCTTCTCTGACAAATGAAATGATTTACAGTTGCACAAACTGCCCTGATGAGCAGTACCCAAGTGGAACCGTGCAGAATTATTATTTTGTAGTGTGAATTTTTTCTCATTTAAACTGGGCCAGCCCCACTGATTTTAAATTAGTTGGTCTAGCTCTGCATTGTTTTAACAAGACCTCTGGCTCAAGAGACTGCTGTAACACATATACATTAAAAAAAATCACAAAAATGTATGTTTGAATGCTGAGCATTTACCAGCTAATGCTCTGGTTTATAGGCTGTGATAAACAGCTTGGAAATCCCAAGATGTTAGTGAAGGCACAACCATGAAACAAATGGGTTGTGTTGATAGTTCTGCTTGTGGTACAGAAAAAGGTGTGATATCTTGTTCATTCTTCCACAGCATTGTTGGAGCAGTAAGATTAGCAGAACTATCTGTTAGTAAAAATGTTTGGGCAGCCCCAGATCCTAAGTCTAACCTTCCTGGCAATATAAGCACTTGTGACGTGTAGGGAGACAACAGTTTTACCCCTGCGAATCCTTCCTGTAACCACGATACAGTATTATCATCAGCATGAGCTGCTTCAGAAGTCTTTGTGAGTCACCAGCATATTTTACCCTTGTAATGTATTTGGAAAGGCCATCTCCATGGAATAATGCAGATCAGCATGTGTGAGCCTTCTTTTCAGATTTTTAATAGGCACTAAATGCATCACTGGGTTCTTGAAGAGGACAGGAATGCTTTCAAAAAGATAAAATCTTACAATTTAACCATTGCCACTTAGCAGCACCATGGAGAGGAAATCTAGTAACGCTTTCCTCTTCACAATGCACGCATCTCTTTCTTCTTACCTTGATTGTTGGTATAAAGGCAGTGGTGAGGTACGAGCAGAGCCGAGGGGGCAGGGTCAGCTTGCTGATGTCCTTGTCATCCCGCAAACAGCTGGCGATGGTCTGCTGGCACAGCAGCTGCAGACTGGAGACCCTGTGCTCCACCCTGACAACATACAGCGCAGGTCCAGAGGCCATCAGCAGGCGGGAGTCCCTGTGACCCCAACAGATCGAGATGATGGGACGCTGCATGAAGAGCAAAAGGATACAACTTCAAAAGACTTTGTGTAAAAGGTCTTTTGCCAAGAGGGCTGTGCAGCAAGTGATCACATGAATTCAGCACCAATAACATAACCCTAGGTGTTCCAGAAACTCAGAAGTGCCCGCTACTGCCCACCGAAGGAGAATGTGAACATCTGAAATCATCAAAACCAGCAGTTGATGTTTATACAGAGCTTTTTACTCACAATGCTTGAAACTCATCACACAAGGAACCAGCTACCAAATTCAGTACCTAGATAGGATAAGTGCCTTTAAAGACATAAGAGTGTAGAAAAGCAGGATCTTTCCATGCCCTATCCAAATGATTTATTCAGTCGTCTAATCAGTCCTCATCCACTGGTAACAGCTCATATTGTACAACTGAAAAGTTAAATTTTATGCCCAGAGACACTTAAAAAAACAAGTGGAGAAAACTCAATCAGTTTTCTTGTCCTGCGCCAAGTCTTCTGCTGCACAGTGTCTCTTTTGAACTATTCCCAGAGGAACTGAACTGTGAAAGAGCACCAGGAACACAACAGAGAATGGCCTTTTGTCTTCTACTTGTCTACAATCAGAAATGTCTAAATCACGACAGTAAAAATAGAAAGAGTGAGGGCCAACTGGTAATAAATGTCACAATGTGGAACAGAATAATGATAAACAACTCAAACACTGCTGCTTAGGACATTTATCTCCTGCTTGCACGGAGCTCCCTAAACTTCCCTTCTAAATCGCATCTTTTCATGTAAAGTACCAGTCTGCTGTGACCTCTTCTTGCCCTATCATCATTACTTTTGCCCTTCTTAGTTATATCCACCTGTCATCTCTTGCTTTTCGTGTTACAAAGTATTTGTATTTGCTTATATACACACACCCTGTGGTATTTCAATCCCATCTGCTACATCTGTGCAAGTAAACAACATAGAGTAAAGATGAAACTCTAACTCCATGAAGAATACTATACAGCAGGCTGTGATCAGTGAACTACAAAAGATTTACTCCTTCCTGTGAAGGTTTTCCTTGTTTTCACAATCTGTGACACTCAGAAGTTTAAGCAAAAATGTTTTTAATCTAAATTATGAACTGTATTTACTGAAAGGTCAGGGTATCTTTGGAATATCTTTTCACAAGATACATCAAACAAGAAGACAAGATCAAGACACCACCAATAATAGCTTTTATTCACTGCTCTATGAGCAGTATGGTACCCAGATAGCAGGGTTAGATCAGCCCAGAAGTCATTAATCTAGCCTCGGAAAAGGCTTCCCTTCCATTTACAAATTCAAGATGCTTAAAGGCAAGAAACTGGGAAAAGATGTTTTTATGTGAATAATAGGAGGCAAAATGCAGCTGGCATAGCTGATTGATGATATCAGTGCTTATCATTAAGATAAAGCATTGGATAAAAAACTTTTTCACAGAAGAGATCTTCCCTACTATGCCATCTTATCCTAGATTTAAATTTCAAGGAAAATACTGGTTTTAAAGTAGGAGGAATGAAGGAGCTTAATTTTAATTACATCTAGGCAACACCACACACACACCTCCATCAAGGCACAAATCTTCAGGCTGACTGATATGCAAACAGAAAGCCGCAACAGTTGTGATTTTCACAGTAATTGCTAAATGCATTTTGTAGTGGAGAACTTCAAAAGAATTGAGAAATCCTTTGTGTACCATCAAGAATTACTACATGGCTCGTCAAAATCATAATCTGTGGCATACAGCCTTAAATTTGATGAGAGGTCACATGAAATATCCCCTACTGATTGGTATTTTCATGACTTGTGAGTGTGGCTTGGCCCTCAGACTGTCTGGCAGCAATGAGACAGCTCAAGCTGCTTACAAAATAAATGCAATTGAAAAGGCACTGGCACAAGGTAGGTACCTGCCACATTTACCGTGTGACAGCCTGAAAACAGCACTAGCAGAAGTGACCCTGATTTTCCCAAGGGCTGAATCCCAGCATGGGCAGAACTATCTTCCTGATCACTACTGTGGGATCCAAACTGCACCCTGCTGTTCACCTTGCATCAGCTACAGCTTACCTATAAAACACAGAGAGGGAATAAACAAGTATGTGACTTGGCACACAAATGTTTATTTATTGGATAGATTTTAATGCCAGGAAAGAAGTCTAATATCCCAGCTATCATAATCCAATACAGCACACCCAGACATGATGTCTAGTACTGCAGCTATTATAACCCAATATATCACACACAGGTAGGACATTCTTCATCCAAATAAGAGTAAAATAAAACCACCTCTTTCCTCAGGTTACTTCTGCTTGCAGAGAACATCAGAGGTGCAGATAGTACAATAGTACCAGTGCAAGAACCTTTGCAATCTTAAACACAGTCAGTCTCAAGGGAAAGGTTTTTCAGAAGCTTTGGAACACGGGGTGGGACCTCTGGCAACATAACACTGTGAAGCTCAGATGAGTAGAAAATCAGAAGACGAAAACTTCACCACAGTTTTTCAACAGGCAACCATAGTTCAGCCACCTTCTAAACTTCTGAACATATGATGCTCTTACATTCTCTTTATGAATTTATATGCAAACAATATATGAATGGGTGCGTGTTTAAACAAACACACACAATACCTGCAAGTGATGTACTGTTTGTAAATCATGACATTTCTACTCTTCCATTTGTACAATTAGTCTCCCCACATACCTCATCTGTTTTAATATTTTCAACCTCAGTGAAGAGCACTTGCACCACACCACCAGACACACCTTGTCTTCCTTTCTATGAAATAGTCAGACCCTCAATGCTTCTCCAGTCTAGTGTTCAGCAAAACTTCATTTACAGTGAAGGGCTAAGACTTCAGATGGGTTTCAGGGAAAATTAGCCTGCCATTACAGGCTTGGAGAAATAAAAGATCACCCAAATGCCAGATTTGACCTGACCTTTAAAGGACTGCTCCAATAATATTTTTCAGTAACTATGCTTCCTACTCTTTCCCTTGGTGGACAAGGGATATGAATCAATTACTGCAGCAAGTCAGTTATGAGCTGGCCACAGCTTTCTTTTCAAACTCTGCTAAGAAAAAACAATTGACCTCCAACATCCAACACATAAGTATTGCTTCTCATAAAGCACCCACATATTTGCACTGTTTTTGCAAAACAATGAAGGACAAAAGTTGTTGTACCCAAATTGCCCCTGTTACAAAATGAGCAGGCAGATTCTAGGACAGAAGAATTTTATTGTCCCTGTTTGCACAGTTGGGGGTTTTTTTCTGCTAGGAACAAAGAAATGCAGCTACAAATATAACATGAGAATTTCTAATCTCACTTTGCATACAAAAATTCTATCAGGTTTTGAAAAATCTCATCATAAACTCTAAATACCTGAATGAACTTCAGGGTTTAAATACAAACATGTAGCTCTATGACAATTATATATTAGAAACAATTGGCCAATGGACAAAAAAAAAATAGATGCTTTATCAGGAGAAATACTGACTGAAAGCACATCTCAACAAGTGGCCAACAAGGAGCTCTTTCGCCATTTCTTTCCAAGTGGGCTTGAAAGTGAGCTACAGCTACTCAAATCTGTATCCCCAGCTGGGATGTCAATTCCCCTTAGAAAAGCATGCAGGAGTGGATATTCCTGCTCAAAGCTCTGTGGTTGCTTCTTGTAAGTCACTCAACTGTCTCTATTACAGAAGAGAACATAATTTATATACATTCCATCACTTGTATGCAGTTCAGTCAATGAAAACACAGTTCTAGCTGATTCTTGCTGCCTGCCTCGAGCTCAGAAATCCTGAGCCATGAGGCCTGCCTGCTGCTTGAACTAATCCCTTGTTTGTTGGCATTGGGACTCCCGCTGGTAATGAAATAAAAATAGTACTCCAGGGCAGAAAGCCCAGGAACTAGCAGGACTTTTCTCAGGAGAAAGAGCACAACTGCAAAATAGTATCCAGTGAATGGCATGTGTAAGTATGCTGCCTGCTTGCTCTCACTCCAGGCTGCTGATGTGGGGATGCACACGTTGCCCTCCCAGAGACAAGCTGAAAGGTGCAATGGCTGCAGTGCTCACCTGGCTCTGATGAGCTGTGTTTCCACATCTCTGTACTGCCACAGCTTCATGGATGGCTGTGGGAAAGCAAACTAACACTCCTTCATCTGCTCCCCATATTTACAGTGGGAAAAATACTAACTGCTAAGAACTGATGGTGAAAAGTGGTGAGAAATCACACTGCTGTGGCTTGATATGATTTTTCATGTAATAAACCCTTATTTGATTTGCAGCTGTTTCTTATATTCTCTCCATTTCTACAATATTTTTTAAGAAGGCAATATGAGATTCCATTTCAGCAGAAAGAGTTGCTTAGAAAAGTGTCTTCATTTTCCAGTGCTGATCAAAATCTATTTCTGCAGCAGAGATGATCCTATGGTCTATATGACGAATATCAAGGGCCTTATTGATATCCGAAAGCATATTCCACCAGTTAGTCTAAACTGTTGCTTTTTTTCCTGTAAGAAAATAAACTCTTCTTGAAGCTTTGTTGTCATCCCGTAACAATGAAATAAAATTGATTTCAGGCAGTATAAATGAAAGGCAACATTAATTCAGACACAACAAACCTGGACACGGTGTGGAATAAATGAAGAAAAGTAATCAAGGTCTGCTCAGCTGAATAATGTAAAAAGGAGCCTCTTCTTTCAGAACCTTTTGATCTGAATTAAACCTAAAATTGCACCTTCCTTCTCTAGCCTTTACAGAACTACCAGGTTTCTGCAGGATCATATAATCTTAAATCTATTCATTTAGATGCTGGGACATTTCCAGCAGAGAAGCAGTCTGTGAAATGCTGACAGCAGCAGGTCTATAGCAAGTGGGTTGTCTTCTCAAAGAGGAAAGTTCTGGAAACGTCTTCCATAAAGATTTAGTCTTTGGTACACCACTTTGAATTAGGTTTAAAAATATTACACTGATAAACACAGTTTTTTTACATTTGATCTTGTTGCCTATACCACATCTGAAGCTTAGTTCACTCTCATCCTCCTTCTTCGCTGCACTTGAGATTTAATCTGTCCTCACACCAGTTACACAGTGATATAAAACCATAATCTAATGTAAATTTACTGTAGAATTAAAGGTGTATAGAGGAGATCTGCATAGCAGCTTCTAAGTCTGTGTTCTTGTTCCCCTCTCTGGACTATTTTTTTACTATTAAAAAAAATCGTAAAAAGTGAAGAAGGGACCAAAATATAAGCCACAACTTTTAACCATTAGAAAGAAAAAAATCACAAGTTTGTTAAAGTTGGCAGTTAGATAATTTTGAAGTGATCCGGCAGGAGACTCCTGTCTAAAGTTCAGGATACAGGAAGATAGGAAGCAGCTGCTTCCAATCAGAAGTGACAGCAGGTACAGTTGGTTGATATAATAAAGACCTGTCTGCACATTAGATGAAAATTGCTAAAGTGACAGAACTGGGTTGCAGCATTTGGTAAATAACTTTAGCAAGACCATAAAACAGTCTGAAATGAGTTGATTATTCTCATCCCTGCTTGAGGCCAGAGAAAGGTTGTGAGGACTTAACAAACAATGTAAGAAATTAACATTCTGACAATAAAAACATTATGACCAGCAGGGCAGCCTGCTGCTGCAATCATATTTTTAAATGGTGAAAAAGCAGGACCATGAAAAAACTGGACATATTTTTGGTACCTCAGGTTGGTGTCCATGGTGTGTACAAGGATGAGCGCAGTAAGAAGTAAATTTTACAGAAATCTATAGTATGTTTTTGAATAGTCATAAGCTGATCACCAGCTCTTAAGATATGCTCACTGCATAAAATTCAATTCAATATTTGACCAGCCCTTACTGATGCTTTTTCAGCTCTTTCCACTATATTCTGCAAACACATCCTTGCAGTATGCCAGGCTGAAGCCACAGAGCTGGGAGCAGGAGCGACTGCTACACTATGCCAACTCTACCACTCTGCTTATGAACATTGTTTTGCAAGCAAAGCTATTGCTTTCATTTCCATACTTCTAAACAAGTGTGATTTCCTTATCTAGGGTTTTATAGTTGGCAAACTGTGTTTATGAACTATAAATTTGTACACTGGAGGTAAAAGCTTAAGAAACTTAATCAAATGAGACAGAGGATGCCAAAACCACACTAAAGCTGGAGGAGAAGGAGCATATAAAACATCTTCAAGGGATCCATGGCAACAGTCATCATCGAGATGAGTTACCTGCACTTCCCAAATCTCTTCTACCACTGGGGTTTGCAGTGACTTTATGCTCAGTAATATTCCAGCCAAGTTGCATATAAATCCTGTCAGTTTCAGACTGAGTTTTGTTACAAAAAATAGAATCTGTTTCCTAAATATCCTCTTGAAGACAGGACAGACAAACAGCAGAAACAAAAACAATTCAGTATATTTTACTGATAAAATTTTCAGACATATGCTTTGTCAAAGAACTGAGACAGAGGACCACATAGAAAATCAGTGTTATACTTGGAATCCACTATTTTCTGTGTTCATGGTTGTTTTATTTTTTCTGGCTTCTGTATTCAAAGCAACACTCATATAGAATAAATGTGCTTTTCCAGCCACACATTTGCTTCTTCATAAGAAAGTTTTAGCAGAAAAGTTCAAGATGAGGAAATTCTTTTATTTTCGTCAATTTTTTTTTAGTTCAATAAGCAGTGATGAATTCTATAAAATCCCATTACAAGGCTGACTGCCATGGTACAGAAAACTAATTAATTTACTCTGATGAATTTGTCATGAGACAGATTACTGGGACCACTGACTCACTGTCATCTTTGCACATACATCTTTGGAGCAGAGGCACAGCATCACTGAAGTTACTAGCAATGTTTTTGCAACAGTGGTTTTTATCTGGTTTTGTCAGTAAACGAAATACTTTACAATGTTCTAGCATACCTGTCACTTAGTTGGTATTACTGCTAGACCAGCATTCAAATACATAGGAGAATAAAGTCCACATGAGCAGATACAGGTGTTCTTCTGAAAGACCCCTCACTTCCTCCTGCAGCTGAATAAATATGAATTTAGATGCACCAAATAAAGAGACTTAACACTGACTGATAAGAGAAGAGTGGTGGCTCTAATTTTAGGTAGGTTTATGCACACGGTTTTTAAATAAACATAAATATATCAGTTTGAATGTTATTTTTATCCTGATTTCCAAAGGAAATCAGACTCCTTGATTCTGTCATTAAGTGATGGTTGCCACTCCCTGATCGTCCTCATCCTTCACTTCCAGTCTGGCTTACAACTTCTGAAGTTGTTGGCTTTTAGTCTGCAGTTAACAGTGGGGGAAATCTCTGTTACATTAAAATATTGCTATTCCCAACAAAAATAGCAGCTGGAAGGAGCAGAAAGGCTTATGTTACTACTTCCACTATGAGAAATACTGCAGTACAAACTTGGAGTCACCTGTCGTGTCTGACCTCTCAGCTGCCCGGGAAGCACTCACATAATGGCAGAATAATTAGCCCCCACATCAGCCACAATATGTGCTTTCTCCCAGCTGATTAAGTAGAGGAGAAAGGAGAAGAGCTGAAAACATGAAAAGAAGCTATACATGGAGAACTGGAGGAGATAAAGGTATTTAAATGAAGGAGAATTTGAGAGTAGCAGGAACAAAGCAGTGAGGGAAGAGCCCCCACACAGGCACACCCTCAAACAACCTGACCTGATGGGCTCTGATGCTCAAACCACAGTGGGATTTCACAGCCCAGCACCAGAGGGTTCAACAGCTGATGTGCACATACTGAATTCTGGTACTGGAGTAACAGAACAAGGTTTGCTCTTTACCTGGGCTGGGAAAAAGCAACACTGATATAAATATGCTTTCTTTAGAAGTGATCCAGAGAGACAAGGTCTGTGCTACTTTGCTGAAAGGGCTATGTTTAAGACAATAAAACTGTGTTTATGGGTAAGTCCTTCAGGTACCTAAATCAGCATTAGATGTCACTGTACATATTTAGGCTGGCTTTAGAGACCATTATTTTACACTTTAGATGACTAAAGAATTCTATCTAAATTAGAGTGCTAAGGTTAATAAGCATAGGTTAATGCTAAATATAAGCAAACACAAAAGCTTAGCAGATGGTTTACTATGTCATCCTTTTGCATCCATCCCAGATGAGGGTACTGGAAAAAAAATGATAATACATGGTATCATCATTAAATATAATTAATATATCTACAGCATTTTCCTTCACTTTTAGATTTCAAAGTTATTTTTCATTACTAGCAGCAGAAATCAGAATGGAGTTGTCCCTATTCTGCAGAAAGTGAAACAGAATTACATTCAGCTGCGCTCTGAAATACCAGCAAAGACCTATAAAGCATGTTGTGCTCCTGAGCAGCCCACAGACCACATGTCAGCATTTACTTGGCAAGTTACATGACTGAGGTTACTGCATCACACCAACTGATTGTACATTAGAAAATTACAATAACAAAGACTGAAAAATCCTGCAGTTGTGATACTGGAATTGGAATATTTTTGTCCGGCTCTTGGCTCTGCTACAACACTAAAGAAAGTTATTTAGGTTTTTTTTTCCTCAGTCACTTATCCATAAAGTAATAGAATTTTCTTTTTTCTATCTATTCATGGCCCAGTGAGTTTAGGAAAGAGTCTTTCTCCTTATATTTCCACAATACCTAGCACAGTGGACCTCAGAATCAGGTGCAGTCTTGCATGTCTACCTTAATGCAAACAATCATTGTTTATAGTGCATTTTTATTTATATTGTGTTTTAGAATGGATTTGGGACACTTTGCAACCTTTTCCACATTGCAGGTCTACACCAAAGAGCTAATGTGGGAAAAACATGCCAGCAAAGCATGGAGAACAGACTTTTAAAATGCCTCCTACCTGCACAGGTGTCTCCAGAGTGTAGATATGTTCCCCACGCACGTTGTAGAACTTGACAAGTGCGCTTTTGAGCAGGGAACCATTGCTGAGGTCAACCAGCTGGTTCTGCTTTTCCATGCCTGCTACTGCAAGGAGGTCTCCTTGTGTGCACCACTGTACCACCACATCTGAAATCACAAGGATGGTTTGCAATAATCACCGATTAGAAACAGCAAGAGAAGTGTTTCCACATGCTGCAAAGTGACTTGAACAGATAAAACATGCTCTCAAAAGTTACTTAGGTACTTAGAAACCTAAATCCTTTCATTGAAACAGTAGAAAATATGCCACAGACGCACTTCTGAGAATGACTTTTTATTTTGTAAATTGAAAAAGTGTGTAAAAAACATTCTTTTCTCTCTATGGCAAGTCTAGAGTGTAATCAGTAGTTGCTCCTGAACACCTAAGGACAAGATTTTACTAGAGATGTTGAAACTTATGTGGAAGATCCTACATACAGATCTGGGGGTAGATAAGTGGAATCAACTTAATATGCAGATAAATAATCTCACTAAGAGAGCAGCAAAGAGTATTTGTCTGGAAAGGCCTATAGTGCTAAAAAGCAGAATATCTGGCAATGCCTCATGTTCTCACTGGCTGTCAATGTAACTTGTACTATAACTCAAACTAGAGTTACAACAGTACAACATGAAACTAACAGGACTTAGACTTTTGTCCATAAACACATATGGCCTCCCTATCATAGGTTTTCTTCTGCCACCATCATACAAAGATGATGAGGGCTCTGGAGCATCTCTCTTATGAGGAGAGACGCAGGAGCTCGGCCTGTTTAGTCTAGAGCAGACTGAGAGAGGATCTCATCAATGCATGTAAACATCTCAAAGGTCTGTGCCAAGAGGATAGTGCCAGGCTCTTTTCAGTGGTGCCCAGTGACAGCACGAGGAGCAATGGCCATAAACTAAAGCACAAAAGTTTCACCTCAACGTGAGGAAGAACCCCATTACACTGAGGGTGGCAGAGCATTGGAACAGGCTGCCCAGGGAGGTTGTGGAGTCTCCCTCTCCGGAGAAATTCAAAACACACCAAGACAAGTCCCTCTGTAACCTGCTCTAGAGGACTCTGCCTTGCCAGGGGAGTTGGACTGGATGATCCCCAGAGGTCCCTTCCAACCCTAATGATTCCACGATTCTGACTCATGAAAATCTACTCACCTGCTTAGCAGGGGTTTGCTGGAATCACACAGGGATTGCTTAGTCTTTCATATACAAGGATAGGAATATACATATCAGTTACTTCTCTTACAGGCACCTCATGATGAGAGACACCCACAACTTAATTTGGGGATGCTTATTTCAAACCCTTATATCCTCCAGCTCTTTGTCACACTTCAAGAGTAACTCTAAAACAGTATTTTGCATTTCTGCTCGTGTTTCAGAGGCAGATTTGCATGTTCAAGGAATACCGAGCTAGTCTTTAAACCTTTTTACTCTTAAACCAGAGGTGAAAGGCAGCTATTTTGTGCTGAGACAAAGTGAAGATAAAGACAAAACTTCTGTGTACTGGGATGCTCAATCTGCCAAGAACCTTTTGAAGACACTTGTGGGCGAGAAGCTGTCTTCAAATGAAGAAGCAGGAGAGAAATGAGAGTTGGCAGGAAGGATCTCAAAATTGTTTCAAGTTGTCAACTTGTCATTTTCAGGGACTTTTATGTGCAATTTAAAATGGTTTTGTATTATTTCAACTTTCTGATATTTCTCACGGGAATTAGGCTTCTGTACATATCAGAGGGAAGTCGCATGCTCCTCAAGGTAATTTTCCCACAGCTAGGCATTGTATGCCTCTTGTTTTCTCTTGGTTTTCAGCCCTCTAAGTAACCTACAAAGGGATTTAATTCATCTTTCTCCGAGGGGAAAAAGATAGGCAGGTTAGAAGTAAACAAGGCAAGCTGATCAGCTCCACTTTTGGTAACTACAGAACTACCCTAATGAAAAAACTGTCTCCTTCGGATACACGTCTTCAGCTAAAACTTTCAGCTGATCCCTGTGGATCAGCTGAAAGAGGAGCGATTACTTTGTCCAGCAGTTCTCTTTCTCTCTCTCAAACTCCTGCAAACGCAGCAAAGGGGTGGATGTGAGCTGCAGCATCCTCCTGGGACAGTGTGGCTCTACTGATACGCTTGCACTGCTGACAGGATCTCCAATGACTACTGACACAAAAGAACTGATAAATAGGTTCTCAGCACCAGCACAGAGATTAAAAATCAGATGGAGGTTTCATCTAGGGTAATGGTGTGCAAGTATATCAGTGGATCAATCACATCTAAAAACTACTTTCCAGCTGCCACAGGCATGTGTACCAGCAAACCTTGAAGAGAGAGCACTGTAAATGTGCGACAGCCCTGCAGGCAGTAGTTGTGGCTAGCTAGTACAATTAGTAGATGGAGCTCAGCAGTTCTGTAGGCAGCATTGTGCTGAGAATCACCGAGTTAAAAAGAAAAAAAAAAAAAAGGATACATCTGAACAGTTCAGGACCTCCACTAGGACTGACAAAACTACCAGGATATTTCAACCTGGATGAAAAGAAGAACTTTCATTTGGGTAGTCAAATTATCAAAGTTTTTCCTCTATCAATTTAACAGAAATATTCCCAGTAAAATGACGGCTTTGAAAAACTAGTAGAATGGAAAAAATATATTGTTACTGCTTGAAATAGTTTCACAGTTGCCTGCTTTAAAAATACATTGAGTAGCCTACAGCAGCCTATAAAGGCAAGGATATCTGCTGCAGAGACCACAGAGCCAATACTCTGGGATTTTAAACACAAACACATGAACGAAAACTCGCAGACAATACTGAAGACCATCCAGTCCCAGCAGAAAACCAAGTGGCTGGAGAGGATGGAGACCCTGAACTTGGTGGTTTTGCACACTCTCGCCTGTGATAAAATCCAGCAAAATTTAGATTTGAAAAAAAAAAAGGTTATGAAGATGCAGGAAATGTGAACATCTATATAAACCAGACATAGAATACTTTCCACCGCACCATACTTAGAACAACAGACAGTGATAGCCCAATCTCACACACATTCCCAATCCAGTAAGGTGCTGCACATTTTTCATCTACTGATGAAAATGATGTAGTCCAGTTTATAACTAATAAAAATATTTCTACCCTATCTAGCACATTAGTATTTTGCTACAGGAGAGTGACATACTTAAGGGATCTCTTTTCCACTAGTGAAAGTCAATGGGAAAAGAGAAACAGGACAGACATCCTCAGCAAGACATTCCTGCAACTCTCTGTTTAGAGTAAGATGGGGCTTGTTTTTCCTACTGTTTCCAGTTGAAAGCTAGACTAGATGACAACTCAAGACTACTCAGTACCCTAATTACTCTAATATTGTAGAAATGCTGAACAGACCCACTGGTGATTATCACAAGAGTTTCTTTAAGTTGGCTCCAGTTTTCCACACTTTTGCTATCCTTTCAGTTGGTTGAGTTTTCTGCATCATAGGGCCATCTCATGATGCTATGTTTTGCCACTCATGCATTTCTTTTGTTGGCACAGATGGAGGAAGGAGTGGAAAAGAAACCTCAAAGGTGATTTTTTTTACCTCCTGAGACTACTGTACATAACGGATCACCCAAAAACTATGGGGCTGGTGTTAGGGCAACTTTTCACCAAAAACATCCCACTATTTCAGAGCAGCTAAGAGCCTGCTCCTAATTCTCTTTTCATCTAATTTAAAACTAATTTAACTGTGGAAATGAAAAAGCTTCAGTGGAACCTATATTTAAGTATGTACCTATGTGCTGTATTGAATTAAAATGTCTCTGCAGGCAAAGCACAGTAAATTGCACTGATAGTGCTGGCAAAGTAAAGGACATTTTTAATAGGTAAGAACAGTAAAAATTTCAATGTGAATTATAGATTTTACATGGAATACTGATTGTACAAACATTCATGCACATCACTTAGCAAGAAGTATCATAATTAATCACTGGAATTTTTCCTCTCTCAGAATAACTTGCCTCTTAATGATTAATAATTCCAGCAAGTTTTCAATAACTGTGAGAAGCAAAGCAGCATTGCAATTTATACCAGGTTACCAAAAGCATGGAGGACCTTGTGAATTAAACATGCAAAGAAAGTATTACATAGCAGAGACATTCACACAACGAAACATAATCATATTACTGCATTCTGCTGAAAAACTGCAAAACAGACCAACTGCTCTACAAAACTGCCATAAAAACACAATGTCAAAAACGTTTTGAAAGATTTTTTCAAACACAAAAACCCCATCAGCCAAGAGCTGCTCTTCCTCCAGCAGATGTCACTGCTGGAAACAGCAATAACAGCGCTGAGGGCTCCTGGGTTAAGGAGTGAGAGCCACAGAAACATAACCTTTGCAGACATCATCAAAAATACAAGAAAAACAGGGCGCAGGAAGGGGGCCAAATGGCTTCTTTTAGTACCTTTCAACCCTGAGCGGATGATAGTAGGAGACAAGTCGTCATAATTGTTCATTAAACTGATGTCTCCTGACGTGAAGCTGACAGTAAGTAGCGGCTTGGTGTTCTGCACCGGCACTGGATACGCAGCTGGTCCATCTGCAAAACAAGGCTCGGAGTGACCAAAGGTAAACAACCAAAAATAATCACATCTAGGCTGAAACGCATTGTACTTCAGCCTACCACCATCAGGAGTTGTTCCAAGCCTCTCACCTGCTTATTTCTGCAACATCTGTGGGCACAAGCAAAGCAGGTTTAGCTAGTTAAGCTTCCCTGTTTCTGTGAAACCTCAGTACTTCTACTTTGTCAATTTTTACTGCAGCATATCCACAGTGATTTATGCCTATACCATTATGTTACATAGTGGTGTTTTTCAGTCTTTCTCCATTGTCAACTCCCCAGAGTGACAAAAAATTGAAAACCAATGCCTTAATAGGCTTTCTTGGAACCCCAGTTGAAAATCAGCATGATGGACAACATAATCACATTAGAAGTGATTTGTTTTATACAGTTTTTGCTTGGCAAGTACCAGGGACTCCTCCTGAAGTCACACAGAGACATTTTAAGAACTTCTAAGAGAACAGACT
Source organism: Acanthornis magna (assembly GCA_036785705.1). Taxonomy (NCBI): domain Eukaryota; kingdom Metazoa; phylum Chordata; class Aves; order Passeriformes; family Acanthizidae; genus Acanthornis; species Acanthornis magna. Next base: position 12,532,430 of record JAWUZG010000040.1, on the reverse strand, counting down.
GACCTTTCACAAATTACTGCGTTCTAAATGTCTAGGCTGCAGCATGAAAAGGTACCTGCCATTCTGCATAACAGGATCCAATGCACCCAAAGGTAGAGGTGAGCCCAAATAGAACACTTGGCTTTAAAAACCATTCCTGCAAAATCTGTGCTCATTTGGGCTTGCTTTTTCAGCATTCACTCTAAGTCCTGTGTTCAAATACTTCATGACCAATATTGACATCTGTAGCTTTTGCTGTTCAACTCTTTCTGTTTAGTTTCTGAGAGGAGATGCTCCTGTTCCCTGATTTAGCGCCTCTCAAGGCCCAGCCAACATCGTTCCAGTCAACAAAAATGGCAGAACCAGTTAAGAGTACTACTGTTTCCTGAACTTGTAAAAAGGCTGATGAGAAAGCATTTTGGAGAAAGATATCTAGTAACTAGCACCTCTGTGTGTATATAATTTAATAAGAAAATCCCAACCAACTTCTATTCCTTCCTACACATCTGTGTGAGTCAAAGACTTGTCACCTTTGAGAGGTTCATGGCCACATCTGCTCTAAAGAAAACACCTCATATTTGGGTAATCATTAAAATAGGCTTGTAGGCTTGTAATGAGTCCACCCCCTGACTGACTCAGAAAAAGCTAACACGTTTGGATCATTTAAGTTCTCATCTGTGTACTCTGCAACTTCACCATCCTCCAACTGGAACCTCAGTATTTAAAAAAAAACCACAACAAAAACCCAGCAAAAATCCAGTTTATTTTTGTTGACTGTCTTGCTTTAGGAGCTTGCTAGTTTAAAGTTTGTTTATTTTCTTCTAAGGTAAGAAATCTTACCCAGTACCAGAAGTGAGGCATGCAAGCTGAAACAAAATTTGGTTTTAAAATATGCTAACATTTTACCAGGTGATCAGATTATCTTCTTTCAATATTTGTTAAATACATAAGCTTATTATTTAGAGACATATAACAGAAAAGGTAGATTTTTTGATCTGAATCCAAATTAGAGTTAAAACTGCAAAAGTCCTCAATTCAGAGGTTCAGATCCAAGATGCAAATTCAGAATTTTTCCTAGTTGTTATGTATTTAAAATTTTCATTGTACAGTTGCTGTTGATATTCAACTTAGTTCTTAATTTAGCTCAGGCTTAATACAGTGGAACACAGGAACAGCTAACCTAAAGCTTATAAATTGATCAACCACATCAAGAGGAAGTACTATCATTACCTGAATGAGAAGGGTGGGACTGACTCTACATGCACACCTAGGCCGCATAGGTCTTCACTACTGATGATTTCCAAAGACTTTAAAACCAAAATATTTCACCAAATGAATTGTACTGAGACTTGAGGAGAGGGAAGGATTTATTCCTGCCTCTCAAACCGGCAATGTGCTCTGAAGCATGTGAATTAATAACTCCAGCCAGCTCCAGTCACCCTGCTTCTACCCCATGTAATTGCAGGAAATACTTTCATTTCTGAGCCTTATACGGTATTTATGGAACTCTTTATGTCAGGACTATCAAGGATGGGACTGTAACGATGAGCATTACGGAAATCCTATGAAACGGAGATAAAATTAAATATATAGTACTTTACACTGTGTTTAGTGCTCGTGTCTTTTCACATTAATCTATGTAATAGTGCATTAACTTCTGTGGCTGCACTCTGACTACCTCCATACACACAAACCACTGCAGTACCTCATATCTGCTTATCAGTGAAACCTGAAATGTCCCTATCTACTGTTTTTCACTCACCCTCACTGAGGGCTTTGTGCTGTTATCTCCTTTGTGCAAACAGAGGCAGAGCAGCACAGATGAGGCACGACCTGCAGCAAGGCTGGTGGCAGAGCTGGGAACAAACCCACTCTCTCACACCAGCTCTCTGCTCCACCAGAGACTGAAACCGGGGCCACTCTGCTGGTTTTGTACAGCCTGACAATGCCCTGGCATTTGAGATGCCTTCACAAGCACTGGCAAAGCTGAAGCAGAAGGACGTGCACATAACCATACCTTGTGGTGGGGAATAGTCATCAGAGTCCGTGTCGCTCTCGCTGCTGTCCTCCACCAGGAAGCTGGGGTAGTTCCAGGACATGTTGAGGATGCCATCTGACTCGTGGAGGAGCACGTGGGCCAGCATTCGGCCATGGCAGTCCATGACGATAACCTGTCCATCAGCAGTGCCAAACAGTACCTGAAAAGAGCACAACAGCCCTCAGCCTCACCAAATGGCAGCCATGGGGTCCTCCTCCAAATGCATCTTGTAATTAACTAGCTACGCTGGAACCTAACTGAAAGCAAAGCAGTCAGGGATGTGAAATGGTGCCAGAATAGGACACTGCAACCAAAGATGAATGTAAAGAATGAAGTTAAAGCACTGGAGTCTACAGCTAAGTTCTGTGGGCAAGTAATGTTTCATGGTGGGTGCATTTTGTTCACTTTAATATGAGACATTACAATTTATTTGAACTTGATCATTACTGCAATTACAGTGAGCTGGCAGAAAGGCTACCACAGATTCTGCAGTATTCTTGGACAATACAAAAACTCCTAAACCTGGTGGTAGAAACTGAAGTATGGATCAGTCATAACAATATCAAAAGAAAAGGCACAGCTGACAAAAGTGAGGTCCTAGCAGAGATTTCAAACAGCTGTGAGAAATAGAAAGCTGAATAGAGAAGGACAGGTTATTCAGTTGATGAGCTAGAGAAGGTGGGAGAATGCCTTCCAAAAGAAAAAGGCAGAAGCAGTATGATCAGTCAGCTGGAAGTAGATTATCATAGGCCAAGGGGAAGGCAATGTGCTGCACATTCAGGAAGTGATGAGAAGAGCTTCCACCCACCATTTCAAACACAAAATGGATAATCCAGGTTTTTTCTTGCCCTTAAACAACTCCATAGCCAATCACACAGACTGAAGTCAGACTGACTGGAACATGTAGTTTCTTTTTTAATAAATATTTTCTGTCTTGAGGCTTTAAGAAAGTTAAGATCCTGCATATTTGATGAATTTTAGAAAAAAAATCAGGAAATAAGGACTAATAAATCCTAAAGTAATAAATGCATTAGCCAAGGCTGTTGCTGCTATCACATAATTCTGTATGAGGCAAATATGTTTTAAAGCAAGCTTAAAGGCACCCATCAACTTGAAAACTAGCCAGCATTAAAAATGAAGCTAAAAGGAAGGTCAAATCTTATACTTCCTCTTCAGTCTACCACCTATTTCCAGTACTTGTAAATTTAAGATTATAACAAATATATGCCCGGATCAGAAATTTACCTGGCCTTGTATCTCACCTGTAAGAGTGGTCAAGTATTTGGGGAAGAGTAAAAGAACAGGATGCACTGAGCAGGCACCTCCCCTGTACACTCATGTAGCTTTCAATGAAAAAACCAAACCAAACCAAAACAAAAAAATCTCTCTTTGATAATTGATAATTTCATTTGGCAACCTTTATCTCTTAACACTGAAAGAAATGCAGAATAATTGTTCCCTGCTTACATTCTCAACATTGGTCACAATTGTACAGACCTCTATTATCTAATTCCCCAGTCATCTCTGTCCCAAGGCGAAGAATCATTGCCTGCTTAGGATCTCCCAATACAGTTGTTGTTGAAAGCCTGCAATCACCCTCGTTGACCTCTGCTGTCAGAGGTCTTCTTTTCCATCTTCCTACTGAGATGGTGTGCCAGACTAGCAGCATTCAATGTATGTATTGTATCAGACTTACACAATAGAAGTCTCCTAGGAAGCAATTGTCATTATTGCATTTTTGAAAGTTTCAGAAAGGAAGTGTGGCTTCTTAAGTCTTACTCAGAATTTTTTTCGAAAGCACTAAATTTTTTTCTATGATCAACATAATAAAGGTTGTAAACTAGAATGGCAATTTAACAGAAGAACTCCCATAAAATCATTAAAATCTTAAGAAAAACAATGGAGTTGTTTCACATTATCAAAAATACTGAAAAAATCACTATCTGCCTTAACTGCAATCATTACATGTTACAAATATTTTTGTGTTAAATAGTTTCTGGGTTAAAACAGCAGCTGAAGTTTGCTACAAGCCTCAGATTACTACTGTTAGATGTAAAAGTAAGAACTCAGCCTTTGTTCATCTCACACTACTTTTCTTTAAGATCCCTTATTTTATTCTTCCTCCACTTGTATCATCCCATCTTCTCTCACACTGTTCATTATTCCAATTGTTTTTACATGCATAATCAGTGCACAGCCACTTCCACTATTCACTTTCAAAACACAGCCACTCTCTTTCCGATCGCTACAAAACAAATTTCTACAAAGGCAAAATCCTACCAGTTGTCATTGCTAGCGTCTCACAGAGCTCTCAGTCTACTCTGTAGATTAGTTTTTTACTAATCTCCTAAAAGTTCTACAATTGCAAACACCTAGACAGCGGAGGTGAAACTATTGTTTCTCAAAATAGCAGTATAACAGTCTGCCTCCTAAAACCCTGCAGAAACATTTTATAATTGGGGAGGAATAAAATCTTGGGACTCATCACTCAGGAGTTCAGTCTCATCTCAATCTAAAGCTAATTCTTTTGAGTAGCACTGCCCCCAAATAATTTAAAATTATGAAGTACTCAGTAATTTCCAATTCAGAATGGCTGCATGTCAGCATCTTAATTCTTGCATTGGAACTTGAGAGAGCTCTTTAGCAACCCAGAAATATCAGAGGGCACACTTCATCTCTTTAGCCAGGCTGTAGGTTTCAAGGAGCAGCTTTAAGTTTCAGGGTTATTGTAGCAATACAACCTTTAAGATGAAAGCATTTATCAGGCTGATAGTCCTGCTGGCTGAACTCCTGCTGAAGCTGTAAAAATGCCTAATGGTGTTATCATCCATAACATTATTCAGGATATAAATGCCACACTCAAGCTACTTATGTCAGATGAATAAAGCTCTCTTGACCTTCAGACAAAAGGTTGAGCCACAGGATATCCCTGAAGGATCTAACAGAGAAATTTAAAAGTTACATTTTAGATGCCCAAATTAATTTTTTTGTGTGAGTGTGTTTGCAGATTTAGGAGGTCAGACAGAATGTTGGAAAAAGGTAACAAACAAGCTATAGTGGTTTGTTAACCCTTGAATACAAAAGCTAAGTGATAATAAGAGTAATTTAAAAAAAAAACCAAGTACTTATTTTGAAGTGGTTCTTTGGCCTCTTGTTCTGTTCTTCTCTTGACTCATCTCCTCTCACACTGCTCATTATTTCAACTGATCTTATGTGTGCTACCACTTGCAGAACATGGAGAATCTGATAACCAAATACCTAATCACCCAATACATTTAGAGTGTGAGTCAGTACCACAACACAAATACAGTATGTTTTTACAAACCATCACACATAACAAAGCCTGCACTACAGTGAAGCTGTAGCTGATAGAAAGTCACACAAATGCAGGGTTCCTGTAGAGCCCAGATGTTGTGTGCTTTGAAGGGAAAACTGTGATAAGGAGCACTGGGATAGCACACACAGTTTTCCAAGTGTACCAAGAGTTGATAGTTGGGTTCAGTTCTGAAACACAAGTGTCCTGGTTCTCCATGAAACCCAAGCCTGGGGTAATTCCTGTCTGTTGTAACAAATCTGAATACCTGAAAAACTCCCTTCTCTGAAATTTGCTGGCCTCTTTAGTCTATGAGCTAACTTGAGATGAGTTTCACAACCTAGTTTTGGTAAATGCATGGGTTTTTCAACTAAAGATTTTTAGTTGAAAGAATGTATGGTTTTCTAACAGCAGTGCTCTTTTTGCGCAAAACACATTTTGTTGCTATTTAATTTGGTTTAATGTAAGTAAATTGAATTCATCAACAGTAAGAATGCTCAAGCTTTATGATAATTGGAATATACCAGTCTAGTAGGAAAGGAGGAGATCCTACCATCTCACAACATCTGCAGGAGCTGAGAAAATGACATTGTTATGATTAATACATCCAAGCCAATGAAGCTGTGCTGACTTAAATCTGCAGAGAACTCAGCCACAGCCCATGCCTGCATCTTTGCCTGTCCTCACTGTCTAAGAAGATTTCCAGAACTACACTCACTTGGACTTCTAAAATAACCAAGTGTAATCCAATCCCAGTAATAAAATATTCAATTACTCTATTTACATATGAGGAGTAAAAGACAGAATTATTTCCAATCTCAGGTTTTGGTTGTACAAACTGAACAGTCAATACTGTTACAGAAAGATATTGATAAAACAAGATGCCTCCCTTCATGACATTTAGTACTAACACTGAAGGTCTCTAATGTTGCTGGTTAAACAAAACTCCCAGGAAATCTAATCAATACATTTGCAGAACAGGGGCCTGTCATTCAGGGAAACGACCAAACCTTTGACTGAAGCTGAAGTTGAAGCATTAGATGCTAGATTTGCTATAGCTACTGCAAGAAATGTAAAGCCATTGGCAGCTACTTTAGCGTAGCACTTTTGAAGTGAGACATTCCCATATCATGATGCTAGAATGCTGGAAAAGGAACATGTGCCTGTATTACTCCTGCTGGCTCAGGATTTTTAACAGATCCTCTCTGACTTTTTACACAGAACATACATCTGACAACTCATGAAAGCAAAACAACTCACAGACTCCACTAATTAAAACAGCATTGAAAATGAATCTAGCAAACTTCATCCTAGGACAATTTGGTTGTTTAAAACCCAGAATTTTCACATAAAGACAGAACTTGTCTTGTAGGACTATGCAAGGTGCATGAACAGATTGTATCTAAATTCCTGGACACACTGAAATGTTCTGAAAATTAACGTAATCTGTTAAGAAATCTTAAGCACTCTAATCTACCCTAAGAAGTGGCTAAGCTGTCAGTAACTCCACCGAGAAATTTCTCAAGTCAGGGATCTTCCTTCTCCCATAGGACAGGTAGCAGCTGGAAGGACAGAGTGACCACACAAAGTTTTTCCAGAAGGCGACTGATTACATTAGAAAAGCAAGGACTTGGATGTGTCCTAGAAGATGTTTACTGGGCCTGTCCAGCAAACTGGGCTCTACTGGACGTGAAATGCTCAAGCATTCTACAGCCCTAAGTAATACATGCATATAAAAAAATAAAAATGTATGCAACCTGTAAGTGTTGCTATCCCATAACAGTGAATATCGTGAACAGCAGTATTTTTAAATAAAAAAATAATTTAAAACAGAGTGTGCCATAAAGGCAAACCCACACTTGAAACGTTAAGTGAAAATTGACTCCTCAGTCCTCCCCTTTGTAGATTGATTCCTGGCCAGTTCTCTGCCCTGCTAATCCATCCAAACACAGTAAATCTAATATGTATTGTTATCATTTGCTGGGGTTTCTGTACCCTCCAGTTCCTCCATGCAGAGGATATATCACTACTATGCCAAAGCAGGTATTTCTGTCAAAAAATCCTAAGGGGGGGGCGCATGCTATTTGCACCTTTATGTGTTGACTTCTTCAGAAGTAAATATACTATTTTGACTAATTTTTTTTCTAGACATCACTTTTACCGACACACGCAAAGACTTCTTTGAGACTAGTGAATCATGATCTCCCCCTGAAAGAAACACCCTACCCAGGTTTTTCAGACAAGTTAACAGGTGTTTCGCTATTCCTTGTTCAATTTTTGACTTAACTAGTTGTGAGGTGCAGATATAAACCTTATTTGCATGTTTTGTGAATGCTCCTAAACCCTTTTCTAAATGTAATGCAGGAAAATAGAGTTGCCTTTCAAGACTAAGGACACAGATATGATTATTTTTGCTGGAAGCTAAGTAATGCATATTCAAGATCTTTCATAATATTTGGATGTACCAGTCAGACAGAGGGATTTGTTGTATTGCAAACTGACTCGTTCTAGGACCCTCTTTTAATTTTCTTAGTCTCAGTTAGGAGTCTTGTAGCCCAGGGCAGAAATCTTATCATCATCTTGTGACCAAGTAAACCACGAACGAGCTCACAAAAACATAACTTTTGGTTTTTAACCATCTCCAGGATTGTACTTCCAAAGTTGGAAGGATTCCTCCTCCTACGCACTTGGCAAACTTTGCCCTTTCAGCATTTTGTTTTGCTCTTTGCCTTCGTGTGTGTGTGGCTGTTTGGCACACGCAGCTGCTGAAATCTTGGTGCCACCATACCAGGCTGTCCCAATGCTGCCACTAACAACTCACCCTGCACAGCTCTGCATCCACAGCTGCCTCATTCTATGCTTTGCTTCACTGACCTTCACTTTTCAAAGTTGCCTTTATGCTTTCTTCTTTAGCCTCCTCTCCATCTTCCTCCACAGGAAAAACTAGGCACCTCAAAAAGTACACTTTGCAAAAATGCTAACAAGGTCAACTGTTTGCACTGTCAGAAGATGCTGAACTGAATTAGTTCTGTTTGCTCTGATTTAGTCATCTGGACAAACATTAGTATTTATGATAGGCACAGCCTTCACAGTTGTCACCATACTGCCATCATACTAATAGAGATAAATCTATTTTGCTGATTCAAAATTAACTGAACTATAAAGTGATAAATATACAAAATGATGGATCAACCTTCTATTTATGCAGGTAGGCTTAGTAACAAAGGAAGTAAGGGGAAAATTATTGTCTTTAATTATATTCATTCATTAGCCCAACAAATGAATGTCAGTCTTGCCAAGGCTTAACTACAGCATTTTGCAGCCCATTTAGATGTAGTATTTTGCATTTTGCTTTCCTTGAGCTTTTCTTGTTTACTGTTTCTCCACCACAAAGCAGGAGACAGTGCAGAGAACTCTTCTCAGTATACATTAAAAAGTGAAAGTTTGTTTTTTCTCAGTGTCATATTTCTGGCTTTCCTTCTTTTTACCTCAAAATGCAGAGAGAAATAAAGAAAAGCAGAGTGAGGGAGACAGCTGGTCTCCAGTTGAATACTTTTTATTTCCATTAAAAATTCAGCCACTGTAAAATGATTTCTTGAACTGACACAAAAAGAGACATGACTAAAATTCACATACAAACTCAGGGGGAAAGCATTAGGTTTTCCTTGACTGCCTTAATATCCAAAAATCTTAGAACAGTTTCTGTTTCCTTTGGACATGAAGAGTTACCAGCCCCACACATGGGTGGTACAGCCCAGGATCATTCAGCTAACTGCATCTATAAACATACGTGTGGAGGTGAAATTCCCATTCGAGGCCATTAATCCTTTCAAAACCAGCAGTGGTATAGTTACCTACTTTCAGGCTTGCTCATTCTCTCTTTTACATAGTCCATAAGATCTAGATAACTATTAAAAAGCCCTCAAATGAGAAGGCCAAGTAAATCCATCAGAGATCTTGGTGACAAATCCATTTAATAAATACTGAAATACTAAAAATGGGGATTCAAACTACATTGGCTTTACTTCTCCCTAAAATAGTATAATGTAGCTGAATGACTGTAAATGAGATACAGCCTTGCATGCCACTTCAGGAGTCAAAAATATAAGTAGTCTTAAAACCTGAATCTCAAGCTATTAACTACTCTGGACATGTGGGGGTAGAAGCAATTGTCCAGGCAAAGATAATGTTATTTGAAAGCATTCTGACAAATCACAGAAAGACTGATTATTCTACGCTCTTGTAATTATACCTGGACTAATTCTCTCTTCTGTATTCCAGGCATACACACTTCTATATTCTTTCTTGACTCTCAAGACATTTTTCAAGAAAGCATCCTATAGCAATTAGATTTTTAAGTGAAGAGTTCCCCTTCTATATAGTGTTCACTTTATTAACAATATGCCTCAGTTTACTTAAAATGTGAAAAAATCACATTTGAAGCAGCATGCAAAATGAACAAAAAGCCAACAGCTGAACACCTTCTACAGAACATCTTCTGTGGCAATTAGCTTGGACAGGATTCCAAGCCTGGAACACTGAACTCCCACAGCAGAAGTACTCTGGAATGTTCTTCAAGCAGTCCTGTTTTCTGATTCCTCAGAAAACTCTGCCAGGAAAGTACACACATGTCTCTGAAAACACATATTCTTCACAAATACACAATTATATATAGCAACTAAAACAACATTTGGTGGGAAAATGCAATTAGTTTTACCAACAACCACTCGATCGGGAAAAGAAGTCAACTGATACACTTGGCAGTCTCCTGCGTTATTCCCAAGTCAGGTTTTGGTTATTTCCTGAAAGATATGTTGACTGCTGAAGCTAAAATCTCATTCAGAGCTTTAGAAGCCTGAGAGTTTCTGCTGGGGTTTTGTGGTTTGTTGTTTTTTTCCTAATTGAAAATGGTATTACTTAGAAACAAGGACAGCACTCTCAACCAGTGAAAATGCAATACAAAGCAGCTTAGAAGCAATGTCCTTGCTGTTTTGAATTTCATAATACAGAAGCAAGAAGCCCTGGGTTAAGCTATACGCTAATGAAAGTTAGTGCCTCAACTTTTACCGTCTTTTTTCAGGTCTTGGGTGCAGGCAGAGAGCAGTAACTCAGCATGGTCAGGAAATATATGGAATGGGCGAGGTCAAGTGTAACTGAGTCAACATGGAGTCAGGCTGAGTAATAAACTGTTACTGAATGAGGCACTGAAGAAGAATGACTATTCTCCTAAAAAGCAAGGAAAGCAGGGAAGGATTAATCCCTTTTCAGCTTGCCAACAATTCTTCAACGTCTGAACACTGACAAGAAACTGGCTCCTGGACAAAGAACAGAGAGCTCGAGTTGAATCCATGCAGGATGAAGCATTGATAGGAAAGGTTTTGGAGAATAAAGAGATATTGCTCCTGCTTTCCATTGGCATACTATCTCTTTTTGTCAAATCAATGGGAAGACTATGTGATATCACTTTCCAAAAATATCACCTTTCCTCTGCCATTTACTATGAAACTTGGCCTTGCTTTCCCAGACAAAACCTAGTGCAGAAATTCACAAATATCCTCTTCCAGATTCTATCACTCTAATCCTCATTTCCTGCACCAAGGTTTCAGACTATTCACAGGCTTGAAGATGTCTGACCCAAGTTCAAGACCCCATTTGGCTCCTGGTCTTCTTATTAACTTCCAAAAAATTGATGGATTAAGTACCAGTGATGATAAAGTTCAAATCAACCATGCTGGCAGCGACATTTCTTTTGAACTGAAAAGACCACAAAGCTCTGGATGAACCAAAGGGATCCCAGGGCCAAAGTATTTTCAGCCAAGTGGCTTTGGCAGTGGAATAATGGACTGTTCCTGAAAAATGCTGTAAAATCTTCACAGTTTGGAGAGGTTTCCTCTGTCAGAATTATACTTCCACTCACATGCCCTGTCCTGACCAGTTCAAAATCTGAACAAACAAATTAAAGCAATTTTCCTACTCTACATATGACTTCTCCTTAGAGAACAAGTTCATGCAGAAGGTTCCATGTTTTCCCTACACTGCCTAAAATGCAGCATAAGTGCATGCTGCTCCCCTGCAGAGGTGCGCTGCAAAATCTCCTTACTACTTGCCCCAAGGCTGAAGCATAGCACAGAGCTTTTCAAAATCACAAGTTCAAGTAAGCACTCCCTGTCTCAAAGAACTAAAGACTTCAGGCTATATAAGCAAAATCTATCTGTAAAAGTGCCAGCAAGGTGAGAGGAGAGGCAACCGACTTCTTTCTTCCTGACACCTCCCACACAGAGACTGGTCTTGTTTCTATTTGCGCTCATCTTTACTTTGCTGACTCAAACACTGATGCTTCAAAAATGTAAAACAGCACCAGGTATAAAAATGCTAAGTGGACACATTAACTGAATAGCACAAGATTTCATCTCTCCCTCCATCTCTGGCTTGTCACTCACATCAACATCCTTTTTTCCTGAGAAAGGCGGATATGGGGTAGAATATGCTTAACAAACTCCAGATTCCAGTCAACTAAAATAGCAATATTGTGACCTGAGTATCATAGGGAAAGAGTTACAAGGTACACTGTTGAGGCTGATCTGTACATCCTAGTACACCGTGCTTCCAAAGGGATGTAGAAATTCATTCAGGCGTTTGCTTTTTGCAGTAACAAACATCGAATACCCTGTCTACAAGGACGAGCAAAACATTAAAACAGCTGTTATTACTCCTTTCAGACAGAGTCATTAAGAGAAAAATTTCTGTGCAAGACTCATCTGAAACAGCCTTGACACGAAACACTGCAGGAGCTACTGAGAAAACGAGCCATGATGCCGTCAGCCCATAAACAACCCCCATGTTACAGCTCTCATGACTAGAACAAATGGCACCATCTCGTTAGCTCTCTCAGTGCCTTGCCTCTACAGGCTGGATGAAGAGCATCCAGGGAAAGATTAGGCAAGGCACAGATGAAGCGAGTGGGAAGAAGAAAGCACATTGAAGTATCACCTTATTGCTCTGTTCCTTCAATTACCCGCTCAGTAACTGTGCAGTACAGACTAGGCTTTCTGGCAGGAAAAATTTGCCTGGAATAAGCCCACAGAGAGATGCCACAGCTCCTGAAGCTGTAGATGAGCCCTAGAGGCTCCAAGGAGAACATCCTTGGTGTCTACCCTCCCCAAAACTCAAGGCAAAGCCTATAAAGTCCTCATCTAAGCACAGAAATCTGCAGTGTAGCTGCTCATAGCTAGTGAAAAAAGTGCAACAAAAAGAAATGACACAGTGCACCAAGTTATCTAACTCTTCTCCTTCCTTCTTTTTGGAAGCTGTATTCTCAGCAGAATGATGCATAAAAAACTTACTGGAGACAAAAAGGCAAATGAGAAACAATGCTAATATAACTATACACTGATATCAGAAAATAAGGGGAGAAAAAAGAGAAATCTATTCTTTAGGAAATAGCAGCATAATGCAGCTTGAAAACAACGTAATAAAAAGAGATGGGAGAAAGAAAGGCAAAATAGCACTTAAAATTCACATTACTTTTCCCCAAAAATCTGTCACTATTATGTACCATCATGAAAATCAAATCCCCAAGCAAAGCGCAAAAACGAAGTGTTACTGGCTTCCAGCATGTATAAATATATAAAACAAGAATACAAAGTCTCTGCAAAAATATTTAAACATTTTAAGTATACATAACCCCCCCCACACATATTTTGTTTATAAAAGGCTGAAATAGGATAGTAAATATTGACAGACCCCTTAGCACAAGTAAGCAGAAATCATTAATTTTAATAGCAAGTTTGCCACAAAGGTATGAAATGCTTCTAAAAACAGTCCAAAATATTAAAGGCAGTTAAGCTGTGATGGGTTTTATCTGTTTGTTTTATATAACAAACGGATTTATCTTGAAAGACAACTGAAGTCTCCTTCCCCTGTCCTCTTTTTGCATTTTAATGCTGCTGCTCAATTATGCAGCATGCAATGTTAAAATGCTTATATGCGATTTACCCATTGTCTGCAGTCCTTGTGGCTAGAATAAACTGCCTAGTTAATTAATGACACGTCTCCAATGCTATAAAAAGCCTCCAGCCATTTTTCCCAGTAATCTGAGTAATTCATCCATCAATGAAAATAAGGCTTTCAGATCTTCCTCAACGACTGTATCTTACAGAGCAATTTTGAGCGGCCTAGTCATTGTAATCATATATGTGAGGTCATTTGATAGTCTCTACACACAGAATTGCCAGGAGAAAAAAATGCATTTTTGTATGTTAAAACACAAAAATATAGTTATTCCCTGGCATCTTTAAGGCTCCTTTATGTGAACCTCTAAAATCCTTAATAGGAACAAGAATTATTCTAATAAAGACCAAAATAATTGCTTACACTTTCCAGTTTTACAGGCTGTAACCTTTTTCATTTTGTCCTTCCTTCTCTTCATTCATAACAATTAAGGTAAATAGCTACCTTCCCCATACTGCCCCAGTTGCCCCTGTGTAGCTCCCTTTCATCGTTCTGTCAACTCATTAGAAGGCCATCTTCAAGATTTTTTTCCACACAGCCAGATGTCTGAGAATAATTAAACTTGATCAGTGTGACTACCATACCAGCAAGGACTGCCTGAATCAGATGTGTGCTACAGCACCTGAACAAAACCAAAACAGGAGGGTGAGCGGAAGCACAAACATCTCATTTCAGAGCCACAGGCAAATGCAAATGTAGGTGAGAAGATGACAGCAGGGCCCAAACAGATGCAACATTTTCAAACACTTATAAATTCCTTGGTTTTAAGCTGTGTTCTGGAACCTAGGTAAGGATACTATCCCTACTTTCAGCTTAGGAGCTGTTCAGAACATCATTTCCTTGAGAAGGGAATAGCTTAGGAGCTGTTCAGAACATCATTTTCTTGAGAAGGGAATAGCAACTGCAAATCATTGCTCACGGATCAAAATGGGGGGATCCAAAAGCCGACTGTACTAGAGGGCATTTATTAGGTAGAACTCCTGCCAAGGACTAAAGCCACACCAAAATCAGGAACTCTGAGAGAGAAGCTCATGAAACACCTGATGCCACTGGTAACCATTTGACAGCACTTCTTGCTAATCAGTTCTTGCCCCCTGTGAGAGCTGTGGCTAGCACACGGCAGCTGCTGGGCACGGCACGGTGCTGATCCTGTTCAGGGACACGGACGGCACCACGTGCTGGGCTAGCACACGGATCCCACCCAACTCCACTGCCGGGCCCAGGCATTACACGAGTTCCCTTCTTCACGTGGAGCTCCGTTCTGTGTCCTGGGCTCCACCCTGATGCACTGCAGGCAGGGGGAAGGAGCTGAAGCCTGCCCCTGCCTCCTGCTTGTCACGGAAAAAAGATGCTGAAGCGTCTGTGGTTGCCATGGAAATAGGGACAGCAAGCGCTGGGAACAGGAGTGAGTAACAGCTTAGAAACTGCCTCCCTGCACAGCTACTGCAAGATACAAGGGATTTCTAAAAAAACAACCTACCGAGCTCCTGCACCCTTGGCTGTGTTTGAGACAATGCAATTCATCTGCTGCTGGTCTCACTGTTTTTGCCAGTGCATTATGAGACCCTTCAGTGCACAGGCTATCTGCTCCTAACATGGTGCTGCTTTTCTGTTTCACCGAGAGCATAGTTTTGTCTGATTAGACACAGAAGAGGCTGAACCTTGGGGCCTGTACTTACACATTTTTAGTACTCGTGCATGTTGCATTGCAATGGGACCACATACAACAGTTAATGCTGTACCCAGCAGGATGCAAATCAAATTAGCCTACCTGCTTATACACTTATTTTCAAAGTAAACAGAAGGAAACATGCTGGCAAAGTTCACATATACCTGTAGTCTGTGATGCCCTAGCCAAACAGAATCCTGTCCAGGATAATAAAAGCTTATAAACAAAAAAGCTTACAAACAAAAGCTTACAACATGAAAAGGGGAGGGGGGGGGGAACAGAAATGGGCACTTAGAGCTGTCAGGAAAGTCTAATGATTTGTACTAGCAGAGATGCAGGGAACAAATATAGGTTACTAGCACCTCTTGGGATATCCAGTAATTAAAATATATTAATTCATTTTCATGGAGGGTTTCCTCTGTTGGAGAGTGATTTCCTTCTGGTTCCCTTTTCACACACAGACACAGCAACAGAAACAACCCCAGGGAAGTTCAAGGAGTTACATTATATTGCTATAAAATGATAACCAGACCCTCTACAGTTCTCACCCACTTCTCTGACACTGTGCCTTTCTCCATTATGAAGAGAGATAATCTCTTTAATGGGTAAAACCTGGGAGAAGGAGAGAGTGGCCTAAGGGCAGCAGAAGTTGATAGAAAAATTGTGAGCTCAGTAAATACACAGGAAGGGAGATGAAGCACTGGAAAGATGTTTTATATGACTTGTGGGTTTAGGAAAAATCCTCAATTACTTACTGATACTGCTTCTATAATTACGGCATAAACCCTTTGGCTAGACAAAAGTCAAGTTTTTCTCGCTTAGGAAGTCCTCAATCTGCTTGGTATGTACACTCCCTCTTTGAAAATAAGCATGGGACAACACCACAGAACTCTCTCAAGACAGGATACAGCATTCTATGATATTTCAAATTTACTTTTCATTTCAAACATACTTTTTATCCCTACATGATCCTAAGTGAGCCTGCTCACCAGAAAAATACTCCACATGGCTCCTACAGCCTCTTGTAGCCCAGAAAAAAAATAAAAATTAAAAACTGCATGGAAAGTGTCAATCCTGAGTAATCCCATCCTTGTGTGCTCTGGTGATAGGGTACAGGAGGAAGAAATGCCTAAATGAGCAGGCCTACAGACCCACAGTGAAGAACTTCTAGTCCCCTACAATAAACATGCAGAATCACATTCTAAAGGCCTATGTATCGAATTAGCTGAAGAAGCCCATAGCTCAAAGTCCAGACTTAAGATCTGTGTGTGAACTACAGCAGAAATCTGCCGATGACCTTCACAAGAAGTTCATCTGAGACAGATGATGCTGAGAAAAAGCACTGCAGTCAACCACATGACTCACAATAAGTTTGTCCCCAACAGACAGTTCAAAAATCCTGAAAAACAACTGAGCCACAAGAAGAATGATACCACTCTCTTCCTAAAAGAAAATGCAGAACAGTTTTATCTAATATTAATAAAATCAGCCAATAATATAATCAGGGCAGAGTATGTACCAAATCAGTTAAAAGACACAATTATATGCTCAATTTCAGAGCCACCTCTCTAGCTCTCATCCCATCTGTACACATTAGCTGCTATCTCAAAGTGTTTTACTTCAACCACAGCAAGAACATAAACCCAGAGGCCACACACATTGTCAAGACAATGGTGCCAATATTGCAGCTCTAACCTTTTCTTGTCTCCAACACGAAGATGTTGGTAGGAAATTACCTCCTCTTGCACAGCTACTAGAGAGCCTGAGCAAAGAGTGACAGAGGTGACAGCCTGCATGCACTGAACAGACATACAGGAGAAAAGATGGAGCAGATAGGAGAAACAAGGAGGATGCACGCAGAAGGGAGTGAAGGAGAAAGTTAAGAGAACACAAGAGTGAGGTGAACAGACTACACTAACCAAATTTCTATCAGGACAATAGAAAATTGATACTGAACAACACAATCCCCTTGGAAATGTAACTTTTGAAGAAAATTGTGTTAAAGGTCATAGGACCATGGAGTGTAATATTTTCCAGGAATACTTTCACTAGCAACCTTCATGATGCCAGAGGGGTAAGAAAAAGAACAGTAGAAAAATACAAATTATATATGTTTACATTTATCTTTCAGTTGCTGTACCGACAAGTAGACTACATTAAGCAATAGGGAAGATGCTGAAGCTATTTTAGACTAGAATACTACTCTGTTCTCATTTGCACATGTACCAATCAGGAGAAAAATTAGGTAAGGCAATAAACTAGTAAGGGTATCCATTTCCATATATACTTATTTATGTGTAATGTATGCAATGTCCTTCCCTCCACCACGTTTGCTATTTTTAGTCTGAACTGAGCATAGTCTCTCACTCAGCACCTCTGTGATTCATGTTTCCTTGTGCCTCCAGAGGCAAATACATCTAAATATATTTTAGAAGATCGCTTCTTTCCACCAGCTTCAGAGAATAGTACAAAGATCCATCACCACTTAACATGCAAACCCCTGCAAACCACACAGTTAGGGAGAACTGCGCAGAGCAACTTCAAGCTTGCGGCTGGTTCGGGTCTCTATTTCAGTGAGTTTGTCAGCAGCAGAGTCTGTAAGTCAAGCAAGTCATTTTCACATAGCTGGAATTGGCCATTATGCTCGAAAGCATTTATCTGGACGCTGAACAAGTGTTTGTTTCCTGGAATAACCACTTATGGAGCATCCAGATTAGAAAGCACAAACATATTGGCTAAATTGAATTAAAGGCAGTCAGCCACTCCAAATTAAACACTCAAGTGAAGATATTTCCAAATACAGCAGCAACAACTGAGCATCACACAAATGGGGTAGCCTCATGTTTAAAACATAGGACTGAGAGCTATTAGATCTTAGCTTCCCCTCCTACTTCTGCTGCTTGTCTTTTCCTCTTGATCTCAAGTAAATTATTTATTGTCAAGATTTACATTTCCCTAGATTCAAAAGGAGGCAGTTAGACTCCATGGCTTTAAAAAGCAATGTTGCAATAATTAATTCATTAGTCTTTGCAGAGCACTCTAAAATTATTAGATGCTGCTGCAGAAATGTATATTATTAGTGCTATTATATTCCACTAGCAATTCCCAAAATAACTCTACCTTGGATGAATTTACAGTACTCTAAATTCAGTGGTTCCTTGAGTCTTGAACTAGCATCTTTCTGTGGCAGTGTAAAATGAAGGAAGGAAAACAATCCAGCTGTGATCATTAACAGTTTCCCTTTGCACTATTCTATACCCATCATTTCCTCCAGCCATGAATTATACACACATGCACAACCATCCTGACAGCAAGCATGTGGAAGGAAAGACCAACCCAGTCAGCTCAGCAGTGAATGGAAAGGGACCATGAAAATTGCACAAATGAAGCCAGTGGCCCAGCTTCAGACATGCTGTAAATAGTGATGTGTCCACTATCATATAATTCTTTAGAAAAATGGTAAAGATTTTTTTAACTGGCTTTTTCAAAGCTCAGCAACATCTGGACTCAATGGTTGGAAAAATGGTCTTCTTTTGAATTACGCTGTTTGCATAAGGTTGAGACATCTCTCCAACACTAAGTTACATCAATTTGCTTACGTGAATGCAAAACCTAACCATATCTGCTGCTGGAACTCCTTTTGCTGTAAATCTATGCAGAAATGACCAGTCAGATGTTTAATAGTCCAGGCTGTATCTCTGCTCAAATGCATTTATAAGGTAGCTGTAACAATGAATTAAGGGTACAATTACAGATTCCTGTCTCAAACAACTAACTTTGAATAAGACTGTGTGTGAAACAGGGTGAAAAGTGGTGATAGGTAACTCGGTACCCTATCATATTCACCTAATAAGAACAATAGGATGAATTAAATTTTTATTTTCAGTGGGAGCAGTGGTTTTGATGGAAACTGATCTTACCAAGTGACCATTTTATTTAACAACTTCTTAAGAGGTGTATTCCATAGCATACCAATGCAACACAATTGATATCCCTAAATGCCCCGTTTTCATTACCTGTTGGTCATCTGGAGTCCATATGCCACAGGTGATCTGACTCTCCAAGTTTATTTCTGAAGACCAGTGTCTTTGTCCGCTGACCGAACCGACCAGCACAAATCCATCTCTATAGGAGATAAGTGCCTGAGTCCCATCATGGCTCCACGTGAAGTCGCTCACCTGAACATATCAAAGACAAGAAAACTGATATATGGGCTATGTAGGATTTTTTTACTGTTTTAATAGAAGGCAGCAGTGCACAGAATGAGACAGGACAACTATTAGCCCAGCTGAAGCTCTGATGTCATGCCTACTGGAGAAAGCACTGTGCTTGTGAAGTGCCTTTGTGACAATTCTTTCACATTCCTCTCAATAAAGAAATGTTTCATTTTCTCCTGTGCTTTCTGAAAGGTATAAAGTACCACTCATTGTCCTCTTCCCTTGGCCTCTGAGGACCTGATCACTCTTGACTGCAGAGAAAACATGCATACCAACCTGTGCCCCACGATCGTTCACAAGCTCCACAGACCATCTGCCTTCGTATTGTATCCAAACAAATATTCCTCCATCTGCATCGCAGGTTGCTAATTTCTGGAATGGTTCGTTCCATCTCACCAGCACAACCTTCGGAGAGTACAAACACAAACAGCATTACCAAAACTGCATGTTGTGCTAACAGCTATTTAACAAGAACCAGTTAAACAATACCGCCAAATAAATATCATCACGTTTAAACCCTAAAGATGCACAAAATAGCAATTTTCAGCCCAGCATCAGGCGCCTCTCAAGAACAGCTGGAATCATTTTGTCATGGTTGTCAGGAAACGCACAATCTCTCACCGTCAGGCCTTTTTGGAAGGCACTGCACGCTTTCAATAAAATCATAGGGAACACGGGAACGCAGAACTCCATTACAGAAGCTGCAAACAGGAAGCCCTGCACAGATTATCCAACACTCCCCCAAATTATTCCTCCACTGTAATCTCAGAGACTGTCAGACTCTACATCAAATCATCCCCTCTTGCTGACTTCAAATAAAGTGGCATGCTCTGCACACAATTTAAATACTCATATTGAATACTCATACTCAAAATCACCCCTGAGAGTCTCAAATTATTAAAAAACAGGAATTTCATAGGAAAGTGGCGCTTTGCTACTGAGTGCAGAAGGAACACAAAGCACTTCTCTCCACGTTAGAGCTATCTGGGCTTTTCTAGAGAATCTAATCAAATCTAAACCAACCAAATTGCTCTCTCATTTTTAATTAATACCAATTTAACAAATACAGTATCTCTTGAGACCTCAGTATAAAACTGAAAAAAGCATGTCATCCTAGTGCCTGAAGCAAAAATTAGCAGTAAAACCATTTACCTTCTGTTAGTGACTTTTTCTCAAAAAACTTTTTCCCCAAATTAGCTTTATTTCAAAACTATGCAGATATATATGGGACACTTACACTCACACACAAGTAAATTCCCCCCCAGCTATTTTACTGAGACACAGAGTATGAAAACAAAGTAAATATACATTAAACACTCAATTAGTAGAGTGCTATTTCAACTACTTAATAAACATCCAGCTCTAATGATGCTTTTTCATAAAACTAAATAGATAATTAATCGTCTAAAACAGACATGCAAGATTTTCCTGAAATATATTTTGCTGTTTACAGAGATGTACTGATCCTCCTAAATATTCCAGTCCTAAAATGAGCTCTAAGTAGGCAGACCCTTCCCGCTTCACAAAGAAATCAGCAGTCATTTTCTGAACTAGGATATAAATATGCATACCTGAAACCTAAACTTGACAGCTGAGGAATGATCTTACACTTATTTAGTCAACGGTCAGAACTTAAGAATGTGTCTATCAGTGGAGCTCACCAGCCTGAAGCATCAACCCTTGAACAACTAAACAACCAC
The DNA here is from genome assembly GCA_036785705.1 of Acanthornis magna. Taxonomy (NCBI): domain Eukaryota; kingdom Metazoa; phylum Chordata; class Aves; order Passeriformes; family Acanthizidae; genus Acanthornis; species Acanthornis magna. Next base: position 12,511,504 of record JAWUZG010000040.1, on the reverse strand, counting down.
AGGAAAATAATTTCTTTGGTCATATGTAAAGATTATGGGGACAAGCAAGTATGACAAATCACCTCTCTGTTGTTACACAGCTTAGCAGACTTCCATTTGAGATTTTGCAGAAAAACACTTGCTTCTACTTAACTATAACCTTGTAGCTGCACTCTAAGTCCAGTGCTGTTTCCAGTTGGGCAAATTATACCATGCCCCTAGATGGATTATATCACACACATTTTGAAAAAAATTCTTATGTTGGAAGAGCAGTAAATAAAATATTCCACCATAGCAATGCAAGCAGATGCACTTTGTTGGAGGTTTCACTCTGTCCCTTCCAACCAAACAAGAATAGCACAGATTTGTCAAAATTTTGTTTTCATTTTGGTATAAATCCAATGCACAGAGCCATAATTTCATCCACCCTGAGGCAAAATGCAATGATGACATAACTGTACTTGCCAGCAATGCCTAACGGTATTATGAAAGAAGTGAAGTAAAGTTCAAGGATAACACTGAAAAATCTTCATCTTTAAAAGCTGGGAGCTGCTAAAGCTAATGATGACTATTAATGAGTGCAAAGTACTTATCACCACGAAAAACCAGATCTTTAAACACTTAGACACTGCTCACGTTTCACAGATCATACCAAATGAATTCTGCATCATACCAGAATGAGCTATTAGACAAAATTTAGGAACAGAAAGAGAACAGAAAGAGACCTGTTCAAGTAACATGAATGTTATAGTCAAGACCATTAAGAATGCTACTACCTATCTTAAAATTTCCCTGTTTAGTGGAAAAGATTTGAGATAAACACACAATTTTATGGATTACACATAAAGTTGACTTTGCAATATGAATTATGGGCAAAGTGACAACAGTTACTTTGTTGTGTTTGGTTTTCTATTTTAAATAGGAATCTTGGTAAAGCTTGAAAAATTTCATTAAATTCTGTACAACCTGTCTTTTGTTTAGATTTGATAAAACATCCAAGGGTACATTTGAATGTAATCAAGATTAACTAGAGCCTCCATCCATCTCAATTAGATACAAATTAGTAAATTCCAAAATAAACTTATTGCTTTATAATCAGAAATGAAAGTGAGACAATGATTTTTATATGCCTTCTGATAATAGCCTCATAAGGAAGCAAATTTGTAATTTGAAAATTCAACTAATTTAAACACAGAGCAAATGTTGTTATTTTATGAGGTCATTTTAAAGATGCTGCCATAATTTATATTTAACATCTGACTACAGGTGCTGAGTCCACAGCTGCTTTAAGTATTTCCAATTTCATTTTAGACACTTAACACGCTGGAGAAGAGAGAAAAAAGGAAGGATTGCCCTAAGTATTAAGATGACTTTTGGTTTTTATGATGGCTAAAATGTAAAGCACATGAAAACATGTCCCATTGACAGCACGTTTAAATAACTCATAAGCTTGAATCACCCCTCTGCAAAGAGGAATTTTATTACTAAGCCATAAATGCAAAGATATCATTACTTTCACTAACAGCTTCAACTCACAGAGGACCCATTTTTACTTCTGCCTTTATGGTTCTCTGTTTCTACTTAGCATCTTCACACAGGTACTGAAGGACTGAACTGTTTTATCTTGTATTCAAAAGAGCAAGAATGTTGGTGCACAAAAGTAAATTGTCTGTGGACCATTTGTGGTCCACACAGCCATTCTGTGTTGTCTAATTACTTTTGTTGGTTGGTTGGTTGTGGCATTTTTCAGTTCTATAAAAATTGCAAATTTTGCTCGTTCTACTCTTAGAAAATAATGTATCACAGGTATTAATGAGCTTCTCAACTGCTATCTCATAAAGGATATGATCTCCCATGAATAAAACCTCAAGGAACTCCTGGCCCGAGATATTAACTACAATGTAAAGGTCAACATATTGCCCCTAAACAGCATGCTTTCCACAAAGTTCAGTGAGCTTTTGAGTCAGTATTATGTTTTCTTTGAGCTCCTTTTTATACAACAAACAGTATGGTAAAAATTTTTTTTCAGAAGTGCAGCATTCAGGACCTTCAATATCTGTTCTAATTGCCAACTTAATGTTCAGGAATTAAATTTAATTAATCCTAAAGGTACGAGAAACTCTACCCAAGAACTGACTGCATATTAATGCTGCTAGCAGTGTGATTATCTATAAAGATTTCAGACAAAAAAAATTGAGTAACTGCAATTTTTGGAGCAGCAAATGTATGATTTACAGTAAACGTGATCTCTTCCCAACAGAAACCAGGTTTGGTAATCTAACTTTATTACATGCTATTGACACTTTTACTAATTTTTTCGCATTTTCTAACCCAATACAAGACCACTAAAATCCAAAGCATTCTGAGAGCTTTTGTTATTCCTAATTACAGGTTTTGAAGGAGGTGACTGAAAATATGACACAAATCAGTCTTGCAAGAGCAGAAGTCCTTAATCTAGAATACCATACAACAGTCATTACTGACATCTTATTTCTGTTCATACTGTACATAATTGCTAGAGAAGCAAGGGACAAACATCTACAAAAAATAAAAGGGCTTAGTAAATAGGGCAATTAGTTCCTAGAGTTCCTTACCAAATTTAGATAGATTTTATTATGGACATACTGTAGTGAGTCACAGTGACTCATTTTTTTTAAATCTCTGATTCTCCATCCATTTTACTGGGGAGAGGCATATGCTCTAAAGATAGAGGTCATCTCCAGCATGCATTTTCCCATATGCTATGGAGATGTGCTTGCCGATGGACGATCACAGCAATAGAGAGCAGAGAATACTCAATGCCAGTGTTTGATTACAGCACAATTTGCTACACCTGAAGAGCCACGTTCCTGTATCTGGCATGAGCATTTCTGCAATTACAAGCGAAGCTGACGTCTTTGCAGTGTGCACAGGATGTGATGCATTATAACTCCATGGAGCATATGGAATAGCTGGCCTTTCCCTCCCCAGATAAATCATACTACATTTCTAATGCTATTGAAGGTGCTGAAATAGTTTCACCTTCCAAGGAGTGACAGCAAAAGACCTAACTGTTCCTAGGACAGAATAACAAAGATTAAGGTATTGCCTACAGAGGTTATCTGAGTACAGGACTCAGCCTATCCAAAGGCTTCTTTCAATCCTCTGTTTTTCAGAAAGTACTCAAGTTTTTAAAGGAACATATAAAGGTTGAAAGAAAGCATTGACAAAAGGGACTGGACAATCTACCTAGAATCACTGAGCATCACCTATCTGCTTTATCAAGTAGTCCTACTACACAATGCCCTAAGAAAAACATTGATCTTTACTCATGGTTACAAGTATGGATAAATATGTGCATACAGTACGTGCAACACACTGGCACAAGTTACAGTTTATCAAAGGCCAGGGAGCTGAAGAAATGTTTAAGTACATCTATCAAAGAAAAGGGATGGGTGTGCAGTGGGGAACAGAAATGAAACACTGAAGTACAAGAACCAGAGAAAACAACAACCACCTCTACATGCTCCTATATTTCAGTGCCTCTCCCTCCATAGTACAGAGAGATACAGATACACATATATACACATACGTGTGTATGTACCCACATGTAACATGGCTATGTGCATGAGTATACATCCCTATCAAATCCTGGAGGAATCTGTGCCAACTTTGTACGTTCATTACTTAACTAATTGAAGTTAGTTAGCTGAAGTGGATTTTTGTAACTAAACTGTAATTTCAAAGTTAGAACAGGCACCCAGAAAAAGCAGTAGAGTGGTAGATAATGAGCTATTCCTTCTCACGATACTTTACTTATAACCAATAGTTAGTTCTAAATGGTTCTGCATATGTTTAGTTCAATGAAACATTTAACTGTCCTTTGAAAAATAGCATTTTTTAAAATAGAGGTTATCTAAGTTTTCTCTCTCCTGATTTCTCATACTGCAGATTGTTTGCAATTATTACTTTCACCTTCATTTATGACCTTTATTTCTTGCCATTACAATCATGTCAGGATAATTCTCTCCATTTAAACTAATTCAATCACACAAAGAGCACCATCTTAAGTATTTTTCCTACTAATAATACTAGACAAAAAAAGCAGCAGATGTGGTAGATAGCGAGCTGGCATCACCGATCTTTCCCATCCTCCTTGTCTTCTATTGCATTCTCTAATGATACATTCCCTATCTCTCCCACACCTGCAGAGCTCTGACTTTTTGTTTCCAGTGACATTACCCCCAGATGGAAGTGCTTCGTTTGCATATGGAGCTGTCACTTTCCTAGGTATGATACCCATCAAGGAATTATTATTATTAAGAAGGAACTACTACTATTAATAACAAACATCATGCTGCAGCTGAAGAATGGCAAATCTATAACAGCATTTACATTTCTTGACAAAAACTGCCAACTCACAATAGGGGCTGCAGGTTACAGAGTGGGTAAATGAATGGCAAATGAGTTCTGGGAGACAGAAAACACCGCCCAAATTCTTTGTGTTTCTCTAGTCTAAATAATAAAAGTGAGCTCTCCTTCTAGAAGGGCTGGAGCAGCCTCCAGATATCTGAGGGATGGATGTCATGCCATATCCCTATCCCTGCCTTGGGACAAGCTGTGGTCGGTGGTGTTGTGTTCCGAGGGCACGGAAGGGGCTCACAGCCCCCGGGGGTTCAGCTGCTGCCACCAGCACAGCTTTCCACTGCCACACGTACATCCTTTATCCCAGGATCCTACATTTTCATTGAAAGAAGTGTATTATTCTGCCAGCTGCTGTCATCTTGTTTGTTCTGTTATTTGAAAAGGAGTTTCAATTTTTTATCTTTTTTTTAAGCTGACAATCTGATTTCATGGTATAACATTGTCAGTAAGCTAAGCATGTCACCTGGGTACCGAGCCTCATGCTAACTGAAATCAGAGCTAAGGCTGGACCAGCAATAAAGTGCTGATCTTAATGGAGATGAAAGGTCCAGGACTCTGTACCTTTTTCAGACCACAGACTTCTCTGCAGCTTTCACGTGAAAATCTATTCCAAAGCTACTATGTCCCTACTTCAGAGCCTTACCTGATACGTTTAAGTACAATGTAGGCATACATGAGAAGCTCTGTGTCATTTTGCTGGATATGCTTGCTCTAATTTTTTCCCCCTTTCTCCTTGGTGTTTGTTTTCATAATACTCAGGGCACACACCTGGCTGACAAGACTCAGATCACCTGTGCAGCTGCAGAAAAAGAAACGGCCAGGAAGGACCAGAGCAGTTCACAAGCAAAAACCCTGAGTAAGTGCAGGGGAGGTATCCATTCCCCCAGTGCTGACTTAGTCTATGTGTGAGTGGCTGGTAGCCTCTGCAAGTAACAGCGTGGTTGCTCACCCACTGGGAAGAATGTTTATGCTCTCCAGCAAGTTTTGTTTATTTGCTTTACAGACGAATGACAAACATGCCTATTTTTAAAAGGTATCTTGAAGCTGGCATCCAACCCACCACATATACCTATTTTTGAAAGGTATCATATGGTTGGCGTCCAATCCCCAATGGATGCCAGTCTGATCTTTACAAGCTTGAGGAAATGATTTTGGCAAATAGACAATGGCAAAAAAAAATTGTTTTGATAGCTACTTTGAGGAAGGAATGCCTTTAGTGTGAGTAAGATGTTGTCTTAAAAATACCTAGACTGTCAACATCTCACTGAATACATTTAGGGGCCTTGATCATAAACTGCCAAGACAAGGACTCAGAAAGGCTCTAAAGCTTTACACATCTTCTTACATTCCTTAAGTGATACACTTCATTTTAAGAAATATACCCTCAAAGTCTATTAGTACCAAGGATTTGCCACATAACCATTTTATTTGTTCACAGAACACAAAATGTGTTATGTTATCACCTACTTTACAGGAAAACATCCCCAAGACTCCTCACAGGTACTAAACAAGAACTATAGTGCTCCTATGAATAAAGTGGCTCACAGTTCTAAACGAATTACTCTTTTCACTTTGGGCCCACCACATTTAACTGGGACTACAAAGAACCAAAGCCGTGGGGGACATTAAAAAAAACCCCACACCAGGAGAAATGAGCTGTATCCAAAGTATATCCCATACATGTGTTTGGGCAGCAGCAGATTTAACAGGTCAGAACAGAAAGTTGCCTGTGAGAGAGAAATAACAGGTGGTATGAACATAACATGGATGAGATGTTGGTATCTAGCTACTGGTTCTCAGTTGAGTAAGTTTGTTAACTATTCCTTCAAGGGCTATTAAAGAAAAAAGTTGGTTATAATCTGAAGGAAAATAATTAAGGCATGGAAAAAGTTAAGACTTAATCACCCATATGCACAAGATAGCTGCACTCTGTTATGCTCTTGGAAGGGAATTCAGTGGAGGTCTGCACATCTCCCATCTTGCAGACAACAGTGTGACAGTGATAAGGTCTATGGTGGGCTTTTGACTCTTTTCCCTTCACAAGGATTCTCAAGTCCCAAAAGCTCTTTCACAGGGAAGCTGTTTCCACAGAGAAATCATTTAAAAGTTATGCCACACTCACTGCCATTGAGGGAAATTCCTTTATAGCACATTACTACCACTCTCTTCTTAATGGTCATCCTGTACTTAGGCTGTAAAATGCTTCTGCTTAATTGCCCATACATACTCCCTATAAATGCAGGGGCAAGTCCAAGTTAAATAAAAATAAATCAAAATTGAATGTTGGTAAGAATAAGCAAAGGATAAAATAATACTTTCATCACCTTCCTTTATAAGAAGAAAAATTTCACTTTGTTCTAGTTTCCATATAGATAAAACACCATAATAAAGGAGAGGCAACTATTCTAGCAAAAGATGAACAACCATTTTGCTATAAGATCAAAATACCAAGAAGAATATACCTCCCCCTCTTTCTAGCAAATCACTGATGAGCACCATTAGGAGAGGTTTACTCCTGTTAAAAATATGACACGTGCAATAACTGTGCTGAGCTGGAAGTTCCCTGGGTTTGAGCATCTACAGCAGAGTATTTTCCCACAAGAAAAAAAGCAGTAGATTTAAAATTCTCTGGTATTTAGTCTACATTAAATCAAAAGCACATGAGCCTAATGCTCATTTCACTAACATCGTACAAAATTACATTACAGATGGTATAAATCAGGAGCATTTCAAAACCCTCCACATTTACATTCACTTTTGGATTGTGTATGAGAAGCTCACTGTAAATGAACCTCATGCTTTAAAAACCAAAATAACACTCACAGAAATCCACCAATGCATCCTCAGCACTGCATGAATTCAGAGATGTTGCACATCTTTGTTAGAAGTTCTGAGGGGGGGGAAAACCCAACCAAAACACCCCAAATGTAAAACAGATTTAAAATACTTTCTATTTCCCTGGCTAAAAATAGAGAAAAATTTTGGATACAGAGATACAGAAACCCTGTAACAGAACCTATGGCTTTTCCTGTCTCTCTTCCTTTTAAAAATATCCAAAATGAAGGAACACCAAGTGATTACATAAAAAAAGCCCAACACCAATGCCTAAAAAAACCCCAACAAAACTAAAGAAAAAACCCACCAACAATGAAACAGCAAAACAAAACAGAGGAGATAGGATAACAATAAACACTACTGAAAACCATTCCAACTCAAAATTAACTAGCTCTACTTACTCTGCTTTCTAATAGCAGCTACTTAGGAATTCCTGTACTATGTTTCCACCTTGTAAATGCCATCTTATTCAGGAATACCCCCAGGGCAATGTATTGCTGGAAAAAGCCAGTGAAGTGACTATGACAGACATAATCTTCCCAATTTGGTGGCTAAAAACTCCTGATCAAGTGTTCACATAACAGTGAAATATAATCTTATAACTATGCATCCATATATTAATCACAAAAATATTATTTTAAAAAACCTCACTAGAAAAAACTTCCACTACTCGGAAATTTTAAAAGAAAACTCATAAAAATGTAATATAAATTCTGTTATATAAAACTGTGCTAGTTAACAAGAGGAAGGAGGTAACACAAGTTCTTCACTTTCTGGAGTCTATTCTGAGAAGTGCCAGAAAAATAATGGTGTCTCACGACCACACACAGAGGATCTGCCCATATCAAATATGTCAAGTCTTTCTGTATCAAAGATACCAAGCTGACAGATCATTTTTTGCTCATCAGATACTCAAACTCATACAGCACAGCAATTTAGTAACATTATTCCAGGTTTCTGGACATCATCATTAGCATTTATGGTGAGGATTTTATAATCAGAAGCTGACCAATGATTCTCTTCATGATTATACAGGTTAGACTATAATTTGGCTTGAACCTGCTTAGCTGAAATCACTGTAAAGGTCCACCAAACAAGTCTTAGATAAGACCTGACTGCAGAACAAAATTTGTGCAAGTCCTCTCTAAGGAGATGAACTTCACCCTTTAAGAGCTACAGTAAAAACTTTATTTTTGTTAGCTATGTAAACAGAGAAGACCTTGAAAATTCACAAGGAAATGTCCAAGCATGATTATTTCACAAAGAGCTACAACACTTCAACCCTAATTATTTTTTTTCAAACACAAGGAACTAAAAATACTCCAAACTTCAGCAGAAGCACAGATCAGCTCTTCAAATCTATTATCATCTCCCAGGTGATAATAGCTGTGCACTAATGTAATTAAATTGAGTTATAAGGTGGATTGGAGACAGATGGTACAGCTGGGCACTTCACTGCTGAAGTGGGACTACTTTGTTATCTGAAATACCCAACTATTGCTATCCCAATCATCAAGTCCAACTATATGACCTCTGTGTGAGCTACATGCCATTACAGAACATTTCCGTTCACCTGAGGAATACTGGTGACGTTAAATTGGTAACTGGTGACAGATACTGAGAAAAGAAAGCATTTATGTAATTCTTATTGGATGGCCTGGACTGTCTTTGTGTGACTCATAGAGACTGCACATCCCTAATCCTTTTGTGAGATTGAAGAAATTACACCATGTTATTCTGCAAAGGTAGGAGGATACCTGCTTTAACTTCCAGCACAAGGCCACCACCTGAACCCAATCTGCTGGCTGCCCCAGTGGGGTCACTCATACAACATTCAGCTAGTGGCATTTAGGACAGCTATTGAAGGGACTGCATAATTACTGAGATGGACATAGAAAGCAAAGTGGAAAATGAAATAGTGTCTACTTCCAAGAAGGACAATGCAAGGGAGGGAGCAGTCAGTGAAGCAGGGAATGCAGAAAGGGCAGAACAGCTACTCAAGCACTTGCACTTCTCAAGACAGAAAGGTACAAAAAGAAGAAATTAACAATACAGTAAACTAAAAATCCCAATATTTACAGACAAGACATTCAGCTTAGCATATTAGAATAAATTAGACAACAGATACCTACCAAGAATTATTTTATATATACATATACATATATATATATACATATATACACACACACACACACATATATATATATAAAATATGTGTGTGTACATATATATATACACACACACATACACACACAGACACATTACCCCAATGGAGGCTCAGATTCAGGCTTGAGACACACTGGCACACTTAATTTGCAGTAATATCATACAAATTTCTGACAATGTGAATACCAAAAAAAGAAATGCCACACTCTAAGAAATGCCAAATAGCAGATTTTGAAAATGCCATCCTTGCTTTGGCTGGCCTGTAATTCTGCACAGACTGCTTTCAGAGCAAACCTCTGTAAGAAGTTTTATCTACATTTTCTATCTCTCCATGAAATAAAAACTGTATCATGATGCAGTTGGTCAAGTGACCAATAATTTCACTTGTTTGACTTCCTAGAGAACACAAGGGAGCTATAAATACAGGGTTGAATTGGTTACTTGGACAGAAGCACAGTAACAGGCAAAGTGGACAACCCCAGAAAGCACAAATCACTGCTATTGTTTTTTACTGCTGTGGCATACAGAAGTCTCAACTAAAATTGACCCCCATGTTGCTGGAACTGCACATCTTACGATCAAGTACAGTCTTTGGAGCTTTTAGGCTTGAAGACAAAGCAAAAACCAGGCTAAGGAAGCTCTGCAGGGAAGGTTTGGTCTACACAACTGTAAAATTACTGTATTAGCCCCAAGAGAGGCAAACTATAGGTTGGAAATGTAATCCCTGGGCACCCCAATGGGATGTAAGTGTCACCATGAGATTATCTGCTGGCAGTAAGGGTGATACGCAACACATATCTAAGGACAATACCAGACTTTATCTAAAGCAAATATTAACAAATATATTGATCACCAGTGGTTCAGAAAACAGTTTTCAAGGAACTGAGCTGAAACTGTCTTGCTTCTCAGAGACCAAAGAGCAACAATATTCAACCTTTAACAACCCAGCCAGTGTAAGAACACAGACTAGAGATGGAAGTCGTCTGATCTACATCCAAGAGCATGGGCCAGCTAGCTTATATGCACTGCATCACTGAAAAGTGATTTTTATAGTCTAGTTTATCCTTTGCTTCACCCAGAGAGGAAAAGCAGTAAGTACAAACATTTCTGTTCTTGTTTTCTCCCCTCAGTAAAATCCTTAAGAAAATTTCACCAGGCAAAAAGAGCAGATGTTTTCTATCTCAAGTCACTTGCTCGTCAATGAGCATATGGAATATTTAATGTTTAAAAGATATTGTTAGGATCATAATTAGTGGCATGGGGTCTAGTTGGAGGCTTGTCACTAGGGGTGTCCCCCAAGGTTCAATACTGGGCCCAGTGTTGTTTAACTTATTCATGAGTGACTTGGACAAAGGGACAGATGCCTCTTTGGAGATTTCACTGACACACAAAGTGGGATGAGAGGCCGAAAGCCCAGAGGGCTGTGCAGCCCTTCAGAAGAGCCTCGACAGGCTGGAGAGAGGGGCAGAGAAGAACTGTCTGAAGTCCAGAATAGGCTAGTGCAGGGTCCTGCCCCTGGGGAAGGATAACGCCAGGCACCAGCACAGGTTGGGGGCTCACCTGCTGCGAAGCAGCTCTGCAGAGAACCTGGGGGTCCTAGTGGACATCAAGCTGTCCATGAGCCAGCAGTGTGTCCTGGTGGCCAAGAAGCCGCATGGTATCCTGGGGTGCATTAGGAAGAGCACTGCCAGCAGGTCTCTGATGGTCACAGTCCAATGAAGTTCAAAGTCAAAAGCAGAAACACTGACCCCTTATCAAGTATCCATAGCTTTACCTCAAACTGGGCTGGAGAAAATACTCGCCTCCATTCTATGCAAGATTTTGGTTTCTTTATGATACTTTACAAAGTAAGTTTTATCGTTCTTAAAAGAATTTTAAAGCATGGAAAGCAATCCAAGTTTTGAGATATTTTATCAGAGGCAAATAATAAAATAAAAAATGCATACTGGCAAAGTGGAGTCATGCAAAGGGTCAGTAAGTACTGGAATGACATGAAAAAAACAAGGAAGGTAAGATATTAAAGTTACTGTAAGTAATAGGATGATATCCAGGAAACTGTATTTTATGTTAAATATCAAGTAAAGCTTTCAGCAATGAAAGAAATAGTTGAACAGTCTTCT